>OY757904.1:113651163-113741163 GCA_963585895.1 Sepioteuthis lessoniana | reverse complement strand
CTGTGGTACAGTTCGAGAATGCTCCCGAATATCTTACGAGGTGAACAGCCCATGTATTTATTTTTTTTGATAAGCTTTCTGCTATATAGTTTTGTCTCGAGTAGCTTTCTGGTTCTGAGTTACACATTTTAATTTTTTTTCTTTCATCGCCACTTGTTTCATATTTCAGTTTCCAATATCCCCAAGTATTTGTAGATTTCCTTTTCTCCGAGCATGCTAACTTTGGATTGATTTGGTAGTTCGATTCTCTCCGTCAAATGTCGTTGGCCGTTTTTCATTATTAGCATAGTGAATTTTTTATGCCATATTCCATCCCTATACCCTGACTATATTCTCACTGCGTGTATTAGAATTTCCAATTAATTTTCATTTTTTGCCTTTAGTTTGATGTGGTCCATGCACATTAGGAGAGTGATCTTTTCCTGGCATTTACTAAGTTTGTATCCGGCTGTGCATTTTCTAGGTACGTAGTTGAGTGACATTATTGCAATTATAAGTAGCAATTGTGATTGTGAAATCTCCTGTTAATTTGCCTCTTTGAAACTTCGCTTCAGCTAGGCTTTTCCCTCCAGTGTCAATTCCACTCAGGTTTTCATGGTTTTCTCGATAAAGGTTATAACTTTGTGATATTTGTACATTTTAGGCGGTTTATTATGCAGTTTTGTGGGACCATATCATTGGTCTTATTTAATCAATCCAGGCCATAGCTAGATTTTTCCGTCTTGTCTTGCTCTCATTGAGGTTGTGTTGATCAATGTAGAGTATTTTCCGTGCTTCTGGATCCTTTACGGCATCTTTTCTGTTCTTTAGGGAACAATCCACAGCATGTTAGCGAGTAATAAATCCCATCCCTTATTTTTACCGTCAATATTTTTCACATCATAGGTAGGTAGGTTATAGGTCTGTTGTTATTTAAGGCGGTTCTTTTCATGGGGTGATTTTGGACCATCTGGTCTTTGCTTTGGTCATCTATTCGGGTACGTGTGATTCTTGTAGACAACTGTTCATTTCGAGTGCTAGTCTGTTATGAATGGTGGTGAATATCTTGAAGCAGAATACACATATTCTAACAAAAATAGATACTTGTAAGTCCTGGCTTGTTTACTGACATTTGAGGGTCATGATCTAGACGTTTGCTAATTCAGGCATAGAATCAGCTGGAACTACTTATTGCTGTAATTAATCTCCTATAAAAAAAAGTGCTCTCTGATTCCTATATTATGACTGTTTTCCGGACACTATGTGATATATCATTTGCAGTTTCTGGCAAGCTAAAGATATTGAAATTTTACACTTACTTATCTATTTAAAGGGACATTCAACCGAATTTCAGACAGAATTTTCTTTTTTTTTTTTCACCAAAAGAAATTAGGCATTTAGCTTGCTTTTAAAATTATGCTCCTGGAAAAATAGACTTCAAATTAACAGATTCGGCTTTTTCATTTAGATAGCATATAATGTTCAGAAAAGATTTTACATTCGAGGACAAAATAAAACCTAAAACATGTATTTAGAACTGTTTAGTTAAAAGACTACATATCTTCTTACTCGAATCATCCTTCTCTTTCAAAGCACAAGTCAATGAATTCTTTTCTGGGTTTCTTGTCACACAGTCCAAGCCTTAATCTAACGCCTTTTGGTTGTGGGGCGGTTTTGAGGGTGGTTCTTTAGTTTTGTGGATTTTATAAAGATAAACTTGACACTCCTCCCCTTACACATAATCCTTTACAGACATTCAAGCAATCTTAAAGATATTAGAATTTTACATTAACTTATTAATTCAAAGACATATTCGACAGAATTTCAGACAGAATTTTCTTTTTTTTCACCCCAAAATTACGTATTTAGCTTGCTTTTAAAATTATTCACCTAAAAAATAGACTTCAAATCAACATATTCGTCTTTTCATTTAGATATCATAATATTCAGTAAAGATTTTACAATCGAGGATAAAATAAAATCTAACACATGCATTTAAAAGAGTTTGGTTAAACATATCTACAAACCCAAGTCTTTTATTATTATAATTTACTCCTTGAGAGTATTTCACATCAGCTTTAGCTGATGTGAAATACTCTCAGGGAGTAAATATGCTATTTTTTTGCATTTTACCTATTCTCGTTTTGATTTGATTTGTTCTTATGGCTTTATTTTTATTTATTTATTTATTTTAAAACAAATTGCTATGTGAAAATTATTCCTTTTAGATAAGAATACTAGATAAATATAATTATTATTATTAGATGGGAATACATGAAACCATTTATGTGCAAACAAATCTGCTCTCATAACTTGGTTAAAGTAAGTTATCTACAAACTATCAGATTATAAACCACACACACACACACATATATATATATATATATATATATATATATATATATATATATATATATATAAAACCAGTATTAGTTATTAAGTAACCAAGAATTGATATGCCATAAAGCAGCAATCCGCCAGCCAACTAACAAACCAACCAAATATTTCTTTTAGAAGTAGATTTCTTGTTTGCAATCGTACTAAAAAATATTGGCACGTATTTTTCCAATACATATTCTAAAATTTAAAGCGAATATTTATGATGAGAATAAAATAGAAGAAATCAAGTATCAACATTGAAATTGTGTTTTTTTAAAGATGACAAGAAAAGAACAATGCTCATAATTTAAAACAATGAAAAAACTTCTTTGACGAAATAAAGATAAGTAGAAGGGAAAAGATAATTCAAATCAGGTTTTCATTGTTTAGCCAATTTCAATCTCAACGTCGATATTTTTAACATAAACACTTCTCATCTTATTTTAGAGTTTGTTTTATTGATAATTTTAAATCATAGGCAGAAAAAAGAAATTGCCCGATGTTTAAATTTGATAAAGTTTCTTTACGTTTTTTATAAATACTACACATATTTTTTTAACGTTTTTATTATATAATTGAAAATTTTAAACTTTGCATTATCAGAAGTGCGATAAAAATTGAAGTATAAATAGTACTGCACTACTGAAAGGAGAGCAAGTAACTTAAACGTTCCGGCATGTACTTACCCAACCCCTCCATCAAAGGAAGCAAGTGACCCAAGGTCAATTTTAAGTGGCGTAATAATGTAAAATTGGATTCAGCTACCCGAATTCAATTCTAAACGAGGCTGTTTGAGTGGTTTGGTTTGGGTTGGGTTTGGGCTTATTTGGTTTTTATGGCGTATCAACCATTGTAGGTTATTTAATGTAAAATCTGATTTATACGTATTTAGGTAAAAGTAAAGTTCACACCCATTGTCGAAGGTGACCCGAAGGCTTCCTTTTAAATAGCTCCAACACCGAGGTGTAGGGGTGTGTGTTACTCCTTTTTCTAGATTGCTCCACTTTACACTTGATACGTACCTTATAATGCTGAGTGTTAAGCAAGGAGATATCATGTACCATTTTGTCAATCTTTAGTCGACCTGGGATTGAAACCTTATCTACTGAACCATTAAATCAACAAAATTAAATGTTTCTAACTATTGCTGTATATCACTAATAATCCAATTAAACATAAGTAATTTGCTTACACTCAGTTAAATGGTCAAAGAGTTAAATTTCTAACAAGCATTAATCATTTATTTGAAATCAGTTCAAATGTCAAATTTTTAACATTTGATGCGACCACTCTAGGACAGAGTGGATCTGAGAGTGATGGCAAGGAATGGCTACTCTACATTCCCTAAACCTTGAGCAGTATTGGAGCCTCACTATCAGAGAGATTAGTGTCATATCTAGCACATTCATTGGGTGGGGGGTCTTATCCCTCTGCCGAAATGCAGTCGGTGTATTCTACCGCCTCAACTAACTGAGCTGGGAGCTGTTTGAACTTCAAATAATTCTAATAATCTTTGGAAAGGGATTAATCCACCTATTCTGCTTCCCGCTTTGGGAAAATAGTAGGGCTCTGTTAGTTTTTAAAGCATGGTATGGAAACCAGTCTAGGAGAAAGAAAACTCTGATTTCCCACCATTTGTAGGCATTAGAAATAATGGGTTCCACAAGGCTATTTCTGCAAATAAAACATTACAATGAAGGCGCCCCCTACAAACACAAAGAGCCAAAAAAGGTTATAGGAGGCGGTTGTAACGTTGCAGTTCTGAAGATGTCGAGATTGAAGAGTATCCCATTCATTATCCTTACTGCCAGGTCATCTCTTACGTATATTGTAAGTACCTGTTAGGGTTTTATCTATTTATCAACTAAATATTTTTCATCATTATTAGTATTCGATGAGACCGTATGAAAAAATCCCTTCAGAGAAAGCCACTCAAAAAATCATCCCTTAACTTTTTGGATTAAAACAAACGAAGACCAGTTGACATACAATTACAATCAACCAATATCAAAGCCAATAAAACAGGTAATTTTCACAATAAAAAATATAGAAATCAATATATATATATATATATATATACTGAAAAAATAAAAGAAATACTGTCGGTTGTTAAGAAACTTATCGGCAATAAAGCATTGAATAAGATTCAATACGCGGTTGGTGGAGCGAAAATTATAACAATAATAAAAGTTTTACCAGTTTCAGTACTTATGGTTTCACTTTAGAACGATCATTTGCTCGATTTCTATTTTTCACTAAACTCATCCGATGTTCGTTTAAACCTGAAACACTACCGAATAAAATTTAGTTGCTTAGTGAATCATATACTCTTGACAACTGAATTCAAACCAGTTGTTCAAATGTAAAGGAAACGGTTCCTCAGATATATATATATATATATATATATATATATATATATATATATATATATATAAGGGTTCTGTCTGTCTTTCTTTTTGTAAGCGTCCTTGTGGACTTTTGTGTAAAGCCACGTTCAATTTTATAAAGACGTGGATAATATAAACATTAGAAGAATTCTGTTTTGCCCTAAATCATATGAATGATGATAATTCGGACAATTCTGATTTATGGTGTTGTTCATAGGATTTTGATGTGCAAACATCTTGTTAGATTTCTCGGCCATATTCATTACGGAGTAAAAGCAGGAAACAGATAAGACAGAGACAGCTGCCGACAAGCCATTAGTCGTGTGTTTGTATAAGTGTATGTTTGCTGAACAAAAGCGAAGACAACAAACAATACTTTTAAAAGGACAAACAAAGCAATATAAACTCAAGAGAAACACAACCCAGACACACCTATGAATACATACACGAAAACCCCCACAGGCGCGCGCACACACACACACACACTCTTTCGTTGTTTCATAGAACTCACACACATAAGCATATACAAGTTGTTTCAGAAACTTTGACCTTTGTTGTAATATGGTAACTTGACCAATCCAGATCATCTATAATTTTTACTGCGTGCCTATAATGTTCTATGCATAATGCTTTCTGCCTTTTATTTTTTCGGGTATAAAATATCCATCCAATTGAAAAGAGGGGGGTGTCCTCTTGGTGTAATGGTTAAAGCGATGGACTGTGGAATCGTAGTAAGCGAGTTCGTACTCCAGTCACGCTATTATGTTCACTTTCGGGAAGATACCCTTGGAAAAGGTATGAACCCCCTTATCCTACCAGCTATTGGTTAAATAGTACCACTACTGTTTTTCTAAGAGAATGGGTTCGGCATTAAATAACCTACAAAGGCTGATATGCCATTAAACAAAGAAACTAAACCAATTCAAAAGGGTAGGTGTTTATGTGTAAAATGTAGAATTTTGAGTTGATCTTAAAATTTGAGATCAATTTAATAAGACTCGCTTAATTAATAAAATTAAGATATAACATTTTGAATCCCACTGTATATCCCTAACGATATCAAATTTGTTGAAACCCTCACTCTCTCGTGTGTGTATATATATATATATATATATATATATATATATATATTCACAAAGACACCCAGACAGACAGGCAGAGACAGAGAGGAAAAAATCTAATATTCACCCTGGATAAAATTGATTGTAATTTAAAAAATAAAACTTTCAAAAATGTTCAAAATTGAAGGATTACGATAAGTCTCATCGCATTGCTGTAAATTTCACCCCAATAACTGAATTTTCGAAGCATCTGATGATCGATTTCCTTATTGTGAAATTGGCAATAATGCTGAAGAGCTTCCGATAAGATTTGCTTTTTTTTTTAATGGCATATCAATTACTTAATGCCAGACCCATTTTTGTTGAAGGATCGTACCCATTGTTGATGTGAATGCTGCACTTAAACCTTCCTCAAGGGTATTCCTCGAAAAGTGAGTGACTTGTGTTTGTACTGGCTTACTAGGATGTTACAATCGAGAACGTTCGCACCCACGCCACTTGGAATCGCCAAGTCTTCTGATGACCGCTCAATTTTCGTAGTTTCTTTTTGACTTTGGCAGTGTTTTTATACACTGTTCCCGTCAACTTTCCAGTGATTTTATTCCTGATCCTGAACAATGTAGAAAAGAACAACTCATGCTGTATTTATGTCATTGTTATTTTTTTTACAATATTTCGTTCTTTAAATACTATTGTAGTTCTCACACATGCCTGCCCAGGATTCCGTCTTCAGTTTCGTGTTCGTTGGGGGTCTCCTTTCCTGGGTTCACTCCAAATTTTCAGCCCGTCTTCAAATCTTCACGACTCGTCTCCAACACCCTATCTTTTCCTGATTTTTTTCTTTCCTGTTTTCCATCCTGCATTAGTAGCTGTTCCTTTGAGTTTCTTTCAGCCAATCACAGCCCGCCTGCCGATTTCCTGATTCATTTCTATTCTTAACTTGGGTGTCTGCTGCTGACAGGACCTGGATTTTGATAACCTACCGTTCACTTTCCAATTCGTTCCTCCTTTATCATAACTCTCACTCTATCTCTCTCTCCTCTGGTAGATATCTAACTCTAGTTTGGAGACAACTTATTTCTAAAACAATCAACAATTATCACTAATTGTATTACATGTAGCTCTAGGATTTCAAATCACAAATAGCAACAATTGTAGCAGAATTGTTGAGCAGTTCTTCTTAACTCATTGATGGGACCATAACAAATTTTAACAATCCAAGTGAGAATAAACCCGGGGTTAATCATAACAAAGGGATTCTCCATATTCTTCAAAGCTCCAGGACTTGAGACACACCATCAAATGGAGCTTACTGCATACACAGAGTTGTTGTCTTTTGATTCTGAACCTTTTGCAGATGCGCAGTCAGCATATTATTCAAACCCAGCCAACCGGGTGGAGAAAAATATATATGCTAGTTCATGTACAGTAACTATGACAACCATTTTATAAAGAATTGATTTTCTTTTAAATCAAAAGTTACCAGGATATTATTTCTAGTTGACCTTATAAAATTAAAACGGATATTATTAGATATTATTACCAAACAGCATGGAAGCTCTATAACTAAAAATCTGTACGGTCAAATAAAACGTACACCTATAGAAAAATAATGTCTTTGAAATATATCTTAAAACTAAAACTGATTTTGTCTTGTTTAAAGAGTTTCAGTTGTCTAAAGATTGTCAATAAATGATATCTATTTACACAAGTTTTAATTGCCTAATAGTCCATTAGAAATGATATATCGTAGTTTGTTTAGAAGATAAATAAAACATTTTTACTGGAAATAGCTGAGCTGAATTTATCTAATATCTATACTAAACTATGTCATTCAAAATATTCATAAACTAGGCTAAATTTTCTGTGGACTTGTCTCTCATGTTAAACAACCTTCTAAAACAGATTTTCAGTATATTGTAATGAACAAAGAAAAAAATCAGTGATGATATTCATGACGACGAATGAACAATCAAAACACCACACACACACACACACACACACATATATAATTCACACATAAAACTTGCTCGAATGGTTACATAGGCCAGAAACTGACCGCCATTAAGAAGACTATTTCTTAACTTTTAAAACATAGAAATAAATAGTGAAACCAGACAAAAAAACGCATCCAATATACACACTAGGAAAAAATAGGTAGCTAAATAAATGGTATCGAAATTAATATAAGCATTAATATTTCTCTTAAAAGTTAATCATCGAACTTAACATGAAAAGAAAATAAATTAAACAAATAAATAAAAAAGTTAAATTACCGTAATTATAACTGACGGAAGAATTCTGAAATTAAAATAAATAAGTAAATAAAAATCGGAAATTCAATAAAACGAGGAGGTAACTCCTTAATCTCATTTCCCTCTCCCTCAACCCCACGTGTCTATTCTGTTTTATTTATTCATTGGGTCTGAAGAAGTCCTGTTATATTTTTCTTCGTGTTTTTCGTTCACACCAGAAACTGAAAAACAGGATGGAAATAAATTTATAATACTAAATTAACCGGTCTTTGTTTTTTTTCTTAAAGAAATATTGCTCAGTAAAAAAATTACATTGAGCTCTCCACAAGGAAAATTTAAATGTTCAGCTCCTGAATGATTTTCTTGTCCTGAAGGAATTACTCCCAACTCTGGTTTAACTGGACCGAATAATATATATATATGCTCTGTCTCATATTAAGTACAAATATATATATAAATATAAGGCACTACTATTAATCGCAATATATAAACATGTATAAATATAAATATGATATGACCGCCAAGTGCAGTAGAATAAATACACAATTAAGTAAAGTAAAATTGGCGACCTTAGTCGAGGGCTGCCAAAAGGCTCCCTTTTAACTAGCTACTACAACGAGGTGTAGGCAAAGGCACTACTCCTTTCCCTGGATTCCTCCACTTTACCCTCGATACGTACCTCATATTGCTGAGTGTTAAGCAAGGTGGTTTCAAGTACCATTTTTAAAATCTTTGGTATGATCGACCTGGGATTGAACCAAGGTCTCCCGGACCATTGGCGAGCACTCTACCCACTTCGCCAATGATTAGTGTTCGCCAATGGCCCGGGAGACCTGGGTTCAATCCCAGGTCGAGTCATACCAAAGACTTTAAAAATGGAACTTGATACCACCTTGCTTAACACTCAGCATTATAAGGTACGGTTCAAGGGTAAAGTGGAGCAATCCAGGGAATGGAGTAGCGCCCTCCCCTACACCTTGGTGTAGTAGCTATCGAAAAGGGAGCCTTCGGGTTACCCTCGACTATGGTCGCCAACTTTACTTTACTATATATAATCCAGAGAAAAAATGCCAGTGGGTAGAAGTATCTAATTTGACTACTCAATAACAACGGCTAACGACGTATAATTAATTTTCAATTAAGAATAAATCAATACTTAACGTAGTGAGCCAATTTTTTTGTATATAAAGAAATATTCAATTCTTTGGTGTCATAAATTTATTTCAGGTCTATGTTAACCCTCCTCAGATGTAAAATGAAGAAATTATTTAAATGGGCTTATATTGCTTCCGTCGGGAATAGAATCTGAAAAAAAAAAAAAAAATTTTATTAAAATAATTTTCAATACATATGTTCACATTTTTTTAATTAAATGTATTTATGGTGGAAATATATCTATTATTATTTGAGACAATGTTTATACATTTCTTTAAAATACCCCTAATTTGAATACTACTGAAATTTCTAGGAAAGTATAAACTTTGTATCAAATAATAAGATATTTTCTCGGTAAATAATCTTTTAAAATTAAAAATATTAAATGATTTAATAAAAAAAAATTCAAATTATATTCTTGCCGGAAGCAATATAAGCATAACCAAATAATTTTTTTCATTTAACATCTGAAGACGGTCATCATATTACTAAAATAAATCTATAATGACAGCAAAGAATTGAAATTTAATTTATATATTATATATTATATATATAAAGTCTGCTGAAGGTATAACATTTAAAAATGGTTTATAGTAGTTGATTCATTCTGAAAAAATCTTTTTTCTTATGTAACGTCTCATCAGAAAAATGACCGAAAGAGAGGCCTACTATTGTGAATCAATTGTGAGATGCTAAGTGAGTAAAATAAAAAAGGAAAATCCCCTCGTGGGGGTTTCAAAATGAATCGCCTTTTATACATAGTAAAGTAAAAGGTTGGTGACTCAGTCGAGGGTGACCAGGAGGCTCTGTTTTCAATAGCCACTACACCGAGACGTAGTGGAGGGCGCTACTCCTTTCCCTGGATTGCTCCACTTTACCCTTGATCCGTACCTTATAAAGGTGTGTTAAGCAAGGATGCATCAAGTACTATTTTTTGTGTCTTTGGTAGGAGTCGACCTGGGATTGAACCCCGGCCTCCCGGGGTATTGGCGAACACTCTAATCATTAGACCAATGTAAATCAGGGAAAAGAGATTTAGAAATATATCAATATATAGAAGGGTTGTCAGAAATTCTTCCGTTGCTCGATATAATAATTGTTATGAAATAAACATCACAAGCAAAAATAGTGGTTTACTTATTTTCGTTTTGTTTTCCAAAATGTCTATCTTTTTGAAATATTCCCTTATCAATTCTTACACATACGGGGAGACTTGTAATTTGGACCGAACTAAATCGCCCTCTTTCTTAAACAGCCATAGCAACAACAGCTTTAACGATCAAATATTAGTTGCCAGTAAATATATTAAACTTTCATGTCCTCCAATCAAATAACCGTCGAGATCTATAGCAGCCCAATTGATCGACAATCTTATTTTTTGTACCTAATGCTCCATCCTATTTTTAATTTTATCTTTCTTCATTCTTACTGATTTCCTCTTTTTATTACTCATTTTATGATTTTATAATATATTTCTTATTGGTCGAACCTCTACGTTCAGTGAATTTTCCTGTTCATAGACTGATATAAAAAAGCACATTTATATTAACTTGTTCTACTGACATCTTTATCAATTTTGATTTCTCCTTGTATGTCACGTCTCACTGTTCGTGTTTGTATACAATTTATATACACTTTCTTCCTCACTCTTCCTTTTCGCCCCCATCTCTCTCTATTTGTATAATGTATGTAAACAAATACATCTATATTTAAAAAAAAAAATCCATGCAAGACGAAACATACATGCGGGACATTGCTATAAAAGCAAGGACGAATTCATAAGTAACGTTCTTCAATGGACCCCTAGACATAGTCATGGCAGGGTTCACCAACCAGCAAAAACTTAACATCAGCATTATACGGGCAAATAATGTTGTTTGGAAAACCAGCCGAAAGCGATGAGAAAGAGAGAGACAGAGTGAGTGTCAGGGAAATCCGTGCTAGGAGTGCAACTTGATTTGTCGTGATGATGATGGTTTAATTATATTTATACATCAAAATGGATTTGCCGGGTAGTAATCGTTTTTCTACTATTCGTTTAGCCATATTCCACAAGTGCTTTTTCTGCTTCATTTTAATATTTTTCTTAACCGAATTTTACGCCTGTGGAGGTTGATATCCAATAATAGGTAAGAATATTCGTTTCAGTAGTATAATGTTAAATCAGATAAAAATGATGAAATCCAGATATCTTTGGCTTCGAAAAAGATGTATTTTTATTAAAAAAAGATTTTAGGTGTAGTTATCTACGTTTCTCTGTCTATATAGGAGTAAAGAAATATAGGAAATTAAATTTCTAGCATACTTTTTCGTTTCTTATACCTTCAGATTGTAATGAAAACGGTGTGTGTGTGTGTATTTTAGAGAGAGAGAGAGAGAGGGGGTGAAGAAAGAGCTAGATAAGGAATAATTAATGTATCCAGAGAAAATGCGAGTTAAAGAAAGGCATTATGGAACCACGAACAGTAGAAACGTTGAAAAGCGTCCCTAATACTGAAGAGATAAAATCCAGAGTAAATTAACTCTGGAAATGAGATGAACAAGTTCGAGAAGTTATTAAGAGCAGTACCTACTGCATTAGGTTACGTTCGAAGAATTGGGATTCACTTGGGATCCAGCTGGATTAATAATATAAATTGGAGTTTAGCCACAGCAGTTCGTTTACCCTGAATGAAAAATTAAGACACGCAACGTTCGGTATCTTAGAAGGATCAAATATTTAAAAAAAAATAATCCTAAGGGTTCCATGAAAAAAATAGGTTATTCTCCTAAAAAGACAATTCGAATAATTAGACTGAGGATCTACATATGCTATTGAGGCCCAAATTTCCGAGAATTAGGAAGTGTAAAGTGATCTATCTTTTTGCTAAAACACCTAGATCAATTTTGATACAGATTTGTTGAAATTATAATTCAACTCGGGGTTCAAATCCCTAGGAAAACCTGTTGTATAGTTGCGCTATAACACTACTTTCAGACGAATAGCCCCCGGGAAAGGTGAAACTCTCCAGCAATAGTTTTAATAGTAACCCTTCTGTTCTTCTACAAGGACGTCTTTGCCATTAAATTACCTAAAAAAAAAAAAAAAAAAAAAAAAAAAAAAAAAAAAAAAAAAAAAAAAGTTTTTGAACGCACAAAACAGTTTATGGCGGAAACATAGCCAATAGTGCATTTTCATTTAATATAAACCAAAGTACTTATTGAAAATGTTGCAATGATGTCTCCATGGATTCATGTTGGATTTTTTGGTGCCCTTTTTAAGGTATCCACGAACTGTTCTTCTTGGCCGTTACTTCTACGGTGGTAAGGGGCAATTTTTATGTGCTCCAATTTAAACCATTTATAAAATCTCTTGAATAATTTTCACGTAAATTGGGTGGTATTGTCAGAATATATGGAATCTGGAAATCTGATCTTCGCAAACCGTTCCTGTAGAAACTCAATTACTAGTCCTGGTATTGGTTTTTTGCATCTCAATATGTCTGACCACGGGAAAAAAAAACTGTCTACAAGAATGAAATGATATCAACTATTATGTAGACAAGCAAAGTTAATATGCAGACGTGACCATGTGGTTTCAGTTTCTGGCCATTGGTTGAACATTATTGCTGGTGCTTTAGCTGCCAAAGCATACCATTTGCATGACTTTCCATGTCTCCATCCATTCTATTCCAGTGCACAGCTTTTCGTTAAGCTTTTCATTCTGGATATACCAAGATACCCCGGGTGGAATTCTTTAAAAATTTGTTTCTGTAGTGATAGAATTATCACCACTCTGTGAGCAGAAAAACGTCATTTCAAATTAAATATTCCTAAGATTCTGTCTTTTCCTTTTTTTTCTTCATTTCCCCCAAAAAATTGTCATCCAGGGCTTTTTTCTTTCAACGTAACAGGTAATTCCAGCACAATAATCCATAGTAATTTTTAAAATTCCTACTTCCGCTCGTAGAAAAGCAATGACCGAGTCTTCCGTAGGTTAACTATTTTTCGAGATAAGTCTGGACAATCCGTCTGCCTGACAATTCACTTGGTGGCAAAAATTCCATCGTGAAATCCAAATTCAATAACACTTTGTCCCATCACTGCAACCTATTAGCAGTATGGTTCGGTTGGCCACTTTTGGACAAAATAGCTAGCAATGCGCCGTGATCTGAGTATAAAGTAAAACTTCTTCCGTAGAGGAATCTATTAAATTATTTTGAGGTTAAAGACAATTCCTAACCTCTCCTTTTCTATCACGAATAATTGTTTTGAGCAGGAAAAGGCGTCCTGGATGCGTTTGCAATAGGTTTACTCGAGCTGTCTTTATGAGTTTATGCATAATGCAAGCTCCTATTCCGTATAGAACTAGCGTCACTTGCTACGATTTTTTTTTTTTTGATCTTAAAGTATAACAAGTCTGACATTAGCATTTAAATTATTTTTTTGTTTCCTGGTACTCCGTCGTCCAAACTCATTCATCGTCTTTTTTTAATAGTTCCTTAAACGAAGGTCGCAAACGATGTAGGTTTTGGCACAAATATTTTGTAATAATTTGCCAAACCTTGGAAAGTTTGTTGAGAGCTGATATGTCGAAGAGAAGGCTGGTAGTTTGAAGAGCAGGTAATGATAATTTTGAGTGCATCATTTAAGCACATGTAGAAATCTGCGCAGACATCTCTTTAGACATTTTCTATATATACCGTTGGTGAAGCCCGATCAGTATAGTCAACTTTAGATAAAACACCAAGTTTTTCGAATCAGTCAAGCTCGTCATTGATCTATTTTAATGATGTAAAGGCTACTTTCATTTTAAAAACCGGTTGTACAGTTTCCTTTAGCTACAAATTTAGCTTTTATTTAATGACACTTGCCTAAACCACCAGAAGATACCTCTGAAAATTTAATTTTAATTTTTTCTTTAAAACTTCTTTGTTCGAAAAACCTTTGATTTCTTGGCAAAACGAATTAATTGGATTGTTCCATAGCTTAAACTGCTCCATCCATTTCGTTCCAAATAAGTTATTTGTATTTTTGTTACTTCAATGTCTTTGGCATTTTGCCGAACATTTATAAGCCTTGGCTAGATTTTGCAAAGTTAGCTTGGTTTATTCTCAAGTTTACTTAAAACACGAAATTTAGCGTCTTTTGTTGACACAAAACCATACACATATCTGACATTTAAAATTGCCGGGGCATAATTTTTTCCAGTTTAAAAATCTCGCTCTGATCGTTGACAGTGCTAGCCAACGTTGTGAAATCTTCATTTTCTTTTTTCAAATCAAGTCCATGCATTCCGTCTTTTATCGAACAATGGCGTTTTCGGGCTGAACCCAGCAGAAAGCAATGTAACAGTTTCTTTAAATATTAGGTCTCTAGTTTTTTTCGGTAATACGTAATTTACGAACTTCGAGTGTTCGTCAGAGCCTATTTTCGTTAGCATTAGTACAACTTTTGGTCGGATCAATTGGAACAGTCCGTTTTGTTGTGGGGGGGGTCTTATCTAGGGAAATACGAAAAAAGTTACCCCCTTTTCTGGCATAATTAAATTTAGCAATCCCATTTACAATTGCGACCTGTGGAAAAAAAAAAAAAAAAAAAAAAAAAAAAGTCTTCGTTCTTGTTAACATTTTCTGTTGTTAAACAAGTCTATCTTTCAAGATATTAAGATTTTTTCCGATTCTTCAACTTGTTTAAATATTTCAGTAAAGCTGTTTAAAAATCTCATATTTTGTACTTTATGTGAACAAGCTTTTCACAAAAGTTAGTCACTTTTTACACAACTGTCTCAAAAACTTTGAATCTTCCAGCGTAACACCTTTAAAAAATCTCAATACACGGTTTTTGTTAATTGAAAAATACAATTTCACATTTCAAGTACCTTTCGTAGTTGGAATAATATCCTGTAATTTTCTGAATGTTATATTTCGGACAATCTGGGTAATATCTATGCAATCCTAAGAAAACCCTTGTAGTTGAAAAAAAAAAAAACAACACTTCTTAGCTTTGCTAATTTAAGATCTTCCTTCGCCAATCTAGGCTTGATGAATTTTTCGTGAGTTTTGCCGATATCTTTGTTCGAGAATATTGTATTCGTTAACTTAACTTCTGTTCAGTCGAAATTCTTGTTCGCTAAAACGTTGTACGAGTGAACGTTTAAATTCGACCAAATCTTTCGTCACCAAATATTGTAACCTAACAAAAGGTTACTAAATGAGTAATAACCAAAACGGAGGTTGGAAAGGAAATGGAAATCTTTATAACATTGAAAAAAATACAATTATCGCCAACAGAATGACGAAGATACCCATTGCTAGGAGTGACTACGTAGTTAGTAAAAATCCCCTCCTCATTATAGTTTCCTACATATTTATGAGTTATGGGATATACCCATTAATGTTCACCAGTAGGGTATATAAAACCTCTATATGCGCGATTAATAATTTATAAGAACTGATAAACATAACCGACTTCAGACTATTTTTCTCATGAATAATTACTTAAAACTAAAATTATTTACAGATTTTTATCACTCTTAGTGCGTTTTCACCCTAATTTTAATTTTTTTTTCTGAAATCTGAGTGACAGCAAGTCTCCTCAAGATTTCCGCTGATTCTGATTGTGCTGGGAAGTGGATGGTTTCGGTTTTTCCTTTTATCTTCGAATCCCTCGGCGTTTTTTCTAGTTCTTTTTGGGACTGTTCCAAGCTAATCAGCTACACGTGGTATGGTCATTATTTTCATGTTTTACTGCTTTTTCCACCCTCAAGCAAGATCCTGGTATCTGTCTATCTTTTCGCTTTCTTTTAGCTTTACTCATATACCCGCTGGGATGCCATAAACCCCTAGGTGGCAATTTTTTTTTTTTTTTTTACTTATTCTTAATTATACTACTTTTGGCATTCTAGCTGGGATTAAGTGATCCATTTGCATTACTGAGTTGCACAGAAATGTGGGAGAATCATTTACTTGGCTAGATTCTGGTTCGTAAATATCTTATGAATAGGCATGCTCAGATTTTAATATCTTGTACAATCACCAGAGGATCAATATTCCCTACCGGGCGTACATTGTTTTGTGTTTATATTGAGTCAGTTTTCAGTATTCACTTATTTTAAGTTTTACAGTTTCTTGTCTGTCACAACGTAACTTACGATTCTTCTACGTATAATAAATTTCTGCTCTGTCATAAGTGATTATTATTTTTGGTCTATGAGAAGGTTCAAACCATTTTTATGAAGTCCGAATAACAGCAAGTTTTAGCATTTAATGTACATATATTACTCTCCTGTACATCGATTGATCTAATATGTGTGTGTGTGTGTGTGTGTGTGTGTGTGTGTTCTGCCTAAATAAATTAGTCTTTTTGGCAAAAACTACTTTCACTTTATTAACTCAAAAACATATACCGTCTTTATATATATATATATATATATATATATATATATATATATATATATATATATATATAATGCAAAGACAGCAACAGCTGTTCGGCTAATATGCCTTCATCGCATGACTCGGTGGAGGGGATCAAGAATGTTTTGGGTTTTTTTTTTTTTGCCCAAAGTAACATTATCCCCAAACGAGGGCACCAGACTTTTAAAGATTTCTCTCATATTGTAGAAGTGTCAGAAAAAGATGCAGTCTCCTCACGCAATCTTTTGTGGCATTCCCGACGTTGTAGTGACGAAACGTTTACTAAGTGAGGTCAGAACTGAATTATCAGATTAGATAACACGTCAATAGACACAACATGGATAGAACTTCTGTATAATTCACGTGTAAAGTCGGTGAACAATATCTTAATAATGAATCTATGATACAACACATTGATTCTAATTATATGACGAGATGACAAATTGAAAGCGGAATTTAATTTTGAGCCAACATTCAAACTATGAACTTTTAATTCGAATAGCCGTACCCGTCTGACTGGGGAATGATTTATGGTGCCTGAAAGATAAGGAACATAGTCTCCAACATGAAAATGCTCTCGATTTTGCTCGTGTGAATACTGAATATGAATCAGCTGCACTTGAAATCTGGAGATGCACACAGGTGATACAATAAGACTGTAAGAGGTTAATAACAAAAAGGCATATTGCATCAAATGTCATCCAAATTCACCGACAGTGAATTATGGTATCACGGCATCATTTACTACGTCTGATATTGGCCACAATATATAAATGTCGGAGTGTTCAAATTTGGACCTATATTGCTTAGTCAAATACACTATAGTTCTAGCTTTTTAAGGGTTACTGGATAAAACTGTAGCTTTGGTTTGCTTTGGTTTACGACATATCAACGATTGTAGGTTATTTAATGCCAAATCCATTTTTATATAAATAAATGGTTTTATTTCAACCAATTCAGTTTAATATAAGTACACAGTTTAAATACCAAAATAGTTCTATTTTCAACAATTCAGTTTAGCATAATTACAGTTTAGTTCTATTTGACGCATTGATAGGGCTCTATCAGGTGATACCAGTCCGGACCAGAATGGACCTTGGACCTATGCCAATAAAGGGGTACTCTGCATTATCAAAACCTCCAGAATTACTGAATCCTCTCCATGCGGATTGAATAGTGTGAGTTCCAAGACACTCGTTAGGGGAGTCTTACCCCTCTTAAGAGATGCAGTCGGTGTATTCTCTAGCGCCAGCCGACTGGGCCTGTATAAAAACTGTCGATCTAGCCTGTCAGCAGGATATTGTGTATATACGTATGTTGTGATCTGTTGGAAGTAGCATCGTACACGAGAGGAATTGGAGTCTATTTTAGTAATTCTGACATACGCAGTTCATCTTGCAGACCATTTGCAGTACATGAGGCCCTCCGTTAACACCCCCTACATTGTACATGGTTGACACGAAATCGATTCAGGAACATTCGCCTGACTTTTCGGTATCTTGTGGGTTCCGAGCTTGCCAGATTTAACCCAAATGGTAACATCTGTGCATTTTTCGGATGAAGATTGTCAATCAAGTATTTTCGATACGCGCTCTTTCTTGCAGTCGAAGATAAGACTTCCTTAGTATGTTGCCATTAAAAACGCAGCCAAAATATTGAAGTGAACTTCTAGTTAAAAATTACCTTAAGAAAAGTACTTGCTGAAATTACCTCTTAAAAAGTTGTTGGTTGGTTGTTTGGGTTTTATAGCATATCAACTTTAAACGCCAAATTCTTTATATATATATATATATATATATATATATATATATATATATATTATATATATATATATATATATACATTCAACCAAAGATTTCTAAACGAATACTTAGTAGTTAAAAGTTCTATAAGCAGGATTTCATTTGTTTTGCCCGAGATTAACCAGTTTTCATTTGTCATATTTTGGTTGATTACTGGTTGTTTGGGTTTTATTTGCAGACCGTTTAACATAAATCCATTTTTATGAAAATAGTTCTATTTCAAATAATTCAGTTGATGATAAGTACGCAGTTTAAATGTAAGTATAGTTTAACAGTGAAAAACATTTCTATTTAAAGCTATTCAGTTTAGTCAAGCAGTTCGAATTCAGCTAATTAAGTTTAGTATAATTACAGATTTTGTTTACACAGTTAAATGCCAAAACAGTTCTATATTAAACTATCCAGTTTAGTGTAAGTACCGTTTCAATATTAAAAAAAGCAGTTTGATTTCAAAGAATTCAGTTAGCATTAGCACGCAGTTTAAATGTAAGTACTGTTTAATCGTAAAAAACATTGCTGTTTAAAGCTATTCAGTTTATTCAAACAATTCAGTTTAGCATAAGTATGCTGTTAATTCTATTTAACCCATAGATTGGGCCCTATCAGGTGCTACCACGCCGGGCCAGAGTGAACCTGGGAGCGATGGCAATGAAGGGGTGCTCACTTTTCTCATGCTCCTGTATCACGGGAACCTCACCATCAGATTGTTTAGTGTCATATTCAGGACTCTCATTGGTGGTGGGGTCTTACCCTTGGCAGAGGTGCAGTCAATGTATTCTACAGCCCCAGCCGACTGGGCAATTCACAGAAAAATGTCAAAATAGTTTTATTTCAGATAATTCAGTTTAGTATGAATGCACAGTTTAGAGGTCAAAGCAGTTCTATTTTGAGCAATTAACTTTAGCATAAGTACGCAGTTTAAATGCAACAATCAGTATAGTGAAGGAAGCACGGTTTAGTTCTATTTAACCCATGGATAGGGCCTTTATAAGGTGCTACCACTCCGTGCCATAATGGACCTGGGAGCGATGGCAATGAAGGGGGTACTCTGCATTTTCCAAAGCTCCAGCATTACTGGAATCTCACCATCAGATTGTTTAGTGTCATATACAGGACACTCGTTGGGGGATCTTACCCCTGTGCAGAGGTGCAGTCGGTGTATTCTACGGTCTAACTCTGAAAAGTAAGATACTTGTTATAAAAGAAGTTAAGGTTAGAATAGGGAAATCTGTTATTTAAAAACCTTGATTGCATTGATTCTTGTTAAGAGCGTTAAAGAAATCGGTATTGTCCAGTTGGATTTAAAACTGCGATTATTAGTGCCGCTCAAGATTTAATTGTTAATATCACTCATGTATCACGGATGTCTCTCGATTTTTCCACTTAAATTTATATATATATATATATATATATATATATATAATATATATATATATATATATATATATATCTGTTTCTGTGAACGTATGTGTGCATTTACCTAAGCCTTACACCATGGAAAAGCTGTTTGAACTTAGCTTATTCTTTCCCTATACACAGGTTGCATAACCCAGGCTGAATATTCATGCTTTTCGCAAAGTATTAACGTGAAGAGTAACTTAGACTGATCCATGATTCGAACTTCGTTTGCCAATTCTATTTCCTACGATGTTAATCATTACCCAAAATAGACTTTTTAATATATATATATATATATATATATATATATATATATATAGCGCTGGTAGCACGGATATCCCTGACCCTCTCTCGCCACTCCTCCCTATCGTTCATCGCCCTAGGTAGGTATTCAGGACAACATCCCGTATCCTCACATAGCTGCTGAATGTATGTTCGTGCTGGTCGTCCTGCTTTTGCACGGCCATGTGTAGGGGTCCATAAGAGTACATCTCTTATGAGTTCGTCCCTGCTTCTCCAGCAGTGTCCTGCATGTCTGGCTCGTCTAACTTGAATAGTTTTCGTGATAGGGGACAGGTGGCCGTACAGTTGGTGTCTTGTGGGGTGTTGCCGCCAGGACTTGTTTAAGATTGCACGTAGCATTCTTGTGTAATTGCCGTCTAGCTTCTTCTCCAGCCGTTTTGTTAGCGTCCATGTAGTGCTGCCATATAGCAGTATCGATGTGACCGCTGCCTGGAAGAAACTTCAGAAAGATGTGATACAAAGTCATTTTTATGTAGATGTTTACATATATGAATTGAGAATTTTCATTCTTCTAAATCAGTTGCCATACCAAAGTTAAAGAGTTCAGTCTACCCTACTATTTGTTCATAGTTGGAGGAGAATACTAGGATTCATACATTTCCCAATCATATTAGTGATATGGGAAATGCAAATAGCACCATCCATGATTTGAACTCAGTTCTCAGAGTCTATTTCCTTAAAGTAAAATCATTACACTACAAGTCACTCCAGATAGATAGATAGACAGATGTGTGTCTGCTAGGATATTTTTGCTGTAGTTGAATTAGGAATAGGTCTTAAATGTTACCGTTTTTTATACATACTTCAAATAACTAACTCAAAGCCGGGAGCTAGAACCTGTCGAAGATCAATATAAAAATCGATAAATAATATCTTTTACAGCTCTTCCTTCCTTATAAACCGGTAGGCATGTCTTCAAGGGCGAAAAATTATATATATAACAATACTTGTGCCTGTTATGAAGCCAGCACTCCGAGCCAAAAAACTTATATATCTACTACCTGTGGGTCTGCCTTGAGGTCAAATGAACAGCAATATCTTGGGGGTCACTTTATGAAAAAAAAAAAAGACATTGTCCAAATGACAGTTTCATTGAATTTTCTCGACTAGTGCCTCTCCAAATCACTCAATAAGATCACGCATATGACTTGACCAAAATGCACATTGACTCAAAATATATAAAGCCTTGAAGTGCTATCGCCTTTAGAATTGGAAATATTTCAACATCTTTCCTTCTTTTTCCTTGATAGTTTGTTGCTTTCCTATATTTGCATCACCTGGTACGTACACACTTATAGGCGTATTAACAAGTACGTGAAAGGGGACAGTGGTTATAAAGAATTTGTGAAATAGTGGTGGCACATTGGAAGTACGTATTGATATCAAGAAAAAATAGCCAGACATCATTTTCCCCTGAAGGCAACGCCGTAATAATCGACAACTAATGAACAAAGTAAGTTTAAATAATGTATTTTTGTCCAAATTCATTCCATGAAGTTCATATCTTCTCTTCTCTCGGTATATATATATATATATATATATATATATATATATATATATATACGTTCAATAGATTTCAAGTATAAAAGTAAGTTACCAAAAAGAAAAATCATTCAAACTTAAACATATCTGTCTTTTTAAAAATAAATATGTACTCTTTATAACCTGAAGAGAGTGTGTATATATATATATATATATATATATATATACATATACAACATTTTTTCTAGTCTAAATTTTTGGCAATCTTCCGATGGAGTTTTTTTTATTTTGATTGTTTCTTTTGGCTTGTTTTTTTCTTTTATTGACAGCTTGATGATTACGTAAACATATGAAAGGTAGAGTAGGGTAAATAGTTGTCTTTTAAGATTTTAGAATTATATTTTCAGTATCATTTATATATGGAACGGTCTTTTTGATTTTTAAATGCCTTTCAAATAACTTAAATTTTATTTTTGCTTTTCTATTGACTGACATGCAACAAAACAGCGAATGTAGGTTATGTGGTGATCAAGACGAAACCATCAATCAAAGAATGGTTATAAGACTAGATACGTATTTGTGGACAAAGTGATCCTCAGGGAATCGTGCAAGAATTTTCAATCTGACCATACGAATAAATGGTATATGCATAACCCAACATCTGTCCTGGAGAATGACAAACTCAGACTCTTCTGGGATTAGGACATCCAAACGGTTCACCTAATCTCGGCCAGAGGACCAAAATTTATAATAATAAAAAGAAGTGAACTTGCAAAATTGTGGACGTTGATGTCCTGGCTGACCACAGAGTAAAATTGAAAGAAAGTGAAAAGAAGTATAATTACTTTGACATTGCTAGGGAATTTAAGAAACTATGGAACATGAACGTAACGTTCATATCAATTGTTATTTGTTCTCTTGTTACAGTCACCAAAGGGCTAATAAGGGGACTGGAGGATATGGAAATAACAGGACGAGTTGAGACTATCCAAACTAATGCATTATTGAGATCATTCTGTAGTATACTAAGGAGTGTCCTAGAGACTTGGGAGATTTTCTGACCCTCAAATTCCAGGTAAAGACCATCAGCTAACTCTAATATGAAAAACTCAAAGAGAAAATAATAATAGTAATAATAATAATAATAATAATAATAATGACGACACAACACCGGTGTGAAAAACTTGCGTGGAGTAAAATAATAATTGCCACAACAACAATGCATTTTCTCAGGCGACAACTTTCTTTTTTGTGTATATAAAATACCTTTCTCCATAGGACTTTCAAACAGAAACTAGGGATATAAAAGTACTACTACTAAAAAAATAAACCACCTATTCTATATGGGCGATTAAAAGTTATATAGAAAAAAAGGATGACGATAAAAAAAAACGGTCTCATTTTGCACTGTTAGAATAAATGGTGACGACATACCGATACAACTTGGTTTTGACAAATGTGGAAAAGCACATTTAGAGATGGCCCATAAGCAGAGACAAAAACATTAATAAAGATATAAGTATGGATATTACAGAGTTAGAACATAATAAAAGCGATAAGTATTTAGAAATGTCCGGTACCGGACATTGGCCTAGCGGTTAGAGTGTTCGCCAATCGCCCGGGAGACCTGGGTTCAATCCCAGGTCGAGTCATACAAAAGACTCAAAAAATGGTACTTGATGCCTCCTTGCTTAACACTGGGCATTATAAGGTACGGATCAAGGGTAAAGTGGAGCAATCCAGGGAAAGGAGTAGCGCCCTCCCCTACACCTTGGTGTAGTAAGCTATCGAAAAGGGAGCCTTCGGGTCACCCTCAACTATGGTCGCCTACTTTTACTATTTAGAAATGAAAGAAATGAGTGGATTCAATCATACTAAGAATAAATAAATAAAATATTTCTATTGGTGAATAAGACCCATATTAAAAATAGAACAAAATGCAAAAATAGAGTTGTAACAATTAATACACTTAAAATATAAGCAGTAACATAAATTTTTAATAAGATCGACTGGACGTTAACTGAAATAAATAAAAGAAATGGATGCTAAATTTAGAAAATTAATAACCATCCTCAGAATGCCTCACATAACATCGGATACTGATCGACTCTACATGAAGAGAAAAAATGTCGGAAGGGTATTAATTCAACGAGAATTGACGTACAAAATAACCTCTGCAGGATCAAGGAAACAAAATAGATTAGATGCAACAGTTTGTAAACATACACGAGAAGTAAAAAAAAATATCCAGTTAGTAAAGAAACCAATAAATTTGCTCAACTATTCGATCTCACCACGAAAGAAAGAACCCTAAGGTATAAAGTAAAAGAGGCAACCAAACGCTTAACGCAAGAAGCAAAAGCACAAGGAATAATTCTAACTATAAGATTATATTAAGAAAAATAAGATAAAAGGATATTATATTCATTGGAAAATATGGACTCAGCATGGAATGCTGACTTATAAGAAATGGTATAAGTAATTAACCGAACTAATAATAGAAGCGAAAGGAGCTAATATTTTTCAGGGACTTTGCGATCCAAACATAGAAAAATTAATTGCAATAGACTTGCCATAGAGGTTAAGAACAATAAAATAAAACTATACCTTTGAACAGAAATGTTTGCTCCTAGAGATAATAACATCTAAGTCAAAGAATATAATAAATCAATTAAATAGAAACACTTCAAAACAGAAATAGAAAAAGTGACTCACCTTAAAGCTTTCATTGTGCAACCAGTATTAGGAGTCCTGGTTATGATCATGAAAGGGGCAGATAAATACATTAGAAATAAAGATATTGAATACATATAATCACTACCACACTCAAAGTTTTCTTTAAAGATTGTAAGAAACTGAAAGTAAATCTTAAAATTAAATTGATAATGCTAAAACTTAGATTAGATGAATAATTGAAACCATCCACAACACAGTTTAATTAAATAGGGTAGGATGAGTAGAAGAACCTGGAGAATTAGTGCAAAAAACTTGTATAGCTCATAATAATAATAATGCGATTTTCAAATAACACAGTTGAGGTCACTCGATCTAAAAGCTATACATACATACATATATATATATATATATATATATATATATATATATATATATATAAGTATTATTTGGTCCAGTTAAACCGGAGTTGGGAGTAATTCCATCAGGACAAGAAAACTATTCAAAATTGAACATTTAAATTTTCCTGGTAAAAATACATAACAGGATGGAAATAAATTTATAATCCTAATGTGACCGGTTTGTGTTTTTTCTTAATGAAATATATATATATATATATATATATATATATATATATACACACTTTTCTTTGAATGACATTACACACTCACACACACATATACAATTCATTTGTTAAAAACCGCAAAACACGATGGAATGTATGAACAATAGAGGCTAGAGCAGGAGCCTTTTTTTTTTAAACATACTTTACTTTTGAGTCTTAGCACAGTGGGGCAATATACGTCATATTTAGCATAAATATATATTTGTTTTTTCTTACATCTTGTACTGAGGGCAGAGTACATTTATGAAAATGATGAATCCCTGAAGTGTAATGGCTAAAGTTCTGGACTGCGCCCTCGACGTAAGTAAGTTCGAAATCCGGTCACGCTATTACGTTTTCTCTCAAACTAATCCCTTTGGAAAAGGTATAGACTACCTTGTCTCCCATCTATGAGTTAAAAAGTATTACTGCTGTTATTCTACAATGATGGTTTAGCATTTAAAAATCCAGGAAGATTGATATTCCATTAAACAAAGAAACCAATCCGATATGAAGACACTGTATAACCCAGGTTTTACTGAACATTGCAGGGATAAAAATGAACCGAAAAATCGAAATGGTTTACAGTTATTTCACTCAATTTATCTCCAGAAATATATGAATCCACGTTTTTTTTTTTTTCACCGTATGTTACGTTTAATTGCATATTTCAAACTGTGCTCTAATTTCAACACACATTTTATTGAAATAAATATTAATGAGGGAACACTTTAGGTATTCAAATCAAACAACACCCTCATACGAAGAAAATATGGAAAAATATTTACCCTTTCAACAAACTCGGAAACCAATTATAATAATAATAATTAATGGTGAATATGCGCAACAAGACTCTTCTATAATAAATGACACACCAAATACTGGAAAGCAAGAACAACCAATCCCAATTGAACTGCAATGTAATAATGACAGAAACACCTGATTCAAACCATACAGAAAAAACATGGAGACAAGAAGTGAATATAGTAAATTATGTCTGAAAAGAAGACTAGATTACCATTGCTAAGAAAATAAGACTGGAAAACCGTCAGAGCAGAAACAAAAAAAAAATTAATTATTACCACACATCTCAACGAACAACATCACAGAATTAAACGAACTAATTTATGTAGGAGCAAAAGTAGTCGCTGAAAAAATCAGTGTTTCCCTAAAAAACACGAACAGTAACTCAAAACCCGGATGGGAATTTTGACTGGAAACATAGATAACAATTTATGACAACAAGCAAAACTAATAAAACAAAGGAAAAACGCTGGAACAGTTAGGGACGAAAAGAGATAAGCAACACAACAATTAAAATAAAAGAAAGAAAATCCCCGAAATGATATCAAGACAGAATTAGACAATACAAACTAAATAGGACATTCCAAGACAACGAAAATCAATTCTACCAACAAATAGGGGGTGAGTGAACGAACATACGCCAACTACTGGATGATAAGCAAACAAAATATGGGAACGAAGGGAACGTAACAGAAAATTCGAATGAATAAGCAACATGGTCAAAGGGTTAGAAGAACTCTAAGAAGCCCTGAAGGCGAAAATAAACCACGACACACTCAGAGCAACAATAAAAAATACTGAAAAACACCAGGCCATGATGGTATGCATTGATACAGGAAGAGTTGCCAAAAAAACAAACTGTTATATCCGAATGGATAACAAAGGAAAAGACCACCCTGATCCCAAAAGAGGTCTAAATGAAACCACCCTTAAAAAGTACAGACCCATAACGTACCTACCGATGATGTGGAAAATATTAATGGCAGAGATTAGGGGAGAGACTTACAATAACTGATAAGCCGCGGAGTGTGACTCTTGAGCTTATTACACGAATGCTGATTTACAGAATAATGCCAAAATTTCGGAGGCGATTCGGAAAAATCTGTTCGAGTCAGTTTCACTATTTTCTGGCAATAATGTTGTTAAAGAAAACTTATGCTTGTTTTACGTATTAACCAAATACACTGATAACTAAACAACTAACTAAACATATTTTCGACATCTATCAAAATAGAAAAAGAAAAAAAAACAGAGGGAGATATTAGAGATTCCAAACTTTATTCGTTTCATCACAAAATTAATCTAATTAAGTCCATTGCTTCTTCCAAGCAGCACATATTTCTCATGGTCTGTCTATACCTATTGCCATATTCATTTGATTCTGAATCTTGACTACACACCAGATTACATAAAAGGCATTTTGTTTTAACATGGCATTATTCCGATGAAAACGCAAAGAATATCCTCACTATATTACTTTCATTAATATGATACGAGAATCATTAAATAAGTTTCCAGACTTTATTCGTATGGGCACTTTTATTGATAGTACACACATGGAACTCTAGGCCCCTTCGAAGTAATCTCCTCCAGCTGCAATGCACTTGCTGTAGCGTTCCAACAAGTTATGGAAGGCCCCATCGAAGTCCTCTTGTGTGAGCGTGTCAATGACCATCGTCACAGCCTCTTACATCTCCTCAATCGTCTCATAATGACAGCCTCTCAGCTTAAGGAATAACCAAAAGTCACAGGGAACAAGGTCTGGACTATAAGTAGAGTGAGGAACTGTCTTGATGCCCATCTTGGTCAAATAGTCTGTGACAAAGATGGAGTTGTGGACTGGTGCATTGTCTTGGTGGAAATGCCACTGACCCAATTTGAAGAGTGTTGGTCTCTTCTAATGGAATCTATTCGTGAACTCCCTTAAAATCTCAACATAGTAACCCTAACCCTAACACTTTGGCCTATCAACTCAGGTGTTCTGACTTCTTTACTCTTCTCAGACCTCTCATCCTCCCTTACAGACTCCTTGCCTTCCTTGAATCTCTTAAGCCACTGAAAAAACTGATGCTCGATTCATGCAAGATGGACCAAAAGGCGTCTGAAGCATTCCATAAGTTTCTGTGGCATTTTTCCTAAGTTTAAACCGAATTTTATTACTTATCGTTCTTCTAAAGTGTCCTCACGTCCAGATTGCATTTTTGAAATCCACCAGCTGTGACAATCAGGCTTTAGTGGGGTGTATTCCAAATGCTGCTGTAGCTGTTTTTTTGAACCTGAAATCAAAACAATTGGTCAGTCATCTCATACGATGTATAACAATAACATACTAATTTTCAAGAATCTACGACAATTTTAAATGGCTGTTCAAAAAAAGTCTGGAACATTATTGAATGCACCATGTTTATATATGAAGTCATTCAGAGATTTCAAAGTCTCGGGAAGCATCAATATTTTTCGAACCTCACCGATATCTGTATATGCCCTTCGTAAACTGAAGTTAAGACACATCTGATTTTTTTTAGTTTCATATGCAGATGTATTGTCACATCAAAAAAGTTCAGTTAAGGTTCGTTTATCTAGCTGAAGCTTATTACGTTTTGAACAACACTAAAATATATATATATATATATATATATATATATATATATATATATATATATATATATATATATAATGAGGAAGAGATATTATTCTACCAAAATTATCATCATACATACTATGTCATTTTTTACAGTTCTTTGCTTTTTGATCTGCCTTATCGGCAAACTCAACTATGCTGTCTTGGTTCTTAAAAGGGACAAAATAGTCTAGATGGAATATGTGTTTTTTAAGGAAATTGAGAATGTAGCAAGCAAGAAACTAGGACTTTAATAGTTCCAAGTATTGAAAAGTAGTGATTTCCGTCCGGAGTTATGTTATTCCTACGCAATCAACATTAAAAGTCGGCGGGAAAACATGAAAACTTGGATGAAGGCCTCATGCGTAGGCCTCAAGGGTTGCATGTGGCTAGGAAGCCTCAGGTTGGGGACACCCACTGCACGAAGCTGCTTGCAATTCATAGAGGACTAATACACTTCCGAAAAGTATAAATTCAACTATTTTTCCTCCAATAGAATTATGTAGGTTTGTTAACATTGATATGATAAATATTCCAGAAGCAAATCTCTGAATTCAATTAATTGTAATTCCGTTGAAAATTGACATAATTTTGCTTCTATCATGTGACGGTCGGTTGGGTAAATACATACATTAACAATAGAGACGTTAGACATAAATTCATTAAAAAGCAATATATATATATATATATATATATATATATATATACTGTTTTTTTTTTAAACAAGTGAATGAACTGTCCTATGAATTCGTATTCGTTCTTTGAATTTAAGCTATCGCTTATTCTGCTCACCAGTTGTAAATTATTTACGTCGAAAATAAAACTAAAACGATGCTAAACTTTCAAGCATCGATGTCAACAATATAATTACAATACTCAATTCTTCTTCTTTCGATGCAGTCTCGCAGTGTTGATAATCAAATTCAACTTTATGACTCATGTGACTTGAATTACTACGGCAGCGAGAAATTCCTACGCACTGTCTTCTTTTTGCAACGAATATCGAATTCATGAATCAACAAAGAAAATATTTGATTACCTCTTGTGATGGAAGACAATGTATCATTAATAAATTTTGAAATGTAATTGTATTCTCTTTTCTATTTTAGTATGTGTGACATAACATTGTATTTGCATTATTGATTCTATTGTTTCGTTACTGACGTCTTTTCGCTAGGATTCCTATCAGAATTATTCTTAATCGTCATGATTAAGTGCTTGGTCATCTTTTTTTTTTTTTTTGTCGGACTTTGGTAATTTATTTTCTTTATGTGTTGCTTAGTTACAATCGGGAAATTAAAAGTGAAAGAAAAGAAAGTCTGCCATATTAATCTCAACTATCAAATAAATTATAATACTGCGTAACCTGTATTAAATCAGAATTAATATGTATAAAGTCTTGTCAAATTGACAAGGATGGGACTTTTTATGCAACTACCTATCCTGGACGGACAAAAATAGAAGAGTAGTTTACCAAACATCGGTCTTACTGTATCCATTCAGAGTTTATAAGACTCCGCAAAGAGTGCAGTTCTCTGTACGACACAAGGCAGCGTCTTATCATGAAACTCCAATCCTGGAGATCTGCAAAGTGTACACTACTAATCATTGCCTTTACTCTCAGTTTCATTCTGAACCAGAGTGGTCGAAACTTGTATGCTCTTACCTGAGAGCCAAATAGATCTGTTAAAAAATATCCGTATGCTATAAGACTGTGTAAAATAAAAGCACTTAAGAAAGAAGCGCAAAAATGTAAATATATAATTACAATGAATGTGATTCCCTAACATCTAAGGAGGAAGACGTATTGACACACCGTTGAAATCAATAAATCAATCAAATTGGCTGGATAAGATCCATTTTGTCACTATATTTGGAAACTGATGCTTGAGCAGAGTACAGTGCGTCATAAATTTAGGAGACGGTATATTATCGTTGAACAGAGTACAGTTCATCATGAATTTAGGAGACGGTATATTATCGTTGAACAGAGTACAGTTCATCATGAATTTTGGAGACGGTATATTATCGTTGAACAGAGCATGTTTTCAGCTAATAGGAACACTGCAATTGACCATGAACTCTGAAACGAACTGTCAATCCACTAAATGAAAAAGGATCCATTACCTCATTGGGTTGATAAAATACGGATTACATGGATAAATCTTCGTAACTACGGTGCTGCCATCCAGCTGTGAGAGAGTTTGTTGACTCCACTGGTGTAGATTTTATACAAGCACAGCATGCAGACTCTTTTTCATCGATGCTGGGTTTATCCCCAAGTGAACATAAACATCTTCATATTATATTCCAGTTAGATTTGTTAAATGAATTTAGAGCTGGTCACCTTTGCAATAAACCTATTACTTAGATGGTACTCGATATTTGAGCTCTGTCTTATAATTTTAAAGTAGTTTTCAACCAGGTTTCTTCCACATATAAACTAGAACCAGAAACTGTCATAAAAACAAAATCTGCTGAATGACAAATCTCTTCTTCAGTTGATTTATATAATATGTATTCGTTGACTTTTAAATAATATTAATAAATTGCCTTTATATAATATGAGTAAATTGCCTAGGGTTTTACTGAAAATGATAAATATAAATAAATAGTAGCATATTTTAACTTTTTACAGAAACTATTATGAGGTCAATTTCTTTCAAATGCGATGTAAACTATGAAGTAAAAATGATTTTTATACGTGCATAGCTAAATACGCCAGGATAAACAACAAGTTATATCTAATCTTAATAATTTTTGTCTCTAAATATATGATTAGCAAGAACTCTCCGAATATATAGAACTCTCTGCAAATCTTCATGATAATGCTTTCTTTTGTATATCATATGTTTCCTGTGTTGATTCCACTGATATTTCTCTCTTGGTTGTATTTCCTAGCACACAGAAAAAATAATAACTGCAAGACTCTTGAAAAATTACTTAGTTCCTCTTAAAATAAGATTCTCCGACTAAATCCAGTGAATCTTCATTAATTATACATCAATCCTCCTAAGGAAATGCCACCATTTCCGTGATAATTATAAACGATACAGGGAAAAATAGAATTGTTCGATAGAGCAAATTTACAGCTACAGAGCAATAACCTAAGACTAAGTTGCAGCCCCTTGAATCAGCACAAGTCTGCATGTCATGCTTGTAAAAATATGCACCAGCTGAGTTGACCAACTTCTTCAATGTATCATAACGGCGACATTGTGAGGAAGATTTATCCTTGTAGCCCATCTGTTATTAATACAATGACGTAATAGATGCATTTTTCATTTAGTGGGTTTAAAACTCTGTTTAACATTGATGGTTATTTACATCGTTCGTGGCAACTTAAAGCATATTCTGTCCCACGGTAATATAGTGTCCCTTGCATAAAGATAGTCCGCTCCAATTCCCCAGTTAATAAAAAAGAAGCACTTAGTAAAAAATATATAAAGCAAATGTGTAGTATATTGACCTCCGACCCGGGCATACATGCCATTCCAAAGACGGCAGTAGTGCATTTTCTGTTGGCGTGGGTGAGCTTGACTGACAATATGGGACGGTTAAAATCCCACGGTACAGCCACAAACTGATGCACCGGAAGAGAGTGACCAGTGAACTGCATGACAGTTTTTTTCCGCTCGATAACGATCAAACATGCTATTCCAAAGACGGCGGAAGTGCATAAGAGATTGAGTGGGTGTTGAACTATTATATAACTCAGTGCACAGGAAATTCAAGGAGTTTGGAGACCAGAACCAGCACCCAGAGAGGCTGGGCACCAGGCCCCCGGTTGATCAGCCCAGGAGAACGGGAAAGAAACGCTGATGGCCATAAGAGTGGGGGGTCAGTATGTTGCAGTTCTGTTCGGTCTCCAACTCCCTCTCACACACAACCCTTTCAAATAAAGTGAGAGGTATGTTTTTTTAAAGAACTGTGTCATCGTTATTATTGTGTTGTCGTTTGTTTGGCCAGAGCGAAACGTAACAAATGTACTTTAAAACCTTAATTGAAAAATCAAATAATTCATATGTAACTTTCTCCCCATTTTTAAAATTTCTGTCATTCTAAGCTTATATTAATAAAATGCCTCTCATATCAATAGATTTATTGTTATTGATATGGTATATTGAGTACCATTATCATGATAAAATTTATAATGGCTTTGGGCTACAAGAATTAATACAAATATAGGTTCATCTTTTATGTAAATATCTTATTTATTGATAAAATAACTTTCAAATTGAGAATATTCAACCAATTAAATGATCTTCATATTCAGTACTAAATGAGTGCAAATAACTGGATGGTTTGTTGGTGGTGTTTAACGGCATATCAACACTCGAAGACTATCTGATGCCGTATCATATTTATACACATATATCAAATATATAAGGTTCATAAACAAATCGTTAAACGAATCAGAACTCATTTATTTGCACACAGTTAAGTGGTTTAAGTATTGCTGTCTTAATTAATAGTTTTATGTAAACACAGTTTTGACAATACAACCGCTGGCCGATCCCAACTATCTCAACCTCCTAAACATGCTCATGGCCATCAGAACGTCTAGTGGTTTTTTCTCCTTTCCGGCCTGGGGTATTTCACATTTCTTTACAAACACACAAATCACAACATACACAACCGAGAGGATGGAAGAAAAGAGAACAAACACGGACTTAGGTAAGTTCCAAGCGCAAGAAGGGAGAAGTTTGTGACACTTTTGTGTAGCTATCTGTGCATCTGTGGACTATTGCAAGTGTGTATTCGAGCGAAATTCCAACAGTCACCAGGAACGCTGGCTCATCTTCTCACATTGGCCAACCCGGCCTCTGAGTCCACAGGCACTAGCTCCTGCTCTCTTCTTATGACTTCTGTTGACTGCCATCTCCTGCTGACTGCGTTCTTCTCTTCTGCTGACTGTTTTCATCTGTTCTACTCTGGTACCTTGCCTTCCCTCGTCCTCTTCCGATTTCGTAGGTAATCTCGCGCGCACGCCTTAGATAGGGTTTCGCGGCAAAACAGACAAAGGGGCCCTCTAACTGACACACACCACATAGACGAATGACACTTATCGTGCCACACAGTAAAATAGTTTTAAGTATTGCTATTTAACCCTCGTAATTCTATTCAGTTTATTTTAACGGTTTTAAGTATGGAAAGTGATTACATATTTCTTTTTGACACATAGATGAGACCCTAACTGGTACTGCTAATCTGGGTTGAGTAGACGTAGAAATAATGGCGCTAAAGGTGTACATCGCATTCCTCAAAGTTCTAATACTGAAGCCTCAAAATCTGCTGATTTAGTGTCATATTAAGGACATACGTTGGGATTGACTAACCGATATGCAGAGATACAATAAACGCATTCTACAGCCCCTGACGATAGAGGATAAGTAAAGATTGAAAGGAATATTTTACCCTGCTTATCTTCCAAGTTGGTATAACGTATCTGTTTTGAAAATCAGCTTTTAAAATCCAAATTTTTATCTGATTAGTAAAAGAGAACCCATTGAATGATTAAAAATTTCCAATTGTCCACAGGTCACGAATTTAGTAAAATTTGTAAAGGTTACTTTTGTCTGGCACAATTTCAAAAACAGTTGACGAAGTGGCTTTCATAGAGAGAGAGAAAAAGAGATTTCACTTTCGCACGACATGCCTTAGTAGTAAGACGTAACTTTTCCTCTTTCTGAAAACGATCTATTTCAGTAGGGCAAAGCTTAAGTGCTAGTGGCACAATGAAAATGTCCTTGATAATGAAACGAAGCTATTGGACATTGTATATGAAGTAAGTAAATGGACTTTATTCTGTATCAGACATACACCTTATTTTCGTTCTTGTTTGATTTCTTCATTCATTCTTGGTTTACACAGCAATAAAATCTATTAAATTATAAACATTTTCTTCCTAAAGTTTATATGTTATCATGTGTGAAATATGTGCGTTGAATAAGTTAATACTTAAAGTAATCTATATGGTTATGATAAAGTTTGTGTGTTGGGGGATATCCCAGGATCATCGTCAAATATAAAAGTTCAAAGATCGCACTTTTGAAAAGATATCTGACTAACATTTTCTCATCAATATCTCCATGTTAGAGGTCGATGAATCAATAGTAACAAAGGAATTTGATATAGATAAAAGAAGATATACTTGGTACAAAGAGAAGATATTCAGGTGTTTTCTTTGTTTATAAATAATCATTATCATCATCATCATCATGTCATGCCGCAGGCACGGATATCCCTGACCCTCTCTCGCCACTTCTCCCTATCGTTCATCGCCTCTGGCAGGTCTTCAGGGCTACATCCCGTATTCTCACATAGCTGCTGTATGTATGTTCGAGCTGGTCGTCCTGCTTTTGGCCGGCCATATGTGGGAGTCCATGGGAGTACATCACTTATGAGCTCGTCCCTGCTTCTCCAGCAGTGTTCTGCATGTCTGGTTCGTCTAACTTTGTTAGTTTTCGTGATGGGAGGCAGGTGGCCGTATAGTTGGTGCCTTGTGGGGTTTTGCCGCCAGGACTTGTTCAATATTGCTCGATGCATTCTTGTGTAATTGCCGTCTAGCTTCTTCTCCAGCCGTTTAGTTAGCGTCCAAGTAGTGCATCTATACATCAGTATCGATACGACCGGTGTCTGGAAGAAACTGCGTTTCATTTTTTCGAGCTCCTTTTGCACTATAATGTTTACTTTCATATTATTAACCTATCGGAACGTATGAACCTTCTTATCCCTTCCATGTATGGGTTTAAAATAGCCCTAACTTTCTTCTAAAACAATAGCTGTGGCATTAAATAACCCACGAAGGTAAATATGCTATTAAAAATAAAGAAAGCGAGCCTGGATATCTGTGTTGTATTAATATTGCTGTATATAGATGATAGTTGTAAAATTCGTATCATGTATTTTTTCATTTAAAAGATTTGTCATTTTCCCCGTGAAACCGCTACGTAACCTTGCTGGAAATGTATTAAGCTATCTGAGCCAAATAGGTAAGTTGTTTTAACTCAGACGCCTAAAACACACCTAAGAATCATCAAATACTTGTTTTAATGGTTCATATATTTGTTGTCATTGCAATTACGTACTAATTGTGTTAATAGCGTTTTTATAATTGATTAACAATGATTGTTATTACACGATATCGGCTACTTTGTTCTTTTTGTTTTGTGTTTTTGCCTTTTTTTTTTATCAGGCTTCTTTTGAATTCTTAGCTGATCTTTGTAATTCAGTCAGTTTCTTTATTTTAATGATAATGATATTTAAAAAGTATAAGCTTACTATGTGACTCGAAACCATAATGATTCTGTTTCGAGGTTATCTGACCTAACACCTTTACCTAGTTTATGGAACATTTAATATCGCAGAACCGTAAATCACACTGACAAATTATCCCATAATTATGCTTCTCTGTTTATTTTAATTTTACGAACTCATATTTTTTCAATGATTTACGGAAGTTTATTATTGTTATTAAATATTTGAAACTATATAGCTGTGTGCAATTTGCTCGTATTAGATTGGAATACGAGGGAACTAGAATTATTAATTATAATTATAATTATGCTTAAAACCATTTGAATTTATTCAAAAGAAAATTTACTTACACATCACACACACACACGCGACCGCGCACTGGAATAAATAATCTACATCCAGAGGTGAGATCCCTGGGATGTATGGAGTCATTTCTATAACTCCTACATCTACTCTGACCAATTGGGATAGTTAATTCCTATATATATATATATATATATATATATATATATGTGTGTGTGTGTGTGTGTGTGTGTGTGTGTGTGTGTGTGTGTTAGGGTTCAGTATTAAATAACTCACAAAGTTTAATTTGCCATGAAACATTAACACCCGACAAACTAATTATGCTAAAAACATGTGTCGTTGATTTTTATATTACAGATAAAATGCTATCACTTATGTGGCTTGTTGTTTCTTGAAATAAGTAAGGTCGACACACGTGTAAAATTATAGTTTGTCCTTGAGAGAATACGGTACTACGACTTAGGTAATTAAATATTGTCGTATTTGTTTTCAGACAGAGCCCCGAGCAAGCACCCCTCTAACGGGAACTCAGACCGGTCAATCCAGTGGGGTTTCCAGCTAATTCACAATAGTTTGGTTAAGCTGTTTTTTTTATGCCAGATTAAACATTGTGGTTTAAATAACGTGAAATCGTTCATATATATATATATATATATATATATATGATTTGTGAGTGAATAGTTTGAAGATAACATTATTTTTAATTGAGCAAGAACTCATTTGTTTTCAAAAGGTTATATGGTTTTATGTATTATTATCCAATATTAATTATTCTTTTAGATATTAATTGCTTGTTTGCGCTGTGTTAAATGGTTTTATAATTGCTTAAACTATTAATTCTTATGGTTTCAAGTATTGCTATCAAATTCTTAGAGCTCTGATTAGTCTTAATCATTTGGTTGCACACATTTAAATGGTTTTAATTAGTTATCTCAGCAAAATTGACCCACAGCCACCGCTGCTTAGCATCTTTAAGATAAAGTAAGGTTGGTTGCCATAAAATAATTTTAAGAATATGGTCGGGATGATCATATGTGTGCGATTGTAACGCTACAGGTATCATCTTCAATATTAAACTTCAAAATTAATAGGCAACTCTGTTATTCTTTGCAGTCCAACGAAAATGCAAGGAGAGAAGAACTTGTAAAAGTTTATCAGCGTATCTCCTTTTCAGCCACCCCTCCACCCCATCTTTATCCGATTCGTATCAACGTCCAACCCAAACTTTTCTCTGTGTTTTTCAAAACCTGACTGTCTTGATTTTCATATTATCTCATTTTTATATATTCTCTATTTTAATTTCTTCTTGTATCATACTTTTTAGAATCATCATATGTGTCACAAACCCTCATTTCCCCGCGCCCGTCGACAAGCCTTGATTAGTTCATAATCCATAGCCTGTCTTCCCCAACATTATTTTGCCGTGAAGCGTAAAACTTGGTTGGCACCTGTGCACGCGTTTGATCTTTATGAGGAACTACACTTACATTCAAAGTCCTTAGCTAACTCAAAATTTTAACAAACAAGTAAAATGATTAATATAATCTATCAACCACCCTAATTATTTTACCCGAGGGTTTTATATAACCAGTCGATTGATCTGATCAGGCTGCTACGACGGCCCTTCTAACTCAGTAAGAACAAAATAGGTATATGGCGAGTTTTTATTTGCCGGATGACGGACAATTCAGCCAATAGGATTTCGTCCTCAGGCATTACGGATCACCATCCACAGCCTGCAGATGACCTCAATGCTGGGGGCTTGCAGTCAGCGTATTCTACGACCCCAGACTCTAGTGCGTTGTCAACCATTGCAATTAATTTTATTGATATTCTCCTTAATAGCTTTACCATTTTTTTTATCTCTTACAACTAACTCAAGATAGTTTTTTTGTCCTGTTGGCGAAAAATATTTTTAAAATATTAAAAGTCTATATCTATTCTGTTGGATTTACTGGAATAAATAACTGTATCTGGTAGTGAGATTGCAGTTTCGGTCCTATGGGATGTTTCAAGTCATACCTATTACACCGTGATCCACTCTGACCCATTGTAATAGTACCTGTTAGTATCTGTTCTATCTGTTACCGATGGGACAATAAACCCACTGGCCGTTCCTAACTATTTCAACCTCCTAAACCAGTGATGGCCATCTGATCGTCCAGTGGTTTCTCTCACCTCCGGCCAGGGGTATTTCCTATTTTTTACAAACCCACAAAACACAACATACACAACTGAGAAGATGGAAGAAAAGAAGAACAAACAAACAAACAAACACGGACTTGTGTTAGCTCCAAGCGCAAGAAGGGAGAAGTTTTTGACACTTGTGTAGCGTGTATTTGAACGAAATTCCCACAAAGCCACCAGGAACGCTGAATCATCCTCTTACGTTGGCCAACCTGGCCTCTGGGTTCACAGGTCCGAGCAGTTGCCTTTGCCTGATCGCTGTCTTCCCCAACATCTGTTAACTGCCCTGTTCTGTTGACTGCCCTGTTCTGTCGACTGGTTTCTTTTACTGACTGCCTTTTTCTGTTCGGCTCTGGAACCTTCCTTCCCTCGTCTTCTTCCGGTGTCGTTAGAAATCTCGCAGGCAAGCCCTTTGTGTGGGTTTTGCGCCAAAAAAAAAAAAAGACAAGGAAATCCTCTGACTGAAACTCACCCACACCCACATCCACAGAAACGAATGCCCAACGTCGTGCCATACAGATATAAATCAGTTTAACATGTTACAAATAATTTGAACTACACTCAGATATTGGTTCAGTAACATTAGTCTGTATTTACCGGTTTAAGCAATTGTGAATCCTCATTTATAGAGCGGTGGTCAATGTGGAGTACATCTTGATTGCCATTACTCAAAGGTTCACAATAACTGGACTGATAGTATATGTTAGGGTCTTATCTACTAGTTAAGTAGATCTATTTAAATATTTCCTATAACTGAAACCATTCAACTGAGTTTAAACAAATGAGCTCTGGTTCGTTAATAATGTGACTTACTTCATTTATGATATATATATATATATATATATATATATATATATATATATATATATGTTTGGCCTTAAATAAGCTACCAGGATTGGTATGCCACAAAACTCAAACCATTGACGAACAAAATACGAGAGCTTTTACATAAACAGTATTTTTTGTAAATTATTAAACAGGAATGTACTAGAACCCATAGGAAAGTGCACAGATTATTATTATAAGAATACTTACTTGATGATATAATTGTTTACAAATAATTATTGAGGAATATTAATAGTACCTTGAAAAGATAATTCTTCGAAAAATAATTCATTTCAGCATTAAAAAAACGAAATAGTTGATAGCCCTTTTTCACATACTGTTACTCAGACCTGATTTTGTATCTTCTTGTCAATGGCCTCATCTACGAATTGTCGCCGGGTCATCCTTCTATCGTCGGACGCCATATTTGTAGTTTAGTGTAATGTAAGCCTAACGAATTTTTCTATCACAATTAATGATCTGTTTGACCTATTAATAAACAGTTCATTCACATTATGTACATGTTAAAACGTCTCATATACCGGAGAGCATTACCGAGTATAATATTTAGCAGTAAAATACGAGCAAAATAGGATGGATACGTGACTAATATCGAAAATGTTGGGTATCGCTTACCTTTTCAGCATAATGAGCTGTTCCATCTGTCATCTGATCAATGTAGAATAAGCCAACGAGTCAGACCAGAAGAAACGTTCCTATAGTTGAAGTATATCATTACTCTATCACTAATCCTATGTTCTTATTACTAACACACTCTCTCTCTCTCTCTCTCTCTCTCTCTCTCTCTCTCTCTCTCTCTCTCTCTCTCTCTCTCTCTCACTTGTAAATACTCTTTACCTCACATATCCTGGTTTGTCTTTTTTTTACTACTACTTGTGTTCACTAACCAGAACACAATTGAAAAAAAAGAGTTTGTCATTAAGAACCTCCACAAACATAATCATCGAGCAAGTTTCTTTGATCAATTCTACAAAAATCCTGAAGAGTATTGCCATCACTAAATAAAGAGAGTGTTTAAGTTTTCTAAATTAAGACATTTTAACTGGTATTTTCATGAGCTTGAGGACCGACCATTTATACCTGTTGAAAATAGTCAACTACCTCGAAGATTTGTTTGTTTAATCCATGTATAGCAATCACAAACAGCCATAAACCGTAAACAATGTTGCTTTACATGATAAACCTCATAACACAAAAGAAACATTAATATGCTAATCAAATTTGATACGTTATTCTTTTTGTCTGCTCCATTAAATCATATTTGAAACAGCAATTTACGTCAAAGCCATTGAATCGATTTCAATTTTACACATGAACCGGAAAATGTACTAAAAGGCTATATCTATTCTGTTGGATGAAAAAAAAATCTTTCTGAGATAACCTAGCTTGCCACTAACCCATGAAAAATGAAAATTTCGTTTACTTTAATGATTAGCTAGATAGGCGAATGGACCCTGGCTGGCGATTTTGTTTCTCGTATGGCGCCTCATGTTCCTCATTTTTGTCAAACTTGGTTCGGATGAGTAAATGGTTTAGTTTGATATCTTTGTTCAATGGGATATCTACCTTCACAAGTTATATGATGCCAAAGCCATTTTTGTAGAAGAACAGTTTTGGTAATAGTTAACCATTGCTTGGGTGGTGGGGATAAGAAAAGGTCATAACTTTCTCAACATTATTACTCCTAAATTGAACATCATAACTCATCCGGGGTTAGAATTTGCTTATTACTATATGCAATATCCTATTTGGTATAGGGTCTTCCAGGGTTGGTAAATGATAACTAAGAGAAAATATACAATCGTTCGTGGGCATGGTTTACGTCTTCAGTAATCCTCAAGTCCTTTGATACTTTAAAGACCAAAATTAGATCTCAAAGTATTTCTTTTTTTTATAAAACTATTTTATTTTTTAATTGAATTAGTTAGTGCGCTTGTCTAGCAGTTATTACTACCATTTAAATTCTCACATAGTGTTCAATAATGTTGGCCTTGTGTCAAACAATACCAAGCATAATTAAAGACTACTGTATTGAACAGTCGGTCCTAATTAGATATCCTATACTTCAAGCGTGGTGTAGTTGGTTACAACATTTTAAGTGCATTGTTCTAATATCGCTATGTTGTACTGGTTTTGTCCGATTCTAGATTATAACCGAATAGCATTCAAAACCTAAGAACTTTAATAATATACTAAACGTCCTGCTAAAACCTGGGATTTCATTTGTTAGATTCTCACACCGTATTCCATAATTCTGGCCTTGTGTCAAATTATATTAAGCTTTATTAGTGACCACTATTCAGCTGTGGGTTTATTTTCTTCGAGGTTTTTATGAAGAATAAAATTCTAGCAATAATTCTTGAGTTATTACTTTATAAAAGTTATTATCATAAAATAAATTCAACCTCTTTGATTCAAGATTTTCAATTGTGTGCATTTCATTGTGTAACTTTAAGTGCATTGATTTCGCAGTAGCCGATTTTGAAATTAAAAGTTTAACAATATATAACTGATTTCCCATGTTATTTCTATTTATTTGTTACTACACCAAATCCTTTGAGAAATCATCATGATGTGAAGTTTTTATTTGGTTTTGTTTCTTTGTTTAATGTCGTATAAATATTATTTAATGACAAAACTATCCTGTAGAGGCGCAGTGATGATACTATTTACCCCATTGTGTAATAAAATGGCCGAGGGATTTCGGTTCATGCCTTTGGGTTTAGTTAAGCCGAGAATCTTTCGGCTCAGTGCAACATTAAAACAGGTGTTCGCGCGGACAGAGCAGACGTGTCACTCAGAGATGTCACAATAGCCCACACTGGATGCGGGGTTACGGAGTGCGGGTGACATCACGCACCGGAAGCGCACGGAGGATTTTGGGAATTTGAAGAAAGTTAGACGAGTTGAATCCTAGACACCGAACGAGACGGTTAGCTTTCGCTGGCTCGCCGAAGCCAGACGAATTTGAGCGCTACGGGTGCCGAGCGAGATGGGGGTAAAGGAAAAAGACAGCATATAAAGATTGTGTCTTTCTCCTTATGTCGAAGAACCTTTAAACTCAAAGGTAATAAAAGATTCGTACCTGAACAACGAAGTCGTTATGTGTTTTTCGTATTTCGAGATTCCTATGTTCTAAGTTTTCTATATGTGATATATGTTATATATGTAATGAACATCCCATGTACATGTCGCATATTCATGTATATGGCTATGGTACAATTGCTGTGAGGGATAAGGGGGTTAATACCTTTCCTCCGGGTATTACTTCGAAAATTAACACAACAGCCTGACAGGTGAAGTTTGAAATGACACGATTTTACTGCGGATTATAGTCTTGGATATATTCATATTTTATTTTTATTTGAATAATTGCAATAATAGATGAGATTTGTGGTACCAAAGAATGAATTGTAATGCAATTTTTAACAGAATTTCGAGAACCCTAAATCTATTCTTTGAAATGTAGTTTTGAAATTTGAAGATCCAAAAGATACAGAAGAGGAGATGTCTGATCCTTATTGGTTTAGAGGATGTTTTAAACTCTTCAAGTTTATACCAGATTGAGCTACTACATATTCAAGTATTCTTAAAAGGGTTGGTGCATACAATTGATGCATACAATCAACTCATCCAAAAACTACCAGTTTCATTCAGATCTCCAATGTCTGTATTTACCCTGCTCTTCCACTAGGGGCAGAATGCAGTGCATGGTCAAATTTATGCCGAGTAAAACTGGTTTGAATTCAAATTTTTCATTCTCCTAGATTGGTTTCTTTGTTAAGTCTAGATAACCTCGTCTGTCCAACAATTTAAACACTGAGCTGGCCGAGAACAGATGGATTTATGATTTGTTTGGGGACGTAGATTAAATTTGACCTCGGGTCACTAATTCTATTTCTTACGACAATAATCGTTTAACTAAGTGCACCAGCGGATCATGAATGTTAAGTGACATCGTAACTGTTCAATACTAAAATGGGTGACCTCGGAGGGACAGCTTGACCTTATAAACTGCAGGTGGTCTACGTTCAAAATTCAGCTAATCTCAGTTAATAATATCAAAGTCGATACATTTTTCATCATGACTTTAACTGGTGACATTTTTCTTATTGGTGACCTAATTCTGGTTGAGCTAGTAGCATATTTTTGTCGAAGCCAACCAGAGGGACTTAGAATATGCTGATAATACCCCTTGAAAAAGAGTAAGTTCCATAAAAAGCAAAAGTGTATGACCTCTGGGGTTTACATCCAAATCCACTCTGAACCGGAGTGGTCTTACTAGTTAGGGAACCTGCTATAGATCGCACAAAAGTTTTAAATCTATTAGTATCAAATGGAAATACTTTATATCATACAACTACGTGGAAGAAAAACAAACTCTACAACATAAAGATATAAAATTAAACGTACACTGTACTTGATTCATTAAGGGTATCAAATAACCACAGACGGATTGACATGCCGTAAAAATCAATGATTCAGTCAATCAATCAATCAATCTGTGAAGCACATTTGGTTTGTATTTGAGCCTGAGTAAAAGCCAGGATGGTGAATGGCTATTTTCAAGTTGGTCATCTTATACCTAAGTTGTACAACTGGAGCAAGGCTGTTTTCTCTTGCTTTTAAAATGTTCTTTTTAAATTTGACTTTACATTTTACTAGATTAAGCAAAATAATTATGATGACGAACATAGCTATTGTCAGGGCGTACATGAAAAGATTCTATACGTGTAACATACTAATATTTAAACTTCAAATTAATTGGTTCCTTCATCACTTGTGAATTTTTCTCACTATCTAATATCCTATCTTCAGTCATTTAATCATTATGCTTTCATATTGTAAAGTGGGGATTAGGGTATACAATTGTACATAGATTTCTTCTTAGATTTATAATGGCCCTGTCTATCTCTAGGGAATGATATTTACTATGAAACAGTTATAAGGTAACTTGACCAGATAAGATGTAAACAGATTTTTAAAATGATTTTTTACGCATTTATAAGATCTTTCCTGTAATTATATTTAGGGAGCTAAACACGTGAGTTTATGGTCATTCATGATTTGTAAGTTCAATCCCATAAGAGATACATTATAACGGGCTTCAGACGGACAAGCAGATATTGCTAAAATATAGGATCTCTTCTGTGGTGCAACATGTACCACGATAATTACCGATTTTAATTTTTACATAAAGCACTGTCAAATATTGATTTCAATAGCTGTCTTTTCATCGTAATTTTAATTGATATTTTTTCTATTGCAACTCACTCAAATAATGTCTCAGATTGAAAATAATAAAAGATAAACAGTTGGTAAAATTCACTTATAAACACTTTGCGTCTGGAGAAACCTACTTAAACAAGTCGTCTGTGTTACAATGAGCTACTGTTTGGCTGTAGACCCATTAAAATTCTATACACAATTTGAAATATTCACACTTAGTTTTAATGTTATCGTCTTAAGAAATGGAATATGTGAACCGAGTTCAAGTGCTAATGAAAACAGCATCAATCTATCTCTCCTTCAGTCTATGGGTAAATTGGACAGACCGGGTTCTTTAGCCTTAGTATGTCAATCAGTCTATGAGAAAAAAGAACTCTGAATTTAAAGCTACATTACTCCACATTAGAAGTGACCCTATTCTCAAATATATCCGTGGTAGAGGTGTGTTACATCTGTAAATTAGCCAATTGTTTATTTCTGACTCAATTGGCATATTGGGAATTGAATAAAGAAAAAGTATGAATATTTCGTTTTGAGATTCTACAAACCAACAGAATTTTGTTGTTCATTTGGTACAGAAGGTTCCTTTAACAAGGACTCTCCGAGTCAAAATGAATGAGATTCATATCTTTCTGAGAGTTTATATCTAATTATCACTTTTATGAAAGTGTTCCTTGTTCACTTCGATTGATAGCCTGAATGAATTACGATATAAAAAAAAACCAAAAAAAAAAAAACCCTTAACAACATGTAAAATTAAGATTAAAAAGAACATTACAATTGAATATTTCAGAATAAACATTTTAAAATTAACAAATATTTTATATCAAAACAATAAAATGGTAATATTGACAATTAAAGAAAAATCAAACAATTAAACAGAATTATTTGACAGCACTTGACTGGAGATCTAGTTTGAAATATAATGAATTAATATGCCTTTAGTTGAGAAAATTCATTTTTGTCTAGTGCAGTACAAAACAAAATTATATACATACATACATATATATATATATATATAATGATTTTGTGGAAGGTCTACAGAGAGAAAGAAATAGTTTTAAATGATTAGGCTCAGGAAGGGATTTGTATTTTTTTTCAGATTTATTCATTTATTTCGTTCGTACATATGTGTATGTTTCCATCTTGCTGCTTTTGTCAGAGAACATATGTGGCACAAGAACATATGAACAGGTTACTCAACGACACTTGAGTTTTCTGACTGAAACAGCAAGGTGGAAACATACATGTATGTAAGAGCGAGAAAATAAATAAATATTATAAAATGTAAATCTCTGCGTGGACCTATTCATTTTAATATATATATATATATATATATATATATATATATATATATATATATATATATATATATATATATATATTACTGTCATTGCAGTTGTTTCTGCGGGAAGCATAGAAGCCATGATTAATTAATTGAACCAACTTTTTCATTAATTCAAATTTTTCAACAAATAAAGTATCCAGAAAAAATTTTAAGTAAGTATTCTTTATCTCACATCATCTAGAATTTATCACATTCAGTAATAAAGTACTCTTAAAATAATATAGCAAACATGTCGTAACCAACACACATGAAATGACATGTAAACATTATCTCTCACACTGATAAGCAGAACGAGAGGATGTAAGGCTATATTTGCAGAAAATAGTGACTGATGCAGTTCTGCAGTTCTGATAGATGAGCCGCGACTACATACATACATACAAAGAAATAAAGAAAGAATGAAAGAAAGAAATATACATACATATGGCCCAGTCGACTTGGGCTGCTAAATACACCAACTGCATCTCTGCAGAGAGGTAAGATTCTCCGAACCAATGTCGAGGATATGGCTCTAACGGATATGATAGCGGGGCTCCAGTAATGCTGAAGATTTTAGAAATGGGAAGTATCCTTTCATTGACATCGCTCCCATGTCCTCTCCATCCTGGAGTGGTAGCACTTGATAGGGTCCTATGTATGCGTCAAATGGAACTAAACATATGTGGCACAAAACTATGCGAATAGAGTATAATCCTAAACTGAATTGTTTGAATTAGAACTGCTTTTGTATAGAACTAGATTTCTCATTAAATTACCAACAATGATTGTTATGGCATAAAACCAAACCAAACCAAACGAAAACGCATACATTCATACAAACATGTAATAGATTAAATGCAAATAAATATATCACATATATAATGGCCATTTACCAGAATCTTCGATCCGCAGCAGTGTGTAATACGAGGTAATAATTTAGGCGGAGTACCGCTGGATTTGAATTCAGTATATTCCATCTCTTTGACTAGTTGTCTGACCGAACTAAAAACCCAGTCTATCCTGATATTTACCCATAGTTAGATGAAGAATATGGATTCTCGATTTCACCAATGGCATTAGCACGAAGTTGAGCAAAAAAACACCGGGTAGGATTTGAATTCAGGTAACCGATTCCATTTTCTCCGACGATAACCATTTCTCTAAGAATGACTCTTCTAATGAAGGGTATGGATAATTTTGGAAAACACCTAGTATAAGAAAAATCTACGGTATTAAAAAATATAAATTTGTTTCTCCCTAAGTTCCGTTACATCAACAGTTTTCCTATACCCATTGATTTATTGAACTCTTGTTAAGTTTATTTAAAATCCTATATTTTAGTTCATGGGTTAGATTGATGGTCAATATATTATCACCTCTTGAACTAGAAATATGAAAAGCTCAAATCCTCTGCGATAAACACAGAGGCAACGTCAAGCAACTTATCTAAAACGAGCCAAGTCAAATATATTCTAAAGTTATGAGTGACATTACAACACTTTTATGCCAGCGTCCCAGACGAGAGTGTTTACTAGAGTTTAATAGGCTGAGATTTTCGGCTATATTAAATTGCCATAAAAAATAGAAATCAGATATTTTATGCTCGGTGGGCAGTCGGCATCGAGTTACTGATTCATAAAAAAAGCAAGATTGTTAGATATCGAAATGAATTAATGACTGTCTCGTGAACCTTAAATATAAAATCATGCGGTAACGACAAGATTATGGGAGCAAATTTAGCACCTTGGAAATAATCCAATAAGTATTTGGCCTACGACCATATAAGTGAGATGGGAAAAACAGATGTAAATGATATTTTAAGATAGATAGATAGATAGATGGTATTAAAGAAATAAATAGCAAAAATATAATGAAAGAAAGAAACATAATAGATAAACACACACACACACACACACACACACACACACATATATATATATATATATATATATATATATATATATATATATATATATATATATATATATATATATCAAGTATAACTGAACTGATATTATGCCATTATAAATTTTTTTCAACAATTCATTAGTAAGAATTGTCTAATCGGATAGGGAAGAATTGCAATCGAGAATTACATCAATTCCAGGGAAAAAGGTCTATCATAGATTAAACATCTAAATTTATTCTTCAAATTTCATATATAAAAATAAGGATATTTTTTTTTTATCAAAAGCAAATTTAACCTTAATATAGCCTTGTAATCCCGTTATTCAGTGTTACTCAAAAAAGAAACCCCAAAAAACTGCTAATTTACCATCGATGTCTTTGTTAGTCTTAATTAATTTTCCATTTTTTTTAATCCATAACACCAATATTTTATTATGATTTGAAAAATCAAATTTTTATCTATGCCTTTCAGTTCATCAATTAAGAATATAATTATTTATTCACTTATATTTAAAATATCATATATTACCATTATAAACGGTCTTTTACAGTGCACTATTCTTACATAATTTTATATTGTTCTATTTATTAAAATGCAGCATATATTAGATAAATCCATTAGCCTTCTCATGAATCAGTTAATATCATAAATATTATGTCTAATATATCAAAATCTCATATATCTTAGGACTATATGTAGTCGTATTATTATTGTAAATGGGATAGGTTAATACCCTTTGATTACATTTTAATCGATTCAGGGAATCCTTATAAAGTTAACTTCCTTTCATCGGTGGTTAACTCAATTTCATGTATTATTGATTTTATATTTAATTACCAACTTCTAAGTATAGTTAGTTCCATTATATCTTTTGAATTATCAGACCAACTAGTAAAATATCTAAGAAATAACCTAATCCAATTTCTTCACGGTAATATTCGTGAGTATATTATATGTAATTTTTTAGATTATTCTAAAATGGGCTATAATATTATTACTATTGTTATCCCACATTAGATTTTGTCTGTTCTATGTAGAAAATTGATATTTTAAATATTATTTATCGAAATTATACATCAATCTCAATATACACAAATTCACTACGGATCGTCAATATATCATTTTAACTTAAATCTATTTCCTCGTCTATATTTGAATATATTGTATATGTATAGTGCACTATATATATATATATATATATATATATATATATATATATATATATATGAATAGAGGGATAAGAAAGAATCAAGAATATATATATATATATATATATATATGTGTGTGTGTGTGTGTGTGTGTGTGTGTGTGTGTGTGTGTGTGTGTGTGTGTGTGTGTGTGTGTGTGTGTGTGTGTGTGTGATCTGTAATAAGTAGATAGATAGATAGCGACGTGAAATTCCAATGGCACTGTTACGCCTGTTTGATACCCAAAGAAATATATAACTACTCCATTTCTTAGTTTGAGTCTGATTGGGCGTCCTATTCATGCAGCCTCGTAACTCATCTAAGCAAAAACCTTAGTAAATTCAAACCAACCCCCTTCCCCTCAACTATGGGTTAAATAATACCACTGGTCTTCTAGAAGGATATATTTTTTGAATTAAATTATCTGCAATGTTTGATATGCCAAAAAAAAACAAAGAAAAAAAATATATATTCTGATTTTGAAAATATTTAGTCAATATACTTAAGTCTGGTCTAAGGTTACAAGAGATGAGTAATTATTAAAATTAAGCTCACTATATAAACGAAATGGTCTAGCGGCTATTGTCGTGGGATATTGAACTCGGCGAACCAAGATCTAATTCTGGAAGCGGCTTTTTATATTTCACATTGAAGAAATACTCCTTGGGAAGAGATAAATATAAATATTCTCCTTCTGTATTTATTAGGAGGATAGACTGGACCCCTTAACTTTAATGTAGTCACCAGTCTAGTAGAAGGAAAAATATTAATTCAAACCAGTCAAACTTCGCAAAAAACTTGATTTTGTATCGCATCTTTCTCTAACAGAGGGGCTGGGTAAATTCATGTTAGTGATTTGCTTTGTAAAATGGGCCTACAAATATCAGTTCCTTGCTACAGAGCACTTTTATTCATATGAATATATATCTTAGACTTGTCTGAGGTTGATGTTGTTCTCTTCGGTGCACTGGTATAGCAACAGAGATAATGAGTTATTTATTAAAAACCTGCTGTCGCCTACTGTGAAGGGATTTTTAAACAATCAGTAGATTGGTCGATCCACAGAGGATAATTCACTTCTCTAGGTCTGAGGAAGACCAAAGGCAATTTGATTTAGAAATTGATTTCATAAAAGTCTATCACCCTGTGACTTTTATCAGTTCTGATTGCTCTACTATTCGAATTTCGTTGCAAACAAATATATTAATTATCGGGAATTGTTTGCTTCGCTTTCATCTATTGACGCATACAAAGTTTGATGTAGACCTATCAAAGTTGCTATATTTACGTATTGGATATCGAAGATGATTTTTTTAACATCCTTCTTCTTTATGTGATTGAACTGAGCACGTAGAGAAATGTTTCTTTTACGATAAATCATAATCATTGAGAAGTTATAATATCCATGATCAAAATTTCAAACTTCTAAAGAAAGAATAATGAAATATATTTCTTACTAACCATAAAGCTATCCACATTTAATTGAATATTACTGATTATGATTGTAGGTCACTCTTCAAGACTGAAAAAGGGGAAAACAGTACATCGTAATGGATGCAGAGTTAGGACGAAGAATCGCAAAAAATCAAAAAGCAAAACAAAACAACAAAGAATAAGGAAATTAGTAATCGACGAATATCTTTATTGTTTACAGATTAATTATTCTAAAGATATCAAAAAATATCCGAGGACTTTTTTGAAATATTTTCCTTATTAAAAAATAAATAACCACAAGTAATTAAACAAAATATATGTATATCAAGTTTCTACAAAATTAATCGAATCGTAAATTAAAAAGAAAAAAGCAACTTAGTTATTCTATTTAGTTACGTTTTCAGCAAACCAATCCCCTTCGAGCAAAGTGAGACACAAGCTCAACTTTTATTGTTGTAAAGCTGGTCGGTATTCAGTGTATTCCTTATATCAAACTGGTTACTTATAAAATGCTGAAGAACTCTTTGTGTCATAATATCTACCCATAGTTGATTGGGTGGGAGCAGATCGATTACTACCTTTAACAAGAAAAGAAGAACGAAGTTAAATGGGGAAAAAAAAACGTCTAGAATTTGAATTCGAGTTGCGGATTTCATTTCCTACGGCAAAAATCATTACTTTAGACGACCATTTTTTTTTTTACTTAGGTATAAACTTAATCAAAGCACAATGCATAAATCAATACCTTTTGGTTGCTAGTTTCTTTGTTTAATGACATATCGAAATTCGTGGGCTATTTAATGCCAATTCCATCCTTATAGAAGAGCAGCAGTGACACATTTCAACTCATAGCTTGGTAGGGGGAATGGGTTCATAACTTTCCTAACGGTTTTGGTCCGAAAGCGAATGTTATAGCAAAACTGGATTTCGAACTGGCTTACATCGAGGACGCAGTTTGACATCACACGATGGTGACACACCAAATCTATAACGAATGTATTGTTATCAAACTGTGTCCTGCAATTAATTATTCTTCCCTAAATATCCAAGAACCTTACATATATATATATTGTCAATCATTCTGCATATATTGTATTGACAGAAAAAATACTAGTAAATGTTAGTATGCTTAGGAAAGGTATCGCTCCAACTATGCTCACTCACTTATGGGTAAATAATACGTCTGACTGAATTTTTTTATCTTCGGTAGGACAAATGATATCGGAGAAAAAAAAATCTGAATCAGAGCCAGCTGCACTCCGTTTAAAAACTGATTTCAGTTTTCATCATGTTCGGGTTTTTATGAATAACTACACAATAGGAAAATCAATTGTTTTAAAGCCACATAAACCCATGACTTGAACTCTAAATTCAGGTCGACCGGTACTTAAATATATTGAGTATCCTGTTTTTCCCAATTAATTACCGTTCATCCATTCGATGATGACCATTAATCAAGCTCAAGGTAAGTAAATAAAATACACCGGGTTTCTTTTTTTTATAGGTGAAGGTTTTTTGTAGAACCAAAAACCGATTTGAAAAGCTGATTACTCAAGAATGATGCAGCAGTGTGTCACGAAGCAGATCCTACGAATGAACCTTACTCTGGTTTTGAATTCAGAGTATTTTTTCCGTTAGATCAGGTGCCTTGTCACGACTGGACAGCCCATTCATCTATGCTATTTAGCCATACCATAACGGGAGACAAAAGGATGAAAACATTTAAATGGATAGAAAGATAGAATAAACAGCCTTTCGACGCGAATTGCTAAATGGTTTGGTCAATTTGTTTAATGTCTCATCAATATAAATGAGTTACTCAATACCAAATCGCCCTTGTAGAAGAACTGCAGTGGTTTAGTTTGGTTTGCCTTAATGGCATATCTACCATTGTAGGTTCTTTAATGCCAAAGCACGTCATATACATATAAACAATTCTATTTTTTTTAAAATTCAGTTCAGAATAAGTACACAACTTAAATGTAAAAAAAAGTTCTATTTCAAACAGTTCAGTTTAGCATAAGTACACAGTTTTAATGTCAAAAACAGTTCCATTTTAAACAATTTAGTTTACCATAAGTAAAATTTTTGTTAAGCATAACTAAATGTAAAGAATAATTCTATTTCAAACAATTCAATTGAACATAAGTAAAAGTAAGTAAAGTTGGCGGCCGTAGTCGAGAGTGACCAGAAGGTTCCCTTTTCAATAGCTACTACACCGAGGTGTAGAAGAGGGCGCTACTCCTTTCTCTGGATTGCTCCACTTTACCCTCGATATGTACCTTATATTACTGAGTGTTAAGCAAGGATGTATCAAGTACCATTTTAAATCCTTTGTTATGACGTGACTTGGGATTGAACCCGGGTCTACTGGTCACTGTTTAATTCTATTTGACTCATGGATAGGACCTTATTACGAGCTACCACTCTGCGCCAGATTGGACCTGGGCACGATGACAATAATTCCCCAAAACTCCAAAATTACTGGAACCTCTCCATCAGATTGTTTAGTGTCATAGCCAGTACAGTCGTTGGGAGAGTCTTACTCCTCTGCAGAGATATAGTCAGTGTATTCTATAGCCCGATCCGACTTTGCCAAATTGTAGTGTTACTCTTCAAACCATAACGGGTGTATAAAGGTGTTCAACCCTCCGAAATTACTCCGAAAATGTACACAGTAGTCTGACAGGAATTCAAACATGTTTAATACTTTGTTGCAGTTCAGTAAGTTAGCGATTTCGACACATATACTCTCCTCGAACAGTTAAGTGTTTTGAACTGCAGAATGAATATCTAAAATAGCTTGAATGTTTCTTGTCTCCAGTTCATTAACTTTTTGGTCTGGCCGTGAACCCTTAAACATTTTTCGTTTTTACTTTGGATTTTGCATGCGTACGCATTTGTATATATGCATCCTATGATATTGGCTCTCAGACAACAAAGTACCCCCATCTGCGTTTAGAGATATAATATGAGGCACCCAGAAAAATGCCTCCACATTGATGAAAGCGCATGAATAAGTCAATATTGTTGAAGTGACTCGAGAGGAATAAGCTATACTCATACACATGTGTTAAAGACAAAATTTCTTCTTTTTGATTTTATAGTGTGTCTCGGGGAGGAAACGGTCCCCGAACGTATATGTTTCTACAAGGACCCACACAACCTATGATAATCCTTTTTGAAGGTGTGAAATAGTTACTCTTTGCCTAAAAATGTTAAAAAAAAAAGATGTCTATTTACTTGAAGCCACGTCGCCGATATTTTGGAATAACTGATAAGAAGATGAAAGATGTCAAAAAGTGAGAAGAGAAAGAAATTAAAAAAAAAGGTATTTCATTTGAAGTAATGGCTCTGCTCTTCAGAAAAAATGACACGCTAGGAAATGCACACACACAAACTCACAGACACACACACACAGACAAACACACACACACACACATACACACACACACACACACACTCACTCACTCACTCACACATCCATATATATATATATATATATATAGGTGTGCGTGTAAAACTCTACACAACTACAGTTACACTCACATATATATGCACAAATACAAGCACACACACAATTTTTTATATATGTATAATTTATCAATTCACTGACAAATACGCACACACACACACACGCACACACAGACTGAGTCAAACAAATATATACATATATCTGTGAGTACATGTGTGTGTGTTTTAGTGTGGATAAATTCATGAAAACTTTTAAGTAAATGTGTTTAACTATTTATACACATCCACACACACTTATATATATATATATATATATATATATATATATATTCTCACGCACGCTGAAATACACCCACACATATATGCGTGTGTAAGCATGTATGTATGTATTTATGTTTGTCTATTTATATATACGTACCAACTCCACATATACTGAGGTATATTTACGCCAAGAAACATTCTTACATAAACACATATTGGGTACAGCTACAAGTGTCTAAGTACTGAAATATATAAAAGCCACCAATGAATACGGTTGCTGATTTTATCCAACATATATATATATATATATATATATATATATATATATACACACACGAAGACATATAAGCACTTACACACACACACACACACACACACACACACACACACACACACACACACACACAGAGCACACACACACATATATATATATATGAAAGCAATTACGTTTTATCCTATTGATATTTCTATTTAAGCAATAGACTCAAGCATGTTTAACCCACAGGAAAAAATAATTTCCAGTCACTTTTGCAAATGAATAATACTTTTATGGGATCTCCAACACACCGAAAACCAATTATTGAACTAAAAGTTCTGGATATAATAGAAATAGAAAATAAATGTAAATTAACCCTCTTTTTATTGACATCCATCAATATTAATACGGAGCCGTGGTGCACTATAACCATCCCCCGTTTCACAAGTTATCTCTCTCTCTCTCTCTCTCTCTCTCTCTCTCTCTCTCTCTCACACACACACATATATATATATATATATATATAAGCTTCCAGACTTTTTTCGTATGGGCGCTTTTATTGATAGTACACACATGAAACTCTAGTCTCCTTCGAAGTAATCTCCCCCGGCTGCAATGCACTTGTAATTTACAACAACTTCTGGAAGGACCCATGGAAATCATCATGTGAGAACGTGTCAATGACCTTCGTCACAACCTCTTTCATCTCCTCAATTGTCTCATAACGACAACGTCTAAGCTTAGGGAACAACCAAACGTCATAGGGAGCAAGGTCTGGACTATAGGGAGGGTGAGGACCTGTCTTGATGCCCATCTTGGTCAAATAGTCTCTGACAAGGATGGAGTTGTGGACTGGTGCATTGTCTTGCTGGAAATGCCACTGACCCGATTTGAAGAGTGCTGGCCTCTTCCGACGGAATCTCTGCCTGAACTCTCTTAAAACCTCAAAATAGTAACCCTAACCCTTTGGCCAATCAACTTTGGTGTATTGAATTCCTTATTCCTCCCACACCACTCATCATCCCTCACAGACTTCCTGCCATCCTTGAAACTCTTTTTCACTCATAAACTGATGCTCGATTCATGCAAGATGGTCGAAAAGCAGTGTGAAGCATTCCATACGTTTCTCTGGCATTTCTACATGTTTCACACATAATTTTATTGCATATCAAACTTCTAAAGTGTCCTCACGTCCAGATTGAATTTTTGAAATTCACCAGCACTGACAATCAGGCTTTAGTAGGGTGTATTCCAATTTTTGCAGTAGCTGTTCGTTTAAACCTGAAATCATAAAAATTAGTCAGTTATTTCAAAAAATGTATAGCAATAACATACTGAACTTTCAAGAGTCTACGCCAATATTAAATGCCTATACAAAAAAGTAAGGAGACTTATTGAATACATGACGTATATATATATATATATATATATATATATATATATATATATATATATATATATATATATCAGCGTTTAACCTCGGTAATGAGTTTCCTGATATGACACTAAACTGTCTAATGGTAAGGCTCCATTAATGCTGGTGCTTTAGAGAAAGTGGAGTACCCCTGCATAGCTATAGCTTCTCGGTCATCTCTGGCCCGGAGTGGTATGATCTGATAGGGTTCTATCTCGGATCAAACAAACCTTTTTGACGATTAAAATGAGTGCAAACAAATGACAATGCTACATTGAATTGTTTGAAATAGAATTGTTTTATTATTAACTCTGTTTACCCATATGACTGATGTACAGTTTAATTGTTAGTGATACGTAGTGGCATTTTGAACCATTTAACTTTGTTGACTTGAGCAAAATTGATTTGCTAGATATAGAACTGTTTGATAATTTAACTGTCTGTGTCAATAGAATGTGTTTACAAATCATATATTTGATATATATATATAAAAAAGGGATTTGGCTTTAAGTAACTAACAATGGTTGATATGCCATAAAACCCAACCAAACATACATACATATATATATATATATATATATATATATATATATATATATATGTGTGTGTGTGTGTGTGTATGTATGTGAGTGTGTGTGTTTGTGTGTGTGTGTGGTGTGTGTGGGTATTGAGTAAACTCATTGACAGCTGCTAGGACGTCTCATAAGGCACACTCTTAAGCAGAAAAATGGTTTATATACAAAGCTTTCTTTCTCCCATATTCGTTATCAAACCAAGGTGGAAGTAATATCTATGCGTTACTAGTAACTCCTTCATGTGTGGGAGAACAGATGTGTACACGCCCTTTGGAAGTGCGTTAAGATTAAGTGAAAAGCAATTGGTTTAATAAAGATTTAAATTCGGATAGGTTTTCATTATTTCATATATTTTTCTATTACACGTGTTTCTGACTTATTATCTATAGGAAAATTTTAAATGACTAAGATATGTTCTGGCCATTGTTTTAATAGTAAAGACCACAGCAACCTATCCAAATAATCTTTATTATAAAATCAATTGCCATAACTTAACCTAGCCATTTAAAATCTCCTGGAGAAAGCGTAAAATCAGAAACACGAGTTGAACAAAAAATATTTGAAATAATAAAAGTCTAAATACCGAAGCTAAAATCATTTGCAGACCTATTAATTTGAATATATATATATATATATATATATATATAAAGACTGATATATTGATGATAGATGAGGAGAGAGAGAGAGAGAGAGAGCGTGAGAGAGAGAGAGTGGTGTATATATGTGTAAATTAATTCCCTGTATTTATGATTTAGAGAGACGGCATCAGAAAGAAGATTTTGATGGAACCCATTTTCTTGTGAGTGTCCATCTTCGTAGAGGCTATGTCGTTTGAGAGCCGTCTTTCTTTTTAATGCAAAAACATTACTGCCATAAAGACATTTAACTACCAGTCATAATATTGTAATCCCAATATCTGGCAACCACTATTCTATTAATAAATTTAATTGACAGTTCACTATGTATTTGAATAAATAAAAACGAGTTGTCTAGATGAAAGACACAGCACTAAATCAATCAGGATTATATATTGAAGGTTATTTGTGTATTTGGAGTTCTATAGAGAATTTCTGTTTGAATTTGATATGAGGATTGAAAATCAATATATATTAATATACTCGGGCTTTTTCCTTTATATAGGTTATAATAAAAACAAGGTTTCTGCTGTAGTAACACACAGTCGTCTTGTGAACATAAATTTGTATTTTCAATAAAATATTTCCGCTACATTCAATCCACATAGTCATTTTTTCACTAATTGGTCTTCATATACCGTTACAAACAATGTGATAAAAAATACCTAGTAGGATGGTAAAATGCGTAATATGAAGCTCTGATTTTTATTTAGTATCTTTATAGTTTAAATGCTATTCAGACAGTTGGATGAGGAGTAATTATAGATAATTATTAATTGATTTTTATTCATGTTGTATTCTTCATTTTAATAATCGTCAAGTTTTGACCGTTGTATTATATCAGCAGCCTCCAACGTATTCGATATCCTGGGAGAATTGAACATAATTTTCTAATGAATTTCCTGGAGTATATTTTTCTCATTACATCAGGGACGACAAAGAAATGTGTTTCAATTTAGTTCTTCAGTTTTAATAAACCGGAAGTAGCAGTTCCATTTTTGTGTAAGGGAAATGGAAGTTCTGATTCCGCTAATGTTGTATGTCAATAAAAGCGTGGTAGGGCACGAAAGAGAGAGAGAGAGAGAGAGAGAGAGAGAGAGAGAGAGAGAGCATTTGACTAGGGTTATTTGTGGTGCTTTTTATTCTATTCCCGAGAAATTATGGCAGAATGATTTATAAGAAAACCAATGTTTTATTATATAGGAGGATCATTTGATAACCTAAAGGATTGTACCAAAGCAATTGGCAATAGGAAGCATTATTTACAACTGCAATTTTTTAAGGTAATCAATAGTGATTGGTTCTTTCATGCGCAAGACAACTGTCAGCATGTATTTCTTTACAGATCATTTCACCCAAAACTTTTCATTACCAGAGAGTCAGGGTGTTTGCCCTCTGTTGGGTATCACCTACCCTTTCAGCATAATGAGCTGTTCCATCTGCCATTGTGGCAGCAGTGGAGATTAGTCTGGCGATAAGCCCACACGTCCTTTTGGATTATTTACGTTTGTTCTTGAAAAAGTAAGTGTCTATTATTGTTAAAATCTATCGTTATTTTGTTATTATTGTTACAGCTTCGTGACCCCCCTCAAACAATTGTTATTGTTGTTTGTGTGTGAGGAGGGTCAAACCTCGACTCGACATCATTGTTTTACTAAAACAAAACAAAACAAAGCGACCGCCATTTTTTCATCCAACGTTCATTTCACTAGTTGAAGTCCATTCGCATTTTAAACACCATTCCCCCTAGTTGCCCTTTTAAAACGCAACTATGGGGGAAACATCTCGGATTCCAAACGAGATGAATTTATCAGAGGACATATTTATTAACACGGAACCCTCCCCGAAGCCGGAAGACTTATCATTATCTTCATCGGTCATACAACCAGCGCAAAAACCACCGGCAACGCCAGTCTCCTGGTCGTCGCAATTACAAAAAAAGAAGAAAACACCAGAAGACTACGAGAACGATAGAGACAGGAAATACGAAAAGCATTTCAAAGAGAACGAAATTTTACCCATACCTGAATTGGTAGAGGCCGTAGAGCCTAAGACTCTGTCGTTCGTAGTGACAGATTTAAGGATCAGGAGACTGGCTGGCCTCAAAAAGGAATCATTTGAGGAATTGCTCCAAACTGCAGGCATCCCAGGTAAGTATTTTTACCGAAGGAGTTTTGCTACCTGGGATGTCCTGCTCCCATCCGAAGAAATCGCTAAGAAACTGGCCACACATAATATAACCACGAAGTATTTCCGGCTTCAGCCAGAATATAGAGGAAAAAGAAGAATAAATGTCACCGTATGTAACGTGTCGATGCAACTTAATGGAGACGTCATCGCCGCCTATCTAAGTTCATACGGCGGCGTAGAGGACTATATGCAAATCAAATCAGCGCATGGCACGGCATACGGTGATTTTTTATTCACCATGATAGGAGATAGGGGAGGGTTCAACACAATACCTCACATAATATCGTACAGAGACACAACAATGACAGTCATCGTAGAGGGCAGGAAACCGCTTTGCTGGTTTTGCAAGGAATTAGGACACTTCTCGCGGTCCTGCCCTCAGAAAGACACCATCGCCACAAACAAAACGACTACCACCGCCAACGATACAATGAATACCACTACGAAAACAACTACGACTACTACTACAGCAGCCAAGAAAAATATCAACGCAAAGACAGAAACAGGGGTCCAACCCGATAAAGAAGAAGGGTGGACCCCAGTATAAGGGGGCAAAAAGAAAAAAACATCCCCCAAAAAACAACATAAACTATAACTACTATTACTACTAAAATAGCAGCAGCAGCACAAGAAACAACAGAGACACCAATAAAAAAGAAAAACAAAATCAACCAGAAGAGATGGAAACATCTTATAATCTAAAAAGGAGAAGAGACAGTGGGGATTCAGACAAGGATGGGGAGAAAAAGCAGTGTACACCAAAACCAAAGAAACAACAACCACAAATAGAAAACAAAAAACCACAACAACCCATGCCCATTCAACCCCAGAAACCCACAGAAAAAATCCAAGGACCATCACCAATCATACAGAATAACCCACAACGCCCAGCGCAAATCCTCCACTCCCCAGCTCAACATATAAAAAAAGAACCCACTTCTACCAATTCTTCCTTCTCTCTCTCCAATCACCACTCCCAAAATGTTCTCCCGATCCAGATCAGTAAACAGAATTGGACCATCACCATCACCCACACAGACAAGAACTCATTCAGCAACAAATGAAGTTCGAAAACCATTAATTGAAATCACCCTTTGTTCAGAACCAGACCCATCTAAAATCACCGATCATCAATTAAAGACAATTCTGAAACCATTATTTTCATTCAAATCCATAAATGAAAAATCCATATCAAACCCATACTTGTTTAGGGATGCAGCCAAGGTGTCCACCTTTGTTCGCGCAGCTGGTACCCGTACAAGGGAGCTGTGGCGCTTCATTCAGGAAGCCAGCTGTGCGGATTTAAGGCTGGCGGAATTGGAGCATTTCTCCCTCAAAAAAATGCTTCCTTTTTGTTCGGGCAGGGTCCCGATTTTAGTTCACCCATCATTTTATAGGTCCCTAAAGCTGAGGTACCCCATGGATGTCGGGGGAATTACCTGGGACGACCGAGTTAACACTGAGCTCGGCACCGGTTCCCTGCGTCAAGCCGTCGGCATCCACACCCCGAAGGATTTCCGGCCCGTAGTCGACACTGAGTAAGGTAAGTTGGATTGATGACTTTAAACCTTGCCAGTTTGAATGTGAGGGGACTGAGGGATTCAAGCAAGTGTACGCGCTTGCTTGCTGAACTCAAGAACCCTCAGAGTGAATGTTGCTGCAGTGCAGGAGACTCACTTCACTTGCGGTGCCGACTGTCGGGTGCTGGAAAGCGATTTTAACGTTTTCTCGGCATACGGCAGCCACACCAGCGCTGGAGTATCTTTGCTAGTTGGACCCAGCCTTGATGCTGATGTTGACGTTGTTTTTGCAGGTGACGGGGGCCGGTTGGTTGTGGCCGATGTTGCCGTGAAAAGTTTCAAGTTTCGTCTGGTTGCTGTTTATGCATCCAATATCGCTGCGGAGAGGGTTTCATTTTTTCGTCGGTTGGCGCCGTTCCTGGAGGATACGAAGCGGCTAGTCTTAATGGGTGATTGGAACGCGATCCTTGATCCCAAGATAGATAAGATCGGGCGGGGAGCTAACAGATTAGAAAGTGTGAAAGCAGCCTTGTCGGCTTCGTGACTCGTCACGGCCTCGTCGACAGGTTTCGTCTTGATCACCCAGGGCGGGAGATGTGGACGTGGCTAGATAGATCGCCCTCTGCCAAAATAGGTTCCTACTTGGACAGAGTGTTAGTGAGAAGAGCTGACATTGATTTTGTTAGTTGTCCCACGTTCCACTTGATAGCGTGGACTGACCATAAACTTATTAGAGTCAGTCTGCGGTTAGCAAATAGGCCTAGTCTGGCCGGCTACTGGAAGTTCAATACCTCCTTACTGGAGATACGGGACTTCCATGATCGGCTAGAATCCCTTATTCAGCGGGCGTTAGTTGGGGCGGTTACCGGGAATAGGTGGTGGGTTTCTCTTAAGCATAGGATTAGAGATTTCGCCACCAAGTACGGTCGACAGCTCAACTTAGATAGGACCGCGGAGGCGAAATCTATAGATGATAGACTTTCCTGGGCGGTGGTTGGGGGGGACTCCCTAGGTGTAGAGCTAGCTAGGGGGGACCTTGAGCGTGAGAGTAGCGAGCGCTACAAGGGATCAGTAGTTAGATCTAGGCTAAAAAGAGTTCTCAACGAAGCTGTGAAATCGAACGCGACTGCGCGTGAAGAAGTGCGAAGGTTCCCTGATCGGTACATCGCATCTGTAAAGACCCCGGACGGGCGTCTGCTGCGATCGGGTCGTGGGATACGTGACGCCTTTCGGGCGCACTTTCGGGATCGCTTTGCCCGCTGCACTGATCACCCCCTCCGGGAGTTTCGTAGCTATCTCGCCGACTTCCCCCGCCTTGGAACGGCTGAAGCGGCTGGCTGCGAGGGTGTGGTTACTGAATGCGAAGTCCATGATGCGTTGAAGCAGGTCGGCCTCAACAAGTCGCCGGGACTAGATGGTTTGCCCTACGAAGTGTACTTGAGGATGTCGCACATGTTTGTACCTATTCTGACGGATATGTTCAACCATTGGTTCGCCCAGGGAGCCATCCCTGGTAGCGTTACCAAGGGCGTGATCACATTGCTGAAGAAAGGTGGCAGGCATGTTTGGGAGGGTTTAGACGACTACAGGCCCATAACTCTGCTTAACACAGAGTTAAAGATTTTGGCCCGGGTCTTAGCAAATCGTTTACAGCTTGTCATTAGTGATCTGATCGGCCCCGAGCAGACCTTTGCTGTGAAGGGAAGATCGATCCAGGACAACCTGCACTTGATTCGCGAGGTCCTAGAGGGGATAAACGACGACACCGAAGCCGCGCTGATCAGTTTAGATCAGTCCAAGGCCTTCGATAGGGTAGACCATCGGTTCTTGGCGTATGTTTTAGAGACTGCCGGATTCAAAGCGGAGTTCCGCAGATGGATTAGCATGATGTACCACAACCCTCAGGCAGTGGTGCAGGTGAACGGAAGGCGTTCGGGGGTGATCGCGATCGAGCGTTCGGTCCGGCAAGGCTGCCCTCTGTCTCCGCTTCTCTATGTCCTCGCGTTGGAGCCCCTCCTGCGGAGGCTTAGGAATGAGGGGACAAGTCCGGCACTGCGCGGTATCCCATTCGTTGGCCGCCTTGCGGCCAGGGTTTCCGCGTTCGCTGATGACGTCACAGTCTTTGTATCCCGCCGCCAGGATATAGAGGCTGTGAAAGAGGCGGTTGTCGAGTATGAGCGGATTGCAGGGGCCAAGGTCAATTTTGACAAAAGCGAAGGTTTGCGGCACGGTGCTGGGAGGGGTAGCAATACTCTTCCAGGGCCCTTCCGCTGGAGTGACGGACCCATCCGCATCCTCGGGGTGTGGTTTTGGCCCGACCTCCAACTGGAGCGAAATTGGTCGGAGGTACATGCTAAGGTGAATGCTCAGGTGGGAATCTGGCTTTCAAGGAGGTTGTCCTTAAAGGGCAGGGCTGAGGCGTGCGCCGCGTACGTCTTCCCCTTGATCCTTTACCGATTGGCTGTACTTCCTCCGCCTAAGGCACATCGGTTGGCATTGCAACGATCCCTCTCCAGATTGCTCTGGGGAGGTGCAAGGCCGATGGTCCGTAGGCAGGTCTGTATCCAACGTAATCGCAACGGGGGTCTGGGTATGCCTGATCTGGAGAGCCACTGGCTTGCTGAAAGACTTGCATATCTGGGCCGTGTCTTGACGGGGGACTCAGTGTGGAGACGAAAGGCGAGTCGGACTTTTCCTCGCCTCAACTCAGACCCAAAGGCTGAAGGTCGACGTAGGCCTTTGGGAGAAGCACTGTTTGTCTGCAAGTGCCGAAAGGCCCTTCGTAACCTTCTTGGGTGCAGTGACCTTTCATGGCCTCGGAAGGAACTGTATCTGGAGCTAGTGGTGGGTTTCGCTTCTGATCCTCTCAGCGAGCGGCACGGATGGACGGCGGAGGAGATCCGCTCTCACTGGAATTGGGCGCCAGGATCGAGCTTCTTGAACAACTCCGAGTTCTCGCTCACCTGGCGACTTGCACGGAACGCGTTGCCCCTTCGCGACTTGAACTACAAAGCGGGCCTGGCAGACATGCCTGATTGCTCTCGCTGCAGCAGTGGGTTGGAAGAAACGGCTGAGCACGCCTTCTACTACTGCGAGCGAGTCCGCCCGTTTTGGGATCACGTCGGGGAGTGGACGGCTCGCATCGAACCCAAAAAGCTTGTGCTGCTCGACGTTGGTTACGTCGTAGACAACGTTCTTCCTCCGTTTCATGGTGAGAAGCGTGTGGTGTTTCTCGCGATCTTAGCTGTAGCCCGAATGGTGATTTGGACGACGCGAAACAAGGGATTGTAAGACGATGCAAACTTTTCTCATCGTGATCTGGTTTTGTATTTTCGGCATCAGCTGAGGGTCAAAATCAGATGCGATAGAAAACGCTTGGATTGCATAACATTCAGCAAAAGGTGGCTGACTGGAGCGAGCCTGGTCGTACGAAAGGGGGCAACGTTGGAGTCATCCTTCCCTCCTCTGCCGGCCCATGGCGTCTAAAGTACTGGTCCTTAGGGACCCCATCCCTGGTAAGTAGAATTGTTTTCCCCCTTGTAACCTAGTTAGCAGTATGTTGTGTGTCATTGTCCCCGTCATCTAGTCGTTAGTTTCTCAAGATCTTTCCCCTCCCTATTATTTTTGTACCTCAACCCGAATCCCTGCCCACTTTTATTGAAGATCTTGAACATCCATATGTAAAAAATCATATTATCTGCTTCTATCGACCCATACCGCGTCCGACCCTTTATTTCTTTTATCTCTGTAGATTAGGATTCCCGCCCCACCTAGGGTAGGTCCGGCTTGTTTCCGGTTTCTTTCGACCCGGAAAACAGTAGGCCTCCAATTTTATAGACGGGGGGATGGGAGGGAAACCAAACGGGGGATTTTTTCCTTGTTTTTCGTGTATATATGTTTTTCAGGGTTTTTTCTCTCATTCCCATCATATCCATTGTAAAAAATCATACATTGTAAATAAAATCATGCATCACTTTCGGGTTTTAAGTAGGTCTTTTTCATAGAGAAAATGTGGTATTTTGGTGGTTGCTGCGTGCATGGTGATGGACGAGTGATTATATATTGTATTGTTGAATGGGTCGGCGAATGTGGCTAGCTAGGTTCCCTTAGAAAATATAGTTAAAGCAAGACCGCTCCCTTCACCTACCCCAAAAACCATAAGGCCTCGTGCCTTCTTGTATCACATACAAGAAATAAAATAAGCCGACAAATCAAACCAGAAGAGCCTTTCCTATTGTTGAAGTATATCCTTACAATATCACTAATCCTATGTTCTTATTACTAACAGCCTCTCTTTTGTAAATACTCTTTCCTGTGAATATAACTATTTACCTCACATATCGTGGTTTGTCTTATTCTTATTACTACTTGTGTTCACTAACCAGAACACAACACCCTCCAAAGACTATTGTTTCGTTCCAGATTTGTAGTCGATAAACCATGTGTAACACATTTGTAAACATTTTTTAACTAAAAAAACTACCCTTCTCGAACGCACCACACATCATCAGTATACTTCCACTGTTTACACTTTTCAGCCCCCAAAAAATTGGTGATAGACTTCTGGTTAAGCAAGGAAGACTCTGTTTGATGAACCGATATTTTGAATAGCTTAGACACATATAATTTTGGTCGATTAAAATAATTTCTATTACAATGCGATTTGAAACAACGCAGTATTTATATTAATGGAAGTAAAATACTGGAAAAATGTCATGTGCTCTTTTAAAAAGAGCTTTCCCTTATTTATGGAATGACCCCGTGCAATATGAGCGATTGACCATTGTGCCTTGAATAAAGCAATCAGGTCTAAATTCCAGAAATATCTTTGAATATAAACAGCATCTAAATAAGATTAGAGAGTAAAACGGTCAAGATTATGCGAGGATATCCTGAAAAAAAGAACAGCGATTTTTATTGATTAATAAATAAAACGAAAATTATTTCAAGTTGTAACAGTATCATTACTATTGTATAGATGCATAACCAGGGTTTGTATGAAAAGCTTTGAGAGAAAAGGAAATTGCAATTTCTCAAGTATTCTGCTTGCAGTATTGAGTAAATCCTGTTAGCGGGGTCCCACAAAACAGCCGCTGTACAGCTACTTAAGTTATCTCACGAATTATACAAGACAATCAAGACGTGCTTGGAACTCATGTTTCAGGCCATATTAACAATCTGTATATTTTCTTTGAGAACAAGCAATATTATGTCACAAAACTTACCAAGCAGTAAATTGTATTTTATGCAACAAACTTCCAAAAAGGATGACCATTGTTTTTTTTTTCTTTTTATTTATTTATTAATTCATTTATCTATAGTCTCGTACAGAGACCAACGTCATTACTTTCTTAACTCTGGTAAAATGACATAATAGAGACTTTATTTAAAAAAAAAAAGAAAATAGTGAACTTGCCGAATTGTTGACTTTGCTGTCCCAGTTGATCAAAGAGTAAAATTGAAAAAAAATGAACAGAACGATAAGAACCCAGACCTCGCTATAGAACTGAAAAAACTGTGGAGCATCAAATTTACGGTGATGCCAATTGTAATCGGTGCTCTTGGTACAGTCATCAAACGATGGGTACATGGACTGGAGGACTTGGAAATAAGAGGCCGAATGGAGATGATCCAAACTATAGCATTGTTAAGATCGGCCAAACAACTGTGAAGAGTCACTGTCACTCAAACTCCAGTAATAAACCGTCAGCTAGTGTTTGTGTGAAAATCTCTTTAACAATAATAATAATAATAATCATTCGAAGACTACAAACAAACATGCGGAGGAAGACGGACTGCAGCCATAAGAAACGATACTAACGACACAAGGATTAGCGGAACGACAATAAGCAGAAAACAAAAGTGTCCCACTTTATATACAACTTTATAGACGCTTTAAGAAACTAACAAGCAATATTTCACACGATCAACCGTGCACATAGCTAAGCAAAGGAAACCTTAATAGAGAAAATGTATCTATTCTAAAAAGTAAGTAAGTAAATTTGGCGACCGTAGTCGAGGGTCACCCGAAGGCTCCCTTTTCAATAGATCATCATCATCATCATATCGTGCTGGCAGCACGGATATCCCTGACCCTCTCTTGCCACTCCTCCCTATCGTTCATCGCCCTAGGTAGGTCTTCAGGACAACATCCTGTATCCTCACATAGCTGCTGAATGTACGTTCGAGCTGGTCGTCCTGCTTTTGCGCGGCCATGTGTGGGGATCCATAAGAGTACATCTCTTATGAGTTCATCTCTGCTTCTCCAGCAGTGTCCTGCATGTCTGGTTCGTCTAACATGAATAGTTTTCGTGATAGGGGGCAGGTGGCCGTACAGTTGTTGTCTTGTGGGGTGTTGCTGCCAGGACTTGTTCAGGATTGCACGCAGCATTCTTGTGTAATTGCCATCTAGTTTCTTCTCCAGCCGTTTTGTTAGCGCCCATGTAGTGCATCCATATAGCAGTATCGATGTGACCGCTGCCTGGAAGAAACTGCGTTTCATTTTATCGGTTAGGTCTGATTTCCATATAATCGATAGCCTATTGATAGCTGTCCATGCTTTCGTTAACCTCGTTTCGATGTCCTTTTCGGTTGATTCGACGCTGCTTCCTAGGTACGTGAATTTGTCTACTAGTTTAAGTGGGGTTCCTTCTAGAGTGGAGATGTCCCCCGTTTGGTTATAGCACATATATTCCGTTTTGTGTGCATTAACATAGAGGCCTATGCTTGCTGCTGCTCGTTCCAAACTATGCAGAAGTGTTTCGGCTTGGTCAGGTGTATTTGCCAGTATCGCTATGTCATCGGCGTAGTCGGCGTCGGTAATTGTTGTTGCGGGGTATCTTCTGCTTCTTCTCTTCGTCAGTTCGAAGCCATTCTCTTTAATTTTGTCAATCGATGTTCTAAGTACGTAGTCTAGACAAATGATAAAGAGGTACGGAGCCAGCGTGTCCCCTTGTAGTACTCATGCTACAATGTCAAAGTATTCTGTTTCTCCATCCGGTGATCGTACTTTTACTTTAGTGTTTCTATAGAGAATCGTTATTGCCGCTACGGTTTCTTTAGGTATGCCGTACGCTAGTAGTATTTGTTCCATCTTTCCTCTGTGAATGAAGTCGAAAGCCTTGGTAAAGTCGACAAATATTAATGTCGCTTGTAGGTTCTTTGCCCGTACACCTTCAAGGATTCTGCGGATGGTTAATATTTGTGAGGTCGTGGATCTATTTCTTCGGAAGCCATTTTGGTTTTTTCTAAGTATGTTGTCGATTTTGGGTTCTATTTAGTTTCGTAGTAGGGCATTGTAGATTTTGGTAGCTATGGATGTAAGTGTTATGCCTCGGTAGTTTTTGGCTAATCCGAGGTCCCCCTTTTTAGGGAAGGGGAGTATGCATCCCTTCATCCATCTATCTATCGGATTTTGATTGTATACTGCGTTGCAGTGTCGGAGCAGTATGTCGTCGAATTGTCTGGTCTTCCATACTTCCGGGGGAATTTCGTCCAGCCCTGCAGCTTTCCTATTTTTAATTTTTCTGAGAACCGAGTCGAGTTCTTCTTGTGTGAATGGTCCTAGTTTAATGTCTAATTGTTTGCTAATTATTCTGGTGATTGGTTCATGTGTTATTTTTGGTGGGTTTCCAAGTAGGTTTTCGAAGTGCTGTTTCCACAGTTTTATTGTTTCTTGTTGGTTTGCTGCTTTTCCTGGATTGCTCCACTTTGGCCTTGAGCCTTACCCTATAATGCTGAGTGTTAAGCAATGCGGCATCAAGAACAATTTTTTTTAGTTTTTGGTATGACTCGACCTGGGATTGAACCCCAGACTCCAGGACCATTGGTGAATAATAGCAGTACAAAACAAAGCCATAAGAATTAACCATATCGAAGCGAGACTAGATAGGACAGAACAAAACTGATGTAGGTTATGTAATGATAGCGACAAAATGATCAATCACATAAGGGAATGCAGTAAATTAGCGTAGAAAGTGTATAAGACTACGCACGACTAGTCGGGCAAGGTAATCCACTAGGACTTGAGCAAGAAATTGAAGTTGGACTAAACGAATAGATAATGTATGCACAACCCAGAACCTGTCCTGAGGAATAAAACCTACAAACACCTCTGGGATTTAGAGATACAAACGGATCACCTAATCTTGGCCAGATGACCAGACCTCATAATTATCAACAAAAAAGAGAGAACTTGTAGAATTGCGGAGTTTTCTGTCCCTGCGGAACACAGAGTAAAATTGAAAGAAAGCGAAAAGAGGGATGAGCACCTCGACCTTCCTAGGGAATGGAAAAAAACGAAACTGGGGAATATGAAAGTGACGGTTATACTAATTGCAATTTGTGCTCTTGGTACAGTCACCGAAGGATTGGTACAAGGACTAGAGGACTTGGAAATAACAGGACAGGTGGAGACTGTCCAAGCTAAAGCACTGTTGTGATCGGTCAGAATACTGAAAAAAGCCTAGGAGACTTGAAGAGACATGCTGTCACTCAAACCCCAGTGGAAAACCATCATCTAACGCTGAATTGAAAAACTCTCAAAGAGTAAAATAATAACAATAAACTCATGTGAAAAACCATCAGATAGCACTGTTATAAATAACTCGCAATGAGTACGATGATAATAATTATTATTATAATAATATAAATAATAATAATAGTAATATTCCTTAAATCATTTAAGACATATTATTATAACGTAAGTTCATTGCGGAAGGAAATCAAGAGTTTTCTTGCTGGTTTTGGATAATTATTTCAGGACCACCCTAAGCTTTGAAATAAACACATTTAAGTTATTATAACATTAGAAGATTTGGAATGAAGCAAAACACACAATGACATTTTTAGAAAGGAATTAAAGGAATGTTCTCTGTAACTGCTTGATAACATTGATTGCGACCACCAAAAATCGCGTCGTTTAATGATAGCTATTTATGAATTTTTTCATTAAAACGCCGTAGTATTACGTATTACAGTAAATAAAATTTTATATATGACATCTCCACACTAAACGGTAGCTCTCTAAAACTAGTTGACAAGTTCACCTACCAAGGAAGCAGTGTCTCATCAACCGAGACAGGCATGGACATGTGACTAGCAAAGGCATGGACAGCTATCGATACGCTATTGGTCGTATGGAAGTCAGATCTGACCGATAAAATGAAGCACAGTTTCTTCCAAGGAGCGGTCGTGTTGATACTGCTATATGGATGCACTACATGAACGCTAAATAAACTAAACGTTCGGAGAAAAAGCTTGACAGCAACTACACAAGAATGCTACAAGCAATATTGAACAAGTCCTGAAGACAGCACCCCACAAAGCAGCAGGTGTAAGGCCACTTATCCCCCATCACAAAAACTATCAAAATTAGACGAACCAGACATGCCGGACACATTTAGAGAAGTAGGGTCGAGCTCATAAGTAATATATTCCTGTGGACCCCTTCACATGGATGAACAAAGGTAGTATACCCAGCACGAACATACACACAACAGCTCTGTGTCTGTGGACCTGCCGGAAGCAATGGACGATAGTGAGGGCAGACGAGAGAGGGTCAGGGATATCCGTGCTGATAGTGGCACATGATATATATATATATATATATATATATATGATTTGTAAACTAATAGTTTGCATGTAACATTATTTTTTTAACGAGTTAGAACTCATTTGCTTGCACATAGTTAAAGCGTTTAAAATGTTGCTAACACATTTCTATTTTCTCGATTTGACTCGAACAGTCAGTACCCCTTTGGATCAAAGCGGACATTGGTGTAATGTTCACGAAGGTGTATTTCTCATTCTTCGAAGCTCATGGACAAGAGCCACACCATCAATGGCAGACCCTGACCCTCTCCAGAGATGTATTTGGCATATCCTACTGCCCCAACCACCCAGGACGCGAACACACACACACACACACACACACACACACACACACACACATATATATATACGTATATATATATATATATATAAAACGTGGCGTTTAGATGTCGACAATAGACATTGAATTTTTCAGAATGGGAGTCAGACTATAAAAAAGAAGCAGACGATATCCCTCCTGCAGAAACTATTTCTGATGCAGATTACGAAGATAATCTACTGCTTCTCACAAATGCAACTACTCTAGCTGAATATATGCTTCACATACTGGAGCAAGCTGCAAAATGCATTGGTGTCTACAGCAACTTAATACGTCTAGTAATGAAGAAAGAGCAATCTCCACTTTAAATAACAAGCCTCTCAAATTAGTAGACCAGTTCCCATACCTCGGGAACAATCATCTACTGAAAACCATGTTGTATGCATAGATGAATCATGGCCAGCTATTGACCGATTTACGACCACATGGGGATCTGATATCTCAAAAAAAATTATACGGAAATTATTCCATGTTGTACTACTGCATGATGGCACGACTTGGATATTAAGCAATCACTCGTAAAAAAAAGACCTATGGGTATTAGACAAAGATACTATGTGCTGTTACGAACAAATCCTGGAAGCAGAATCCGATAATAGAGCAGCTGTACAGTCATATAAAAAACATCTCATACACCATTCAAGTAAGGCGATCAAGACATTCTGGACTCTGCTGTTGAAGAAAGAATTAACTCATAAGCGACCTTCTCCAATGGAATTCTAAACATAAATACACCAGTAGAGATATACAAGGAAATCTTGTGTACATCAGCTTTCAGCAGGTAATGGATACCGTCGAGAAGACTTCCAAAGAAGAATGGCCGATAGGGACGGATGGTACCAAGGGAATCTATACTCATGATAGGCTGTGTTAGTTAAAATGATGATGAGTATATACAAGATAGATAGTAATAAATAGAAAGTTGATGGGTAGTGGAAATTGCTGAAGGTTTCTAACTGGCATTTGTTGAACTTCAGAGTCAGATAAAATCGAAATGTCGCTCCACTGGAATATTTGATTAAACACAATATACATGCCATCAATTCCTACTTTTTGATCTTTTAAAACTTTGCTAAATTTATTCGACATACGGAAAGAAAGACAGACAGATAGATAGGGAGACAGAGAATTTTGAATGGAAGATATCAGTCATAGATAGATAGATACATTTGAATGGAAAAGATATTAGTCAAAGATAGATAGATAGATAGATAGATTTGAATGGAAGATATCAGTCATAAATAGACAGATAGATTGATAAACATCCGTATGATAACTAGAACATAGAACGAGTTACTTAATGTTTACATAAACGTTTATTGTCATTATTTCATGTGAGAATCAGTAAATATTTATTTAAGATTAGAGCATCTTTTAATGGGTATTCCGAAAAAAAAAACGTTTGCTTACACTAACAACTAGTATTAAGTAGACACTTATGAAGTACTTAGCGGGCGTATATGTTTTAACATCGGTGGACTATAGGGAACCGGTGTTTTTAAAGTAAATTGACCGAACTCTTCTCGGAAATGACTGAAATGACATAACTTATGAATCAGCTTAGTATATTTTCCTCTCCTGATATTTGCGGGGACAGAGAGGGTGACCAATTTTGACATGGTTGCTATTTTCAAAATTGATTGTCCTTTCTGCTCCTCCTTATATATATATATATATATATATATATGTGTGTGTGTGTGTGTGTGTGTATGTGTGTGTGTCTGTGTGTGTGTGTGTATTTCTTTTAATCCCAACTTTGCTATGCTTAGACAAACTGTCTAAGATTAAAAATACACATTACAAACCTAGTTTTACTGTAATCAACGACACAAAACGGCTTACAATGCGTTGGCTCAATTTCTGTAACCCTGCAAAGTGTGGAGTACTCCATCCTTGTTATTATTCTGAATCAACCTCGTGCCAGATTAACAGTTAATATTAGGATTATGTGGACCCTTTTGATATTATTCACAAAGCCAACATTGTGGTTGGCATTGAAACTGGAATTGCCTAGTACGATAATTAGATAATAACTGAACTGCTGGTCAAAATAGGGAGTCAACATTGAAACAACAAAATATTTTGAATATCGTATTGTTTTCTACGATTGTTATGGTTTTCAACAAATTTCTTCCAGAAAATAAGTGAACATCAGTTAATATTTACTGCAAGGCTTCTGTTGGCTAGTGTTTTATGGAATATCTACCCATGTGGGTTATTTAAAGACAAATCCTGTTAACGCCCTTCACACACACACACACACACACACACACACACACACACACACACACACACACACTCATGTATATATATATATATATATATATATATATATATGTGTGTGTGTGTGTGTGTGTGTGTGTGTGTGTGTGTGTGTGTGTGTGTGTGTGTGTGATTTGCAAGCGAATAGATTGTGGACAGTTTTATTTTTAAAAAGTGTTTAGAGCTCATTTGTTTGCACCCAGTTAGATAGTTTTTAAGTTTTGCTATTCAATAAAAATAATTCTTTTTAATATTCATCATTTGTTTGCACACAATCAAAAGGCTTCAAGTATTATTTAAAACTAATAATTCTATTTGATATACTCACTTGTTTGAATGCAGTTAAATGGTTTTAAGGACTCCTATTTAACACTAATAGTTCTATTTAATATTAATCATTTGCTTGCAAACTGTTAAATGTTTTCTAATATTACTATTATACATAAGCAATTCCATTTATCGAGTATTCCTATATAATGCCTACATATTAGACAATAACAACAATACTACAACTAGATTATTACTACTACTATTACTTCTACTACTTATTTTCTATTACTACTGATAATAATGTCTAGTTTGTCCAGTCGGCTTGTGCTGCTGAATAAACCGTCTATTCTCTGCAGAGGGATACCCCCCACGCCACCTACAAATGTCCTGATACAACAATAAATAATCAGGTGGTTGGGCTTCGGTAATTAAGTTTTGGGGAATGCTGAGTATCCCTGTATTTTTATCGCTCTCTGATCCACTATGGCTGGGAATGGAAGCACCTGATAGACTCCTAAATATGGGTGAAATAGAACAAAACTGTACTTATATTAAACTGAATTGTTTGAAATAGAACTTCATTTTGACATTGAAATTGTGTACTTATGTTTAACTGAATTATACGAAAGAGATCCCTTTTATAGGTAAAAAAATGGATTTGCCATTAATAACCAACTATGGTATGGTAAGTAAAAGTAAAGTTAGCGACCATAGTCGAGGGTGACCCGAAGGCTCCCTTTTCGATAGCTACTACACCAAGGTGTAGGGGAGGGCGCTACTCCATTCCCTGGATTGCTCCACTTTACCCTTGAACCGTACCTTATAATGCTGAGTGTTAAGCAAGGTGGTATCAAGTTCCATTTTTAAAGTCTTTGGTATGACTCGACCTGGGATTGAACCCAGATCTCCCGGGCCATTGGCGAACACTCTAACCGCTGGGCCAATGTCCCGGTTAACAATCCGGTTCAGCGGGGAAGTGAGATATTTACTTCAAGTTGGTTCCGTATTAAGTAAGAAGAGCGTTAATCACGCGAAGATAAGGTCTTTCTCTCTGAAGATACTCGTCGACATCAAGATGGACCAGATTTTTCTGTTTTCTCAATCAGGATATCATTGTTTAATGTTGAAGATGTAAAAAATATATCTCACAAAAGAAAAATGATAGCAGTAAAGCAAAATAATTTGTATCGCTAAGCGAAGGTGAAAGATTTGAAGGAAGAAAGAAGATGCGATAGACGTTCGAATATTAGTAGATTAATGGATTACTGGCAATAGATTAATATCAGTAGAATAGCGGATGCAGAGGTAAAGATTCATATTAGTATAGTCGCGGATAACTGGAAAGGATCCAACTCAGTGAATTACTGATATACTGATAAAGTAGATTAATATCAGTTTGATAATAGATTATTGGTAGAGGATTTATATGAGCATAATAGCTGATTTACATGTAGATGATTCATATCAGTATTTTAGATTATTCACAGGAGATTCATACCAGTATATTAGCGGACTTGCAAGTAGAAGATTAATATCAGCATATTAGAAGATTACCGGCAGTAGATTCATATAATTATAAATGCAGATTTACAGGTAGAGGATTGATATCCATATACATGAAGATTATCGGATTAGCGGATTATTGGTTTAAGATTCATATCGGTATCATTACAGGTTGGGGATATACATATCAGTATATAAGTATGGTCACGCTATTTGATTATGGCTTAAGTTCTGTGACTGTCACACTCTTTTTCGGCGAGTTGGTTTCCCCGAGCTCTGTGCCAACATTGTCTTTGTAAGTTCCACTGAAGGGGTTAACATAATATATCAGGAATTTATTCTGTAGGTCGGAGAGGTTTATTGGAACAAAATGCTTGGGTGCTGGCAATTCAAAGACTAGAAAAACTCTGTTAACAATTAGTGACTATTTATTAAGAGACAATGATCTAAAAATATTATATACAATATATATACATGAAAATTGTGCTGCTTTGTGTTGTATTCGAGATAAAGACATATGAAGTATCTGGCAGGTGCGTTTTTTTTATGTAACTCAATTTTTCAGAGAGTGAGGTCTTTGTTGGAAAGGCTTTAGTGCTTGAACAGTTTTCTTTTCTTATTCTCCTGTCTTCAGTATGGACATCAGCTATCTTCTTTTTTAATTTAATCCTAAAAATGTGTTTCCGTGGAGTATTTCCCAGAAAACAAACATTCCCGATTTGCAAACCAATTACAGATCATTTTTATTCTTCAGATACTTTTTTACTAGTCAGCCAATCCAATCTGCTGATCTATGTCCATGGAAAGAGTATCCCTTTCATGTGTTAAATTTTAATAAGCCATCAAATCCAACCATAATATAGTAAATTAAGAGGCCTTGCCAACAACTTGTTGCGGGGAGTATCATTTTTCACATTTACTAAAACAAAAATTACAGGCCCGATAATCTTTCCAAACCAAAAATTTGATTTTTTCAATGCCAACAGGTGGGCAAGAGTGCGTTCGGGAAGTCATGATTTTAAATGGGTCATTGCACTGACAAACCCTAACTTCTTGGCCAGCTTACATTTTCATTGACAATTTGAATGTTTGGTTAGAACAGGTCATTTCCTGTACTTATAACTGACTTTTGAATTTCATCCAAGGTCAATCGTGACACGATGAGTGGCATCCGTTTCTGTGGGTGTGGGTGCCAGTCAGAGAAACCCTTTGCCTGTTTTGGTGCGAAACCCACACAAAGGGCTTGCGTGCGAGATCTCCCACGAGACCCAAAGAGGACGAGGGAAGGAAGATCCCAGAGAACAGTCGGCAGGAAAGAAAACTGTCAAGAGAAGGTCAGTCAAGAGATGAGAGCAGGGCAGAGAGGACACCAGTTAACAGAAGTCAGAAAGTTGACTTCTAAGACATGTTCACCTACTAATTCCGGGTCGACCAATGTTAGAAGATAAGGCAGCATTGCTAGTGGCTTGTGGGAGATTCGCTGGAGTACACGATCGGGTTAGTCCTCAGAAACACGGAATGCACGAAAGTGTCACTAACATCTCCCTTCTTACGCTTGGAGCTAACCCTAGCCCATTATTGTTTGTTCTTCTTTTCTTCCATCCTCTCTGTTGTGTATTTTGTGTGTTGGTAAAGTAATATGAAAAACCCCTGGCCAGAGATGAGAAAAAAAAACACTATATGATTCTAATGTCCATGAGTAGTTTGGTTGGTTGACATAGAAAATATATCTTGCTCACTATAAGTTTTAGCACCAATGAATACATCTTATTGTCATATATTATATTGCCATATAAGAGGATTATTGTAAGACGATTCATATCAGTACAATTGCGGACTAATGGTAAAGGATTTACTTAATTATAACACGTATTGAGAGGAAAAGGATTTATATCCATATAATAGTGAATGTGCGGGAAGAGAATTCACATCAGTATAATAGCAGCTTGCTGGCAGAGGATTTATATCATTATAATAGTAGGTTTTACATGAAGTGGATTAATATCAATATCGTGGCAGATTATTTGAATAGGATTTATATTATTAAAATAGCGAGTTTCGAGTTGAGGATTTATATGTATAATAGGGATTTAACAAGAAATCGATTGATATCAGTATAATATCGGATTACTGGCAGAATGTTTTTGTCCTAATAATAATGGGCTTCGAGCAGATGATTCATATCTGTATAATAGGGAATGACGGCGAAAATGGCACGATTCATTCTGAAGTATGGAAAATTTATTAAAAAGCAAACGCACTTCTCAGTTGAAATATCAAGACGAACAATGCAAATACTGAACTACGTTAATGTGTCTCCAACCAGGGTAAATAAGGTTAAAATTAGAGCAACAATTGATTGGTATTCTGGAGAAAAAGTGGTTGCTTACACTTCCAAGTAGTATTAAGTGGATAAATTCAATTAATGATGCCAAGCGAAGTTTTAAAGGACGGAACTAAGAAGTACAAAACAGTGTTATATGAATAATAAAACATATAGTGTCCTTTGCATCCGTATATGCTTTCAAGTTTACATTGGGGAATAGATTTGTAGTAAACTTGTTTTTAAAAATGTTACACAGGTTCTCAAATATTTTCGATTTGCTATGTTTTCATTGATTTATGAGATTTTGAATTAAAATGTATAAATGTTCTGAAAGGATTCCTATTGCTTTCATAAATACAGAAATAATTTACGAGTCGTAAGAGAAACAATTTTAATGGCTTTCACTCTTCATATTCCGTTTGTAATTCCATACATATATCGCTTTTACTAAAATCCTCAAGTCTGTAATGAAATACCTATACCCTTACACACACACACACACACACACACACACACACACATACACGTACATACACACACAAAAACGCACTCACACATACACACACACACATATATATATATATATATATATATATATATATATATGAGATTCAATGCAAATAATAAAAATGTATTAAAAAGTGCTTGATACTTCTACACATAAATATTCATTGTAATTTTCGATGATTGCATTGCGTTCATATCATAAAATATTAACTCTATTTCGTTTCCGTTGCAAATTTTCCTGGGTACAGATTGCCATGATTACAATGACTCTATCCAATGTCTATTCCACTCTAAAATTATAGAAGATATTATATTCTATAGTAATGATATTTTAAGATTATACCTGACAATAAATATAAAAAAGAAAAGTATACGGGGGTCGTTGAAAAATATTACATTTTCTTTTCTTTGTACATTTTTTTTAATTCTTCGATTTCCTCTCACCTTTGTATGAATCAAGAAACTGTTGAGCTATTACCCTTCTAATTTCAAACAAAACTCGCCCCTTCACACACACACACACATATATATATATATATATATATATATATATGCATATCACATTGCATGATGAAGTTGCGAAGCAGAGCTATTTTTCAAGTGGTGTACTACAAAACATGAATTCAGATTTTTCTCCTAGTGCGGTTGCTATATCAAGCTTAAAATGTCCAAATTGCTCTAATTTTATTTACTTCAGTGAGGATTCATTCATTTCCGAAAGATTTCTGCACTTGGTGATATACGAACTTCCCTGATCAGAATTTGAACTCAGTCACCGTACAATTTACAATGACTCTAACCACACACACACACACACACACACACACACACACACACACACACATATATATATATATGTATATGTATCATCATATGCTGCTAGCAAGGATTTCCCAGACTCTCTCTCTCGCCACTCTACTCTATCGTGCATCGCATTCAGCAGGTCTTATAGACTCCATCCTCTGTTCATACAGAACTCTTCTAGATATGTTCTAACTCGTCGTCCAACACCCGCTTATCCATGATGGGATCCACTTGAGTACGTCACTTATAAGTTTGTCCCTACTCTAACACCTGTGTCCTGCATAGTTTGTTCGTCTACAGTGGATCATTTCAGAGATAGGAAGTAGGAAGCCGTACTGCTATTGTTTTGTGGGACGTTGCTTCCAGGATTTGTTCATTATTGCTTGTAACATACTTGTGCAATTTATGTCTAGGTTTTTCTCTATATGCATAGTCAGCGCACATGTTGTTCATCTGTATAGTAGTGTGGACAAGACCGCCGCTTGGAAAACATTGTGTTTTACTTCATCAGATAGGCCTGATTACTTATGACCGATAGTCAATCAATGTCTGACTATTCCTTCCTTAGTCGCGTATAGCTGTCATTTTCCATTGATGAGAAGCTGCTTCCGAGGTAGGTGAATTCGTCCACTAGTTTCAGGAAACACTTTTTATTGTGAATATATCTCCTCTTTGATTTTGATTAAAGTACATGTAATCTGGTTTTCCAGCATTGACATGAAGCTCTGTGCCACCAGCTGCCATCTCCAGACTATACAGTCGGAATTCGGCCTTGGTGGGTATATTTGCCAGAAGCGCTATGTCATCAGCGTTGTCGGTGTATGTCATAATTTGTCCGGCGCATTTTTTTGCTTTTTGACTTTATCAGTGTGAAGCCATTTTCTTTCATTAAATCTACCAACGTTCGAAGGACATAGGCTGATTATGAACATGGAAGGAGCTAGTGTATCTCCTTGCAGAACAACTGCGACAATGTCATAGAAGTCTGTGCCACTGTCAAGTGAGCAAACGTTTACTATTGTGTTTTTGTAGGTCAGGATTATTCATACGACGGTTTCTTTGGGGAGACCATAAGCTAGAAGTATTTTCTCCATCTTCCCTCCGTGTATTGAGACAAATGCTTTAGAAAAATCTACAAATAACAGAGGGGCATCAAGGTTTTTTGCTCGAACCCCTAAAATTCGACCAGTCGTTTGAGCTGTAGAATACATCGACTGCATCTTTGGAGAGGAGTAAGAAAAACTAGTGTCCTAGATATGATACTAAACAATCTGATGGTGAGGTTCAAGTAATGCTGGAGATTTGGGGAATGTCGAGTACCCCTTCATTTCCATCGCTCGCAGGTTCAGTCTGGCTCGGAGTTGTAGGACCTATGAGGGTCCTACCTATGGGTCAAATTGAACAAAACTGTGTTCTTATGCCAAATAGAATTGCCTGAAATAGAACTGTTTTGGCATTTAAACTGCGTCCTTCCTTTAAACTATGTACTTATGCTGAACGAAATTGATAGAAATGGAACTGCTTCAGCATGCTAAACTGAATTGTTTGTGATGGAACTGTTTTTGAGTTTGAAACTGTGCTTACGCTAAACTGAATTGCTTCATTTAAAACTGTTTGACTAAACAGAATAGCTTAAAAAAGAAATATTTTTTTACAATCAAATCGTGTTCTTATGATGAACTGAATTGTTTGAAATAGAACTGTTTATTTGTATTAAAATGGATTAGGCATTGAATATGCCATAAAACCCAAACTGACCAGGAAACAAACAATCGAACGATTGTCAGTATTTGTGAGGTGGATCGATTTCACCGAAATTTATTTTAATTTTTCCTTAGAATTTTCTCAATTTCCGGGTTCGATGCTGCTGAGTGGCAGAGCATTGTAAATCTTAGCCGATACGGAAGTAAGGGTTATACCTTGGTAGTTTTTGGCCAATCCGACGTCACCTATCGTGATAAAAGCGAGGGTGCAATCTCATGAAAGAAGATAATGAAAAATAATCTGTCAATATAAAGAAAAATTGAAAAGCAAACCAACCCAAAAGTGAAGAATTTATTGGAAAGGAAAATCGACGCTAAACGTTTCGTTTTAATATTCTAAAGTCCTGGTGAAGGTTTATTAAAACCAAAACATTTACCCTCGACGTTCCATCGCAATAAATTCTTCACATTTGGATTTCTTCAGTTTTTCTCCACACACACACACACACATATATATATATATACATATATATATATATATATATATATATATATTATGAGAGGAATCCCCATATTAGTTCTGGTGATAAGCTGCAACATCTTACTTCGTGAGTTCTATTATTCAGTCACTCTATTACGTTCACTTTCGTTCAAATACTCTATGGAATGATATCAACAATCATATCCTCTCCAGATATGAGTTAAACAGCACCACTACTGTCCTTCTGTAAAGATTGCTTTGGTATAGAATAAACTATTAAGGTTAATATACCATTAAACAAAATAATCCATATATATATATATATTGGTTTCGATCCCTACTTGAAGTATTTCACGGGTCGAGCCTCACTGAGAAGTTGTGATACAACCAATCAGTCTGTCAGTGAATGACAATATATATACAAAAGAAGTAGAGGATACCCCACTTATACTAATTATAGCTAATACGCCTGCCCTCCCAAATCCCTACAATATATATATATTGTCATCCACAGACAGATCTGTTTCGTTCTATCAGAACTCATCAGTGTGGCTAGACAGTATCTTCCCGTAGCTGGGATCGAAACCCGGTTGATTGAAACACCAATCCAAGCTTCTAACCATTTAGCTACAAGGAGAAATTAGCTACGAAGTACATTTTTAAACGGTTATGAATCACAATTAGTATTGTTTACATACATCCGTTCAAAAATATATATATATATATATATATATATATATATATATATATATATATATATATATATATATATATATATATATATATATATATATATATATATATATATATATATATATATATATATATATATATATATATATATATATATATATTGTAGGGACTTTTGCGGGCAGATGTATTTGCTATAAGCACTATGTCATCGACGTAGTCTTCGTCCGTAATAGTTTGAGCAGGGTATCTTCTGGTTCTTTCCCCACCAGATTTAAATCTTTTCTTTCATTAATTCTATAGACATTCTAAGCACGTTATCTAGGCAGGTGATCGGACTTTTACTTTATTGAGCATCATTATGGCTACGATGGTTTCTTTGGGGGTACCGTAGGCGAGAAGTATTTGCTCCATCCTCCCTCAGTGTATGGAGTCGAATGCCTTGAAGAAGTCGGTGATTAATATTGTTGCCTTTAGGTTTTTTGTGCGAAAGTCTTGTAGAATTCGATGGATAGTCAAAATTTTTGATGTTGTCGATCGATTTCTCCGAAAGCTGATTATTTCCTAAAGTTTAGCTTCTATGCTGTTGCGTAGTTAAGCATTGGAGATCTTAGCCGCTATTGATGTTGTTATGTTTTGACCTGTTGACCCAGCCAAAAATGCCATTCAAGGTAATGCACCGGAAGGAAGTGACACATTCTGATAGCAGTTATGAGAGGAAATCGTGAGGGCGGAAATTGGCTGATGAAATGAGTCGATTTAAAAAAAAAATCCCATTATACTCTCATAGACTGACGCACCGGAAGAGAGTGACCTCTAAACTGGATGACAGTTATTTCCGCTCGATGACGATCACACAGGCCATTCCAAAGAAAGCGGAAGAGACACATCCCGGTCGCTAGATATCGGAAGGAGTTGTGGAGGCGTGTCCATATCACCACGTGGGAGTTTGAAGGTAATATAAGGCCGACGAATTGAACAGAGGACAGTTGAGTTCCGGTCAGTGGAGTTCAACGAGCCAGTGGAGACAGGCGAGAAGGAAGACAAGCAGTATAGTTGGAGACAGAGTTAGACGCGTGTAGTAAGGATAGCCAGCACCCAGCAGATTGGAGTCGAGTGCTCCGGTTGAGCAGCCATGGAGAACGAGAAAAACACCACGCTGACGGTCATAACTTTGGGGTCAAAATATTCAGTTATGTTCGGTCTCCAGCTCCCTCTCACACGCAAATTTTGGGTAACCCTTTTCGAAACCTTACAAACAAAGTGAGAGGTAAAATATATTATAAAGAAGCCTTCCTGCGTCTTCCTTGCGTGCGTCGTTTATTCTTGCGACTTTATCATCGTGCGTCTGTCTATTATTGTGTCGTTATCATGCTGCATGATGCTTTAGATAACTTTATAACAATATAAGGGTTATACCTCGGTCATCCTTCTTAGGGAAAAGGCGGATTAATCCCTTAGTCCATCTGTCCATTGTGTCCTGGTTATATACGGCATTACAGTATCGGAGTAGTATGTCGTCAAATTCCCTTGTATTCCGCTTTCTGGGCGTATTTCATCAAGCTCTGCTGCTTTTCTATTTTTAATTTTTCTTAGTTATGAGTCAAACTCTGCTTGCGTAAACTGTCGAAGTTTGATGTCGTGTTGATACCTAAAAAAAATTATAATTGGTTCATCCGCAACTTTCGGTGGATTTCCGAGTAAATTCTCGAAATGTTTTTTTTCCACAGTTCTAATCTTTATACTTGACTGGCAACTTTCTGTTTAGCTTTTGTAGTTCTCTTCTTTCTGCTCCCTTCGTTAACTGTGAGGCATGCTATCCTAGATGGTTTATCTTCAATTAAGCCTCTAATCTTATTGATCTGATTTTTATGAGTTCTGTTTGTTCTTTTAGGTATACTTTAGTTAATTTATTTTCGTTTCTGTGTATTTATATTGGTTGGTTCCTCCTATTGTATAGGGAAGCGACTTTTACATTTGCCTGCTTTTTTCTAACCGCTAATGTGCCCCATGCGACTCAAGGTTTAGCTGTTTGTTTAGTTGGTATACATTCTGCAGCCACTTCTAAGTGGGCAATGAAGAAGTTCTCTTATTCGTCATTCGGAGTAGGTGTTTCGGATATCTTTTGAAGTGCATCGAATTTGTTTCTTAGTGTTAACGTATATTTATTTCTAATATCCCTGTTGTTAAGTATGGACAAGTCATAGTGTACGACTATAGTCGTTCGAGCAGCATTCCTTAGCAAGCTCAGTCGTATCTTAGCCGTGACCATTCGGTGATCGAAGGATACACTCTCAAAAGAGGTATACGCCTCGGAATTCTATGCGCTATTATTCCATTTCTTGTTTATGAGAATGTAGTCTACCTGTGCTTTAGCATTATTTGCGTAGGTGTAGGTCGATGGTTTTTCATTTCTTTTCTAAAATTTAGTATTAGTCAGGAATGAACAGCAGGTAGCATAGGCCTTCGAGTCAACGCAGACATGATAGGATAAATGAACTTTTATCAAAGAAGCGAAATCTCTACACTAAAGGGTGGTCCTTAAAAACTAGTGGACAAGTTCACGTATCTCGGAAGCAATATTCATCTCACTAGAAATTATCTGCAAGGCTAGCATCGCAAACATTGAACTAAAATGAAGTGTCTCTACCCCAGGTAAATAAGATTTGAATGCTGTTTTTCAAGATTATCATCATCATCATCGTGTCACGCCATTGGCATGGATATCCATGACCCTCTCTCGCCACCCTTCCCTATCGTCTTTCGCCTCCGGCACGTCTTCAGGGCTATATCTTGTATCGGCACAGAGTTGCTGTACGTAGGTTCGAGATGGTCGTCCTGCCTAGTGAAGGAGTCCACAAGAGTCCATCATTTATGAGCGTCTCCCTTCTTCTTCAGCAGTGTCCTGCATGTCTGGTTCGTCTAATTTTGATAGTTTTCGTGATGGGTTGTTGGTGGCTGTACAGCTGCAGCTTTCTGTGGTGCTGCCTCAGGACTTGTTCAACATTGCTCGCACCATTCTTGTGTAGTTGCCGTCATGCTTTTTATTCATACTTTTAGTTAGCGTTCATGTAGTGCATCCATATAGCAGTATTGACACGACCGCTGCATGGAAGAAACTAAGTTTTATTTATCGGTCAGATTATCAGACTCATGAAATGTCAATGTTTGTTTTTTCATTTTAAGCTTTGTAAAAATTATTACTCTTTCATTTAAAATACCCGTTTTTGGTTTGGTTTGTTTGGTTTTATGGCATATCAACCTTTGTAGGTTATTTAACGCCAAATCCATTTTTATGTAAATAATCTGTTCAAGGGAAAACAGTTCAGTTTAGCATAAGTACAGTTTAATTGTCAAAAACATTTCCATTTCAAACTATTCAAGCAGTTATATGTAATAATTCAGTTAAGTGTAAATACAGTTTTAATGTCGAAAAACAGTTCTATTTGAAATAATTCCGTTAAGCATAAGCCCGCAGTTTAAGTGTAAGTACGGTTTAATTGTCAAAAACGTTTATATTTCAAGCTATTCAGTTTACTCAATTCATTTTAGCATAAGTATGCCCATACATAGGGCCCTATCAGGTGCTACCACTCCGGGCCATAGTGGACCTTGGAGCGATGGCAATGAAGGGGTACTCTGCATTCCCCAAAGCTCCAGCATTGCTGGAATCTCACCATCAGATTGTTTAGTGTCATATCCAGGACACTCTTTCGGGGGTCTTACCCCTCTGCAGAGAAGCAGTCGGTGTATTCTACAGCCCCAGCCGACTGGGCAACCAGGCGTTTTTCACTAAATGCAGTTACAATATATATATATATATATATATATATATATATATATATATATATATATATATATATATAACTATTACAATTAAGTTTATAATCCTAAATTAACCGGTCCCTGGTTTTATCTTTAAAGAAAATATATATATATATATATATATATATATATATATATATATATATATATAACTATTACAATTAAGTTTATAATCCTAAATTAACCAGTCCCTGGTTTTATCTTTAAAGAAAATATATATATATATATATATATATATATATATATATATATATATATATATATTAGTTTTATAATTAAAAAGAACATTCAAGTTGATAAATTTGAAGAAAACAAATAAAAGAATACATTTTAACCAAACGAATATGGTAAAAATGTGCTTCTCTTTTGTTAAATAATATATTATTGTTTATTTTGGTGAGATTTCAGCAAGGTTACTCTTTAATCAAATTATTCTCCTATCATATCTTTTCTCTACATTCAGTAACCTGACACAACAACGTAATTAAAGTAAGATTGTTAGATATTTTTAGAAGCGAAAACTCGAGATAAAATGTTGACAATCCTCTAATTTTATCGGACAAATATAAAAAAAAATAAAAACAAATTAAAGATTTTCTATGGATTTTGTTGCTTGTTCCACACGTTCAAAATTGCATTTGAATTCTAGCGCAAAAGCAATTTGTCTTTCACAGTAATTTCAGCGGGTGATAATGTCACAGCGAATAAAATTTGCTGTTTTAGCAAAAGTTAATGAACGTCTTTCCGCGAAGCCCAATCTCAGTTTATGCTAAAAATCTTACTCAGCACAAAAATTGTCCGTCGAAATATGCTGATCAAAGGAATATTCTTAAATATATTAACTGTGTTAACGAATGCAGTTATAGAACGCTTGCAGAAGAATGAAGGCGGGAAGAGTCCCCTTGGCGTATTGGCTAAGGTTCAAATCTGTGGGATCGTAGTAAGCAGGTTCGAACTCTAGTTGTGCTGTTACGTTGATTTTCGAATTAATATACTTGGTAAAACTATGAACTTACTTTTTCCTTCATAGTTATGGGTTAAACAGAAACAATACGAATCTTCTGAAAGATTCTTCTTTGGCATTAGTTAATCTACAAAAGAATATATGATCGTATTTACCAACCCCTCCGTTCAGGCATGATATGACACAAGGTTATTTTTTAAAGCAGTTTAACAGGTTTGAATTCAGAGTTTTTCATTCTCTTAGACTAGTTGCCTGACCAAGGCTGAAGATCCTAGTCAGCCCTACTATTTACCCTTAGCTGGAGGGAGAATAATTGGATTCATACCTTTCCTAAGAGTATCAGTGCAATGTGAAATGCAATCAGACTCGTCCAGGATTTGAACTCGTGTTGCCGTGTCCGTTTCCTACGACGATAACCATTACATAACGGGCACCTCTTCTAAAGATTATATGATATTAAGAAAACAAACCATTAAACGAAGGTTATGTATTGAACTCAATAAGACCTTATAATTGAGAAGCACTTTCATGAGGTATTAAATTCACGCCGTGTAGTGTTAGATAAATCAAAGGGACATATAATTTTTTAATTTTTCAAAATTAGTATTCGAATAGAAATTAAAAAAAAAAAATCACTATTCAAAATAGTATAAATTTAGCGAGTATAATGTATCGCTAACGGAAAATAGTTATTATTCAGTGATTACTCCCTTCTTAACTATGGTCATAATTTTTTCAGAGAAGTTGAATTAATTTTTAGATTTTCAATATTTCAGAAAAATTCCATTTCAAATTTGAGGAAAAATATATGATTTATCATGTAAAATGTAATTATAATGATTCTCTTGTTACTTGTACAGGATTGTACTTGTAATCGATATAAATAATTGTTAATGTTACACAATTAAAAGATGTTGAAAAAAATAATTCTAAAAAAAATCAGCATCCGCAAATATTCGATTGAAATCGTGATGATATTAATCTACTCGTAAAACTAATTATAAATGAATTATAAAAAATCTTCAGAAGGATCCCTACAATTGCTTTTACTCACTCATACACACACATAGATAGATAGATACGAATACCTACAAAGCAAATGTTTTTAGCTTTTTTTGTTTTTATTTAATTTTTTCCAGATATCAACTTGAGTAATAATTTTTAATTTGAAAATTGTATCATCTTGATATTTGACACTGTCAAAATTATGGTATATGTATAAAAATTACTTATATATATATATATATATATATATATATATATATATATATATATATATATATATATAATTAACTTAAATCGCAAGTCGAAAATCTTCGACTAAAATTTCACCTTATCGGATCATCAGGAAGCCTAAATTCGACGAGAGTCGAAGTTAAGATTCCTGATGATCCAATAAGGTGAAACTTTAGTAGAAGATTTTCGACTCGCGATTTAAGTTAATTTTATCATTGGCTCCACTTGTGTTGAGCACTTTAGTAATTGTAGCATTGCAGGATTCACGGAAGGTTTTTAGTTTTCTTTTGACCACTGACTGCGTATCCCTTGATTTTTTTTTCAAGAGGTCAGACGAAGTTGGCCTTTTCTTTCTTTTTGACCTATATTTTTTCTTATTCCCCTGGGCGGTAATTCGAGATACTTCTATCTCTTGTTCCAGGCAGGGTTTTTTTGTTTTTTTTTCTGGTACCGTGAATGCTGGTAGATATTAGATTAGTAAATATATATATATATATATATAAATATATATATATGACATATTAAGAAGAATTATCAGTTAAACGTTTCAGCAATACCAGGCGATAAGGATATTCTTCTGTTTTCATTTAATTTGTCTGATATCTGTTCGGAATTCCCATAGATAAATATATAGATAGGTATTGATCTTTCTTGCACACTGAGCACTGTTACAGAAAATACTTCCACACAGTGAATTATGCCTAAAATGTTCCAATCTCTCACGCAAAAGCTGTCTCACACAGAAGGTCTCTCTGTGTCTCTCTCTGTGTGTCTCTCTCTCTCCCTCTCTCTCTCACACACACGCATATATATATATATATATGTATATTCATATTAACTATATATATATTTAGAGAGAGAGGGAGAGATAGACAGAGAGAGAGAGAGAGAGAGGAGGTGACCGTGTCCTTGGTAGAGATTAAACGTACCTTCAAGGCACATCAGGTTAAGTGGTCGCGCATTTGCTATGACTAGTTGATTCGGCATCGCTTGTGCGTGATTTCGGACCAGTGGCCCAGTAGTAGAGTTTCTGCTCTGTTTTCTCTGTTTGCTGGTTTGATCTCCTGCAGTGGAGATCACGTTATGAGCTGCTGATGAGACCTAATAAGGTTGAAACTGCAGTCCAGTAGTCTGTATGTCACATAGAAGTACTTGCCGGATTTTCTATTTATTCAATTAATATATGTGTGCGTCTGTGTGGGTGTCCGTGCAATAGTGTGCATGTATTTTTGTGAGAATAATATATATGGTAGATTTTGAGGAATCTGACAAGATGATTGAAATAAGTCGAAATATCAGAGTCTGAAGAAATTCTTTGTACTACTAAATTCGTTGTAAGTGTCTGATTTCTCTTGTTCCACTAATTTCTTACACACACTCATATATATATATATATATATATATATATATATATATATATATATATATATATATATATATATATATATATATATAACTCTGTGTGCATGTGTGCGCTTTGGCTGACGTGTAAAATTCAAATTGAGGCATCAATTGCCATCATTATGTAAGTCTCATTTTCTTAATAATCTCATGATATCAAATCATATTTGAGTATTAGGCTTTTTGAAAGTGTTAATGGAAATTATATGATGTCAGTTTCATGCTGAAATCTTCAGTAAAATCTAGTCAAAGAAATTTCTCACGCATGTCAATGGATGTTATTGCATACTTGGCATTAAGAAGAAATTATCCATCTTAGCTAATCCTCAGAGGACATCAATCAAAGATTCTTTTTTATTTGATAGTTGATCCACCAAAATCTTTGTATCCGTCTTAGTATGAGTGCACTCGATGGCAATAATCATGCCATATGTATCATTGTGTGAATATTCCCGACCAAATCAAGAAATATATTTACCTTTTTAGAAATAATATGGAATTTTCGAAAAGGTTAAAGAAACTTCAGAAATAAATTTCCAACGAATAATTATGTAAAATATTACGTTCTTTAGATGTTGGACATTTTCTTCTGTGTATGTCTTTCAGTGCCCCCTTACACACACACACACACACACACACATATATATATATATATATATATATAGAGAGAGAGAGAGAGAGAGAAGATAGAGTGTGCGAGTGTTTGTTTCGCTTTCAAAACATGACGGTATCTGGTGATTTCTTTTTCTCACATATTTTTTCTTTGGAATATTTTTTTTTGTTTGGCGTTCACAATCTTCAGACTGAGATTTTTGTCTGATGACTGTTTTCTTCTTTCATTTTCAAAACACAAAGAAAAGAAACTATCTGTAATGGAATTAGACAAAGAAAGTTAAATATGATAATTTGGATTTCTTATTTAACATTTTAAATTATCACTCGTACCAAATGAATCAGTGTTTGTGAGTGTGTGTATGTCTGTGTGGACTAGGCTTTTCAGAAAAGGAGTTTTTTTTTTTTCTACTTCTGTGAATTATTAATCAACCAAACAAAACAGAAACGATAGAAACTTAAGTCTAGTGTTATTCAAAGACAATCTCTGCAAAACACATTAAAAAAAAAAGAAGATAAGATCGTACGGAGTGGAGATTCTTCCAAATTCTCCATACTCACCAGACTTAGCTCCTAGAGATTTTTTTTTCTTTTCCAACACCAAACCTTTTAATAGTATTCAAAAACAAGAATTTAAAAACAATCTTTCAAAGATTTTCGGAGGAAACCAACGAATGGAATCATAAAGGATCATGGAATCACGAACTAGTCATAATCATACAAACATGACTCAAAGAACGGCATACTGAACCACGATATAGTGGCAGAATAACATCTTCAAAAACGAAAATAATGCAGAACCATCGCAACAAAATCACTTACTGACTTTATACATCGATTGAAGTGATCCAGCTTTGAGGGTTCTCATTAAAACACTGGACTTATTGGATAATAGGTAAGGCTTAAAAGTTTTGAAAAAAGCAATTAATCTTCTAAACTTAAACTATGCCGAACATTATTTCGAATTTCTCATAACGTTATTTTCTTGCCATACAGTTCAAATTATCATCAGCGAATTAAGGATCAATAATTATCATCTAAATCATTGAGTTTGCTTGTGAATTTCTCTTTTCGTTCATATTTCGTGTTATATTGGCTGTTAATTCAAATCTTACATGACGAAAATACCACTTTACTTGAAAGTCATGATTACATCGAAGGATCGAAGGATCGTCATGA
>OY757904.1:113551163-113648663 GCA_963585895.1 Sepioteuthis lessoniana | reverse complement strand
ATTGTTATACATATAGAAAGAGCTATTTCAAACAATTTAGTTTAACATAAGTATACTATTTAGTTCTATTTGAGCCATGAATAGGACCCTATCAGGTTCTACCACTTCGAGCCATAGAGGACGTGGGAGCGATGGCACTAAAGAGGTATTCTGCATTCCCCAAGCTCCGGCATTACTGAAGCCTCAATATCGGATATTTTAAGATTATATCAGGACACTTGTTGGTGGAGCCTTACCCCTTTGCAGAGATACAGTCGGTGTATTCCATAGTTCCTATTAAATACAGGTTAAAGAATTGATCTTTTATGACATCTTGCTTGTGTGGAGCTTTTGGTAAAGTCATATATGATATTAATCAAAGAAACCAAATCGAAACAAGATAGTTGAAACCTTATAATTGAATATAAATCATAAGCAATAGATTGGAACAGTTGAAATTATATCATCATTTTGAACATCAAGTCGTACTTATTCCCTTTACTCTCTCTCACCGTCGATCCCTATCATCTATTGTTCTTGGTTGGTCCTTAAGACGGCAAGGGTCTCCTCTCAGAGTTGACGAATGCGTCTCTGGGTAGGAGCTCATTGGAGCAAGTCACTTATGATTTCGTCACTGCTTCTCCAGCAGTGGCCGGCATGTCTTTTGCGTATAACTAGGATGATTTAAAAGATGGGAGGTAAATGGCCGTACAGCTACTTTTTGCAGCTTCCACGATTTGATTAAAGCAGCACGCATCCTCATTATGTAGTTCCCATCTGCCATGCATCGTGGTGTTTTCAACAAATCCTAGAAGTAGAAACCCGTAAAACTACAGATGTAAGGCCATTTACAATGAGCGAATTACTTTTATCTGATACGACTGCTTGATACGATATATAATTCTGTATCTGTTATTTTATTAGGAACGCTTGACATTATACAACTGTGCACAAACAAATGATCATCGCCGAATGAAAATAATTAAATGTAGAGAAAATTCAATAGAGCTTTAAAATTATAGTAATTATTCAAATCTAAGATTATCTAATGAGTTAAATTTGGGTATCAAATAACCCATTAGGAGTTAATATGCCGTAAAATAATGAATAAAACCAAAACTCCTAGAATAATTTCACTTCTCGGGCGTCTGCCTAGATTCAGCGATTTTGTGTGTTCTACTTTATGAGTAACTGGAGAAATAAAAGAAGGATTGTGGGGCCCGTCGAACTGATCATTCTTCCACGTAGCAATTTCGAGAAGTCGGTACTCTATACAAATACGCATGTAACCAGCTAATCAAATATTATATTCTCTATAAAAATAATAAAGTATATACGACAGTTAATTCATTAGTGAGTTTCTTCTTCCGTGGTTTAATGACTAAAGTACTGAACTGCAGTCTTCAAATAAGCGACTTCGAGCTTGTACAAAAAAAGGATTGGTTTCTTAAATTAATGGCATATCAAACTTCATGGGTTATTCAATGTCAATGCTATTACGTTCACTCTTTGGAAAAGTATGTTCCTCCAGCTATGTGTTTAGTAGAATCCTTTTTTACAAGGATGGGTTTGGCATTAAATGACCCACAATTGTTAATCTGCCATAAACAAAAAAAACAAATTAATTTTTTAGTAAAGAAATCAAGATTTAGGGTGGAGGTTAGTGTACAAAAATCGATCTTTACAAAACTTACAATAGATATAATATTATATATATATATATATATATATATATATATATATATATATATATATATATATATAATGGGATCTAACCACTCTGCCACGAGTTAAATGTCTATTCTTAAACGGAGTAAAACTGATGTCAATCCAGAATTTTTTTCTTCTAGACGACTTGCATTGAAAATCTAAGGAAATCATTAATGATCATTACTCCCAGGTCCACGCAGACACAGAGTTGTGGTACATGTTATCGAGATTGGTTATTAGTCAAATTGATTATTACTTGCATTAAATTGAAGTATTTGATATCATATAAACGAGAAAACAACTTTCTTTAGGGACGTTTTAAAAAACATCGTATGAATGAGTAATGTACGTTAATCCTTAATCACGAAACATTAGATAGCCCCATATAACTTGAAATGCTATTAAAATCAATCAATCAACCTACCCGAATGACATACATAATGAACAGTCTCTTATAATCATTAAATCTCATTCTAGCTTGTACAAAAAAAGGATTGGTTTCTTAAATTAATGGCATATCAAACTTCATGGGTTATTCAATGTCAAAGACATCCTTGTGGAAGAACACTTATGGTATTGAAAGGGTAATTTATTAAGCTTTTTTGCTTAAATGTGTCACAAGGCCGAATAAATGGGGCACCCAATGAGACTGGGACTCACTCTTGAAGGTTTGCTAGTCTAGCTTGCTAACCATTACACCACCCAAGGCGATCAAGTAGTGGTATTATTCAACCCATGATGGGGTTAAAATCTTCTACAAGCTTCTGATCCCGAAAATAAACCTAATAATACGACATGATTTAGAACCCACTACTTCGAGACTACAGTTCAGTATTTTAGTCAATCCTAAAATTTGAGAGAAATTCAGAAAATCATACAAGTGTCTATAAATTGTGAATTAACATTAATTAATAGAAGCAATAATTGCTAACAAAACTTTACTAAATAGTAGTACATACTTGACTGAAAAAAGGGGGTGTCCTCGTGGTGTAATGGTTAAAGCGATGGACTGCAGAATCGTAGTAAGCGAGTTCGAATTCCAGTTGCGCTGTTATGTTAACTTTCGGACAAATACCCTAGGGAAAGGTATGAAACCCCTTATCCACCCAGCTACGGGTTAAATTGTACCACTACTGCTCTTCTAGGAGTAATGGCTTTGGCGTTAAATAACCTGCAAAGGTCGATATGCCATTTAATAATGAAACCAAACCAAACTTGACTGAAAATAAATGACCTACTTCGGTATTAATTAAACCAACCTGAGTTGTCATTCGGTAAATCCAACCAACAAAACATATCTATGGAATACATAAAACAAAATTCCTAATCATTAATATAAATACTATTCGAGGGGACATTAGCTTAGCGTTTATTGTCCTAGTAAATAGAATTTTAGTTGTCTGAGGCTGTAGAATACACCGACTGCATATCTGCTGAGAAGTACGACCCCCCACCTCGAAGAGTTACTGGATATTACACCAAACCATCCGATGATGATGATCAAGTTCTAGAGCTGTGGGTTATGTAGAGCCACCATTCATTGCAATTGCTCATAAGTCTTCTCTGACCAAAATGGGTGAAATAGAACTGTTTGACCATTTGATTTGTGCAAACAAATAACTGATCATGAATTGATTTGCTAGTCAAACATGAGTAATGTTAAATTGAATTAACATGTCTATATTTCTTAGATGTGATATTATGTACATTATTTACATTTTTCGGACTATTGTCCTCATCTTCATCACCAGTTTTATCACAACGTTTCGGCCGTTGTACGCTCCGGCCTTCTTCAGGTGGTTGGAATGTCGAAGTTAAACCTTTATTTCGCTCACTGGTGTAGAATGTTAAGTTCCACGAGCCATGTTTATTGGATGTCAGATATCTCCTGTTAATTTCCCCTCTGAATGTTCTCCACTTCACCGAGTATTGAACGCACACAATTTTGAATATGTCACTGGATCTAACCAACGCCTTTATCCACGGTGCCATGTTTCCTTGAATTTTTGGGTATTATAGGCCTAATGTCTTCCGCAACCATTTTTACCAGTGCTCATATTGCAACTTTGTTATTATTGCTTTTCTCTGCTACTCCTAATTACTGGTCCCCATATTGTATTAATTTCTATGCTTTAGTCTGAGTTCAATACCCGGTGAAGGCAGTGGAGAACTTTCATAGAGGAAATTAACAGGACATAACTAATAACTGACGTCCAGTAAACATGGCTCGTGTAACTAAAGGGCAAAGTCCGACATTCCAACCACCTGGAGAAGGCCGGATCGTACAACGGCCTAAACGTTATGATAAACATGGCGACAAAGATAAGGACAATAGTCCGAAAAATGTAAATAAAGAATTAGCAGAGTAGAATAGCATAATTTCAAACCATTTAACAGAGCACAAACTGAATTATTAGTATCAACATCATCATCATGTCGTGCTGGTAGCACGGATATCCCTGACCCTCTCTCGCCACTTTTCCCCATCGTTCATCGCCTCAGGCAGGTCTTCTGGACAACATCCTGTATCCTCACATAGTTGCTGAATGTATGTTCGTGCTGGTCGCCCTGCTTTTGCACGGCCATGTGTGGGGGTCCATAAGAGTACATCACTTATGAGTTCGTCCCTGCTTCTCCAGCAGTGTCCTGCATGTCTGGTTCGTCTAACTTGAATAGTTTTCGTGATAGGAGGCAGGTGGCCATATAGTTGGTGCCTTGTGGGGTGTTGCCGCCAGGACTTGTTCAAGATTGCTCGCAGCATTCATGTGTAATTGCCGTCTAGCTTCTTCTCCAGCCGTTTTGTTAGAGTCCATGTAGTGCATCCATATAGCAGTATCGACACGACCGCTGCCTGGAAGAAACTGCGTTTCATTTTATCGGTTAGGTCTGATTTCTATATAACCGATAGCTGTCCATGCTTTTGTTAACCTCGTGTCGATGTCCTTTTCGGTTGATGCGACGCTGCTTCCTAGGTAAGTGAATTTGTCTACTAGTTTAAGAGGGGTTCCGTCTAGAGTGGAGATGTCCCCCGTTTGATTATAGCACATACATTCCGTTTTGTGTGCATTGACATAGAGGCCTATGCCTGCGGCTGCTCGTTCCACACTATGCAGTAGCGTTTCGGCTAGGTCGGGTGTATTTGCCGGTATCGCTATCTCATCGGCGTAGTCGGCATCGGTAATTGTTTTTACGGATTACCTTCTGCTTCTTTTCTTTGTCAGCTAGCTCCATACCTTTTTATTGTCTAGACTACGTACTTAGAACATCGATTGACACAATCAGAGATTATTAGTATAATGTAGCAATACTTTGAACCATTCAACTATGTGCATATAAAATTAATTTACGTTTGCAATACATGAGTCCATTTAAGTATGTGCAATCAAATAATCAATTTTAAAAAGATTTACACGCTTTATATCCGAATGCTTGAAACCGTTTAACTATGAAGAAATTGATTTATTGGTATTACATTGCAATGCCTGGAACAATTTAACTCTGAAAATAAATAAATTATTTTTATTAAATAAGAATACTAGAAACCACTCAGTGTGTAAAAAAAATTATTAATATTAAATAGAATTATTAATGTTAGATACGTGAAATCATTTAATTTTACAAACAATAGTAATACTTAATTGTGACGATTAAAAAAATTTAAAATTTGTTAAAAATAAGATTACTTTCAAATCGCGTTCATGTATAGATTTTTAACTGTGAGAAAAAACTAATTGAAATCAAATAGATTTATTAGAGTTTCATAAAATTACTTGAAACCATAAATTCTGCGGAAACATTTGTGTACTATAGGGATTCTTTAAACAATTTAAACGAATGAGCACTTGTTTTTTTTAAACGTTACCTATAAAATATTTATTTCAATTCATATATATGCATAAAAACGATTTGGGATTTAATAAATTACAAGGGTTGATATACCATAAAATCCAACCAACCTGATTGAAGTAAATGGATTTGGCTACCAAAGTTCAAAACCAGGATGTACTTCTTTCCATTTCACTTTGCTTTAAAAGCTTTGGAAAAGTCATGAATTCTTCGTTTTCCCCCACAGCTATGAGAGTAGACTGGAGTAGACTCAGTCCTTATGAATTCCAAAAAATAAAGCCTGTCTTTTAGTCGATAAATATAATCTTTTTAACGCTAATTCACTTAGTAGATAGGGACTTTTTTTAGCTTATCTTATTCTGTAGTAAGACTTCAGATATTGACAAACAATAAGTCATATGCTTACTATATAGATAAATAGCTCGCTGATAATTATCCGGCGGTGAGTTGCTAGTTTCTAATTGGCTATATTTTTTCTTCGTCTTAAAATTAATCTCTTCTTGAATCTTTTTAAATAAATTCATCATCTGCTTACGACTAATTTCTTGCAAGCATTAATTCCTCTTTTCTGCAGTTAAAAATCCCACTCGTATCATTTCAAATCACTGTACATTTATGCATTTTGTTTACTATTTTTATACCTCATCTCTGTCTCTGTCTCTGTCTGTCTGTCTCTCTCTCTCTCTCTGTCTCTCTCTCTCTCTCTCTCTCCTGTCAAATTATTTGCCATCCGCAATTTTTTGGTTTCTCCCTTCCATTCTTTTCTTTAGCTCTTCCTCCCTACCTTCCTTTCATACCTGTTTTTTTTTTTTTTTTTTTTTTTTTTTAGATTTTTTTTTTTGTTTTCGTCTTCTTGTACCATCTTTCTTCTCTACCGCCCTTTCTAATCTCATTTCCTTTCACATCTTGTTTATCGTACAATCCTTCAGACACCAAACTATTAAGCCCCGCTCATGCAACGCCGGGCAAGCAATACTACCAACAAAGAATTCGATCAGTTAACATCTACTTTCTCTCTACTGCCTTTTCGGCGGCCTTTAGCCATAACGCAGAAACTCGTCAATAGAGGACGCCACACTGTCGCCATTTTCCTGTTTATCTTGCATAGATACGTCGACCGAAGATCCGATTTGGAGAAAGTAGTTTTTCACCAAAGGAAAAAAATGGACATCGATTTTGTTATATATGTAATACATTTTATAAGATGGCCAACTTCTTAACCTCTGTGGGCGTTCGAAATGCTGCCCCCAAATTATTGCTATACTTATCTTTTTTGTATATTTTTTCGCTCTTTTCCTCATAGTTTACTTGATTTGAACCGAGTTGACCTTTCCTGCGCTTCAACAAAACGATCAACTATCTAGGAAGAAACAACGCTTCCATGCGGAGGCAAATTTATGCTATATACCCTCACTTAATGGCTACCTTAAGCTGATATTAACCTCCATGCAAAGGATGTATATTATAACTGTCTGCAAATAAAATAGAAAAGCCACTTCATAAATAAGTAATATTTCTTGCAAGCTGCAACTGTGTCAGTACTATTGTATGGATGCACCAACCAAAGTCTGATGTCGTACTTGAAGAAAAATCTTGATGGAAACAACACAAGAAATCTACTTGTTGTCTTGAACAAAAGACCAACTGTTCAGTAACTTAGCTCCCATCTCACGAACAATCCAAGTAAAATGAACAAGGCATGATTGGTACAAATAGATAAGTAAGCAGCCAGGAGAGAGCCAATATGTGATTGTTAAAAAAAATCATAAGGTAAGCTAAAATGACTGTCTCTTTGATTTTTATGAAATTTCAAACACCCAAGAATTATTTCAAGCATAGATGTTTGAAAATTGCGTTTCTTGTACATAGATATTTACTTATTTTCTCTAGATTTTTCATAGGATTTTTTTTTGACACCATTATATTTGATTTCTATTTAACATTTAGCCTCGTCGGCTAGGGCTGTAGAATACACCAATCACTTCTCTGCAGAAGTGTCAGACCCACACCGAGTGTCTTAGATATGACAATAAACAATCTGATGGTAAAGCTCCATTAATGCTGGAGCTTTAGGGAATGCGGAGTACTCCTTCATTATCATCGTTCACAAGTCCACTCTGCCCGGAGTGGAAGCAGCTGACAGGCTCCTATCTACGGATCAAATTGAACCAAACTGTGTAACTGTGCAAAACTGCATTGTTTGCGATTGGATTATTTTGACATTTAAACTGCATACTTATGCAAAACTGCATTGTTTGCGATGGGATTATTTTGACATTTAAACTGCATACTTATGCAAAACTGAATTGTTTGAAATAAGTCTATTTTGAAATTTAAACTGTGTACTTATGCTAAACTGATTTAAAAAAAAATAAAGCGGTTTTTACATTTAATTATATGTAAACAAAAAAAAAATACTTATATAAACTGAACCGTTTGAACGATAACTGTTTATATGCATAAAAATGGTTTTGGCATTGATAATCTACAATGGTTGATGTGTCATAAAACCAAACCAAAATTATTCAATATAAATAATTTGTATACAGTTGCACATTTGCTAGTATTCTTGTCTATTATTAATGATTATATGGTTTGAATCAATTGTTTATATCTTGTATTCATGTACAAAATATCTGAGAAAATCACTAATTTCATCACGAACATTTAAAAAAAAGAGGGTTGATTTGGCAGAAGCATTTACCGGGGAAACTCCCCTTGCCAGAGTTATTTGGTATAGCTAATATGAAACTCAATTACGTACTTGGGAAATGTTTATAATTTATTTATAATATAATCTATTAGGATGATATAAAGGTATAAGCAAAAATGAAAGCGACTGGGAACACTGATTCAAATAAAAGGATATAAAGCAACGAAAAACGAAAGAATTTGGAATTGAAAAATGTGCTGTGCTGGTGATGAAAAGTGAGAAAAGAACTCACAAATGAGAAAAGCATGAAATACTTGGAGAAATCGGAAACCGCAAGTACTTTCAGTTTTCTAGTAAATAATAGGAAATGAAGGAAAACAGAAGAAATGAGTTCCTTATACAAACTAGAGTTTCTCTAAACCAAGCTGTTCACGAAGAAACCTGGACAGTTCCTCTGGTAACGCACTCGGTACCATTCTTAAAATGAACAAAAGAGGGACTCTGACAAATGAATCAAAGGATAATAAAATTTTATTTTACCAACTCCTCTACTTGGGCAGGATATGACTCAAGGTCAATTTTTAAGCGGATTATTACAGGTTTGAATTCAGAGTTTTCCTTCTCTTAAACTAGTTGCCTCAGCAAGGCTGAAGAACTCAGTCTGTCCTACTATTTACCCATTGTTGGATGGAGAATAATTGTATTCGCATCTTTCCCAAGGGTATTAGTGCTATCTGAAATGCAATCAGTCTTGTCCAGGATTTGAACTCGTGTCGCCGTGTCCATTTCCTACGACGATAACCATTACACCACGACTATACACAAGGCTTTTATATCAAAGGAATAGGAGTACTGGTTTAGTCGGAAAATTTGGAGAAACTGGACTCGCCAGCATAAACAATTGTGTAGATACATCTATACAAGGATTTGAGAACAACATTACCAAGAACAAAACTATTTACTGCAGCCAATAACAACATTGGCAACAGAAGTACAGAAAAAAAATATCATTAAAATCTAGGAAACATATATGCAATAAAAAACAATACTTGTAGAGATTTCAGAAGACAAACTTGTGAGATTACACCCCAGAAGAGATTGATATGACTACGAAAATGAAATGTCAAGAAGGAAAATGAATCTTATCTAATAGCAGCACATAACAATGACATAAAGACCAATTATGTTTTCCAAGTCGGCTTGTGCTATAATATACACCGACCGCTTCTTTGCAGAGGGCTAAGATTCCCCATAGAGTGTCCTGGATATGAAACTAGACAATCTAATGGTGAGATTTTAGTAATGCCGGAGTTTTGGGGAATGTAGAGTACCCCTTCATTACCATTAAGAATTTGTGGAATACTTTGAATGTTAACGTTCATAAGCGGAAACCACAAAATCTCAAGCAATTAGAGGAATAATGCAAGGAAGTATGGATCAGTGTGGAAAACATGTGGAAAACACGTGAGTTTTGGGGAATGTAGAGTACCCCTTCATTACCATAGAGATTTTGTGGAATACTTTGAATGTTAACATTCATAAGCGGAATCCACAAAATCTTAAGTAATTAGAGGAATAATGCAAGGAAGTATGGGGTAAAGTAACGTTGGAAAAAGGGCTAAGATAAACTAGATTTATAACAGAAAATAATATGTATTCAATACTTATGCGTGTCACTGTATTTCTCTGGGACTTTAAGATAAAGATGGATCACGTAATTACGTCCAGACGACCAGACGTAGTGCTAAAGACAAAGAAAGTAAGCTGAACCGTTTGTTTCGTGAAGAGAGTGAAAATAAAAGAAAGCAAAAAGATTTTTTAGATTCTTAGACATAGACAGAGAATGAAAAAAATTGAGGAAACATGAGGTTGACAGTGATACCCATAGTAAATAGTGTACTTGGAACGTCCCCCAAAGTTTGGAATGGGGAGTGATACAATTAAAAATTAGAAGAAAAATCGAGACGATCCAGCATATTTTGAGGACCCAAAGAGACAAGCAGTACTGTGGACAGAGTTTGATTGAACCCAATATATATCTCTAAAACACCATGAACATTTTTGATCGATTACAAAAGCAATGAAATACTGGGAAATTTTTCTTGTAAAGAAGAAAAAGAAAACAATGCTAATGTATAAAACTATAATTTGCTCCTTTTCTTTTTCTTTTATTACTCAAAATGTACGGATGGGTAAATTACGAGGGAACCGAAGACAGCTGAGCTGCACACAAATGGAACCTAGGTACGAATCTTCGACGAAGCATCTTCTACTTAACATTAACGTCTTCCTCGTTATATGATATCCCGGACGCTCAAGCGGGGTCTCGCAGTCACAGTTCCTGCCTACCACCTACACGTTGCACGTGGAAACGCCTCCATCTAACATGCCACCCACGCAAATTCTCGAGGTCACACCTTCAATCTGCTGCTTACATAAGGCATATAATCACACTTCCGTCAAGCATGCCACCCACGGAATTTAGGTGGCATGAACACAGAGTCAAAATAAAAAAGAATGCGAAAAAGAGAAATAAGCACTTAGACCTTGCCGGGGAAGTAAAACTCTATGGAACATGAACATAAGTACGATACCAATTGTTATTGGTTGGTAGAGAATAATCCCCAAAGGCTTAGTAAAGTAATTTAAAGACATAAAAATGAGAGAAGTAATAGAGACCATCCAAACTATGGAATTATTAAGAACGAATAAGAATAGTCTGAAGAATACTGTTGCCTAAAAAGTATTTGCATCCATTCAAACTCCATGGGGAGTGTCCTAGTGGTGTAATGGTAAAAGCGAATGACTGCAGAATCGTAATAAGCGAGTTCGTACTCCAGTCGCGCTATTACGTTCACTTTCGGGCAAATACCCTTGGGAAAGGTATGAACCCCCTTATCCTCCCAGCTCTGGGTTAAATAGTACCACTACAGTTCTTCTGGGAAAATGGCTTTGGCTTTAAATAAATTACAATGGTTGATGTGCCATTAATCCAAGAAACAAACCAAACAAACTCCGGTGACAATCAGCAAATGCCGATGTGAAAAAATCTCAAAGAGTCAAGTAATAATAATAATAAGCCCTTTGAATAAATTATACCTCAACTAACTATTCTAATATATATTATTTGCACACAGTGACATGATATTAAGTAATTCTATATAGTGCAAATAATTCTTAATCAGATCTATTTGACCAATAGAAATGATTATAAATTGTAATACAACTCTGGACCAATTTTGGCCTTGGACTTTCTGGAATGCAACAAGCACTCCACACTTCCGAAATTTCAAGAAGTGGAACCACACCATCATATGTAACTTAGTGTCATACCTTAGTGACCCTTTTTATTCAGCATATTTTAAGGTCCGTCGACAGAGCGAAATTGAAATAGATAAAAATTGTTAATAAATAAGTAGCATTTAACATAGACCTTGATTTAAAAACAGCAATAATAAAATTCACTTGCGTAAAATTGTTAACGAAAAGTATTCGGGTGAGAAGATATTAGTTTTTTTTTTCTTTTTTTTTAGAAAACAGCCATATTAGACGGGGGAATCCTCAGGGGGTAATGGCTAAAGAGCTACACTTCGGCATCCAAGTAAGTGATTTTAAACTCCAGTCACGCTATTATGTATACTTTCGGACGAATACGCTTAGGAAAGATTTACAAACCCTTATTCCTCCAGATGTGGGTTAAATATTATTATTTATGTTCTTCTACCAGGATCACTTTGGCATTAAATAAACCACGAACATTATATGCCATTAAAAAAACCAAAAAGAAAAAAAAAACAGAAAAAAAAAAACAAAAAAAAAAAACAAAGTTAACGAGAATTTACCGATGTAACCAGATTGATCAGCCAAAATGGGGGGCGTTGGTAGACAGATATTAACAGCAATGCAAGGCTTATTTGAGGATTCAGTGGCCAGGGAGCCCAAGAAGATGAAGCCCTCTCTCTGTCTCTCTGTTTGTCTCTCTCACTATCTATCTATCTATCTCTGCTTTAGGAAGCAGCGTCGAATCAACCGAAAAAGAAAAGGACATCGAAACGAGGTTAGCGAACGCATGGACAGCTATCAATAGGTTATCGATTATTTGGAAATCAGACCTAACCGATAAAATGAAACGCAGTTTCTTCCAGGCAGCGGTCACATCGATACTGCTATATGGCTGCACTACATGGACGCTAACAAATTGGCTGGAGAAGAAGTTAGACGGCAATTACACAAGAATGCTACGTGCAATCTTAAACAAGTCCTGGCGACAACACCCCACAAGACACCAACTGTACGGCCACCTACTCCCTATCACGAAAACTATTCAAGTTAGACGAGCCAGACATGCAGGACACTGCTGGAGAAGCAGGGACGAACTCATAAGTGATGTACTCTGATGGACTCCCCACACATAGCCGTGCAAAAGCAGGACGACCAGCACGAACATACATCCAGCAGCTATGTGAGGATACGGGATGTTGTCCTGAAGACCCAACTAGGGCGATGAACGATAGGGAGGAGTGGCGAGAGAGGGTCAGGGATATCCGTGCGACCAGCGCGATATGATGATGATGATTGGCCCAATGAGACACCTGGTAGTGTGGATGGAGGGTGATTGAACTAAATATACTTCTATAAAAGAGTATTAACAATTTTAATGAAGTATTTATATCTAATACCAATAATTTTTAAAGAGATAAGTTTCACCCATAGATGAGACCCTAACAGATACCACAACTCCAATCAATATTTTGCGGGGGGGTGTCCTCGTGGTGTAATGGTTAAAGCGAAGGATTGCGGAATTGTAGAAAGCGAGTTCATACTCAAGTCGCGCTATTACGTTCACTTTCGGCCAAATACCCTTGGGAAAGGTATAACCCCCATTATCCTCCCACCTATGGGTTAAATATCACTACCATTGTTCTTCTCGCATTTTGGCATTAAATAACCTACAAAGGTTGATATGCCATTAAACAAAGAAATCAAACCAATTAAAGTTCTGCCAACCATGAATTATGCCAACAAAGTGTTGACTTGATATATTACTAAGCTCCTGAACTCTAGCCTCATCACCGGGTTTGGTTTCGTGTCATACCCAAGACTCAACTTTGGAAGGTATCTTACACTTCTAGATAAAGTCAGGGTACTCTAAGCCCTGAAGATAGAGTAGTACTCAGACCAAGAATTAACATTAACTCCAAGACTAGCACATGGAAATCTCAAATAATCTCATTGCCTTATTCATCCGAAACCGGCACTATGTATTACCGACAACTTAAGTATCCAACAAAGCTAGTTCAGAAGAATTTTAAGAATTATGTGGGACTCATCCATTCTTAATAATGTCGATCTCTAGAAGGTTTAGAATTCTAGCTCTGAAAGTTGATTAATAATCAACTGGATAAATAAGATAGACAATGTTTTAAGAATGCAAGACAATAGAAGTCCAAAGACTTTTATGGCTAACTATTGCTTTGTAAATCATAATAAGATTGTCGTTCGTGGCCATCAGGAGTAGCATGAAGACTGAAAATCAACGCCAAAAACTAGGAATCCCAAACATCAAACTATTCCGAGTATTAGAAACACATTCGTAAAGGATGTGTAGCATTTATACAGCAACCTAAAAGGAGCATTATGATATATTATCCATTGATCTACAACTTTACTTGTATCGTTTGTAATGGAATAATTTACGAAAACAGGTTTTCTCACTCATACACGCTGACGATCTAAGACAGTATCAAACTGCATTATAATACCCCCCCAGATGGATCTAAGATATATAGCATGCTCAATATGCAGCAATGTGGGAAAGTTATCTTTTGGATTGATCAGGAACGTTTTGAGCAATCATAATGTGAAACAATGATATTAAAAAGAGAATGTTCAGATGTAAAGTATGTAGATTAATCTGGAGAAAAGGAAGTGATCTTTTGAAGTATCTGCATGCACATGCCTGCGTAATGCGAAGATTTTAAAATTCTGATAAATAGCAGCAGTGATAATACATTAATCGGGACCCAGAGAAAAGGAACATCATACCGATATTCTTTTTAGAGAAATACTCAATATCCTGGGAGACTAAATCACTCCTCTGATCAATATTCCAGAAAATGATAAGTTTGCGATGCCTCTGTTCACGGTGAACGACATTCCAAAATCATTTAAAATCTTGATGAATGATAATCACTATGAAATACTAATTAGAATCCCTCTCTTGTTTAAAAATAGATCGGTTTGGTTTGGTTTGGTTTGGTTTTATGGTATATCATATTTACCCAACCCCTCCGCTCGGCCAGGATATGATACAAGGTCATTTTTTAAAGCGGGGTTTAACAGGTTTGAATTCAGAGTTTTCCTTCTCATAGACTAGTTGCCTAACCATGGCTGAAAAACCTAGTCTGCCCTACTATTTACCCATAGCTGGCGGGAGAATAATTGGATTCGCAAACTATTAGTGCTATGTGAAATGCAATCAGTCCAGGATTTGAACTCGTGTCGCCGTGTCCAATTCCTGCGACGATAACCATTATACCATTGTTGGTTACTTAATAGTAAATGTTATATATACATATTTATTTTGTTTGGTTGGGTTTTATGGGATATCAACCATTTTAAGTTATCTAATGAAAAATCCTCTTTATACATATATATTAAATATACATGATTTGGTTTTGGCTTAGTTTATAGCATATCAAACATTGTAGTTTACTAAATGCCATATCCTATTTACAACCCATATATATATATATATATATATATATATATATATATATATATATATATATATATATATATATATATATATATATATATAACATTTTGATAATAACATCTTAAAATTAGTTTGAGCTCATTTTTGCACACTGCTAAATGGTTTCTAGCGTTGCTATAACATACAAATGATTCTATTTAAGATAAATCACTTATTCAATTATAGTGAAATGGTCAAGTATTGCTATATTACTATAACAATTTAAGGTCAGTCATTTCTTTGCACACAATTAAATAGATATACAGGATATTTCAAAGATTAGTTTAAAATGAGTTTGAATGAAGTATTGCTGTTCTTCCTACATAGTTATATCGTTTTAGTTATTGTTACCTAAAACTAATGATTCTATCCAATATTAATCATTTGTTTGCTGACAGTGAATTAGTTAAAAGTATTGCTATTTAACATTAAATATTCTATTTAACATCACTCATTCGTTTGCACACAGTTAAATGGTACCAGGTATTGTTAACTATCACAGAGTTAAATGATCAAACTGTTCTATTTCTAACAATTCAATTTAGGATAAATCAACAAAGTTAAATGGTTCCAGGTATTGATATGTATAACTAGCAATTCAATTAAACATCAGTAATTTGTTTACACATATTTGAATGATCAAACACTCTATTTCAAACGGTTCAATTTTACATTAGTCATTTGTGTGCACTCAGTTTAAATGTCAAACTGTTCTATTGTACCCAACGATCGGGCTCTATAAGGTGCTACCACTCAGGGGCACCGTAGACCTCTGTGCGATGGCATTGAAGTGGTACTCTGAATTCCCCAAAGCTCCAGTATACTGAAGCGTTTACCATTAAATGTAGTTTAGAGTCATGGCTTGGATGCTTATTATGGGGGATCATATCCTTCAGCAGAGACGCAGTCAGTGTATTCTATATCTCAAGCTGACAGGGCCATTCTAAACAGAATCTTTTGGTTTTTTCGGTAGGTTAGTGTGTTGGATAAGCGAGTTAGTGGCTTTATAGCATATCAACTCTTGTTTAGTTATTTGATACCGAATAAGTATATTTTTGGCAAACATTAGAATTTCAAAAATGTATTTACCTAACCCCTCCGTTATAAGCAGGATTAACCACAACGTCACATTTTAAGAGGAGCCTAAAATGGTTTGAATTCAGAGGATTAGCTTCAATCAGACTGCTTGCCGAACTAAGGCTAAATAAGCTGGTCTGTAATACTATTTTCCATTGCTGAAGAGAACAGGCAGATTTATGCCTTCCTTAATGCTTTTAGCATGAACTGAAACGCAAACAACCTCATCTAGAAATGGAACTTGAATCGACGATTTCCTTTCCTACGACAAAAACCGTTAAGCGCACCTCCAATATGTTATCAAGTGACTAATAACCGTTTGTACAAAGATTGTTATTTATACAACCTCTCATTATATAAACAGTTTACACATCTTTAGGTATCCTCTCTCGTACAAATAATTTTCAAACAGATCTATTTGCTATATAATATATTGGGGGTGAAAACTATTATTGACATGAAGTAAAATTTTATTTGAAATTGAAAGTAAGGAAAGGATGCTGTTGGATCAATTACGTTTGAGTGACAGCTTATGATCCTGGGATCAATCTTATATCACTTCTGGGCTTGTATAGTCTCGATACGTGACCAAACACGCGCAGAAGTTAGGAAATTATCATTAGTTGGTTCCGTCGACAAGCATATCACGTGTAACAATGAGTGCGTATAATTTTTCTATCAATTAAACCACTCCCCGATGTACATAGTTATTATGTATAGAAGAAATAACATATTTAGTGGCACACAAAAGTACATGGTCAATTAGGCTTCGTGGTAAGAAAGGTTCTAAGATTTCATAACCTGAGCTTTTGAACATTAGAAGAAATCAATAAACCACCATCGTACCAACAAGAGAATCTAATATATTTCGCCCAAGGACGGGGCACTAAAATACTACCACTGAAATAGAGATAGGAAGTTTACTAATAGCAACTAAACACTGTATCTTCACTCATCAGAACTTCAGATTTAGAGCCTCACTATTAATTTGAGTTTAATATCATTCTCAAGACAATAAATATCATCATGAATTGATGATAGACAGAGAACTCAATATGTTCTTGGCCCGTCTAGTTAATTTCTATTTGAGAGTCTAATAACGAAAGGGAACAAGTAAATAGAACTCAGAACGATAACCTTCCAACTCTGGTTATAATTATTGTACTTATTTGATACCATTCAGCTTGTGTAGCGGTGATTTGTTATTTTGCTTTAACGATTAGAATTTTCCCGCGCACTATTTTGATATAAACAATAAACTTGCTTCTTTTTTACTTGCTTTTTGTCTTTATATGTTGAAAGAGATAAAGATACGTTTTTTCTTGTTTTATACTCAATATCGATTAGTTTGCACTGAATATGATTCAATCGTATGACGTTCGTTGCTTTAAAGTTTTGTTTGCTAATAATTTATATCTGTTGCACTTATGATCGACTTATTTACGTCTTCAGATATCCTAGTGTTCTTTTGATTTTCTTAAATTCCAGACGACCGTAATTTGTTTGATACAAAAATGTAAGTTGATGTTTAAAACGGATGCCTTTTCTTTAAATAAAAGAAAGAAACGTCAACTTGGGTTTAGAATCATTTGAATCATGATGATTTTACGCAAAATTCTTGATATTGTTTGATCTTTTGATAAATAAAATCAGTAATATTTATAACAAGATTCTAAATTTAGAATGAAATAGCTTTTAGTAATAAAACAAAGCAGTGGAGAAAATACATAAAAAATGAAAGACATGAACATAATATTTCATATACAATTAGTAAACGATTTTATTTTCTTCTTTAGGTAGGGCATTCAAACTTTTTGGACATTGCTGGCTGGTCGATTGTTCTAAAATCTTTACTCACTCCTTCTTATATTGGAGACCATTTTTTCTTCTTTCTTGGTTTAGTTTACTTCCGTTTTCTCTTGCGGAACCCTTGTTTAGTCTTATGAAGTCACTTTGCTAGGTGCCCAAAAGAAGGACTTTATGGCCGACCAATAGTCTGGTCCGGCATAAGGAATGAAAAAATAAAACTAGATCCCAGTTTTTTAGGGAGCGAACTGAAGATCGCAAAGATTAGTCAGTCCGGGCCTCCTTCATGGAAATAATCAAACAAAAAAATGGGTATGTGGTAATATATATTCATAGTCATCCGCAAAATGTCTGTTTAATTGTATTGTTATTGTTGAAATTTTATTTACAAAAAAAAAATACCAATGATGTCATGATGAGAACTGCTAATAACTTAAGTATTATCATTTTACGAGCATGTTGTCAACTGCAAATGCTGAAGCCAACAAATATTAGGCATGAATGTCGTATCGTATATCGCCAATGATTATTCATTTGTATTGTATAATAGTTACATAGTTCATGAGTATAATTTGAGAGTACTATTTACTGTGTGTGTGTGTGTGTGTGTGTTTAATTTAGGCAACGCTAGGCTTGTGTAGCAAAGTGTTTACCTGATATAAAGAATACAAATTCTGAGAAGGGCCTGAAAGAATTAAGCATAACAGTATCAAATCGTGAATCTACGATGAGTCACAAGAAATTAGCAAAATCATGTGTTATTTTGAATTAATTGATGTTTTCATTACTATAAGATACAGTAGCCAAAGAAGTCATGAAAAATATCTTTCAAGTAGATATATGTAGATTCACAGGATCTTTTAGCCCCAAAGTTTTTAATCTGTGAAATAGTTCGTACTATTATGAGGTAATCACAACTAATTCATCTACATTACTTCCTGAAACAAACATCATTTATAACACAAAATAGGATTATCTTTAAAATGGGAGAATATTGGTATTTCATATTCACCTGTATATGAATTCTCAATACATTTTCATACAAAGAAATATGATATTATTATAATTAATTTCTGTATTTACTATCTATGTAATAAATACGCTACATTACTTAGTTTTTTTTTATTTACTTGTCAATAAACTGCTATAAGATAAAACGTTGAATATCTTTATTAAGTAGTGGATCATTTTGATTTTATGGAATATTCCTTTAACAAACTAGATTATTTGTTTTTCCTTAATTGTATAGTATTTTGTCCAAGCCATGCAAAAGAAAATATGGAAAAAAGAATTTGGGGGAAAGGATTATTATCATATTCGTGTTATTAATATTTATCATTTATCAATATATAATTAACCAAACTAATTAGTTTTAAGAAAGTTCGTCTCGTGCTTGCAAAATCGATTGAGCAAATCTCCCAAGTGCATTATATGCTTGTTCTAGGCTTGCTTGATTAGCATCAATAAGTAACAATGTGCCCTTAAGTTGCATGTACTGACAAAACAGTTGAAAAACTTCATTATCTCTTTTTGGAATATGAATTTTCTGAATACTATTTCCTTAGTACATGTCATATGACATTCTTTTTCAAAAATCCTTAAAAGAGCATATAAAGTGTATTTCAGCTCAGAAGGAATAAAAAGAATGATATTTAGAAATTATCAATTTGAAACTTTGCAGTACTTATATATATGATGATAATGGTTGATAGATTGATTTTCATTGCACGACTAACCAATCTGAGGATTTTCATGCTTAAATCTTAGGGAACTGATTCATTGTATATTTATATTCATAGCGTAGTTGTTTCTTGGATTTTTTTTATTTCCATTTATATAATATCAAATATTCCGCACTAATAGAAATAATTTTCAAGAAGCCATTCTATTTCATAACAATCATCTGTGAACATGCAGTTATATTGTTTTAACAAACTAATAATGATAATCCTGAACATACAATTAGTACTTCAAGCAAATAATCTTAATACAAACAATATTAACTCAGTTATACAATATCAAGTGTGCCTATCTAAACGATAATAGGAATCACCACACCCGGTCAGAGTGAGCCTCGTAGTAATTGCAATAAAGTTCTCCATACACGCCAAGCTCTAGTTGTGTAATCTCTCCATTAAATGCAGTATAGTATCATAACTGTGATAAGCATTTTTTGTAGAGGTTGTCCATTGGTGATAGGATTTTGTGGCAGTTCAGGCATTGTAGGTTATACAATAACAAATCCATTTTTACAAAAATAAACAGTTCCATCCCAAGCAGTTTAGTTTAGCATTAGTATGCAGTTTAAATATCAAAAAGAGTTCAATTAAAAATAAATCAGTTTAGCATAAAAACAAGTTTTGTTTACACCCGATTAAATGAAAAATAGTTCTATTTCGAAAAAATCTGTCTAGCATAAGTACAACATTTAGTTCCATTTGACCTACTGATAGAACCCTACCACTCTGGGCAAGATAGGAGCAATGGTAATAAAGCTCCAGCATTACTGGAGCCGGACCATCAGATTCTTTAGTGTAATATAACGGATAATCGTTTTAGTGGGTTACCTGTCTGCAGATATGCAGTCAGTGTATTCTACAGCTCCAGCCAACTGGACCATTTGGTAGGTGTACACTGACTCTATTTCATTTACAGGGTAAATAGTCAGCGTATTCTAAGCCCTGGAGATAAGGCAGACTTTTATACAGAATTAAGAAATGGTTTTCAAAATCTTTCACTTTATTTGAACTTTTTATGATATTTTTAATGTTAACAATTGTCTATCGTTCATATTTTGAAAAGCTACAGATGCAAAGAAAGTATGTTCTCTCTGATATAGGAAGTGTTATTTATGAAAAAAAAAAACAGCACAAAAACATTGTTCCAATTTTAGTAAAATGGATTAAATTTGTGCTTAATCTGTAAACATTAGACAATTCGGAGAATAATGATTGATTATAGTATTGGCTTTGAATCCTGCATAAATGAATTTGAACAGTTTTTTAACCAGTCAAAATATTATTCTCAAATATCTATGCACTTATTTCAGCGATTGATAAGTTTACATTTGCCTATACGATAAAACCCAAATGGTTTTCGTACTAAGAAATCTTTGAATGTATTTTCTACTCCTCTTTTGGAAAGAAATATTGTTTTGACGCAAAAAGTGTGTTCAGATGCTTGCACAATTGTTAGTAGGTAGGCGAGAGACCAGGAGAATATCATGGAAGTGGCAAAGTCTCATATTGCAAGTCAGTTAGCTTCCTCTGTGTCATCCTTGTAATGTATAACTGAGTGTTGTCACGAAATAAAATTCTTTCATAGTTTGAAAAGTAGGCGCATAGGTATTTTTTCATGTTAATGATTAGGGCATATAACCTTAAAAATAAAAGTCCGACTGACGTGAACCATATTTAACAAAGAGATCAGTTTACAGTAGACATGCACTTTCTTATTAAATTACAATTAAAATAATTCATTTGAATACAGTTCAAATAGATTATACTAAAATCAGACAGTACGCTTTGAACAAACTAAAATAGTAATTTCAATGATTAGACATAGATATATTTTGAAAAGAAACATTATTGCTTAGCTATATATCTAAAATCAAATAGATCAGAAAAAATGTACGGAATGTACATGCAAAGGAAACAACTAAGATGGACATAGAGCTATTTATGAAAAGAAAACATATCTTTGCTATTCTATATATTTGAAAAGTGTAAATAGATTAAAATATGAAATAAGCAAGAATATTAACCACATGGGAAAAAATTAATCAAAATCGATAAGTTAAGACAGACAATTTCAGCATGAGGATTTCCATTCTTAAATTCAAATATATACAGTTGCCTTCGATAGATGATACCGAGCCATAAAAAATTCACCTCAATCTAAAATAACTAGTGATGTTAGAATTTTATTACTTAACCAACTCAGAGGGTGGACCACGCGTCAACATTGTCAACTCCAATTAATAGAAAACTTCCACTTCATTTTAGATATGTATATAGCTAAAATAATGAATACTTTTCACGATATTATGAATTGAAGTACCATGACCAGAACATGAACACTTGCGCGCGACATACAGAAACTCTGGACAACTGTTTCGACCTTATTAGGTCTCATCAGCAGTGTATACCATGATATCTCCCACTGGAGATCGAACAAGCGACCACAGATTACAGAGCAGAAACTTTACCTCTGAGACACGAGTCTACATCACACACAATTGATGGCAAATCAACTCGTCATGGTTCGATTTCCAATGGGAGATCTTATGGTATACGCTTTTAATATGACCTAATATGGTCGAAACACCAATCCAGTGTCATGTATGTCCGGCCCAAAAGTCGTGGTAATTCAATTCACAATATAGTCCCTTTACATAAAAAAGAAAATGTACATCTTTTTCAGGATATTTTTGAAAAGAAACAATTCTGAAGCACAATTATTTATTCCAGTTATTTTAGATGCATTAAAAGTATTTTCTTCTTTTAACAATCTCTATATATTTTAATCATCTGTCCTGTCCTAATGGTATCTTTTGATGACAATAGTTTAAACTGAAATTTCCAAATACTGCTAGATATTCATCAAATCCTTCCACTGAAGACAAGGCCTGACACAAGGTCAAATTAAAAAAAAAACTGCTGGTTTGAATTCAGATTCTCCTTCTCCTAGACTGGTTTCCATACAAAATCTAAAGTACCTTGTCTACCTTACAATTTACCCATAGCTAGGAAAAGTACAGATGGATTTATACCATTCCCAAGTGCATTAGCGCGAAAGGAAACACAAAATTTCACTTGTAGGATTTGAACACTGGGCGCTAATTCCATTTTCTTAAGTACTCGTTGTTGCGTTTTCCTCTAACTTACGTATTAAAACCGACATCTGATTGATATCCACTTGTGAATTTCATTTCACGGTACAATTGCCTTATAAAAATAGATAAAATAATTATAAGAACCAAATAGTTGTGCGTTCTTCAACTTCAAATCTCTAGTTGCATTCTCAGTAGTTTTTTGAAGCAGGTTAATGTAATACTTTAATTTTATTCCAATTTAACTTAATCTGGCTTTCATTATAACATGTAAATCATAAGTTATAAATGTTTGATTTTAATGCCAATTAGCAAGTAAGCGAACGGATAAACGAATACCTCTATCTTACTAGCGAGATGAAAAAGCCGTAGAACATGTGTTGACCTTCGACCCGGCCAAAGGCGGCGGAAGTGACACATTCCGATGGCAGTTATGGAAAGTCATCGCGTAGGTGGGCTTGGCTGAAAATATGGGACAAGGTATAATCCCATGGTACCGTCATAGAATGATGCACCGTCATAGAATGATGTACCGTCATAGAATGATGCACCGGACCTGTGAACTGCATGACAGTTATTTCCGTTTGATGACGATCAAACATGCAATTCCAAAGATATTGAGTGGGCGATTAAACTATTATATAACTCGGTGAATACAGGAAGTCAGTTAGTTTGGAGAGAAGTTTGGAGATCAGACCCGTTTTTGACAAGATGTGGTAGAGAAAGCCAGCATTCAGCGGAGTGGGTCCCCAGGCCTCTGGTTGAGCAACATCAGGAGAACGGGAAAGAAACACTGATGGCCATAGGAGTGGGGGTGAATATATTGCAGTTCTGTTCGGTTTCCAACACCCTCTCACACACGCAGAACCCTTTCAAATAAAGTGAGAGGTATATTTTTCTAAGAACTGTGTCACTCGTCTTCATTGCGTCAATATGTATTCTGCATGTATATGTGTATATATGCATATTTATTATGGAACTATACAACACATGTCTATCATCATATTTTCTACATTCGCTATTTTATTGTGTCCTATCTTTTCTTAATTTGATATTGTTTGTTCTTATGGTGCTGTTTTGTAATGCACTCTGAAAAGATTCAGTTCCTATCTTAAGCTTTCCCTTTCTTAGCCATGGCCTGGTTTTCTCGTGTGATGTGTCATTAGTTGGTCGTTTTAAATGTTCATAGATTTGGTTTCTTTCCCATTTTTGTTTTCTGGTTATTTTTGTTCTGTTGTTGATTTTGATGCCTTCATTGTTTCTGATGTCTGTTAACAGTTTTATTTTGCGTTTTTTTATGTATTTTCAAGTCGTTGTATCGAGGCATCAACGTTATCTTCAATGCTGGTAAGTCCCCTTCCTCCTTCTTTCGTTGACACATAGAGTATGTCTGTGTTGTCTCTGGGATGTAAGGCCTAATTCATTGTCTTTAGTTTTCTTATTACTATTCGTTGTAAGTCTTTCACACCAGCGTTAGCTAATGGTCTTTCATAAGAGTCCGAGGGACAACAAATTCCCTTCGGGTTTCCTACGCTCTTCTAAGTATTCTGGCCGATCTTAAAAATCACTGTAGTCTGAATGATCTGGACTGATCCTCTTCCGGTCCTCTTTCCAAGCCTGTAGAGACCGTTCCAAACGCACGAATTACAATTGCGCTCAACGTTATCCTCACGTTCCACAGCTTTTTTCGTTCTCTGGCAAGATCCAAGTATATATTTCTCTTTCCCTTTTCTTTGATTTTCAATTCATGGTCAGCTGAGACGGCAAAGTTCACAAAACATGTTCTAATTTGTTGTTAATTAGCATTAGAACTGGTCTTCTGGCTGGGATTAGCGGAACTGTTTGTATCTCTGAATCCCAGAGAATGTTATGTGTTTCATTCTCAAGGACGGAATCTGGTTTGCAAATGTCCCATATGATAGTAGGTTTTAATTTTAATTTTTCGTGCCTTTCCAAGTGAATAAACTTTCCCACGCATGTGTGTCTAGTCTTATAATCCCTATGCGCTTGTTAGCTCCATTCACTTATTATGTGATAAATGGTTTCGTCTCTATCACTGCCTAATCTACACTTCCTATTCAGCTGTATATAATGTATACATTTATTTTTATACACACGTATTCCCAAAAAAGATTCATTATCCATACATATGTTGATGAAGAGGGAGCAGAGAAGCCTATACAAATTATTAGAACTGATACCTTTCGTCCGTGCATTTCTAACTGTCTTGTCTGTTATTAAATAAATACTATCGTTTAAAAGATTTTTTCTCAAACCAGTCTTCCCAATTCTCTATAATTTTTTTTCTTATTCTTTCTCAAATTTTATCTCATTTCCCATATATTCGTTATTATAAAGTTGTTGTTTTTTTAAATTGTGAGTTAGCGTCGGTCAAATGCATCCTTTATAAGAAAAAAATATACTACCTATGAACAATTACAAAATGATCAATCACTTAATAAGAGATTGTTGAAAATTAGAGCCAAAAGGAGTAGAATAGTAGACATGACTTTTGGGGGAAGGTAATCCACTGTAAAATGCGCAACGGATTTAAATTTGACCATACGAACAAATGATATCTGCACAACCTGGAATCTCTCCGAGAGAACGACACGCACAAACTCTTCTGGGATTTTCAAACACATACGTATCTCCTAATCTCGGCCAGACGATCAAACCCAGAGATAGTCAAGAAAAAAACAGAGACCTTGCCGAATTGTGGACTTTACCGTCTCGGGAGACCAGGGATTAAATTTGAAGGAAGGTGAAAAGTGAGATCAATACATGGACCCTCCTAGGGAACTGAAAAAACTATGGAACATGAAAGTGACGGTCAGATCAATTGTATTTGGCGCGCTCTGTACAATCAGTAAAGGATTAGAAACGGGACAGGAAAATTTTGAAAAAAGAGGACGTGAGGAAACCATTGAAAATACAATCTGATTATGATCGTCCAAAATACTGAGATGAGTCCTGGAGACTTGAAGGGATTTGCTGTCACTCAAACTCCAGTGAAAGACCATCGGCTGATGCTAGTGTGAAAACCTCTCAAAGTATTTAGTATTTTGATTATTATGTATCCAACGTTAGATTCTCTTTGCAAGATTGGAGGATAAAAAGCAGCCTTGATATATTTAAATCAGAAGAAATATATGCAGATATGAATAGACTTATCTTGAAATAGGCAGGCAGTAATAAATATGAACAGATGCAAACTGATAAGAACTAAGGAAGTTATCGAGTGAAATCGATGGAACTTTACAAAGTGTAACACAGATATAACTTTAAATATAGGCAAATACAAATGCTTAAAAGACTTGGCTCGTTTTGTTCATAATTTAACGGAAGCGTTACTACTAAAAGGGAATATTAAACGAGAAGTTTCCCCAGTTTAATTTCTATACAAATCTACTTATTTCTTTGTCAGCATCAGACCGACTTTTATATCACTTTACATTGTTGGTGCTGTTAAACACGTTCAGATATGTTCTTGGAGGTTCCAGATTTGCAACAAAGACGGTCGGTAATTACATTTTCTGTGGATTGATTCCTGAAACTCTTGAATGACTTCGACTTATTAAGGAATTTGGGAGTTCCATTAGTTTAAGTTAAAGCCAACAAGCTTTGTGTTACCGAATAATTTATTGCCGTCTAAAGATACTTAATGTCTGCTTAGCACAAGTGCATGACATGACTCATGTAGTGCAGATTTCGTGATTTAGTTTAGACGTTCAATATTCTAGGCTTCAAACTTTGATTTTTGCTAGTGTTTATGGTTTAATTTAACTGAAGGCTATGAAAAGAAACATCTCTTTTTTCCGTATATTATATCGATGTAATTGATTAATGCATATTATTCAGCCTTATATATATATATATATATATATATATATATATATATATATATATATATATAGATCATCCTCATCATGTCGTGCCGCTTGCACGGATATCCCTGACACTATCTCGCCACTTCTCCCTATTGTTCATCGCCTCTGGCAGGTCTTCAGGGCTACATCCCGTATCCTCACATAGCTGCTGAATGTATATTCGAGGTGGTCGTCCTGCTTTTGCCCGGCCATATGCGGGGGGTCATAGGAGTACATCACTTATGAGTTCGTCCCTGCTTCTCCAGCAGTGTCCTGCATGTCTGGTTCGTCTTGAATAGTTTTCATGATGGGAGGCAGGTGGCCGTATAGTTAGTGCCTTGTGGGGTGTTGTCGCCTGGACTTGTTCAATATTGCTCGCGGCGTATATATATATATATATATATATATATATATATATATATATATATCTTTCATGTTTAATTATTTAAATTCAGACATCATCATCAGGTCAAGTACTATAATATGTTGTATCTTGGGAATTATATTCAAGTTTCTCAAGGAAACGAAAATATGAGAAACTTTTTTGCATTCTACCCCCTTTCGGAGAATTCTGTTATAAATATATGTGACGTAAAAAGAAATTTTAAATCCATATCAAATACCATACCCTTTAAAATAACTATTTGATATGGGTTTTGCATTTTTCAGAAACATTTGAAGAATTTGTTTTCATTTTTTCGCAAAAATTAACACTTTCGTGTATAGTTTCGGAAATTTCTTGTTCTTTTTTCATTTTCAAGAATATATTAAAACATCTTATTTAAGGTTTTGCATTCATAGTTAATAACATAATGTATTTGTTTGTAATAAAGACCTACTTCAGGAAAATGTACGATTAGTATAATTGAAAAACATTAAAAAGTGCTTATAAATAAAAATGATAAAAAAAAATAATTCAGATAAGAGATCTTGTAAATTTTTAGCGTTAAATTAACAAAAAAAAAAAAGAAATTTTTATAATTGACAAATAATGCTACTTTCAGCTGTTATATCTTTTTGAATGAAAAAAAAATTTAAAAGGCTTGAACTTTTGAGAATTTTTTTGAAATTTTTTTATGTATTTTCTACAACGTTTTTAATTGATACCAAATACGTTACTCTTTAAAGTAAAATTTAGAACACTAAGTATGTCACACACGTATTTAAAAAAACGCTGCTAATGTTAACAAATTAAAATTTACTTATTTTTCATTTCATTTGTAAATTTTTGACGTAATCCAAAGGAAACATTATCATATATTAACATTAACCAGATGTTCATTTAACAAAAGACTCAAAGGATTAAAAGTAGGCTTATATATATATATATATATATATATATATATATATATATATATATATATATATATATATATATATAATAGATAAATAGAAGGATATGAAGTAAATCCGACCTTATGTGGTTGTACAAATATGAAAAATACGCAGGCTAAACAGAGGATGGTTTTATTTATACTTGAATTATTTGCTATCTTGATTCGTTTCTGTTTTTACATAAAACATTCATCAAATCGTTTAGATATGTGATTATGAGTCTTCTGAATCTTATTGAAGTTATTGCTTCTTGTTTTTTTTTGGATAAAATTCACTACGGAGAATATTCTTCGAATTCGGTTGCTTTTAATGGCTTTCCGTTTCAAAAATGTGTGATGTTAATAATCTTTGAAATTTTTTAAAATCACGCAGAGTTTTTCAACTGAAACACACACACACACACACACACACACACACACACACACACACACACACACACATATATATATATATATGTATATATATATTTATCATCATCATGTCGTGCTGGTAGCACGGATATCCCTGACCCTCTCTCGCCACTTTTCCGTATCGTTCATCGCCTCTGGCTGGTCTTCAGGTCTACATCCCGTATCCTGACATAGCCGCGGTATATATGTTCTAGCTGGTCGTCCTGCTTTTGCTTGGACATATGTGAGGCTCCATAGGAGTATATCTCTGCTTCTGCAGCAGTGTCCTGTGGGTTTGTTCGTCTAACTTCGATAGTTTTCATGATGGGAGGCAAGTGGCCGTATAGTTGGTGCTTAGTGGGGCGTTGCCACCAGGACTTATTTAATATCGCTCGCAACATTCTTGTGTAATTGCCGTCTAACTTCTTCTCCAGTCATTTTGTTAGCGTCCAAGTAGTGTATCCGTACAGCAGTATCGATACGACCGCTGCCGGGAAGAAACTGCGTTACATTTTATCGGTCAGGTCTGATTTCCATATGATCAATACCTTATTGATAGCCGTCCATGCCTTCGTTAGCCACGGTTCGGTGTCTTTTTCGGTTGATGAGAGACTACTTCCTAGGTAGGTGAATTTGTCTACCAGTTTCAGTGAGGTTCCCTCTAGTGTGGAAATATCGCCTGCTTGATTAAAGCACATTTATTCAGTATTATTCGAAAGAAAAGAAAATTTTACCAATTATACATTTATATGCTTCTAATTTCTTTCTGGGATATTTTAATGGATTCAAATTTAGTAAGAACTCTCACAGTTTTACATCAATCGTGAATATGTATATTTAGATTAAAATTCAATTTTTGATAAAAGTATTTTCTGATTGTGATTTTTATTGCAAATAAGAACACATACGCTACTTTGCTCATAAAAAAAAATCAAAATGAAAATAATAATGATAATCTTTGAAAAAATGTTATTAATAGACTACACAAAAATATCTTTATTCTTATAAGACTTATGGATTTCTTTTTGATATATTTGAATTTCATCGATATAGTACAGTCGTTTACATATTTGAAAGAAAAACTTAGTATCAGTTGCATTTCTTATGTTTTCGGAGAGATTTTCCACTGACTTTCGGTATGAGTGAGACAACTATGTGAATAACTAACGTAAACGTTTCTTAACACACACACACACACACACACACACACACACACACACACACACACATATATATATATATATATATATATATATATATATATATATATATATATATATATATATATATATATATAAACATATGTGTGTATGTGTGTGTGTATTCAAAGAGATAGAGAGAGAGAGAGAGAGTGGGGTGGAAGAAAGAGATGCTGAAGCAAAAATTATTTCTCAAAAACTTTTTGAACATCATATCTTTCAGCAAAAATGATCAAAGCTTTTGAAATTCAAAGGTTCAAAACCTAAAATTTTAATAATCTTTCGCCGTACTAAATCCGAGTTTTGACGTGATTGTCAGATGAAGAGTATCTCATTCATGACTTATCTTCCTAATCCTTTTGAAAAGAATCACAAAACAATAATTCCTTCTCGAATGAACGTATTTTTGATTTTTTGGGATTAATACAAAATCGGTAAGGGAAGACAGCATAATACAAATGTGTTTAAATGTTTAAATGTTTGCAGGTAAACACCAACTTTGTTACTTGTTGAACAATTTCCTTACATCTAAGTATTTTGAAATGCAATCCATTCAGTACAAAGTTTCTATTGTGTTTATCCTGCAATATATGCAGTTCTTACGTCATTACTCATCAATGACTTGACTCTCTAACATCTATGCTTCCATCATCCTGGTTTATTAACTATTGCTACTCTATTTTCGAAAGTCTTCGTTTGTGATCCTATAAGCGATGATTTTTTAATTCCTTTACGCCTCTATAAATTACGGGGTGCATTCAATAAAATTCCGGACTTTTTTTTTGTACAGGCATTTAAAATTATCACAGACTCTTGAAAATTCAGTATGTTATTGCTATACATCTTATGAGATGACTGCACAATTAACATTCAGCATTATAAGGTAAGGCTCAAGGGTAAAGTTGAGTAATCAAGGGAAAAGAAATAGCACCCTCTCTTACATCTTGATGGAGTAACTATCGAAAAGGGGGGCTTTGGGTCGCCCTCAACTACGGTTGCCAACTTATCAAGTTTAAACATACTTATCTGAAGGTATAAGTTTTTCTTTTTTTCTTTTTTTTTTGTGACCCACTGAAGTGTGTTCTTCTGAAGGATACCTAGTCACAACTGAGACAGAAGGACATATAATGATAAGCCGCTGGGTCTGGTATAGCCGAATTATACTACCCATTAAAAATGACAAATGCATATGCAAAGATACGTGGGGTTCAGATTGCCAATCTGAATATTATGATCGGCAGGTGCTCCCTTGATATGCATCCCGTGAATGTTTGTCGTTCTAATATCAGGGACACAAACAAAGAACAAAGAAACTGGGGTACACAAATAGAATAAAATAAACCAAAGAAATCAGTAAAATTGTAGTCCACTGTTATTTTAAAAACAATGTAACACAATCTATTTATATCATGCATCTTCATTGATGCATTGGGATGGGTAATCAGTGATGTTTCCTTTGGGTTCATGGGGTGTTTTGAGTCTCTCAACATCAGACCCCCTTGCCCAAATGACTCAGTTGGCTTCGATCTTACTCCAACTCCCATCCCGGCTGCTAACCTGCGCATCCACACAAGACAAATGACCACAGAAATGGCTCTATATTTAATTTTGAAACAGCCAATCAGAGATAAGCTCTTCTGATGACTTCTAAATCAGTCATCAAATAGGATACAGAAAAAGAAATATAGAAAACCCGCAAAAATTAATACAAGACAAAGGCTCGCTGATAAAGCTAGAAAGATATTAAAGAAAAGCTGATTTTCTGACCCTAAGATACTAGTATTATAAGAAAAAGTAAACCGTGAAAAATATGATCTTGATCTCCCCAATCGAACAGTGAAAAGTACGAGCCACCTAAGTGATTTGAAAAGCAAAATATTTATAACTGAAGCGCGTCAGACGCAAATACATCAAGATAAATTGTTATACAGCATGACAAAATAAATTTAGGGTTAATAAATGAAGCATGGCTGAAGACAAGAGTACATTATATCTTTCAGACAACAAAAGTGAAAAAAAACAGAAGGTAGAAACCGAAGAGGTAAACAAATTATTAAGAAATATCTCAAATGTCAATATCAATGCATAAACGAGCGAAAGAGGAATGACATAAAAAAAGATCGGGATAAGGTAATGCAACTGAAACAAAACAAAACATTGCTATATGAAAGAAAATCCTACCAACAAGAAGGTGAAAAAATGCACAAGGACAAACCTACAACTTAATGTGAAAGAATTAAAACAATTTTGGAGTGAAATACGAGAGCAGAATCAACAAAAAAAAGGTCGATTGAATAAATACCATCGAAAAAATTATAAGGACTTGCCAAGACAAAAATGCAACTCCATCCGAGATAGACTGATTCTCCACTGAGTAGGTGGTCATAAAAATCCTATGTATCCGAATGAATAACTAAGAGAAAAACTAACCCGATCCAGAAAGAGCTCCTAGAAGGAAACATTACCAGCAACTATAGATCGATAACATGTCTACCTATGATAAGGAAAATCCTAACGGCATAGATTGCAGAGGATATCTATTACTCACTTATATGAGTCGGTCTATTTCCGAAATAACAGAAAGGATAGCACAAAGGGACCAAAAGGAACAACTGAATTAGTATAAATGGACCTCGGATTCTTAAGGAGAGCAAAGCTAGGTGGAATAAAGATAACCATGGCGTGGTTTGTCAACAAAAAAAAATGATGATATTGTCCTGCAATGCCGGTGAGTTGATTGGGAGAAAATGTACAAGATATCAGACAAAGTTCTAAAATTCATCACGGAAGCCTGGAACAACAGGAAAGTGGAATAAACAGTAGGAGGAAAAACTTAAGCAAACGTGAAAATGTCATGAGGTGTCTTATAGGGATATGTAAGTTTACCTTTACTATTTGAAATACCAATGATGTTACTCAGTTACATACTTAAGGAGTTAACTGGGGGCTTTAAGTTTACAAAATCACAAGAAAAGATTTGCCACTTTATGTATATGGACGACATTAAAACAATCGCAAAAAAATGAAAAAGAATTGGTGATTCTGATATCAAAAGGATAAGAATATACAGCCAGGATAGTGGTATAGAATTTAATAGAGAAAAACGTGTCATGCATCTGATGAAAAATGGATAACATAGACATATATGTAAAAAAAAAGGTGGAAGAGGATACCCAAACGTTGAAGATAGTGGGATGCATCAAGATTAACTAAAGACTAATTCCCTCGGCCAATAACAGTACGAACGACATAAGGACAAAAAGAACAACAATAACTTGGAAAGAGAAATGGGAAGAAAAATTACTCTGGATACTGCAAGTGACAACAAGGCGAAACCTCTAATAAGACATGGAAATGGCTACGAAAACAAAAACATAACAGTAAAATTGAATCTGTTCTGATGTCAGCACAAAGCAGCACCATATGGCCTACTTTAATTAAAGCAAAAATCAATATTACGTGACAGAATAACAATCAAAATAGCAATAGAGTGACAAAAATAAAACGATTAATCACATATTAAGTGAATGTAGCAAACAGGGGAAAACAAGTATAAGAGTATAAACGACTGTGTGAGGAAGGTGAAGAAACTTGAAATTTGGGCATACGAAGGGGAATATTCACAAATAAAAATATCATTCCGGAGAAGGAAACACATAAAAATTTGTGGGATTTTGAAATGTACCATAGCCAGATACCGATATGAGAAACGGACATAGAATGTTCATAACATATATACATAGAACATAGGAATCCCGAAACACGAAAAACACTTACGACTTCTTTGTTCAGGTACGAAACTTTTTATTACCTTTGAGTTTAAAGGTTCTTCGACATAAGGAGAGAGATACACATTCTTTCTATTCTGGCTTTACCCATCTGCCCCCCATCACGTGCGGTGCCCGTAGCCCACAAATTCGTCTGGCCTCAGCTAGCCCCGAAAGTCGACCCTTCCCTTTCGGAATCTAGTTGTCAACTACTGACTTTTTCAAATATCCCAAAATCCTCCGCTCACGCTTCCGGTGCATGACCTCATTCACATCCCTGGTCACATCCTCTCTCTGTGATTTTTATTTCGACGTCTGTGAACGACATATCCTCCCCGCTTGCGCGTTAACACCTGTGCTCAAGTTTGCACCCAACAAACCCATGTGCTGAGCTGAAAGGTTCTCAGCCTAACTAAACCCAAAGGCATTACATATAAAACGAAATCCCTCGGCCGTTATTTTACAGAAATACGAAATGATCATTAAAACCCAGACAAGTGACCAAATCTAGAGATAAAAAAGAGAACTTGCCGTTTAGAGGATTTTGACGTCACAGCGAACCAAAGAGCGAACCAAACACAAAGAAAAAAAGGCAAGTAATTGGTTCGTTGTTTGTTTGTTTTATTTTATGGCGTAACCACCATTTTCGGGTCATTTAACCCTAAATTAAGTCATTTTTATAAATGTCTCACATAATTCAGTTAACTATAAGGAAAGTTTTGCTAACACAGTTAAATATCAAAACAAGTAATTGGACCTTGTCAGAAAACGAAAAAATTATAGAACATCAGGGTCACAGTAATACTAACTGTAGTTGGTGTACTTGGAACGGTGCCAAAAAGTTTAGAAGGAAGACTCAAGGAACTGAAAGTAAGAGGAAGAATAGAGGCCATCCACGCTATGGCATTTCTAAGATCGGTTAGAAGGATCCGAAGAGTCTAGGAGACATGAGGATATTCCAGAGAAAGACACCAAGGTAAACCTGGTATGAAAAGCTCAACTAAGTAATTGTTCCAAATTTCTTGAAAAACCGACTGCATAAACTAGAAATCAGAGGTTGAACCGATACTATCTAAATCACAGCAGAGTTAGAATCACTTATATCATTTAGAAGACTCCTAGAAAACTGAAACTTGTAGTCAGCCAAACCCTCAGTAAAAAAAATAAAATGCTCTGAAAAAATTTGGATGGTCTGATCTCTAGTTTACCAGTTTATTTCCCATTCTCTTATGAACCGTTCCAAGGGCTCTAGCGAGGATTAGTATCATCGTCATCTTCATGTTCCAGAACTTTATAAAAATTCTCCTGCAATATCAATATATTTTCAATATTTTCTGTCTATGCTATTGCTTGGTTTGGTTCGGTTTCTTTGTTTAATGGCATATCAACCATTGTAGATTATTTAATGCCGAAGCCATCCTTCTGGAAGAACAGCAGCGATGCTATTTAGCCCATAGCTGGGAGGATAAGGGGGCTCATACCTTTCCCATGGGTATTCGTCCTAAAGTGAACATAACAGAGCGACTGGATTTCGAACTCGCTTGCTACAATTCCCAGTCCATCGCTTTAACCATTATACCACAAGGACCCCGCCATCTGTCTATGGTCGACAGTGAACGTGAAACTGCTTGATATAGTAATTTACGAAGCTCTTTGCTTCGATGTGGCACAAGGCCGAATGAATAGGGCACCCAATGAGACTCGAACTCACTCGTGTAGGTTTTCTAATTGATATATTTTGTTAATTAAACTAAGCTCTTGTCTTCTCGTTGCGATTTCGTTGTCATTTTGTAGCTCAAATTGTCACTTCTCCGAACGAATTCGGCTTTGTGTATATATCATTTCTGATTATCGTTCTGTCACCCTTCATTTTTTCTTTCCTTTGAATTATATTGCCTCATATTAATCCTTGCATTCAAGATATTATGTCTTTTTAATAACTCATTTAGAACTACAATTAAACACGTATCCACGTATTTTACAGTTTCTTGATCTTCCAAAGTCTTACAATTCGAGTAATATAAGTGGAAGTATCAACACAGATTCAATATTAATCGCTTATTCTGTTTCTCTTGCAGATAAATTTCTGTCGAACATAATGAAGTTTTCTTTCAAGTTAATATTGACGAGGCCAAATATTATCGCTATTATTAGCATTACTGTCAAATTTACGATCTTCAAAATTTACGGCATTTCTCATTGTGTCCTTCCTTTGGATAGATTTTTAATGGCTTTATGGACATATTATTGTTATCGGTACACATAATCTTTTAAAAGTAAGTATACGAAAGTTATATACGTATATCCATGCATGCAAATCTGAATCTTCATATCTACGAAGTTTTGTTAATGGGCATATATATATATATATATATAGTCTTTAATCACTTTTATCTTACATTAACTCTATCTTTTGTATCTATCGAGATTTAATGGTTAGAAAGCTGTCTTACATATCAATGACTATTGAAAAGTTAGTTTAATCCTCATTAATTGCAATAGGCAAGCAGCCTTGCGGCTAATTTATTCTACATATTGCTTTGAATAGACTTATTGGGAACTGTAATGCTGGTTTGTTGTTGGTTGTTTTTTTTTTTGTTTTTTTTGGCATATCAACCTTTTCTTATTAATCTGATACCGAAATTGATTTATAGTCTCAAACTATATGGAATAAAAAATGTATTGAATATTTCAAACGAATAAACTCACCTTACTTAGTTGCAATATCAATGTTTTAAAAGCTAATATGTTCATGAAGTTTAAAGTTATATAAAACATTCTTGAATAGTTACATTTGCTCCATAGTTTGGGCCCTAATAAGCAATACCGGTTGGGATCCGAGTGAACCTGAAAGTAAACCAACAAGTTGGGGGATGTCAAATCCCACTGAGCTCCCAAAATAGGTTTAATAAGACCGATTTGAACTGTTTGCCATATACATCTAGCTTTATTTCAAATTTAACTAATCTTAGTAAATGCAATGTCAAAAATATAATTTGCCTTTTAGAAGGCTCGTGTTGCTACATACAATATATATGGAAAAAGATATGGATGTCTAATTTTAGAATTTATACCTGTGGAAAGAAAAAAATCTTAAGCTGTAAGAATCTATTCCAGTTAAAAATTATTGAAACACTAAATATACCATAAGAGAGTTGACAAAAATACTAAATATATGAATATAGATGAATATTACGTCAAGGAAAACTAAACACAAATGTTTCGTTCTTGATTTAGTTTGAAAATATCAACCTGCATGAGTTATTTAATGCCAAATTATCCTTGCAGAATGAAAGTAGATGGTGGCGGTAGTCAAGGACGACCCGAAGACTCCCTTTTCAATAGCTATACACCAAGGTGTAAGGGAAGGTGCTACTCCTTTCCCTGGATTGCTCTTCTTTACAGTTGATACGTACCTTATAATGTTAAAAGTAGGCCATTGGTAAAAACTCTACCCACTAGACGAATGGGTTGAACAATAAAACCTGCTGCTTGGAAAGTAGAGAGTTAAAACGTTTCCCAAGAGTATTAACACGAAAGTAAAAGTAATAGCGTGACTAGAGTTCGAACTCGTTTACCATTAAGTAAGAATTTTGTCAGGAGAACCCCTCAACAACAATAAGAGAACAAAGTTAACTAACAAAAAACTACCCCGAAGATATTAAATATTTTCTCTGTGCATCTTTTTATCACATCTTTGTTATTAAAAAAATATTTTTAAAATTATTCGGAAATTCACTTGTATATCTCACTTTAATATTCTTACTGCTTTTCAACACATATTCTTTTAAACAAGAGATTTCAACTCACATCTATTTCCGACACAAGGAAGGCAATTGTTATACCAAATCAACTACAAGATCATTGACAGTATCATCGTAGACAACATAGTGACTATAAAGCCGTTTGTTATCTACGATTCGAATTGATGAACGGTATTTTTTATTTTATTTTGTAAGTGATATCAGCCATCATTAATTTTTAGTTCTTTTTCATCCAAATTTCACTGTTCAAACCATCAAACCATTCAAGTCCATGAATAGAATTGATTAGAAATTAAAAAAAAAACTTTTTCAGAGGCAATTTAGCACTGGAATCCGTGAATTTGAAAAATGCAGCAACAAAATTACAGATTAAAGGCTCGTAGTAATGAGATACTAAGAAAAGTTCCAATTCCGTCAGTAAAATTAATAAAATAGAGTCGGTGTCTCCATTTTCCTGGTCATTAAATATGTTTCTTTTAATATTTTTGTTTTCGTACAAAGTTTCTTTTTTTTTTTTTTTACTATACTTCACTTTTAAAAATTCCTCAATTTTGTCTCTGTCTGTGTGTCTGTCTGTCTCTGTCTCTCTCCCTGTCTCTGTCTCTGTCTCTGTCTCTCTCCCTCTCTCTCTCTCTCTATATATATATATATATATATATATTGAGAGAGAGAGAGAGAGAGAGAAAGAGAGAGAGAGACAGAAAGGGGTATATATGTATGGTGTGCATTAGTCCTGGTTATGTTTCCTGGGCTGTTTTGTCTTATCAATTGGTACCGTAGCACTAGTTTCCTAAATGAACTATGCACATGATAATATACTGATGCATAGAATGAAGGTTAATAACTTACACTGAGAACAAGCTTGATGAACATTACAAAATAATTCTGCTTGCTGTTTGGAAGATATCGTGGAAGTAGTACTCCATAAAACCACAGGTGCATGGCTATATATCTCCAATCTCACTAACTAGTCAGATGGGCAGGGACATGCTGGACAGATTTCGAGAAGCATGGATGCACTCTTAATAGACGTTTCCTAATGGACTCCTTCATATGGACGTGCATATCCTGGCAGACCAGCAAAAACTTACATACATCAGTTATATACGAAAATGGAATGGCTACTTCAGGCTCCACCAGAATTTATGAAAGATAAAGATGGATGGTGGCAGAGAGAACTAGGATACTACAAGTTGTCAGTGATATGAATATATACATGATTGATCTCATGAATGTCAGAACTGTAAATGATTGATCTTACTTTTAATTTAAAAAAAAAATTGTATTTGATTTACATTTTCGGTGCATTGCATAATTTTCGTGTATTTTTCTCTTTTATTTCTAATCGAAATCGCTAATTTTTAATTTTTCTGAGAATATATATATATATATATATATATATATATATATATATATATATATATATATATATATATATATATATAGTGGAAGGTGGAAGTTTTGAGAAAATAATAGAGTAAATAAGCTGAAAAAATAACAAAAACTATTGAGAAAAATTATAAAGAAAAAATAACAAAAAACGATAAAGAAAATATAAACATTGAAAAACCGTTTTTTTTTTTTGTTAATCAGATATCGATTTCTTAGACACTATCATTAACTCTTATTTTCATTGTGTGTATATATATATATATATATACATATATATATATATATGTGTGTGTGTGTGTGTGTGTGTGTGTGTGTGTGTGTGCTTTTGTGCTATTTCTGTACAAATTTATCCTCCGAGAATTGTTGAAAAAACGAAAGGTCCTATGCATAAATGATCACGGTTATTTTCATATTCGTTTATCTTTGCCCATCAGACCACACCCACACCCCTAAGACGGTCAGCTATAATCATCGTCGTCGTCATTACCCTCCTCCTCCTCCTCCTACTCCTCCTCCTCTGCAGCTGCACCATTGCCATCATCGTCCCTATTATACCTCTGAAATCAACCATCACCCTTTATCCTTAAGGAGCGGAACAATAAAGCAGTCACAATATTATATTATATCTTACACACTCATATACACACACGAATATATATATACATTGTATTTGCATATATATATATATATATATATATATATATATATATATATATATATATATAAGTGTGTTTATCAGTGTAATACATATATATATATATATATATATATATATATATATATATATATATATATATATCGGCACCACTATCAGTTGATGAGATTTTAGCAATCGAGTTATATAGATCGGTGTATTATTTTCAGAGGCATGCCATATAACGAGGGCATGACGCCATCTTGATAACATCACTCGAATTTATTCATAACAAAAGTTTCAATAATTCAAACATTTCAAGTTGGATATTGACAATTCAAAAAGCGTATCATTAAATATTATTCATTAAGAAATTCTGCAGCATAAATACTCTAAAACCGAAAAACTTCAATATGTTGCAGTCCAAAAAATTAGGTACAAAACTTATATGATGCAATTTTATTATTGGATTTTGTTGTGTCAGTTTCTATTGTTTGGTAATAAATAATCACAATTAATAAAAGTGTTTTTGATTTAATGTTCTTTCAGAAAAAATAAAATTCAAGAATCTTTAGTCTAGGAAAAGAATGCTGCGAGCAATATTGAACAAGTCCTCGTGGCAACACCCCACAAGGCACCAACTATACGGCCACCTGCCTCCCATCACGAAAACTATCCAAGTTAGACAAACCAGACACGCAGGACATTGCTGGAGAGCAGGGACGTGCTCATAAGTGATGTACTCCTACGGACCCCCACATATAGCTGGGCAAAAGCAGGATGACCAGCTCCAACATACATTCAGCAGCTATGTGAGGATACGGGATATAGCCCTGAAGACCAGCCAGAGGCGATGAACGAAAGGGAGAAGTGTCGAGAGAGGGTCAGGGATATCCGTGCTAGCGGCACGACATAATGATGATGATGGTGATGATGATGATGATGTACAAAAATGTAAATACTCAAGAAGCGTTCATTCTGTAATGGATACCGTCGCGGGAAATGAACACGGTGAGTCAAGTTCAAAACCTGGGTGCGACTGTTTACATTTTCACATAGTAATAATAATCATGGAAAAACGATGAATCCAATTATTATCTCTCCAGCTATGGTTAGATATTAGGAAAGACCGTTTTCTTTAAAATAGAAAAACTGTGAATTAAAACATGTTAAACTCCACTTAAAACTGACCTTATGTCTTATCGTGTCCGTAATGGGGGTTGGTAAATATATTTATACACAGTTTATTACAATTAACATAAAAAGTATTATCATGTTTGCCAGAGCAAAGTCAATAGTATGACTTGCTTAGGTTTCTTCGTTTATAGACATAATGTTGTACTAATAAAGGGTAACACTTCTTTATAAGAATATATACGTCTTTTTATCTTTTCATAAAGGGTTAAAACGTACGTAGTTTGTGAGACAGACGGACCGAGGTAGACCAGATAAATTTAGACAGATCGCTATATTGACCCATAACTTCTCTTGATCATAGCACACAGTGTTATCTTCAGGACCCCACTTATTACTTCTTCTGCTTCTCGGTCAAGTTTGCTCAACCCAGAGGCCCGGTATGGGCCACAAGCCCCAGCAGGGTGCTCTTACTGACAGCAAGTTGGCTCTGACTCAGCCCTCACTCACCAACTGACTCAACTGTCGCAGGCATCTGCAAATATTATTTCATAACGCCCACTAACTTCCGATTAGATCACGTGATCTTGTCCAGGTGCTTCTGTGATTGACGTCTCGGTCAAGGATCAATATGTAACAACATCAAACTTCATGAGTTTTTTAATGCCAAAGACATCTTTCTCGAATATCAGTTTTAGTACTACATAATCTATAGCTTGTGGAGATAAGAGGTTAATATTTTGTCAAGAGCTATAATTCGAAAATGTATATGTAAAACCACTACTTGATTCAAAAGCATGTATGTAACGATAAATGGTTTCGATTTTTATGACCCCCTCTACTTCTGACGTAAACTAAGAAAATAATTAAGAACATCTTGCAAATACACCTGCTCAGAATGGATCTCCTCTGCCAACCCTGTTGCAATGCATCTCAACTAACCTCAAATATATCAAAATTCGAGCGTTTTTTTTTATCAATATGGTGCCATATCCTCGTTATATGGCAAGCCTGTGAAAATCGTAGTCCAATTTCTATACCTCGGTAACAAACTATCGTCTACTGAAAGTGATGTCGACATACGAAAAGGCAAAGGGTGGACTGCTATTGACAGTTTGTCGAGCATATGGAAACCTGAAGTCTCATAAAATAAAACTCTCTCTCTTTCCTTTTTTCATGTATATTCTCGTCTCACACACACACACACACACACACACACACACACACACACACACACACGTGTATGTATTGTTTTGTTCCAAAATTTCAATAATTTCGATAATCTTAAATCCGTTTTTAACATGTAAATTTTAAGGAAAAGTCCAGCAAAATGGATCATTATAATTGGTTGAGTTAATGTGCCTACTAATAGATACTTTAGATTAAGGAAACTTATCGATAGACTCATTCAAATATTGGCCACGTGAATCCCAGGGTAGTGCATTTTTACCGTGTCTTATCTTAAATCGTTAAAAAATTATGATATCTCTTTGCATTTTTGCGTATAGATCACTGTATTTTACTGATCTATAAGGCGTTTAGCGGTAAATTGTATATATATATATATATAGAGAGAGAGAGAGAGAGAGAGAGTGAGAGAGAAAGAGAGAGAGAGAGAGAATATTATCTGCCACATTTTTGGCTGGACCTAACATTGCTTTTCCATTACACTCTGTGATTCACATTCCAAGCACGTAAACCTGGGCAGACTGACTTATGTTTTTATGCAGATAAATTGACAGACTGAAAGAAAGAAAATTGGAACTACCATACAAGAGATGTTCCATGCGGAATCATTTTACTGATCATGAGTTTTCTCATGAAGTTATCATGCTGTATAGAGAAGTATACTCAAACTGAGCATCTGTCATATAAGTTGAGTATCAAATAGAATGAACTTTTTTTCTTAAATATAATACAAACCGGTTATTTCAAAAGATTTGATATACAGGCTGTTTCAGATAATTGATGACATCATGTAATAAATAAGTTGACCAATTTTCATTCAAACGATCTCAATTTTTAATAGCATGTACAGGAACAATATGAGTTTCTATGTTTAATATTTAAACATATTTTCATTTCTAGTTAAGGATATTTCTATAACTGAACAGAAAATATATAATTTTGGGATTCTTCTCCATATAAAAATTTAACATTTTTCTGTGTTCTACATATGTTTCTAAAATTTTAAATCTTTTTGAACGAAATATGATCTAGTAATTGAATTACGAAATCGGATAATTTTTCTGAAACACCTAGAATATATAACAGCATTATTACTCTGAGCTACGCTGAGACGGTTTATCCACTATACGATAGGTTCTCTTTTTTATTGTTTATCACAGGTTCTGGTCTTCTGGCCGGGAATAGGTGATCCCAAAATTCCAGGGAATTTTGCTAGGACCGATTCTGGTTTGTTCGTATAAGATTTGTTCCTATGGTCAAATTTCATTTTCTCTTATAAATGCTAGTAGATCACCCTCTCCACCCTGTTAGAACTAGTTTTGAACTCTTTTTATACAAATTTGCTGTATTTGCTTATTATGAAACAGATCGTTTGGTCTCTTATCAACACATAACCTACAATTACTATTCCGTAGTGTTTTGTTTATTTTTGCTTAACATAGTCGGTCCTAAAAGCCTTGCTTTTTGGTGCCATCAGAAGAGATTCAGTATCTCTCGTAAGGATTACTTTCCATAGCCATGTCCAGGTATTCTCCTGCGAGATTCATTTGTCACTTGAACTATCCATACTGTTGTTTTCTTCCCTTTTCTGTTTTCTAGTTATCGTAGTTCTTTTGATCTTTATGTTGCCTGTGTTGTTTATGTCGTAGCAGTTAATCTTCCATTGCTTTTTTTGTGTAGTCCCTGAATATTCGTGTTGATGTATCGATACTATCTTCAGTAATCTCGAGTTTTATTCCTCCTTCTTTTCCTGTAACCTATATACTGTTTATGTCATCTTTGAAATATAAGGCCTTATGAGTCGTAAACATCATTATTTTCCCTGGTACATTTATTGAAGTTATTCACACATACATTTGAAGAACGATTCCAAGTATAGTACATGTGGTTGCCCAGATGTTTATCCCTTTGATTAGATTCCTGCTGTAAAATTTCTCGTTCGTCTGAGATCTTTTTTTTTTTTTTCAACTCCCTTTTTTATGGTGTCCGCCTGCAATATATTTAAGTTCTTGTAAGTTTCTGTTTCTTTAAGCGTTCTGATTCTTTCTTGATCTGGCAGTTCTATTTCTTCTGTTATGTGGATTTTTCTATTTCTTATTATTTGCATGGCACATTATGATATGCCAAATTCCATCCCTATATCCAAACTGTATTATTTGTATTAGAGTATTCAATTATTTTCCTTTTTTTCTTTCTTTCTTTTTTTTTTTTTTGCAAAGAGGTTGATGTCGTCCATACACATGAAGAATTTGTTTTTTCGGCCAGTTAGTAAATTTGTAACTGCAAGAGCATTTTCTCAGTATATGATTGAGTGGCATCATTGATATTACAAATGGTAATGGTGAAAGCGCATCTCCTCAGAAGATAGCTCTCTGCATTTTTTCCACAGCTAAATTTTTCCGCCTGCGGTCAAATCCACCATCCACATCTTCATGGCTTCCGTGAAGAACTTTCTGAGTTTGTCAGATACTTAGATTTTTAGACAGTCTATTATCCATGTTTGTAGGATGATATCATCGGTCTTTATGTAATCAATCCACTCTATATCTACATTTGTCTGTTGTTTTTTGCTCTTTTTGAACATGTGTTTATTAATGTATCGTAAATACCTTGTTCTTTTTGTTCTATTGTAGCATCCTTTCTGTTTTTCCGGAAACAACTAGTGGCTTATTTGTGAGAAATAAATCCACTGACTGATCTGTGCTGTTAGTATTTTTGAAATTAACAGTAGACACGTCATCGGTTTTTAGTTAATGAGAGGGGGCATTTCTTTTTTGGCAGTCTTTTCGGATCAAGGTTGTCTTTCCTTTTGTCATGCATTCGAGTATATTAGCTTGGTCTGGCATTCGTGCCAGACGTGAGGCCGAAAAGCCCCCGGTTTCGGCTGGGCCATCTTCAGGTGGGTGAGCTGCATCATTGACACTTTTGTAACCCTTGTATAACATTTGACCTTTCTGTCCAGTTTAAGCTATAATCAGGCATACGTGCCTGGACCCAGATTTCGGTCTATGTCCAGCTAGTCTCATCAGGCCCACATTGCACTAAGTGGGTCGATGACCAGCATGGTAAAGCAGGGCTCGAGCCTCGGCTAGTTCCCGACCTTCTCTCGCCTAAATCCCCACTATATCGACCTTGGGATCATTGACCTTGTGTCAAGTCTTGTCTGGTGGGGGGCAGAGATAAATATCGAGGATATTTGCTTTGTCTGAGAATCTACCCGGTTTCAGTGATTTTCCGTCGTGGATTGACGTAATTCTTTTTAAAACTAGAATCCATGCATATCATCATGGAACTGTCATTTTCCAATTTGGCACTTTTTTCAGTGTTGCTCGGAGCGAGTCCAGGAGTATTTCCATATCAGGGCCTTCTTCGAGTCCTTGGAAATCTTTTTCATGCTATCAATCCAGTCGGCTTTTCTATTTTGTTCTTTCCTTTGCCATATTTTCTTATTCGGTTGTTTATACGTTCTCGCGGTTTCTCTTTCTTAGTAGAATTTTCTTTCACTGTTTCAGAAAGTCCAGTTTTGATTGTTTTGCTTTACCCTATTCTGTTATCTTTTAAGTCTCCCTTCTTTCTCCAATATATTGGATTTTATCTCTTTAAATTGTATGGTTAGATATGTCTACTGTTTTTTTTGTGGGGTGGGGATTTCATTCCAATCTATTCCCGTTTTTTTTTTCTCCTTTATTAGTACCTTTGCTTGACGTCCTAATTTCTTTACCTGTTTTTCTAGTCTACTCTCCCATCCCGGTTTTGTATTTTTGTTCGGGTTCTTTAAGGGCACACCAATTTTATCACTTACTAATTTTGCTCCTGCATAAATCAGCACATATGGTTCCATGATGTTGCAAGTTAGCATATATGTTAATAATTTGTTGATCTTTTCGTGACATTTTTCTTGTCTTTGCTCCAAAACGATGGCAATGTTATTTTCTGTTCAGTTATGATCTTCTTCATTAAATCTACATTTATTTTATCTTCTCGTGTTAACGTTTATTTTCTGATATTTTGGTGTATGATATTTCGGTTTTTGTTATTTTTACTTCAGCCTGAAAATGGGTTTCTTGTTTTTCAATATCGAGTGTTTTACTTCACGTTGTCGGGTCTTGTTGATATTATTATTATCATTATTACTATTATTATTATTATTATTATTATTATTCGCTCATTAGAGCTTTTCACATCAGCGTTAGCCGATGGTTTTTCACTGGAGTCTGAGTGACAGCAAGTCTCCTCAAGTGTCCAGAACTCTTCTTAGTATTCTGGCCGTTCTCAACAATGCTGTTGTTTGGATGGTCTCCACTCGTCCGCCAACTTCCAAGTCCTCTAGTCCCTATAGCAATCCTTTCGTTACTGTTCCAAACGCACCAAATACTATTGGTATAATTGTCATCTGCATGTTCCACAGTTCTTTTTCAATTCGTTAGCAAAGTTGAGGTACTTATCCCTCTTTTTACATTCTTTCAGTTTTGTTCTGTGGTCAGCCGGGACAGCAAAATCGACTATTTTGCAAGTTCTCTTTTTTTTTTTTTGTTGATTATTATTAAGTCTGGTCTTCTGGCCGGGATTAAGTGATCCGTTTGTATGTTAAAGTCCAATAGGAGTTTATGCGTGGCATTTTCTAGGACAGATGCTGAGTTGTGCATATACCATTATGTTAGGATGGTCGAATTTAAATTTCTTACATTTTTCCCAATGAATCACCTTGCCGACCCAGTCGTGTCTCGCTTTATACTCCTTTTGTGCTAATTTGCTGCATTCGCTTATTATATGACTGATGGTTTAATCTCTGTCACAACATAGCCTGCATTTGATATTTTGTTGAGTCTTGTCTATTCTAGCTTTGATATGATTGGTTCTTATGGCGCTGTCTTCTGCTACTATTAGGAGAGATTTTGTTTCTCTCTTAAAGTTTCCTTTTCTTAGCCATGTCCAAGTTTTGTCGTGTGAGATATTGTATATTAGTCGTTTAAACCGTCCATAGATTGTTTTCCTTCCCATTTTTGTTTCCTAGTTATTGTCATTCTGTTTTTCATCGTGTTCTCAGTTTCGTTTCTGGTGGCTGTAATGAGTCTTCCTTCGTGTTTTTGTATATAGTCTTTTAGTCGTTGTATAGATGCGTCAACGCTGTCTTCAATGCTGGCAAAACCTCTTCCTCCCTCTTTTCTTGAAACATATAGTCTGTCAACGTCGTCTCTGGGATGTAATGCCTTATGCATTGTCATTAGTTTTCTTTTTCTTTGGTCAATTTGTTTAAGTTCGTCTTAGGTCCACTTGAGAAAGGGTCCGGAATATCTAACGAGAGGTACAGCCCAGGTATTTATTCCTTTGATAAGATTTCTGCTCTTGAGTTTTGTCTCAAGTAGTTTTCTAGTTCTGCTAAGATATTCTTTCAGAATTTTTTCTTTCATTTTCGCTTGTTTGATGATGTCAGTCTCCAAGATGCCTAAGTTTTTGTAGGTTTCGTTTTCTGCGAGCGTTTTTATCTTATCCTTGTTCCATGCCGTTTGCCACTTTTCATTACAAGCATTGCACACTTTTCTATGCCAAATTCTATTCCTATGTCCCGGCTGTATATTCTAACTGTGTGTATTAGGGTTTCCAGTTCTTTTTCATTTTTTGCAAAAAGTTTGATGTCGTCAATATACATTAAAGGATTAACTTTTTCCTGTGATCTACTGAGTTTGTATCAGGCTGTGGATTTTCTGAGTACGTGGTTAAGTGGCATAATGGCATTTATGAATAGTAAGGGTGATAGAGCATCTCCTTGGAAAATCCTACTTTGGATCTTTGCTTCAGCTAATCTTCTTCCTCCTTATGTCAGTTCGACCCTCCAGGTTTTCATGGTTTTGTCGATGAAGTTTATGACTTCGTGTGATATTTTGTACATTTTGAGGCTGTTTATTATCCAGCTATGCGGAACCATATCGTATGCCTTCTTGTAATCAATCCAGGCGATAGCGAAATTTTACCGTTTGGTTTTGCTCTCTTCTAGGATGTGTTGATCCATGTAGAGTAGTTCTGCTGTGCCTCTGGATCCTTTGCAACATCCTTTCTGTTCGTCAGGGAACAACCCGTGGCTTGTTAGAGAGTAGTAAATCTCTTCCCTTATGTGTGCTGTTAATATTTTCCACATCATTGGTAAGCAAGTTATGGGTGTGTAATTGTTTGGGGCGGTTCCTTTGTTTGGGTCCTTTTGTGTCAATATGGTCCTTCCTTTAGTCATCCACTCTGGTACGTGTGCAGTTTCTAGGAATTTGTTCATTTCTAATCCTAGTCTGTCGTGAATTGAGGTGAATTATTATTATTATTATTATTATTATTATTTACTCCTCTAGAGTTTTTCACATCAGTATTAGCTGATTGTTTTTCACTGGAGTTTGAGTGACAGCAAGTCTCCTCAAGTCTTCAAGACCCGTCTCATTATTCTGGCCGTCCTCAGCAATGCTGTCGTTTGGATAGTCTCAACCCGTGCGCTAACTTCCAAGTCCTCCAGGCACTTTAATAATCCTTTAGTTACTGTGCCTAACGCACCAATCACAATTGGCACAATCGTTACTTTCATGTTCCACAGTTTTTTTCAATTCTCTAGCAAGGTCGGGGTACTTATCCTTCTTTTCACTTTCCTTCAGATTTATTCTGTTGTCCGCCAGGACATCAACGTCAACAATTTTGCATATTCTCTTTATTTGTTGATTATTATAAGGTCTGGTCTTCTGGCCAGGATTAGGTGATCCGTTTGTATGTTAAAGTCCCATCGGAGTTTATGCAAGTCATTTTGTAGGACAGGCGCCGGGTCGTGCATATACCATTTGTTGGTATGGTCGAATTGAAATATCCTGCACATTTCCCAGTGGATTACCTCGCCGACCCAGTCGTGTCTCGTCTTGTACTCCTTCTGAGCTAATTTGCTGCATTCACTTATATTTTCTTCATTTGAGTTTTTCATAGCAGTGTTAGCTGATGGTCTTTCACTGTATTTTGAATGATAGCAAGTCTCCTCTAGTCTCCAGGACTCTTCTCAGTATTCTGGCCGTTCTCAATAATGGATGGTCTCCACTCATCCGCCAACTTCAAAGTCCTCCAGTCCCTTTAGAAATCCTTAAGTTACTGTTCCAAACGCACCAATTACAATTGGTATTATTATTATAATTATTATTATTATTATTATTATTATTATTATTATTATTATTATCAAAAAGCTTGACGAAAATTACACAATAATGCTGTTAACTGTATTGAACAAGTCATGGAGACAACACCCCACAAAACAGCATCTGTACGGCCACCGACCGCCCATAACAAAACTATCCAAGTTAGATAAACCAGACATGCGGGGAACTGCTGAAGAAATAAGGCCGAACTCATAAACGATGTACGGAGGTGTCCGTGGTGTAATGGTTATCGTCGTAGGAAATGGTTGCGGCGAAACGAGTTCAAATCCTGGACCAGGCTAATTGCATTTCACAAGCACTAATACCCTTGGGAAATTATTCTCCCTCCAGCTATGGGTGAATAGTTGGACAGGCTGGGTTCTTCAGCCTTGGTGAGGCAACTAGTCTAGAAGGAAAACTCAGAATTCAAAGCTGTGAAACTCCACTTAAAAATTGAGATTGTGTCATATCGTGCCCGAGCGGAGGGGTTGGTAAATATGATAAACGATGTACTCTTGTAGACCCCTTCACATGGAAAAGCAAATGTTAGACGACCAACTCGAACCAATATACAACTGCTGATACAGGATGTATCCTGGAAGACCTCCCACGACTTATGAACTATAGAGATGAGTGGCGTGAGAGGGTCAGGGAGATTCGTGCTAGCAGTGCGAAGTGATTATTATTATTATTAATATTATTAGTATATTTATTTTTCACATCAGTGTTAACTGATGGTTTTTCACAGAAGTTTAATTGATACCAAGTCTCCTCAAGTCTCCAGGACTCGTCTCAGGATTCTGGCCGTTCTCTGTCCCTACCCGTCCTTTAGTTATTGTGCCAAAAGACCCAATCAAGATTGGTACAATCGTCACTTTCATATTCCACAGCTTTTTCAATTCTCTAGCAAGGATGAGGTACTCATCGTTCTTTTACCATTCCTTCAGATTTAATCTGTGGTCCGCCGGGACAGCAAAGTCGACAATTTCGCAAATTCTCTTTTTTGTTGTTGATTATTATTAAGTCTGGTCTTCTGGCCGGGATTAGGGGATCCGTTTGTATGTTAAAGTCCCATAGGAGTTTATGTGTGTCATTTTCTAGGACAAATGCTGGGTTGTGCATATACCATTTGTTAGTATGGTCAAATTTAAATTTCTTGCTTATATCCCAGTGGATCACCTTGCCGACCCAGTCGTGTCTCGCCTTATACTCCTTTTGTGCTAATTTGCAGCATTCGCTTATTATGTGATTGATCCTTTAGTCACTGTCACCACATAGTGTACATTTACTATTTTGTTGCGTCTTATCTATTCTCGCTTTGATATGATTGGTCCTTATGGCATTGTCCCGTGTTGCTATTCGGAGAGATTCCGTTTCTTTCTTAAGATTTCCTTTTCTTAGCCAGGTCCAGGTTTTCGGGTGTGAGATGCTGTTTATTTGTCGTTTAAAGCGGACATTGTTTTTTCCCCATTTTTGTTTCCTATTTATTGTCATTTTATCGTCTTGTTCGTTTTTTTTTCCTATGTAGACTTCGAGCCGTTGTATCGAAGCGTCAACGCTGTCTTCGATGCTGGCAAGTCCTCTTCCTCCCTCTTTTCTAGATACGTACAGTCTGTCAACATCGTTTTTGGGATGTAATGCCTTATGCATGGTCATTAGTTTTCTTGTTCTTTGATCCATTTATTTAAATTCATGTCTGGTCTACTTGAGAAAGTGTCCCGAAGATCTAACGAGGGTCACAGCCTATATATAATGAGGGGCCCCGCCCATTATCATTTTTTTAATTTTTATTATTATTATTAGAATTTTTCACATCAGAGTTAACTGATGGTCTATCACTGGAGATTGAGTGACAGCAAGTTTCCTTAAATCTTCAGGACTCTTCCCAGTATTCTGGCCGTTTTCAATAATGCTGTTGTCTGGATGGTCACAACTCGGCCGCCAACTTCTAAATCTACCAGGCCCTTTAATAATCCTTTAGTTACAGTGCCAAAAGCACCAATCACAATTGGAATAATTGTCACCTTCGTGATCCAATATTTTTTTGGGTTTTTTCAATTCTCTGGCAAGGTCGAGTTATTTATCTCTCTTTTGACATTCTTTCAGTTTTATTCTGTGGTCAACCGGGACAGCAAAGTCGACAATTTTGCAGATTTTCTCTTTTTTGTTGATTATTATAAGGTCTGGTCTTCTGGCCGAGATGAGTTGATCCGTTTACAGCTACTTATCTACTGAGATAAATCATCTGTATCAATAAATGTTACTGCAAGGATTATCTTATGGTTATTTAGGATTATCCTATTGTTATACAGAATTATCCTATAGTTACTTGGCACCATATCGTTACCAGGAAATAATTTGTGATAGATCGGAAAACTTGAAATCATATTAATGCGTTCAAACTAATAATTATCTTTTAAAAACGATAATTGAAGGAATATGGTTGAGTATGAATTATTTGTGGCAGATAGGGATATTTGATATTATACAACTGTTTATATATTATGTGTATTATTAGTTACTTAAAGTTATACTCTTTTCCAAACAATTATTTCATAGTTACTTGAAACCGTGTAATTACCAGAAAATTATCGGTGATTGATAGGTTTGTAACCATGTTAATGCATGAAAACAAATGGTTATTTTTCTAAGGGTTAACTGACGCCTCATGATTATAGATAGGAATACTTTATATTATACAACTGTGTGGAATGGCACCTATTCTGAGAGTAATCACTGTAGGAAATGTAATCTGGACCAGACTTCAAATGCTTAACTAGACTGTAAACGTTTCATTTCGTGGTAATACTCTTGGGGAAGACATAGATATCTCTTTCGTCAAGCTTTGTTAAACAGTGAAGCCTATGTGGGTTCTTTAGCTTTAGCGACGAAACAACTCAACGTGATAGAAGACTAATATTAAACCTTCTTTATTCCGCTATAAAACTGACCTAGTGTTGTACTTTGCTCGAGGTGAAGGATCTGGTTAAATACGAATTATATACCAAGCTATTAGTCTAATGAGTAGAGTGTTCGTCAATGGTCCGGGAGACCGGGTTTCAATTCCAGGTCGAGTCATACCAAATACTCCAAAAAATGGTACTTGATGATGTCTCACTTAACACTCGGCATTATTAAGGCAATGATCAAGGGTCAAGTGGAGAAATCTAGGGATTTGAGTAGTGCCCTCTCCTTCATCTCGGTGTGTTAGCTACAGAAAAGGGAGCCTTCGGTCAGCTTCAAATATGTTTGCCTACTTTTCTGATACCTGTGTTAACAAAAAAACTAAGAAAAATACACGAACGTATAAACATAAACATACAACGTACACGCTTCCCTAACTTCTCGTCATAAAATAGACCTTTTTGGGTTTGCCTGCCATTAAAATCCTCCATTCTATTTCTATCATGAAAACCAATAGGTAAGACCGAAACCAGAAGATATGAAACTGTTCGGTCATAAATAATGGGTATTTAGCTGTGTGCAATTCTGCCAAGTTGTCGTAGGTTAAAGAAAGAAATGGGAGCCCGTCTCTTTTTCCAAATGCCCGGCCCAAAGACCTTGAAATGAAATTATAGAAACTATTTCCTCCAACCTACGTCAGCTTTGTCTCACGAGAAGAGTAAACACAAGCCAAGAACAAACCACTGGCCTCCACCCGTTTTACAACGCAATCATCGATCCATTCTTTTCCTCTGACTACAGATTACGGCGTCGCTAGCAGAGTGAGTGATCTTCCCTTATCGGCCTTATCGGATTAGTAGTCAGAACATCATGAAATGAAGCTAGGCGAATTGGCGGGCGGCCAGGCGAAAAATCACGGAACGGTATAGCAATCAGCAAACAGAACGAATGCTATTCAACAAAACTTCTCAGCCATTCGCTGAAATCAGAGCGTGGAATTTCCCGGCAGCGATCAGATTCTTTTCTTCCAACTTGCATCATGGTTTGTGTAGCGTCTGGAAATCTAATCTCTATCTTACTTCTTTGCCTACCAATGAATGGCTTCGTTTGCCGTCGAATAAGACTCGGTCGCGGTAAAAGTCTGGAGATAGAAATCAGATTTGAAGTGTCCCCTATTTTGGATTGTCAGCTTCTCTCCACCAACCCTACAACACCACAGGATAAACATCAATTTAGTTCTGTCTCCTCAGTCTGTGTGCTGATCTTACGAACAGAAAGTATTTTTAAATAATTACTTTCACGGAGAGAAAAAAATGTTTGGCAAATTTTCCCTCAGTTCGATGGTTTCATAATTTTATATAAAGATGCTAAATACTTTTTTAGCTGATAATGTCTTACGTACTCCGATACTGAAGACTTGCTTCATGTAAATTGTATTGTCCAACGAAACGGAGTTGGCGATCTGAGTTCTTGTCCGAGAATGGCTTTGGGCGTTTCACTTCGTACTTAAGCCCTCGAAAAAACTCTTATCATTCATTTCTCCCTACCATCTATTGGTAAATAGTAGAGAAGATTGGGTTATTTTGCAATTGGGGAGACAACCAGTCGAGAAGAAGGAAAGCGTTTGATTTTAAACATGTTTTACTTAGCTTAGAAATTGACCTGTGTGTTATTTCCTGCACGCGGTGGAATATTTGTGTAATAAAAACATACCCTTATGCACTTGCAGGCAATGTATTTCCCAATGTCGGATAGATATGGGAGTCATCTCTTGTCATCTAGTCCTATGTCATATTTCAGATTTATAATCAAATAGGATTTGAGAGCTTAGTTGGTTATGGTATTTAACCCCTACCTAGAATAAATTGATGCACGTCTTTTTGACATGTATTAGCGCGAAATGAATCCAAACAACAATGCTTTGAAATTGATATTAGATCCCCGATCCCATTTTTTACATACATAACAATTACATTACACATGACTAATACGCTCTTTTTTCCATAATGTTTGCTTTAATTGCTTGAGGATTTTTGATATTTTGGAAAAGATATTTAAAATGTATTAAAAATAAAAGGTATTATTTAATCATCATATTTTTTTCTCTCACAAGTAATATTCAGCTTCAAATAGACTGGAGGAAACATAAAGTCATAGATCAGTCATCAAAAAATTTAAAAATAAGCTGCATTTGACGGGTTCCAATCCAATCACTGCAAAAATATCGCATTTTTTTCTTTTTTTCTCCGATTATCAAAGAGTATGCTGTTATTCTTTCGCTGTTATTAAAATACATGAATTTTTTTAGTATATGTCAAATGATTAATAACTCTAGAACAACCTGGATATATATAACTCATATATATATTTTCAAAAAGATATCTAGATTTTTATTGATTTCTTTTAATTACATGACTAAAAATATACTGATGCTTACTATCTGACCTCAGTATGATAGTTGTGATATAAGAAAAATAACAGGACTTAATTTCAGTCGACTTTAGTTTAGCGAAGTTTTAAGAAAAAAAAAACTTTTCCTTTTGAATTCTAAGATATCTAATTAACAGAATACAATTTTATTCAATACAATTCGGTTTAAACTAATTTGGTTACACTAACAAGGTTTTAAGTGATTCAGAGTGAAATCTAAACATCAGTTCCTTCGTTCGAAAATTAATTACAAGCTGAAGTCATTTCGATTGATTGAGGTCATCAAATCACATCAATATCAAGACAGAAAGCACGAACTTGTGAGAATACTTTGTAACGCATTTGTTAAAATGAAAAATCGCAGTGATATTTTGTACGCACACACACACACACACACACACACACACACACACATATATATATATATATATATGTGTGTGTGTGTGTGTGTGTGTGTGCCAAAAATATATCAAGGTTTAATTGTATTTCTTTATAATCATTCAATTTAATTTATGAGGGGTAAACTGATGATCAAGTTATATAATTCCTAGATGAGAATCTAAATATCAAGATGATGTTTACACGGACGTGTTCATATATTGATACGTTCTTTAGCGATATGTTTGCTTAAACCCAGGATGATGTAAGTCCGGCATTTTTTATAATTACCAGATCGAGCACGGAGGGAAATTTTCATGCTCACTAAACTTAAATCGCCGGAACCAGTAATTTAAATGCCAGGGGCATTATTTTGAAGAAAATTACCGTGGTATTAATATATATATATATATATATATATATATATATATATATATATATATATATATATATACGAGGATCATAAATTAGTTTCCAAACTTTTTTCGTATGGGCACTTTTATTGATAGTGCATACAGGAAACTCTAGCTCCCTTCGAAGTAATCTCCTCCGGCACTTGTACCGTTCCAACAACTTCTGGAAGGCCCCATGTAAGTCCTCTTGTGTGAACGTGTCAATGACCTTCGTCACAGCCTCTTTCATCTCCTCAATTGTCTCATAAAAACAGCCTCCTAGTTTTTCCTTGAGCTTAGAGAATAAGCAAAATTCACTGGGAGCAAGCTCTGGACTATAGGAGGCTGAGGAACTGTCTTGATTCCCATCTTGGTCAAATAGTCTGTGACAAGGATGGAGTTATGGACTGGTGGATTGTCCGGTGGAAATGCCACTGACCCTATTTGAAGAGTGCTGGTCTCTTCCGACGGAATCTTTTCCTGAACTCCCTAAAAACCTCAATGTAGTAACCCTAAACCTAACCCTTTGGCCAATCAACTCGAGTGTATTGACTTCCTTACTCCTCCCACACCTCTCATCATCCCTCACAGACTCCCTGCCTTCATAGAATCTCTTATGCCACACAAAAACTGATGTTCGATTCATGCAAGATGGTGCAAAAGCAGGGTGAAGCATTCCATACGTTTCTGTGGCATTTTTTTTCCAAGTTTAAAATATAATTTTATTGCATATCGTTCTTCTAAAGTGTCAGATTGCATTTTTGAAATTCACCAGCTATGACAATCAGGTTTTAGTAGGGTGTATTCTTATTCCTGCAGTAGCCGTTCATTTGAACCTGAAATCATATGAATTGGTCAGTCGTCAAAAACGATGGATAGCAATAACATACTGAATTTTCGAGTGTCTATAACAATTCTAAATGCCTATACGAAAAAAAAAAGTCTGGAAACTTATCGTATGCCCCTCATATATATATATATATATATATATATATATATTTGTAGAGAGAGAGAGAGAGAGAGAGAGAGAGTGTGTGTGTGTGTGTGTGTGTGTGTGTGTGTCCGTGTCTGTGTGTGTCTGTGCATGTGTATTCATGTGCATCTGCTTTTCTGTGTGTATGTGGTGTGTGTGTGTGTGTGTGTGTGTGTGTGTGTGTGTGTGTGTGTGTCTGTGTGCGTGCTAAAGTTTTGCCTCGTAATCTGTGTATGTGTTGTACATATATTCATGAAAACATTAAATATGACTTATAGAAATGTCTCTTTAAAACTAATTAGGTAATATATGAAGTAGTTTGATGTCCACGAATAAAATTCAGTCCAACTCGACATATTTGTAAATTGATTGATATTTTCGTCGTGTACAATAAAATTAATCATCCTTTATATTGAATAAAGGTACGTATTATAGTCTACATTAAGCATAAGAAAAATTTGACGGAAATGCACTGATAAAAGCTAATAAAAAATTACTCTTTAATTTCGAATTATAAATCTTAGTCTTACAGGAAATAAATTGAAAGATAAATAAGGACGACTCACTCATCAGCTGCATTTAACAAACTGAAATAGATTCATTTGCACTGCCAAAATAACTGCATTGAAATTAAGTCCTTGTGAGTTTGGTTTCTTTGTCTAATGGCATGTCACACTTTGTCGGTTGTTTAATGTCAAAGCTGTGCTTGAAGAAAAATGGTTGAAGTGCTACTTAAAACTTAGCTGAGAGAGGAGAATATGGAAAAAATTTGGAGAAAAAGTCATATTTCATTATTTGTGATGCTGACAAAAGAAAGACACGGGGAACACAAAAAAGTTAATAGAAAAACATATATTCAAGTAAAAGGAAGAAGATACAAGGGAACCTGGTTAAACAGAAGTTAGTTAAGAGGAAGCTGAAAGTCCAGTGGGTTAGTGACTATCCGTCCACTACGTAGTGGTATCACACGTGATTTGGTCACGTGGTCTGGTCAACCCCTCTGACGCTCAGTTGATGTGTATTTATACAGGTGGGAGATACCATTATGTATGGAGTACAATATTACCTATTCTCATAAATCTGTATTTCCCGGTCATGATATCACACCAGGGACCTTTATTTATTCAGCCAAAAATTCCACCGACGGAGCTTTATTTAAGATTGATGCAGGAATACATTGCCCTGTTTTCCTTTTCTTTTTTCTTCACTTTTTATTTTCTTGATATTTTCGTGATATTTGTTGAGGAAACCTTGAAACGTTTGACTTTGCATAGGGATATACGCTGAGGATTACCTTTAAAAGCATAATACCGATGATGTGGCGTGTTAAGTGTTATCGCAGTAGGAAATGGAAATAGAGAGCCAAGTTCATGTAATTGACAAGCCATTTGCATTTTATTTCGCGCTATGCCCTTGGTAAAGGTATGTTCCACCATGTTATGGGTAAATAGTACTACATTCTAAGTTCATTTGCTTTCGTTGGTCAGCCAGTTTAGAGGAAGGAAAACTTAAAATTCAAACAAGTGTTACAACGCTAAAATGGCATTATTTGCATCCATATTATAGATAATGATATGAAAATATATTGTTTTGTTCGTTTGTTTTTTTCTGTTTTTTTTTTTTTTTCATCAACAAAGATTGTGGGTAAACTTGATTATTAACATTCCTGAAATTATATCAATCTATTTAATTCATTTTAGCGATTTGTCTGTGTCAAGTGATGTTTAATGTGACAAATGGCTGGATCACAGTTACAGTGCTACTTTTACAATGTACAACAATCTGCAGTGTTAGACGATGAAAATATTCAAAACCACTGATTTCAGCTATTGCAGAACAATAAAGACTACAAAACCTGTCCCGTTTATTCTAAATGCGAAACAAATTTTCAGGCGACAGCGCCATATAAATAATTTACATGTGTATCGATATATAAAAGTTTACATGAAGAAGTTATTACAAGGTTGATTTCAACGTGAGTAAGGTAGGAAAAATTCAGAAAATGGCAAATAAAATGGACACATATGCACGTACCTATACTAGTTTAGCCCCTGCTACTCGCATATGTATGGTCAGAGTGTAACCCTGAAAGTGCCCTAATTCGTAAAAAATAGGCTGTGCTGAAGAAAAAGTTAAAATCAATGTCATAATAACTTATCAATTATAAAAAAAATAGTGTGTGGTGGGGGTTATCAGCATAACTGACGATTGTAACCAATATATATATATATATATATATATATATATACTAGTGAATGGAAAGTTTTAAAATACAATAGTCACAATTATATTGGACGTCATGAATTTTAAGCCTACTTTAATTCAATTTTTATATACAAAACGGTATTCCTTTCTCCATCTGAAGATGTCTTTTTAGACCTGAAATAAATTAGTAATGAACCACAACATGGAATTTTACTTTCAATTTTATATGAAAAATGATTTGATTTTTTTTAAACAGAAATAAATCATCGAGTTGTCATTAAGCATTTAAACAGAATATTCCTAGTTTGTAGGTATGAGGGTAAATATATCAGCAAACACCAATATTTTCATGAGGTTCATCATCATCATCATCATCATCATCATCGTGTCACACTGCTTGCATGGGTTTCCCTGATCTTCTGTCGCTATCCATCTCTTTCATCCATTGCTCCCGGGAGATCTTCCAGGCTACATCCTGTATCGGCATAGAGCTGTTTTAAATTGGTTCAAGCTGGTCGTCCAACATTTATTCGTCCATGTGAAGAGTTCCACCGGATTATATTGCTAATGAATCCATCCTTGCTGCTCCAGTCTCGTATGTTCAGTTCGTCTACATTGGATAGTACAGCCACCTATCCTTTGGGGAGTAGGTGGCTGTTTTGTTGGGTGTTACCCCAAGGAATTGTTTAATACAACCATGTTCAAACTCAACTTGATTTTTTTTTATAAAAGTAGTATATATATATATATATATATATATATATATATACAAAGATATGTTAGATTTTCATTTAAAAAAATAATGATCTTTTTTCTTAAATGCTTTATTTCAATTCTGAAGTCTTAAAATATCTTTATAGGAAGTGCTAATAGAATTCCTAGAAGAAATGTAATTCCATTTGATCAGGTCGAGAACGTTTTGGGATTTTATATATATATCTATATATATATATATATGATATTTTTTTAGATGAAAGCTTCTTCTGCTAATATATGAGGATAGATAGATCGATTGATAGAATTTTAAAAAAAACACGTTTTTTTTTTCCCTGACGGCAAGATGGATTTACTTATATGGGTTAAAAACGATGGCAGGTTAGTTTTGACGGGATTTTAAAGTTTCAATAAACATGCTCACCTACATGCACGCATGCGCGCGCGCGCGCACACACACACACACACACATGTATCGCTGAGGTTTGCCTAAAAGGTAGAAACACATGTCATAAAATGTGTTCAAATGAGGCCCATTTTTCAATATCGTCCCCATTATCGTCCACTACTTCTTTCATTAGTTTTAGAGTACTTATATCGTATGGGTAAAAATCGACGACTGAAGATATAACATCACCCGATGACCTTTTCAGCCCACCGATGTATATATACATATACATATATATATTGAAAAATTAGTTGATCCCAACACTCTTAATATTAAATTTCTTTGAAATAAAAGATACCCGGATTTTTGTATTACTTTTGAGATATGCATTCAAAACGTTTATTACCTGTTATTTATTATGCAACTCTAATACATCAAATGATGATAACCAATCCAAACCTCTCGTATATATTTACGTATTTTTTTGTTGTTGTTCGATACAGCAAGGTTGTAAATTGTATTCAGATTACAGTAAGGAAACTCTGTAACCACGTTTGGTCATACCGGCTGCTTAATTATATCCGTTTCGATTACATAATATTCGACTAGAAACTAAATATTCCAGTTATCATTTGTTTCTAAGAAAATTGAGTTTATTATGTTCTTTTTCATGTATATATTTATTCATGTGAGATCCTTTTTACCTTTTCAACAGCTTTTACATACATTTTCTTTTAAAAATTCGGGAATGTTTCGTTTTTTCCTATGTTTTTTCTGAGGATGTTTGGAAATATTGCTTCGTTTTTAAAATTGATGCTGTGTTCATACACGCTTAGTCTCATGAGCATAATGATGTTTGGTAATGCTTATATATATATATATATATATATATATATATATATATATATTTGTTAAGAAGATTACGAAATGAGATCTGAACTCATTTTAAGCAAGGTAATTTATAAGTACTTTTTCATGTTTTAGGAAAAAAATATGAATAAAATAAACAAGTTACTGTTGACTGGTTTCTTTTTCTGAATGTTATTCTGATATTTTATTTCGGTATTTATCTATTTATCTATTTTTTATCTAAATAAAAATGACTACCCGAAATCAACAAAACAATGCCGCGTTGTTTATTCCTGAACAACGGAACCTGTTAAATATTTCCCTGCTTCGCTGATTGGAAAACATTATTTTATTTACCAGTGCCTCAAAGATTACAGCATTATCTTTTTCTTTTGTATTTATATATGGAATATAATAATTAACTTTATTAACCGTATATCAAATAACTACGGTGAGTTATAAGTTTTAGAATATTTTGGTAAAGTGCGACATAATTCGGCAGGTTCGGATGGTTTTTACTGAGATCATGAAGTAACTTCGATTTGGAGATGCCGCGCTAACTTTATATTCCCCAACAGGTAGTGGCCGGATTTGTCTTTATAGTGTTACATATCAACCATTAACAGACGTTAATTGTTTGCGAATTTCTAAAACAGGATGCAGCTGTGTCTTAAGATAAACAGAAGAAAGTGTAAATGACACGTGTATTGCATTGGTGGGATGCCATACTGTGTGTGAGCGTCCGAAAATATATAAGGACGGAAGTTTTCAAAGACGAGCACATAGTAAGCCGGGAGCAGTGACACTAGATGCCACGCCGCCCGGGCGCAGATCCAGAGGAGGCCAGAGGATCTTAGATTGAGAAGTAAAAGTCTAAATGTACAAGACTCGTTAATGTCGAAGGCAAGTATGATCTCAGAACAAAGAAGAAACGAAGATGAATAAATGTTTTAAGTAGGCTCTGTACCCGCCTCGTAGAGGCAGAAAAAAGAAGAAACGAAGATGATTAAATGTTTTAAGTGGGCCCTGCGCTAACCTCGTGGGGGCAGAGCGGAGATGTAAGGCTCTCGGAATATATCGTATCTCAATGGTGTAAATCTCAGCAGTTCCCAACTCTCTCTTTCTCTCCTCACCAACCATTTCTTAACATTTCGTAATGAAGAAGAGAGGTGAATAATGATTTAAATAAGTGTGGTCACTTTCTTCCGGGTATACAAAACTGGCTTGCAGCTCGGCTTTGGAATCCATCGTTAAAGGCCTTAGCAGATCGTCGAGGTTCTTGTAATTCAGACCAAAATTTCTTTAACCTTTTGGTTATAGTGTGGTGATCTACTACGACTTTACCTTTTGTACATCTAATGTTTGTGATTTCTTCCGTTCCATTACAGCTAAATTTGAACCCGTAAAGCATAAATTAAAAAATTAAACATCATTACTCGTTGTTCTTTGAAGCTTTCTAAATTACACACGGAGCGAAGCAAAACACTATGTTTCATAACACCAACAACCACAGTATTACTAATTGGAGCGGTCACCTTTACCAGGATCTGATTCACCCAAGCGATATGCGCTTTGTAAAATAGTTCTTACTAAAACTTTGTAAAACTCTTGATTCAGCCAAGTAATTAAATATTGAAGGAAATAACCATAACCAGGGAAAAAAATACTTCGTTAATGTTTTGCACACGAGACGACATGTGTGCGCATTTGGCTCCTCATGTAACAAAGGTCTATGAAGATGTTGATATTTATGCATGTTAAGTGACCAAAGATTGTAATTTGCATTACCTACTTATTGCTTCTGTATTGATAATTTAGAGGAGAAAATAATAACCTTTAATGTTGAAGAAAGTCACCATATTATTTGTACTGGTGTAGACATGGCTTTATACTTGACGTTTAAACATGAAAATTTTCTTTGTAGTAAAGGTTTGCTTATAATATGTCATTTTGGCTGGGTTGCACACACACACACACACACACACACACACATACACAAATTAACACACAGATAGATTGATAGGTAGATAGATATCAACTAATAGTGTTAATAATATGAAGTCCTTGACGCTCTCTTGACATCCGTGACTTTCGTCCTTGGCTCGAAGCATATTATTTAGACTGCATCCATTGTTCACAACGAAAATGAATATCCGCTGGTTAACAGACTCTAGTGTGTCTATGTGTAGAAATCCATAAGAGAACGTCACTCAAGCTTTTATCCTTATTTTTTCTTGCAGTGCTAAGCATGTCATATTCTTTTTACCTAAATGTCTCGTGAGAAGGAATAAATAGACATATAGCTACTGTTTTCAAAGTCTCAGACACAGACACACCTATCTATATATCAATAAAACTATCTATCTATCAATCTATCTATATCTATCTATCTATCTATATATATATATATATATATGGGGAGGTAAGCAGGTGTGAGGGAGGGGGTGTTCAGCATTGCTTACGAGAGAATCATTTTCATAATGGGTAAGGCGTTTTTAAATCTATTGTTATTCTCATATTTGCTCTTTGAGAATTGAGCATTTATTTCTTAGAGGTTCAGGATTTTTGGTGGAGAGCATCCAATCATTTCCTGATCAGTCACTTTCCTCGTCTGCTCAATGTTTCGAATACTTCAGTCATATCAACGAAGTTTATATACAGCCCGCTGTTTTGTTCCTAGCACTTCTTTTGGAGCTACCAAAGAACAAACACTCTTTCGCTGATGTTCCTTCTCGCTCAGAAACCATATTACCTCCTTGGAAGACATTCTTCAGTTATTTGTGACGCGAAATCGACTAAGATCCCAAAACGGGACTTTATTTTCGCTCGTGTGAAGACGGGGCAGGTTGGCACTTGATCCCCTACAGAATAAGTCCTGTTCAGAGTTTTTCTCTCCGGCATATAAGAACTGGCATATTACTTGAGGGAATAATTTAGGGCCAGACTGACCACCGCTGGCAAAGGGGTTCCAAATTTCACACTATCACACACCCACCAGGCCGCTAAACTTCTTCCCCTTAGACAACAGAAGAGTATGGGCCTACAGGTTTTAGTCATAATAATATTAATATTGTAGTAGTCGGCAACTCCAGTTTCCCGTGTGATACTTTAGGAATTAATAGGACAATTCTAAGCAAGATAACATAAGGCGAATAGAAGCTGAAAAGAAAGCATGAAGTAACAACATAGACCACATGGTAAAATGAAAATACATAAAATCCTTTACTACTTATATATACACGTTCAGAGTGTCAAAACATATAATTGGACAGTCCACGAATATCAATGTTTTTTCTTGGCTTTTATCCTTCTTCGAATTGAGAGAGAGAGAGAGTGGTAAACGAAATTTGGGTATAAAGGAAAAATGTCCCCAAAGTTACTTATCTTATTTTCGACGGGGTTCCACTGGAGAATCGTTCTTCTTTTATGGGCTAATAGACTTTGTTCTATTTTTAGTACTGGCTTGAGGGACTCGGGTCTCTCATGTCTCAGTTAATCTTTTGTCTTCAACCCGGAGTAAAGTGGCTATGGTTCGTCTGCCCGCTATGAACCCTGCTCAAAAACTAACTTTCTTGTCCTTTATTTCCGCTGAGGGGAAGGGAGCCCCACTTCCGTTTTGGGGTCCCAGCCAATCATTTGGCTTCTCTCTCTTTCCCTTTCCGATGTCCGGCGACCTGAGGTCACTAAGTACCAACATCTGTTTATCCCCTCTGTGACCCACATTCTCTCTTAACGGTCACTTTTTGACTGCTAGATAGTGCTAATTCAACACGGGAGGATAGTATCAGTCTTACCTCTTCGTCTCCGTGAGCTATCACGTGACATATTGTACAAAAGGATTATTGTGAATTATGCATTTACTAATCATTACCTATATCAGACGTTTCTATTAATGAAATTTTATGAGTATTTCCAACAATATCAGTAAGTATATAAAAGAGTGTATATATATATATATATATATATGCGTCTGATGAAGGCATGGACGGCTATCGATAGGCTCTCGATCATATGGAAATCAGACCTAACCGATAAAATGAAACGCAGTTTCTTCCAGGCAGCGGTTGTGTCGATACTGCTATATGGATGCACTACATGGACGCTAACTAAACGGCCGGAGAAGAAACTTGACGGAAATTACACAAGAATGCTGAGAGCAGTATTGAACAAGTCCTGGCGACAACACCCCACGAGACTCCAACTATACGGACACTTGCCCCCCATCACGAAAACTATACAAGTTAGACGAACCAGACACGCGGGACACTGCTGGAGAAGCAAGGACGAGCTCATAAGTGATGTACTCCTATGGACCCCCACATATGGCCGTGCATAAGCAGGATAACCAGCTCGAACTTACATACAGCAACTATGTGAGGACACAGGATGTAAACCTGAAGACCTGCCGGAGGCGATGAATAATAGGGAAAAGTGGCGAGAGAGGGTCAGGGATATCCGTGCTGGCGGTATGACATGATGATGATGATGATGATATATATATATATGCGTGTGTGTGTGTATACAGCGAATAGTATTTTAAGAGTGCTATTAGAACAGTTTTTATGAACAAATCTATTGGTTTTCCCAGATGAAAAAAATATGTATATATGATACAAAGGTATTACTCTTTCTCATATACCAGCTAATTATTATAACTTGGCTCATATAAAATTCTGCTTAAATGAATTAACATATTGTGTTTGTTTAATATATATATATATATATATATATATATATATATATATATATACTTTTTTTAAGAAAAAAACAAAGTCTGGTAACTTTAGGATTATAAATTTATTTCCATCCTGTTACGTTAAAAACCATGATCCAAATTTTATAAATAAATTAACATAACAGGATGGAAATAAATTTATAATCCTAAAGTAACCGGTCTTTGTTTTTTTTCTTAAAGAATTTATTACTCTGTAATATTAATTATATTGAGCTCTCTACCAGGAAAATTTAAATGTTCCGATTTTGAATGATTTTCTTGTCCTGAAGGAATTACTCCCAACTCTGGTTTAACTGGACCGAATAATACTAATACTATATATATATATATATATATATATATATATATATATATATCTTAGTAATTCGAGTAAATTTTTCTAAGGGTTAGACAATAGTAGTCATCTAAGTAGAATAAGAATATCCACTTGACTGCTCAAAAATAACGGCTACCAAATATTTAATTAATTTCAGTCCAAAAATATATCGAAACTCACGAGCAGGGCTAAAACGTTTTTATAAATTTAACAAAAAAAATTCGGTTCTGAAGTTCTATTATAACTTTATTTCAGATTTACGAAAATGACCTTCATCAGGTGGAATTAAATACATGTATCCTTTGAATACGATGTGGACCTCCCTACATTGTTTCCAGCAAGGAAAGAAAAGAAGAATAAATACAAGTAAAACACTACTTTTATACAATTTCATAACATAGATTTTTATCCGTCAAAAACTAAATAACTGCTATTACACAGTATTAATTTAGCAAAGAAATATACGGATAGAACTCAGGATGAATTGGACATTATACTGAAATGTAGGAAATCATTATAGATTAATAATGATACTACTTGAGTAAAAACAAGGACTGATAATTTCGATTTCACCTCGGGGTCATTCGACTCCATCGAAATTGCTGACCTATAGTCGGTGTATACATTTTAAATACACTCGGCAGAATCACAAACTTAAATAACTATAAATAGCTATACACCGAAATGATAGTTTAATTTCCATCTCTTATAGTAACTGACTCTTAACATCACAAATACAAAATGAAGTGATTAGAACTTTTAAATATATGAGATTAAATATAGAAATCGGCTCAAACTTAACAATAGTAAACTTTTTAGACCTCACTTTCAATTTGAATGACAATACTTATAAACCATATAATAAAACTAATACCAAATCATTATACTTTAATATGAGTTCTGACCATCCCACACTCATAATTAAACATTCCTAATGCGATAAATAGTAGATTAAATAGATTATCATCTTCAAAAATGATTTTGAACAATTTCAAAGACGTTTATAATGAAGCCATACATAACAACGGGCATAAAAATGAAATAAAATACTTAGAAGCCAAAAACATAATAATAATAATAATAATAATAATAATAATAATCCATACAAGGACTCAAAGACTTACATAGAAAAACACCAAGGGGGACTGATTACTGCTATCAGAAACAATACCGACAACACGATAGATAACAGAATGACAAAAACTAGGAAACAAAAATGGGAAGAAAAACAACTCCATAGGCGTTTAACGGACTAATAAACAACATTTAACACGACAAGACTAAGAAAAGGAAACTTTAAGAGAGAAACAGAATCTCTCCTAATGGCAGCGCAAAACAGCACCATAAGAACCAATCATATGAAAGGGAGAATAGATAAGACGCAGATGAAACCATCAATCACATAATAAGCGAATGCAGCAAACTGGCACAGAAGGAGTATAAGGCTAGACATGACTGAGTGGGCAAGGTGATCCACTGAGAAATGTGCAAGAAATTTAAGTTTGACCATGCCAAGAAATGGTATATGCACAACCCAGCCCCTGTCCTAGAAAATGACACGCACAAATTCCTGTGAGACTTTGATGTACGAACGGATCACCTTATCTAGGCCCGAAGACCAGACCTTATAATACCACCCCACCCTCAAAAAAAAAAAAAAAGAAAATCTGTAAAATTGTCGACTTTGCTGTCCCGGCAGACCACAGAAAAAACTGAAAGAATGTGAAAAGAGAGATTAGTACCTTGACCTTGCCATAGAAATGAAAAAAAAAAATTGAACATGAAGGTGACTATTATACCAATTGTGATAGGTGTTTTTGGCACGGTAAATAAAGGATTATTAAAGGGCTTGGAAGATTTGGAAGTTGGCGACCGAGTGGAGACCATCCAAACAACAGCATTATTGAAAACGGCCAGAATACTGAGAAGAGTCGTGGAGACTTGCGTAGACTTGCTGTCACTCAATCTCCAGTGATTTGAAAAACTCTTATGAATAATAATAATAATAATAATAATAATAATATAACTAAGATTAATAATAAATATGAATAATATTATAAATAATAATATTAATAAAAATTGAGGTAGAAAAATTATTTGTTTAAACCCACCTTTTTTCAAACTCTCAAATATCAATATAGGGGAATATTTAAGTTTAATAAACACATATTTTAAAAAAAGAGATAACGTCTTAGCAAAATAATGAATAAGAATAATGTAAAAATTAGTTATTTTTGTACTAATAAGTTCTCTAAAATAATTGACAACCACAACAACAAAAAACCAAAAAACAAACCTGAATCGACAAATTAGACAAGAATAAAAATAACAACATAAAACAATCTTGAAATTGCAAAAAAAAAAGGAAAGTCTCGAAAGGAATAAATGTAACCTTAATGATATCATATGTCAAGCTCATATCTCAACCAAAAAAAGTTTAAAATAATACAAAAAGCGTGCATAGTTTAAACTGGATACTAAGATATATCAACTACCTCCAATCTTTCAAAAATCACACCTCAACCGTAAAAAATTAATCTGCCCTATCTAAATACTACCGACATTTGAAAGAATTAGGACTAACACATATTATAAATTGGAAAATGCGTAAAAAATCTACCCCTACAAACAGCTTTTTATGATAATTTATGCTTAGATGAGAACATATGCTCATTGAAATATAAAGATGGGAACTTGCTAAATACTTGGAACGAATTAATAATTAAATGTCAACACCAAAAATTATTTGCGTCAATTAAAGTTATATCTTATATATATTAGATATATTTAACTTTAACAGATAATTAGATAATTTAAAAATTAATGTCACTTTTGAAAAATTAACGTATAATTAAAACTCGATTAAATAATTTTAATAGAATTCAGGTTTTGACGAATATATTAATTTTATAAAAAGAGAATATATATATATATATATATATATATATATATATATATATATATATATATATATATATACGTCCTTTTAAAAAAATAGGATAATAAGTTAACATAATATACATTTTTAAAAAGATTCAAACTTAACACGATTGCCTTAAATATTAGGAGGAACTATCCTATGTAGTTCACCGTTTTAAATATAGATAAACAAACTTTCGGTAGCGTGATCAAATAAATCTATATTTGAAATTGCTGATTGCTTTAGTATTTGTATTAAAAAAAGATGTCTTAGATTCTTTAATCCAATATATGTTACAATATTAATCCATTCCTCGTCAAGGTGAATTTAAAAATGAATTGATAACTCTTACTAATAAAAAAAAATTATTTAGATATGATGGGTTTCGCAAATAGAAATTTATGTCAAATTAATGTTAATACTAATCACCTAGACTACCATGACTATATCATTGAATATTCAAAACAAGCATTGTTTTCAAAGAGAATTCGTAATCAAATGTAATCTTTATTTTAACCATAATTAATATAATTAACTCTCAACTCACGAGTAATACCTTTCGATATTCCCATGTTCTTAAAAAAAACAATATTAATTTAAATTACTAGTAATAGGTTCTTTAAAATAAAAAAAAGGAACGCATAAACATTATATTTATTAAAATATAATGATATTTTCAACGAATAAAATTATAATTTTATTCGTTGGAAGCAAGGTACAGGTGTCACCATCGTATTCAAAGTATAAATATTTTATTTCCATCTGATGAAGGTCATTTTTGAAGACTTGAAATAAATTTATTACGAAATTGCTGAAATGAATTTTCCCCATATTTTATATATATATATATATATATATATATATATATATATATATATCCCTCACTACGCTTCAAACTGTAGGTAGATTATATGGGGAACATTTGTGTAGCCATAATTGAGAAGGTGCAAATGGAAGTATTTTTTTTTCTGAAAGAAATCTGAAAAAGGCTAAGAATCTCATGGTTGTCTGTTGATTGGCTAAGGGAAGTCACATGATTAAGAAAAGTAAAAGTAATTGCATTTGTAGATTTTAGAACGACACAGACTTTAATATGCTTTGAGATTTCTTACGTTTGTAAAACTTCTTTAAAATACTCTAAAAGATATAAATGTCCTTTTTTAATCATCGAAATTCTCTACAAAATGAGGTAAACATTCATTCCTTCATAAATAGAAGTTTCATTAACAGTTTATCCGCTGTTTACAAATAAACTGACCCTGCTCATACGTGTTCAAATTATCCTTTTTTTATTTATTGCATGCATTTAGGCCTTCATCTAGATTGTAGAGGCTGCTAAACAGATATAAGATAAATTCATAGTTGGTTAAACGTTAAAGATCACAGGAGGTATTTGCTTATAATTCGGCTTAAATAGGAACGTTTTCATAATAATGAGTCTTGTATAAGCGTTTGTCGTTTTGACGACGGCATATCTACTTTGGTTATTTGAAATGTTTCGGAAAAAGCCCGACACTTGAAAACAAATACGATGTAGATGTATTACACTCCATTAATAAAACAGGCATGACGTTCCAGACAGAAATGGTATGACCGTAATTATATACTAGATCGCATTCTGGTATCAAGGGTATAAGGTCTGAAGAATCGGAACCGATTTTTCATGATCTCAAATGACAGATCAAGTAGATAACCCATTTATCTTTAGAGAAGTGATGCCAGAGAGTCAGGATATCAGCGATTTGTCTTGTTTCATTGGAGCGAAAATCATAGGGTGTATTATAAAGAAAAATCTTTATATTTTGTTATAATGATTTACGGGGATAGACAAGTGATTTGTCACTCAAACGTAAGCCAACTAACGAACGTATACACGCACATACACACTTACACAGACGCAAACATTTACGTACATTCACATTTAAACACACACGCAGACAAATAAGTGTGTTGTATTTGTGTGTGTATGTGTGTATGTTTATGTGTGTGTGCGTGCGCGTTCCACAAAATTGGTCTCATGAAAGTGTAATAAAACTTCCGTTGTTATATTTGCACGACGCATATTGGCTATTGCATTTAAATATGAACATAACATTTAGTGGTAGACTACACGATATAATAGAGGTAGACTACATTTAATCTCTCTCTCTCTCTATCTCTATCTCTCTCTCTCACTCTGTTAATTTCCTTCTATGGGTCTTTATCTCTTTCTATTTCTTTTTGTCTCCTTCTTTCTCTCTTTCTTTCTCTCCCTCTCTCTCTCTTTCTCTCTCTCTCTTTCTCTCACTCTCACTCTCTCTTTCTCTTTATTTCTAACCATGTTTCTTTATATATTTATCTTTGTCTGTCTGTCTCTCAGACAAACACATACTCTCCCTTTCTCTGTCTTAATTTCTTACTATGCCTCTCTCTCTCTCTCTCTCTCTCTCTCTCTCTCTCTCTTGCTTTCTAAAACTGTTTTTTTCTATTTTCATAATTTATTATCATTTTCACTACTCCCGTCTTTTCCCTTAACTATCCGACTTCATATTGCATGCTTTGAGTCACTAGAAAAGTAGTCACTTGATTCCAGTCGGGAAAAGAATGGAAATTAATATATTTACAGGTTGTTTTCCTCTCTTTATTAATATTTTGATGATTCAAGCATGTGCGTTTCCAAAGCATCCTTTATAGAGAGGAATAAAATCATTATTGTTCTCCTGAAACGAGAATGCTCAACTCTTAAAAACAATTTCTCACTAACCTGTCTTAATAGAGATGAAATCAAGTCTCATACATCTGTCGAACACTCATACTCTTTCTTTGGAGAGATATTTGGTGGTAAGAGGAGATTAGAAAGTAATATTTTATATTTTTTTTTTCTTTTTTTCTTTAGATTTCCCCATCTGCTTCAAAAAGACTTTAGTTGACCGACATTTAATCATTCTCAAGACAAGTTTAAAACCATTGACAAGTTGATGCAATCCATGTTTGTTAACGGTACTTTGTAGTGCACACACACACACACACACACACACACACACACACACACACACACACACACACACACACACACAAACGTATATATATATATATATATAAAGAGAGGAAGAGAGAGTCAACGACGAAATTATTCGCACACCCATCTGTTTAGCATATTTTTATCTATATCTTAAAATATAACGTTGGCATGATGTCATATTTGTTATATGCTAATAAACACAGACACACACTCACACAGACACGCACACAAAAGGAATATAAAACTCCATTTGCAGAATAATAAGCTAAATACAACAAATTCGACCGGCGAATCATGCAAAATAGTAAACGACAAAATTATCCCTACAAGAGAAAATATCGTTTTCAAAATATTGCTTCGTTATAAGTATATGTAATTTGCATAATCCTTTTACTGGTGAAGCTTTCTAAACTATTTATTCAGGAGAATATTTATGATAATTCCAACCAGGAACATTAAGGTTTTTGTTAGAAGGTGTTTATTTAGCTAGAGAGCACTTGGTCTTAGGGGACCGTTATTCTGTGCTTTACGTGCTTTGTAGGTTTGAGGCAAATGCTTGGCGCCTGTGGCATCTCATTAGGGGAACGCCGACGGCGCCAATAATTTTTGTTCAGCCCTCGCATGAGTCTTGACCAGTACTTTGCCCCACTTTAAAATGACTTACTGCCGCATTTCGGTAAGGAGAAACGTTGGAAAAAAAAACAATAAAAAAAAACGCGTGTTAAATAGAGTGTAACTATTGGAATTCTTACATTAATCGATGGTGAAGACGAAGGAGATAAGCGTTGACTTGAGACAGAGAATTATTAATTTCCACTTGTCGGGAAACAGGAACAACACTATTATAAGTCAGTAAGAAATCCTGAGATTTATGATAAATTCCGTTATAAAAAAAAGTTTAAACTGTTTGGCACAACAAATAATTTTCCTGGGTGTAGAAGAAAATTGTTGTACTCACACACTTAAAACGTGCGCAGGATCGCCTCATTAGAAAATCCGGCGATTTGGCGTCACTTTCGTGCGATATGTTGTAGAGTTTCGGCACTAAAATCTGTGGTCACTGGTTCGATCTCCAGTAGTGGAGATTACGGTATACACTGCTGGTGAGATCGAAACAGCTGTCCAGTGTTCCTATATGTCGTGCGTTGGTGTTCACTGGAGTTTCTGGTCGTGGTAATTCAATTCAAAATACTTAAAATTAGGAAAATATGTACTTTGTTCTTCTTTCTTTTGCACTTTAATTTTTCTTTATTTAAATATTACAACAAAAGACGTCAGAGATTTCACCTTCCGTTCTTTCTTTCTTTCTAAAATGCTAACAGTATAGACACACAGATGTACTAGGAGAACACTAGTTTGATATTATTAGGATATGAACGTGTGCATGTGTGTGCGCGCACATGTGTGTATGTGTGTGTATTTAAGTCTCAGTGCACATACACATAGACACACGCGCGCGCACACACACGCACACACACACACACATATATATATATATATATATACATGTGTGTGTTTTATATATGCATATTTGTATGCAGATATATGTGTGTATAAACAACCCCCCCACACACATATATACATATATATATAGGGGTGTCTATAAAATGTTTTTATTTGAAGGAGTTTAAATATATGTGTGTGTGTGTGTGTGTGTGAGATCAATTCTTGCTGAGAAACGTGACGCCTGGAGTCTCAGTATTAATTACGTTTGTTTCTCCTTCGAAAAGAACCCGCAGGGTAACTCCCCAAAACAAAAGGTTCTGGATGAGGAACCGCAACACTATGCAATAAAGCTCTGATTAGAATTTCAGCTGCAGCTGCAAAGACCATGACTCACTATCCTGCAATGGTCTAATCGGTCACGAACATCACTATAGTCGGCCCCACTTGATCTTCGTTTCGCTTTTCACAAAGTCAAGCCAGGATGATGCTAATATATATATATATATATATATATATAAATATCCGTGTATGTGTGTGAGTATGTGTGCGATGTCCAATCTTTAATGTTATCCACACAGATGTGGCTTTCCAACAAATTTAGTGGAGATTATTATTCATAGATATATCACATTTTTCGGAAATTATATCCGTCCTAACAAAGAGGAAATGAAAATAAATTTATGTTAAATTTATTTGAATGTTAACACCGAAAGGGTAATCACCTTTATTTTCAATGACCAAAGCCTCGTGGAAACTCAATGTTTTGATTCCACGTCCAAAGAAATCTGTCGTTTTCTGTGACAGATACAAATCTGTAGGCACAATATCTCTGTTTGGAGTATGCGAAGAACCTGCCATTCAAACAATGCTATCTTTTGTTCGGCTTGTTTCCTTACGTGTTCTCTTGAATAATTCAAGGAGCAATTTCGCATATTTTAACATTTACCCTGGCATGGTTACTTGGTTCATTTTTCAGACCAGTAAAATATTTTACCTTCCTGAGCAATGAACTTGTTATATATATATATATATATATATATATATATAATGTTGAATAATATTAATACTAATAATAACGTGGAGTAGAAGAAAAACTATTAGAAGTAGTAGTAGTAGTAGTAGTAGTAGTAGTAGTAGTGTAACTCTTTATCATAAATATGGCAAGACTTTAAGAGAAGCAAAAACCTTAAAATTAAAATTTAATCTGCTGTCGTATCCTACTCGTATGGACGGGTGGATTTAAACACACACACACACGCGCACACACACATACACACACACACACACATATATATATATGTGTGTGTGTGAGTGTGTGTGTGTATGTATATATATATAGTGTCATCCACAGGCAGAATATTTCGTTATATCTCATGTGGCGAGATACGTAGGACGATCCCATCACATGGATATGGCAAAAGAAGAAACTGAGTAAATTAGTGAACTGCGCTTAAAATATTGTTTATATCTGCATAAACTATCTTTTTACAATATCTTCTTGACAATCTGCTTCTCCATCGAAGAAGTAATCGTGTTGCCATTAGCGTTCATGCAAGCCTCTTCGTTTATGAATTGAGGTCTCGGCAGCCGTTGAATGGATGTAGGTAAACAATAATAATTGTGATTCATAACCGTTTAAAATTTACTTCGCAGCTAATAGCTCCTCGAGGCTAAATGGGTAGAAGCTTTGGCTTGGCGTTTGAGTCAACCAGGGTTTCGATCCCAGCTATGGGAAGCTTCTGTCTAGCCACACTGATGAGTTCTGATAGAACGAAACATATCTGTCTGTGGATGACTATATATATATATATATATATATATATATATATATATATATATATATATGCATTTGATGAAAATAACGATTCGAAAACTTGACACGTGATTATAGATTTGTATTAAGTGTGTTAAGATTTTATATTCTCCAGAGAGAGGCTAATTAATCCAAATACTCTTGTAAGTTATGTTCAGTGCTGCTTAGACAATACCGTATCATATGACTTGAAATTTCTAACGAGTAACATAGGTTGATGATCGAGGAAGCGTGGATCTATTTGTGGCAGAATGTATTCATTATTTCTCTACTATACGGGGGTCTATATCAGCTATTTAGTTAATTAGAATTGTGAAATAAGAACAATTTTGTATTCGAACACACACACACACAGACACACACACAAACGCACACACACACACACACATACACACACACACACACACACACATACACACACACATATATATATATATATATATAAGGGGCGAAAGAGGAATTACTTTACTAGCTGTTCATTGACAGTTGGCTTAATGTGGTTTGGGATTTATCAAATCGTTCAAAGGTGATTGAATTTTAATGTTTATTGTCATGTAAGACTAGCAACTTATTTCTAGCTATTTCCATCTTCAAAGGGTGCTACTTAGTTTTAGCCTCGTATTAAGTTTAGTAAAAGCCTACAAAATCTACGGAGCTCGTGTAACGATTGCGATATACATATTTTCATTTATTTCGACGTATTGTTTAGTTAAACTTATGTTGGCATCCTAGTTATACAGTGGGGTCTTAGACCCCGTTAACTGTATTATTTGATGATATGTGAGATTCTCCACCTAAAATAGCCATGATCAACAATGATAGAAAACTGCAACCAGTGGGCAAGACTTTAGAAGAGTGGGTTTACCCACTCGTTTTCATTGCTCTCAGGCTCACATAGATCCGCACATGTAATATCTGTTAGAATCTAATATATAAGTAAAAGAAACCTATTTACACACTATTAGTATTACATAAAAACATTAAAACATTATATCAGCTTGTAATTTATTTCTATCTAATAAGAATTTCCAAAATTAGAATAATGAAAATATTAAATTTTATATGATTTGTTTTATTAAATTAGAGAATTTTCTTAATTTTATTAGTTGTTAAATTGTTTTCATCATTAGATTCCTGACAGTAAGATTATGCCACAATAAAACTTATATATATATACATAAATATATATATATATTTATATATATATATATATATATATATATATATATATGTGTGTGTGTGTGTGTGTGTGTGTGTGTGTGTGTGTGTGTGTGTGTGTGTGTTTTCGCGCGCGTATGAATGTACGTATATGAATATGTGGTTGTTATATTAAATACTTTTGAAAATTATCACTCTTAAAATCGGGGAATGTCTGTTTTAATTATTTTTGTAACAAGATAATTTATCAATTAATTTATTGCTATGAACTTTCTGTCATGGAAAATTGTGTATCGTTTTCTTTTCAATCATATATTCAAATCAGTTTATTTGCAGTTGTTTTTATAAAGAGGTTGATTTAATCCTACAACTTTCGAAATTACTTAAATATAGGAACAGTACTTTGTTTCCATCGAGGTTCCTAACAAACTTGTGAAAGATTGTTTTTTTTTACGTCATATATGTTTTGCTAAAAAATGATCTGTTTTTATGTTGTGTCGGACTGTATAGATACATTTTGAAAAATATTCTAGAATTACTATAATCATAACCCAGAGATTGATTTTCACTTTAAGGGAGAGAGTAACGTCTCTCGGAGATAAATCTTGTGAATCTGATGTGTACTGTTCTTGCACAAATTTTTGTTTTCGAAAAGACGGCATGATGAGTTGAGCCTGTAACACCGTTGCTTTATCTCTGTATTTAGCAATTTACGATGCATATCACCCTGAATATTTGATTCGTTGATTGATTTAACGGCATGTCACCCCGTTAAGGGTTATTTTATTCTTGGAGTTTAGGTCATAGGGTATATTGTACGTTCATATTTATATATTTGCGTAGATTCTTACCAGTTTTGTGTACACAATTATATCATATCAAGTATTCAGATCTAATGCAAATAATTATAAAACAGATTTAGGAGACCCTAATTAATAAAAACGCACAAGATCAGAGAAGCCCTGGGATAAAGATCAATGACGGAGGATTCCATAATCCCTAGGACTTTAGAACTGAAGCCTCACTAGTAAATGCTGTTTAGTATCATAGCCATCATACATCTTTGGGCGTTGGTCTTACTTCTCGACCGAGATACATTCAGTGCATTCTAAGAATTTCTAACAAGGTCTGTCATGTAGGGGTGATAATAATTTTTCAGAGATTCAAATTAATCATTTAGTTTTGCTTAGAATTCTTCCTATCTTCTATGACTTTGTTGATGATAGTAACATTTAGATATTTGAGTCTTAGTATCAGAATTGTAACCGTATGCTCACTGTTCGTCACCAGTTTTTAAAAACTTTTCTTTTTTTTTTCGTTTTCACCTGATGGCAGAAGCCGTCGAATAAATTTGCTCATACTCTCCTCTTCACCATATCCTCAGTAAGAATAGCAAGATATAACCCACCTGAATCTTCATCCATTAAAAAGGGATTGTACTGATCTTTTTTCGAGCAAATCATTTTTATTGATTTGGAATACAGGAAACTATATAATTGGGAGCAATTTATTGTATTAAATGGCAATAGTTGATACGATATAACTGTGTTCAAAATAACCTTATAAGAGACTAATAAAAAGTCAGATTAAAAATTATTGCAATGGGACGTTGGGCATATAGATTTTATGATTATAAAAATACATTTACAAATGACTTAAATATCGGCCATAAATACCATAGTGGGATACGATATACCATTAAATAAATAAACCAAACCAAACCCAATCTAACTCAAGGGAAATATCATCGCAAACTCACTAATGTTTAATCTTCTGTCAGCCTTCTTCAGACCATGCTTTTTCTTAACTTTTTCAAATCACCTGTTCGCGGGGTCCTTCCTGGAGGCTTATCATCAACAAATATAATTTACTTTAAATAGCAATGTCAAAAAAACAGCAGTATAGTGATAGATCCCCAAAACTTTTATTACGTAATAACGCTTTAAAACATCGACCATCAACAAGTTATGAAGTGTTTGCCAGTTTGAAATGTTTTAAGATACATTTTTGTATCCTATGTAAATGGAAAACATTGGTGATAAACTGATGTTGGGATAATCTAACCCTAAAAGGATAAAAATGCCGTAAAACTAAATGACCAATCACCCAACTATTAATCAATAAAACATGACTATATTACCAAAACTATTTCATATCGTGTTTCCTCATATTCATCATCGGAGGAGACACATAGTCCATATACTGCACACCAGCTGGATTGCGACACGAGGTCAATTTGTTTAGTGCAGTTTAACTGGTTTGAATTCAGTATTTTCCATACCAAAGTTAAATTACCCAATCTTTCCCACTATTTACCCATAGCTGAAGAAAGAATAGTTGGATGCATACTTCTCATTTCGTAGGATCCATTGATATCATTGTGTTGAAAAGTAAACCACCGATGCACTAAATAACGCAAAAACGGATGAAAATCAAATCCCTGACGTAGCATACATTTCATTTAACATATCAGACCTGTTTATTTATTCATTATTTATTCATAATATACGTCATTTATTCTATTAGATCTTACGTGCTGCAACGATGTACAAGGTACTTTAGTAGACTATTGTTAGTGAATTCGATTCTCACTGGTCGCTGCATACTTCTGAACTTGTGCTTTATCGTTCTCAGTGTCACGTGTTAATTAAACAGCAGACCCTAATATGACGAAATGTGTACGCCATCGTACTATTTCTGCTCTGTAGTTGCCGCGAGGACAAGTAGCTATGCTTCTTGTGATCTGTGGAGCGTGTGATGGATAAACGCTTCGGACTGCCATATTGGGTGCTTTTTTTTTTTTTTTTTTTTTAAGTGAGGGTTCGCACCTGCCTTTTATTTTTGCGAAGAGAGGACGATTTTTCCTCGTCCTTTGGTTTAATGTGTAGCAAGCAGGTTTTCGACTTCTTTATAAATGCAAGATATTTCTCTTATCCCGTTAAGACTCACCGACATTAAATCAAGGTATTTCACTCTTACTTTGATTTTTTTCTTCGTCAATAATCAATCAAAAAATGATTGATTTTTGAAGCAGGAGAGAGAAAGAGCGAGAGGGGGAGAGAAAGTGATAGAGATAGATTGAGAGAGAAGTGGAGAGAGAGAGAAAGAAGGAAAGAGAGAGAGAGAGAGAGAGAGAGAGAAAGAGAAAGAGAGATGCATTTCTCTTTGCTCCTTTCTGTTACCAACGATTAGACTCTTTGATTTGTGGGGAATGAAAACTTTTTTGGCTTTTTTGGTTGCTGGACTGATACACTTTCTTTCGCTCAAACCCTGACTATTCTTGTCTGATGGTCGAATTCTCACAGATCCTCAAATATTCTGATACCTCCAATGCGAGAGGTATCCTCTTCCTTCTTAAAAGACGTTAAAATAAATCTACAGACCGCCCAGTATGAACGCCTGTAGATAGTCATTACTCTCAGGAATTAGTTATTTTTTTGTCTATGTGAGTGGATCGACCGCTGATTTAGCTTATTTGTTTAAACCAATCAGCACTTCCAATCTATGACAATATGTCACCGTGCCACACCTGACCTAAGCCAAAGAAATGAATAACCTTTTCGTGTGCTTTGCCAGAAACCTATTTGCGACAAATGTAAAAAGAAAATAACTATTTTTAAAGTGAATTTTAATCTGTATTTGTTTTTTTTTTTTATCCATATTGTTCTTCGATCCTATTCCAGGAAAAGCAACATCCCCAGTTCAGCTGCTACCACTCTGCCTCGACTGTGCATGATCATCTTGCTCCAATATATGTCTCCATTTTTAACTTCCATTTATATATTAAAAAAGCATCTACTTCAGCTAATATAAATATTGAAATGCTTTTATCATGCCCAATTTTCATTCAACCATCCATAGGTTTTATCACAACTAAGCTATTTTAATTTCTTCGTTATCACCTAATATATGCCAATTACATCGAAGGACGTATTCACAGATAACAAATTTAATATTGAATTTCAAAAACACAATCAAACCTATCAGCTTACTAAAAATAATGTTCATTTTAAAATTAAAATGTCCTAGTTTTATGATGTAACATTTTTTTAAAAATATTCAACACAAAGAAATTCCAAACTTAATTCTAAGTGATTTATCAATCTTTGTTTTCTGGAGTTAAATTTCAAAGCAATTTGTATAGTTTGCGTCAAAATACACATTATTTGAAAAGAATTGTCTTGTCTTGTAGTTTATCTTTTATCTGTTTGCCTTTTCCCCTCCTAAGGAGATAATCAGGGACATGTGAGGTTCTTTTGGCATTCATGTTTTCAGAGACGTTTTCCTTTAGGTTTTAGCAAAGTATCTTTTTGTTCAGTATTTTTATACCATTAGAAAATGTGTCAATCTAAGAAGAATAGAATTTAAAGGAAACTGTGTTGCCAACGTTAATGTCATAATTTGAAGATGTTTTGACATTTAAACATCCAATTGTCATTTTTAGAGATAATTGAAAGCTAGTTCGTCTAGATCTCGTCCTAATTTCAAAGAAAATTAAGTGTCAATATAAAAACATTTAAAGTCACCTGCTTATTTCCAGTTCTGTCTTGTTTACGTAAACAGGGAGGCGTCGGTGGCATAAAGATTGTTTACTCAGGAAATGTATTCGGTAGCCCGGGTTCAAACCCCGAAGAAGGCTGTTTGCATTTCCTTTAATAATAGCATGGATCTATCTCTTGTCTTCATGTCTAAAGAAAAATAGTAGGGCAGACTGGTTTTATTCATACTTGATACAGCCACCGGGTTTAGAGAAAAAAACTCTGAAATACGGTTAAATAGCAGAACAGACTGTGTCCTTTTCCTTGGTTCGACAACCATTGCAGGAAAACGTTTAAACTAAATCTACGCAGCTTAAAAATAGCCGATGTGTCACATCCTGCTGGTGGCGAAGATTTTGTTTAAATGTATACTTAAGTGATGATTTCTCTCGGTATATACTTAAACATTACCTAGTATCAATCAAAAGAAATAATACAGCGTTGCCAAGGCAGAATTTGTCTGACAACGACAAGCTGACAAAAATAAAAAAGCATTGCAAACACAACACCTACGACTGGGGATATTAAGATTTTATTAAGTAATTATTAGGCGTTTTTCCCTTCTTTTTTTGTATTTTTAGGTGATTATTCAACGATTGAAGTTTACATAGCGAGTCGTATATTTATAAACATCCTTTTATATCGTTTTTGTTATTTCAATTTTTGAGATCATATTCTTAAAGTTTACTTTGTAGCCTGGCTATGAGACTAAATTATTTCGGATGATGAAACTCCAAATCTGGATATCTAGCGGTGAGTGTAGTACGTCTTCTTCATTATTACTAGCTGGTTTACTTGTATAACGGTTTATATCAAGTGTTAAGGTCATATCAGAGGGTCAAATACATCTGTCTGAAAAACATTTGTATTTATCTGACTTAGATTATATCTACTAGTATTATGACTGTCAGCGTCTTACTACGTCTGTTTGGTAGAGTAATTCCTCATTTTTTTTTGTTTTTTTTAACTTATCGTCATAAAGAATGTAGGGAGGAAAATATTTTTTGTAAAGTCTTAATTTTGTTAATAAGTGTCTTGGTTTTAGGTTGGAATTGGTGGATGAATAAAACATGCTTAAATAAACGACTGATGCCTCACACATTGATTAGAATTGAAGCATAATAGAACGTAGAGGTAAAATTTGCATTTGTATTATCCATTTTTTGTAAAGACTTATTTTTCAGTAGGATTTTGTTTGCCTGTTATCTTCAACCGAACCTTGCTCAGTAAGAGCGAGTATACTCATACAAGATCTAGAGGAATATGAGCAAGTGGTTGTTTACCTTTTTAAACCGTCGCGACTGGGTGGGAAGTGACATAAGTCATTTCTCATTGACCAATTCCATTTTAAAAGCTCATTAGGAGTAGCATTTTTAATTTTTTTAAAAGTGTATGCTGTGTGGTTTTGCGTGCTTCGTGAACTTTTTACAGGGGGAAAACCGGCCGGAACAATAGTTTGGGTAGGTTCGCTTGGAAGAGCAAGTATGATGTTGGAAGACCCAAAACTTGTAAGGACCAAAAAGAACATCACTGACGAGGCGATCCTGCGGACGTTTTAAGTTTGTGAGTACGATTTGTTTAATATCACATAAGTGTTTGCAAACAAATGATCGTTATTAAAAAAAAAAAAAAGTAATTTCAAAACTTATATATGTACAAATGGTTTGTATTAGATTGGAAAATTTTGGTGCCATATAACTGTTAGGGTTCCTATCATTAAGCCAAATAGATCTTTTTAGAAATATTTGATTTTGATATAACTACGGATAATTTCTTTTTTAGATTACAAAATTTGATATAATTTTTTCGTAACTCATCTTATAGCATATCAACTCCTTTAAAACTTTCTTAAAAATTTTCCCAAGAAAATGTTTCTCTTGATTATTAGCTATGGTTGAAACTAACATAGAAAAGCTCATACTACAAGCATCTTTATACGATTCATAACTGTTGTTCATCTAATATATATATATATATATATATATATATATATATATATATATATATATATATATATATTAAATAATAAAGACAGATTTTGTCTGTTTAATTTGATTAAGATCCTTTCGGGTTTCCTGATAAGTGTCTTGTTTTTAGGTTGGAATTAACTGATAAATGAAACATGCTTAAATAAATGGCTGCTGCCTCACACACACACATACACACACACACACACACACACACACACACACACACACACACACACACACACACACACACATATATATATATATATATATATATATATATATATATATCGTTTAGGTTCTTACAGTAGTTGTTAAAATAAAAATGTCACTTGTAATGGAGGGGAGGAAGTCGGATAGGTTTTTTTTATTATACAGCTTCCATTTGTTGTTTATACGTATGCTTTACAATGTGAAAACTAACTGATGGTCGACTCTTGATTAGAAATAAGTGTTTTTATAGTGTCTATAGCTATTGTCGATCATGAATTGGTCTTATTTTACTAATTGAAGTTTACGTGTATTTTCCTATATGGTATGGTATCTATCACTTATCAACATGTGTTAATTAAAAGATAAACGGAAGTTAACCAAAGAAATAAAAAAAGAAAACTTCAACACACTACAACAAATAAAAAAGTACATAAGCAATGCAATGTACGAGTTGACTTTGATGATTCATCTAAAAACAGAGAACCACTTTTTTAAATTGTGTATCAATAGCAAATGGACTGATAGATTGGATGATTAGAAATTCTGTTTTAAGTGAGGTAGATGTTGTTTTTAAAATATAAACCCTATTAAGACCTCATATTGAATATTGAACTCAGTGTCGTGACATGAAAATTAAAATTATATGTTGAGATTAGAAGAGCTTTTGGATAATAAATAGTAAAGATTACAGGTATAGGAAGTGATTAGAAAAAAATCGGATAAACTACATTACGATAAAAAAGGATGAGAGGTGATCTTATCAGAGTTTTCGAAATAATTAATTGAATTTCATATTACTGCAGTAATCTTTTTCAATATTTTTCCATGTAACTTGAAATTTACTCTCAATACATTTTTCAGGAACTAAGTTGACTAACTAATTGGATATTTTAGCTAATAGAGTTATATATTTGTAGAACAAATTGCCGAATCATATCAAAAACAGAAATAGGTTACAATAATTTAAGATAAAATTGTATGATTTGAAAAATAATATTTATAAAAATAATGCGTTTCATTCGGATTAACAACTAAACAGAATTTTATATTTCTATTAATATCAATAATGCATATGTTCTGTGCAGATATTTTTTCTAAAGTTCATGTAAGAACATTCGAAGGAGCTAAGATATCAAAGGAATAATAATAATAATAATAATAATAATAATAATAATAATAATAATGATAATAATAATAATAATAATAATTATTATTATTATTTTTATAATATATATATATATATATATATATATATATATATATATATATATATATATATATATATATATATATATAACATCACTCTGCCTGAGTAGGAAATAACACGAGGACAATTGCTATTAAGAAGGATTTTATGGGTTTGAATTCTGCGCTTTCATTCTCCAAGTCAGTTTGCCAGCTTTAAGAGCGTTGTTTAACCTACTGCTTATATTAACTGGATTCATGCCTTACATCAACTTGAGTCACCGTGTCCATTTACCACGACGGAAACCATTACACCTCAGAGACGTGTATATATATATATATATATATATATATATATATATATATATATATATATATGTGTGTGTGTGTGTGTGTGTGTGTGTGCACAGACATATATATATATATATATATATATATATATATATATATAACTTCAGAAATAGTATCGTTTGATGGAAATTAACATCTTCCTAAAATCACATAGAAAATTGATTCACCGATGACATTTACCGGCATCAGTCGAGTTTGTATTTAGATTTGATATTGTTTATATATATATATATATATATATATATATATATATATATATATATATATATATATATGCACTTTTACAGAGACTTTTCTTATTGGGTTATCCTATTCTGAGGTCAGTTTTTATGTAGTATGTCAATACTTGTGGGGTTATTCTATTCTAAGGTCAGTTTTTATGTGCTATGTCAACCCTTATTGGTTATTCTATGCAAAAGTCATCCATTTTACGTCAACCATTGTTGGGTTATTCTATCCTGAGGTCAGTTTTATATGGTATGTCAACACCTGTGGGGTTATTCTATTTTAAGGTCAGTTTTATGTGGTATGTCAACCCTTGTGAGGTTATTCTATTCTAAGTTCAGTTTTTGTGCTATGTCAGCGCTTATTGGGTTATTCTATGCAACAGTAATTTATTTTACATCAAACCCTCTTGGGTTATTCTATTATTTGGTCAGTTTTATATGTTATGTCAACCCTTGTTGGGTTATTTTACTGTAAGGTCAGTTTCATATGATATGTCAAACATTGTTGTGTTATTCTATTCCGAGGTCAGTTTTATATGGTATGTCAGCACTTGTGGTGTTATTCTATTTTATAGTCAGTCTTTATGTGCTATGTCACCCCTTATTGGATTATTCTATGCAAAGGTCATTCATTTTACGCCAACGCTTGTTGGGTTATTCTATTCAGAGGTCAGTTTTATATGGTATGTCAACCCTTGTTGGGTTATTCTATTTTAAGGTCAGTTTTTATGTGCTATATTAACCCTTATTGGGTTATTCTATGCAATGATCATTCTTTTTACGTCAACCCTTCTTGGGTTAATATATTCTGAAATTAGTTTTATATGGTATGTCAACCCCTGTGGGGTTATTCTATTCTAAGGTAAGTTTTTCTGCTATGTCCACCCTTAGTGGTTTACTCTATGCAAATGTCATTTATTTTACGTCAACCCTTCTTGGTTTATTCTATTATGAGTTCAGTTTTATATGGTATGTCAGCCCTGTGGGGTTATTTTATTTTAAGATCAATTTTTATGTGCTATGTCACCCCTTATTAGGTTATTATTTGCAAAGTTCATTCATTTTACGTCAACCCTTGTGGGGTTATTTTATTCTGAGGTCAGTTTTATATGGTATGTTAACCCTTGTGGAGTTATTCTATTTTAAGGTCAGTTTTTATGTGCTATGTCAACTCTTATTGGTTTATTCTATGCGAAAATCATCCATTTTACGTCAACCCTTTTTGAGTTAATTTATTCTGAGGTCAGTTTTATATGGTATGTCAACCCTTGTTGGTATATTCTATTCTAAGGTCAGTTTAATATGGTATGTCAATCCTTGTGGGATTATTCTATTCTAAGATCAGTTTTTGTGCTCTGTCAACGCTTATTGGGTTATTCTATGCAACGGTAATTTATTTTACATCAAACCTTCTTGGGTTGTTCTATTATGTGGTCAGTTTTATATGTTATGTCGAGCCTTGTTGGGTTATTTTATTGAAAGGTCAGTTTTATATGGTATGTCAACCCTTGTGGGATTATTCTATTTTAAGTTCAGTCTTTATGTGCTATGTCAACCCTTAATTGATTATTCTAAGCAAAGGTCATTCATTTTACGTCAACCCTTCTTGTGTTATTCTATTCCGACGTCAGTTTTATATGGTATGTCAACCCTTGTGGGATTATTCTATTTTAAGGTCAGTATTCATGTGCTATGTCAACCCTTATTGGGTTATTCTATGCAAAGGTCTATCATCGGTCAGTTTTATATGGCATGTCAACTCTTTTGGGGTTATTCTATTTTACGGTCATTTTTATGTCCTATGTCAACCCTTATTGGGTTATTCTATGCAAAGGTCATTCATTTTACGTCAACCCTTTCTTGGGTAATTCTATGTTAACGACAGTATTTAATGGCATTTCAAACCTTGCCTGGTTATTCTATGCCGAAATCACTCTTTATATGGTAGGTCAACCTTTCTTGGGTTATTTAATGCTACGGTCGGTCTTTCATAGTGATAACTCTTGCTAAACTCTTTTATGCTAAGGCCAGTCTTTTATGGTATGTCAATTATTGCTGAGTTATTTTATATAATCTCCCCTTCTCGTGGTATGCCAGCTCTTGTTGGATTATTTTATGTTAAGATAAGTCTTTCGTGGTATGTAAACCCTTGGTGAGTCATTTATGCCAAGTTCAGTCTTTTATCATATGCCAACCTTTGTTGGGTTATTCTATGTTAAGATGCTGAGTAATTTTAAGCCCAGGTCAATATAACGGTCCCTTTCGGACAATTACATATAGGAAATCTATGAAACTTTCTTACCTCGTACAAACTTTTGTTATTCTATAAGGATGGCTTGATACCAGTGAAAATAAACTATTTCTGACTTAATCTATTTGTAAACACACACCCTTTTGGACTTAACATAGCTAATGAGATCCAAATAAAAGCTCTAAATTTAGGTTTAAGAGTCTTTCTATTTACAAATAGCTGGTCATGATAAGTTATTTCCCGTGGTCAATAGATAAAAGCTAATGCAAAAAGTTCTAAGGGAATCGGAATTTGGTTTGAGGATTCACTTTTCATTATGCTACCTGCACCTTTTTTTATATACACTTATTTACACTGGTCTTCGCTTTCTCTTTATTAGTTAAATGAATATGGCTGTCTCATTTCTTATCACATGTATATATAAATGAAAAAGATGCAACAGACTATATTCCTTTCGCGAATTTAACCTGATCCATCCAAATCAACGAAGGAAATATAACTTTTTGTATAAGCTAATATTTCATTTCAAGTTTAGAATTAAATTATAGTTATTTTTTCATATATTTGTAAATTGCTGATTTTACTGATGTGATGTAATGCCATGTTTGGCATGACGATATAAATTCAATATAGTTTCTTTATTTTATACCAACCTTCGTGTGTTATTTTATGTCAAATGCATCCTTGCTGAATAACAGTTGCAGTACTTTTGTTGCCCGATAGATCAGTCGAGTAGATTTATTGACCATCAAAATGAGAATTAGCCAAGGCAGATTTTCGAAGAATGAACTCAATACATGGTAAAAAGTTAAAATTAACAGATATGAATTCAAAATGAATAATTTGGAAACATGTCGTTTTGTTGAGAAAGAAAACGACGATATATATATATATATATATATATATATATATATATATATATATATATCGAAAAGTGATAAAAGATTTATTTTGTCTACAAGCCTGAGTGAGAGAAATTGACCTGGCGGCCAGAGCTTGTCCAGCAATGAAATTCGGAATCAACATGTTTTGTTTGTTGTCTTTTTTAAAATTCAAGTATGAAAAATTTTAATTCAATTGTCTTACTTATATGAGTAAACGGTTATTGACCTCAGGTAATGTGACCATGAATTGTAATAATTCGTAATTAAGGGAGCACCTCCAGTTTTGGGTACAAATGAGGGTAAATCTGATGTGTAGGGTGCTACAAATGATGGTAAGCGGAATTGTTTGCTGGAAACAAAAAATTAAGAGAAGATTGATTAATTTTTAGGTTGTCCACTAACACCCCTAAGATGAAAGAAATACATAAAATTCAAGGTATTCATGCACAGAGAGAGAGAGAGAGAGAGAGAGAGAGAACGTGAGTTGACTACTAGATTTACTCGTCACTTTGAGACGTGACCTTTAACCAGATTACCCTTAGTATACAAAAAGCAAAGGGGATTGACAAAACACAATCAGAGAGAGACAAAAAAGCCCGAAATAACTGGTCAATAGCAGAAAACAACTACGAGATTTCACGTCTTGACCGTCTTCCAGACAACCCTGGGTACAGAATGTGAAGAAAGCCCATCATATGTGAAATAATACCATGAATTGAGAAAAAGCAAATATAGCCACCATTAAGATTACCATGTCCCAGGCCATAGAAAGCAAGCGTAGAAATGTATAAACTTATATAAAAAACTGACTGACAGTTAATTTGTGAACCAGGTCTCTGACTTAATTCCATCACCTCTGGGATGTGTGAATGCCCGTAGCATTGTAAACGACATTGTCTTTTCTTACTATATAGTATTATTGTTACAAAGCAGTGTTTACTCTCTGTCTGTGTCGACTACTTTTTTAACTTTCTTAATTATGCGGTCTCATTCGCTAACTCATTAATCGGCGTCTCAGATTGGCGGTTGATCTGTTGTCTGGATCTAAAAAAAAAACATCACCTACCGAGATAATGGATTAGTCCCCTGAAGACATATTTGACCTACGGAACGATCAGCAGATTGGCGAGAGCGGGTGTACCTTCAAACTATTTAGTCAATAACTGGGAGGGATACGAAGTTTCACACCTATCCTAAAGGTATTAGTGTGAAATAAAAACGTAGTAGCATTACTGGGGTGTGAACTCGCTTAGTACGATGACACAAAAATATTGCAAAATGTTTGACTCACACTAGTGTTACTAGCGTTCCGAAATTTTTGTTAAAAGACGATAATTAACCGATTTTTTGTGAACTTTTAAAAATCAATGCTTTATGACGCCTAAATCGGTGAATGTTTTTGTTCATACCTACTTAATAAATAAATTTCAAAAAAATATTCATAGCTGTGTAATGAAGTTGCTGTGGAAGGTGGACAAGGATTGAAGCAGGATTGAACACCGTTTCACCGCAGAATAATTGATGGGCACTGTAAGCTAGGTCACTCAGTCAACTCTCCAGTGGTCATCTCGTGTCCTCTTCGTTGAGTCATTCGCATAACATGGCAAAGAGACGCCACAGAACGAGACTGTTATCAGAATAAAAAAGATCCCGAGTAAATGATTTCCACATTAATGATGAGCCTCTATAAGGAAGAGAGAAATAGCCAGCAGGTGTGATGTCACATAGATAATCCGATTACATTCATTCAACTCTCTTAATATACAAGGGTTAGATTACCCATTTTTCTCTTATTATATAAATCAGAACTTAAGAAAAATTGGAGCTGTGTTAGGGGCGGCTGCTATGCTAGTTGAGGCAAATAGTAAAATGAGGAAAGAGCAAAACAACATCACGACTCGTTTTAAACGTTGAAACATCCGTTGCTTTCTTCTTTAACTTCAATCTCTGATGCTGTGAAAGCAGAACGAAATAGATAACAAAGACAATTTTCAAGCTGGCTTCTTCTTTCTTCTATATTTGAAATATTTGTCTTGTATCTTTGAAACATCCATTGTTTTCTGTTCACGCTGAAGTTTTTATCCTCGTACCCAAGCCAGCGAAAGAAAGAGAAAATTAATAAATCCATGGTCTTTTATGGGAGTTCACAGAATACTCCTCACCAAAACTCCTTCCGTTGGTGGGTGACATAATTCGGTCCTCCAATGGCACCCCAGATGTGATCATCGCTGAAAAACTGGTCTGCGGTTATACAGTTACCAGATATCGTTACGCCCAGCGCATTGGAAGAGACGTTGAACTCTGTCAACTCGTCTTTATTACAACTGTTGGCTTTTTCGACAATTTATTTAAGTGGACTCCTGAAAAATTTTGCTAAGAATATTACAAAATCAAATTTAAAGATAAACCAAAAAATACCTGTCTTGCTTTTGAACTTTGAATTTGCTTCAATCTTAACATATTTAAATATGTGTTACCTTCAATAAGTTCAGACTTTTTTATACAAGCATTTAAAATTGTCGTAGCCTCTTGAAAATTCAGTATGTTATTTGTATACATCTTATGAGATATCAGACCAATTCTTATAATTTCAGGTTCAAATGAACAGCTACACCAGGAATTGGAGTACACTCTACTAAAGCTTGATTGTCACAGCTGGTGAATTTCAAAAATGCAATCTGGACGTGAGGAAACTTTGGAAGAACGATATGCAATACAATTATGTTTTAAACTTGGAAAAGATGTGACAGAAACGTATGAAATGCTTCAGACTGCTTTTGGAGCCTCTTGCATCAACTTTTGAGTGGCATAAGAGTTCTAGGAAGGCGGGAGTCTGTGAGAGATGATCAGAGGGGTGGGAGGAGTACGGAAGTCAATACACCAAAGTTATTTGGCCAAAGGGTCAGGGTTAGGGTTACTATGTTGAGATTTTAAGGGGGTCAGGGAGAGATTTTGTCGGAAGAGGCAAGCAGTCTTCAAATTGGGTCAGTGACATTTCCTCCAGGACAATGCACCAGTCCACAACTCCATCCTTGTCACAAACTATTAGACCAAGATGGACATCAAGACAGTTCCTCATCCTCCGTATAGTCCAGACCTTGCTCGCTGTGACTTTTGGTTATTCCCTATGCTCTGAGGCTGTCGTTATGAGACAATTGATTAGATGAAAGAGGCTGCGACGAAGATCATTGACACGCACACACAAGAGGACTTCCATGGGCCCTTCCAGAAGTTGTTGGAATGGTACAACAAGTGTATTGCAGCCGGAGGAGATTACTTTGAAGGGGAATATAGTTTTATGTGTGTACTACCAATAAAAGTGCCTATACGGAGAAAATCTGGAAACTTATATAATGATCCTCGGAATATGGTATTTTCTTTGAATTTCAGTATTAGAATTTCAGTATTAGAAGAAGTATTCGCTGGTAACATTTTAAGCCTTTGAATTCGTAAAGTTTCTGGTGTAAATAAAACCATCTCTCTATACAGGCAAATTTTCGCGGACAGAGTGAGTCATAATAACGTGGAAAGACAGGCAAATATTAAACTTAAAATACAAAGTGTTTCAAAGAAATTTTATATCATTTTGAAGGTACAAGCATTGAAATGATCTCAAATTTTAACACCCTAAAATAAGCAACAACTTTAAACTCTATTTTTAATGTTTAAACACCTTTTCTTTTTCCGTGTATCTTATATGTATAATTGTTAAGAAGTTTTTAAAAACAACTACAAAAACTTTAATTATAGAATTGTTAATTGGTTCTTAACTTGCAGTTAAAGTTGAGATCATTTGAAGGAAATTGGTCCAAGTTATTAGATTACGAAATGATATCAGCTTTTTTGAAACATCGTGTATTATAAAAAATGAAAGAAAAAAAACTGTAAAAGGAAAGAAAAAAATAGTGAGATTAGAAATGAACACAAAAACGTTTTAAAATCATGTTCAGTGCACCTGTGTTTAACTCATCAATGATCGTTTAGAAAAAAAGTAATATTTAAAAAAAAGCATGAATTAACAAAAGTTTTAAACAGCGTCTATAAGATAATAATTGTTTGAAGTACATCAAAAGAATATTTGATTACTATAAACACAGACTCGCTTTCTCTATAGTGAATATGTAAATTCACAAGAAACTGTTTCTTTGAAAATTCTGCATGTCGATGAATTAACCTATTTGCAATTAATTCATTATTTGCTTGGGTGATTGATTGATTTATTTTAGTGGTATGTTAACCCGTTGAAGGTTTTCTTATACCTAGTTATTAAACTTTTATGTTCATTGTACTTTCATATATATTTTTTTTCTGTTGTATCTAAAGATTTTTTACACACGGTCATATCGAATTCTAACAATTTTCAAACAGATCTTTTATCCCATAGAGGGGAATCTAAAAGGTATTACCACGCCCAGCCAGAGTGGGCCTAGGAGTAATATCTGTACCGTGACCATACTAAATAAAAGTTTGTAATGTTGTAATGTTGTAGTCAGACTCTGTTGTAATCACTCCGTGCCAAAAAGGGACGAACCCACCAAACGCAATCTTATCTCACTGTCACCCAGGTTTATTCGCTGGTAACATTTTAAGTAGTTGTTAGGAAAAGAAACAAAGTATGACAGCTAACTCGACCGCTTTAGCTGAACAACATGTCACGAGGAGAAAGAGACCAGAGAAAGTCTTTGCTGGTTTTCGGTTCTAATTCATATATGCTTGTTTGCTGGTTTCGGAGCTCATCAAAAAATGGGGGACTCAACGTTGTACTATCATTACATTTTCCTGTCTAACTAACTTTCAAGCACATCTCGTTCCTGTACTTTCCCGGTTGTTCCACACATTCGCAGAAAATTTGAGACTTCCGGGTTTTTTGTAGTCATTTTTATTTTCCGTAATCATTCACCCGTGACTAGCAGAGACACAACGACTACCTTGGTTTGAGTAACTCAGAGGTGAGCTGGCCGTTCCCGTAGACTCTCTGGTTTATATTCTAACTATTTTTTCTTCTCTGTCTACTCTAAAAAAAATTCCCTTTATAACTTGGACCTACCATATCAAGTTACAATGATAATAAAAAATACTCCATTCTTCAGAACTAGAGCCTTACCATCAGATGAAGATTATTGACACAGGGGACACTCGTTTGTTGTGGTCCTCTTAACTCTCTGCAGAAAATAATGTCAGCAGGATTGTTGAACTTGGATCGTTAAAGTCATCAACTGCTTGAAAGACGTCGTCAAATTCAATTTTCAGCCTATAAAAATTTTATTCCACTCTTATATTTAGAAAATTGAAAATGACCTTAATACCAATAAGAGTATACATTCATAGAAGTTTTAGCCACGTTGGTGTCCAATAATTCTGACGTATTTGTTTTTAATCTACTAAACGTTTGCTACAACAATCATTTGCTTTTTCCAACCCATCTATGGTATCACGCAGTACGAAATTCAAGCATTGCCTGTGTTACTGGAATTACATTAGAAAAAGCTATTTCAATAGACTCTGGCTGATGAAAATCTATCTATCTATCTATCTATCTATGACAGTCTCATTATTTCTAGTTACATATATGTTTTATACTGTTTTTAAGTCAGTTCTTAGGAAATATCTGAGTTCCGAAAAATATCTTTTGCATAATTTGTTTAATTCACTTTATATATATATATACACACTCCTGGCGGCAACACCCCACAAGACACCAACTGTACGACCACCTGCCTCCTATCACGAAAACTATTCAAGTTAGACGAACCAGACATGCAGGACACTGCTAGAGAAGCAGGGACGAACTCATAAGAGATGTACTCTTATGGACCCCCACACATGGCCGTGCAAAAGCATGACGACCAGCACGAACATACATTCAGCAGCTATGTGAGGATACGGGATGTTGCCCAGAAGATCTGCCTAGGGCGATGAACGGTAGGGAGGAGTGGCGAGAGAGGGTCAGGGATATCCGTGCTACCAGCGCGACATGATGATGATGATGATATATATATATATATATATGTGCATATGTGTGTATGTGTATGTGTGTGTGTGTTTGTGTTTGCGTGTTTGTTTTTTTTTCATAATCCGTCTGATAAGTTGTGATCACGTAACAAACACTTTTCTATAAAAATAGAAGGCCGGAAGAATAATCATTTCCCAGAAAAAATCACATTCACCTTACTGTAAATCTGTGGATCGAGATTATAGAAATTTAAGTAAAAGAGAGATTTCTTTTTAGTTTAACATCAAGAAATATTGTTAGCACAGACACAGACACACACACACACATGAGGAAAGATTTATGTAAATATATCATCATTAACCACTAAAGTCACTGTAAGATATGATTTTTGATTATGCTAAATGCGACAGTTTCAACTCCTTGAAAGCTTTTAAATTTATATATTCATACGAAGCTTTAACCACGTGGAAACGGCGAATGTTATAAGGTCGTTTTGGTTAAATGAGTTTACATTTTTGTTGATGGTGGTGGTTTCTTAGTTTAATGACGTATTATCCTTCGTAGGTTATTTAATGCCAAAAGCACAAATTATACGGCCGCCTGCCTCCCATCACGAAAACTATCCAAGTTAGCCGAACCAGACACGCAGGACACAGCTGGAGAAGCAGAGACGAGCTCATAAATTATGTATTCCTATAGACCCCCACATATGGCCGAGCAAAAGCAGGACGACCAGCTAGAACATACATACAGCAGCAATGTGAGGATACGGGATGTAGCCCTGAAGACCTGCCTGAGGCGATGAACGATAGGGAAAAGTGGCGAGAGAGAATCAGGGATATCCGTGCTAGCGGCACGACATGATGATGATGGAATTTTATTCCGTAACTGGTTAAGGAGATTTATTCTTTTTTCAAGAGTATCAATTTGAATGAGAACGCAGTAGCATGACTCGAGTTCAAATTCGCTTATTCCGATGTCATAGTCCAGCATGTTAGTCAGTATATTATAAGAAATCCTTCCTGCTTTCCTTTTAAGTCGATATTTCTTTCCCAAATGTAAAAACAAAGAATATAGGGTTTTAAAAAATCCTACTGGAATCAGTAAAAACAAGCTTATAACTGATATTAAACTCGGTGGAACACTTTTGTTGAATTTGTTATACATCAAATATTCTAGGTCAGAAAATACTATTTATAAAGTTTATTTTCATATTCATCATCATCATCATCATCATCATCATCATGTCACGTTTCAAGCATGGATCTCTATGACCGTCACTCGCCACCCGTCTCTATCGTCCATCTCTCCCGGCAGGTCTTCCAGGCTATATCCTGTATCGGAACAGATCTGTTGTATATAGGTTCTAGCTTGTCGTCCAACCTTTGCTCGTCCATATGAAAGGCTTCATAGGAGTACATCGCTTATGAGTTAGTTTTTACATCTCCAGTAGTGTTCCACATATCTGCTTTTTTCTAACTTTGATAGTTTTTATGATGGGATGTAGGTAGTCGTATAGCAACTGTTTTGAGGGGTGTTGCCTCCAGGACTTGTTCAGTATGGCTCGTAGCATTCTTGGGTAATTGGCGTCAAGCTTTTTCACCATACGTTTTGTTATCGTTCATTTAGTGCATCCATATAGCAATATGGATACGTCCGTTGCAAGCAATTTTAAAATTACTACAATATAATTAAAGTTAGAAAGAATAATGTTAGGAACCTGCTTACTAGTTAATCTCTATAGTTATGATAACTCAGATAAAACAGCAATTGATAACTTACTTGCCACATATATTTACAGTCTGATGATCACATCAGCGAGAAACTAATCGTCACAAAGTCTCGTTGATATTTTCTGCTCTATTCTAGTTAAGATCTACACATGATCTACTAGTGATATTGACCACTATTTAATTAATAATGTAGCAAACCCTCTCTCTCTCTCTCTATATATATATATATATATATGATCGAAAAATACACATTTATGTACCTTTTTTTACGATGAGTATTTGGGACAAACCGAGTATAACGTCGAATGGATAAAGATGAATGAATTCGAATTTTACACATCAAAAATGAATTTTCGAAAACGTAAAAACTTCAACGGTTATCACATGTCATTTATCAAAACTGAAAATAAATCGTCAAATGCTTGTGTTGATGGTAATTGTTTTCACTTAAATAAGCACCAATTTTCAATAGCTTCTTTTTTACCCTTAAGACGAATTTGGTAATAATCGGTGTTTGTAAAAATTAGTCTTATTTGTATTGTTAATTTAAAACCACGTCTTTACACTCTTTTTAAATTGATTTATTTTAATCATTTATTTAATTTATGTTTTAGCATTCATGTTTACTCTCTTCAGAGATAATCGATTTACTAAATACTTTTTTCTTATCTCTATTTGCTAATATGCTCGGATTTCTTCCTAAGTTATTAGATACGAACGTCAACGTATCAGACAATGAAACTGAATAATTTTATTTATTTGGTTTTTCATTAAAAAGAAAACGTTAAGCAGTGGCATATTTGAAAGAATAATGCCATGAATAAATAAATGAATAAAAGAAAGAAAGAAAGAAAAAGAAAAGAGACAAAAAGGAAGAAAGAAAGAATATACAAGGCAAAGAAAAAAGATTTGAAAAGGCAAAGCTGCAAAAATAGGAAGAAGACTAGAAGTGAATAAGAAAGTAAAAAAAAAAAAATAATTAAAATAAAAAAAGAAAAGTAGAAGAGAGAAAAAGTTAAAGAAAGGAGTGCTTTAAAAAATGGAGAAAGAAAGAAAGAAAGAAAGAAAGAAAGAAAGAAAGAAAGAAAGAAAGAAAGGGAAAAATTAGAGACAGCTCTGAAACAAAAAATGCCGTAAAGAAAGGCAGAGTGAAAGAAGCAAAAGCAGGAATAAAGAAAAGGTCAGAGACAGATTTGAAAAGACAAAACCCGCAAATAAATAAAAAGAAAGAAAGAAAGAAAGAATGATAAAAGTGTAAGCAAGGATTTGCATAGAGTAAAGATAAAGATCGATAACAAGATACCTAATCGATCCGCGTCATCCAGGGGATGTGTGAATTTAGACGCCCACACTGCTTGCAAAACCAATGATGAGATCACGAACGGCTTCAGAAAACATGTTCGGATCAGCAATTCTCGCGAGATATCCCATTGCGAGAACTCTTTTTCTGTGAGAGCCTTGTTATTGTTAGTCAGTGTCCTTCTCTGTTACTCGCACGCAAACTTCCTTTACAGTTTCCCGCTGTGAAAAACTTATCAAAGCATGCAGCCCAGTCCGGACACACGAAATCGAATTGAACCTTGAGCTTAGCTCGAGTTTATTGATAAGCGCAATGATTGAATCGCAGACACTTGAAGAGATCACGAAACTGCAGAATTTTCACTGATGTGTCTTTTGTGTAGCTTTTACTCTTCTCAGCTTTCTGCACTATTTTCAATATTTAATGGGTAACCTGAAACAATCTAAAGAACTAAGGTTTTCGTAAGCATAATACGTTGACATGATACTATATTTTCCATTCAAAAAATAATTATTATAATAATGAATAAATAAATAAATATAAGGGCTGCACAATTCATTTCAGCTTCTATTGTATTAGCATTTGACATAAATCTATCATCTACATTTGACAATAATTCTCATTATATTCATATATAAATATAGTTGAGAAAATATATGATTGTAACGAAGTTTTTAAAAGAAAAATATCTCTAAAATGCTCTAAATTAAAGAATAAAGTAATTCCAAGTTAAATTTACCAGTGACTGATAATCTCCTTGGGACTTCATACGCAGTTAATTTCTTTATCAATAACGTACATTTTCAAAATAACATGGGGCATTTGCCGCTATTACAGTGTGAACAGAATGGAATAATTGCACATTCTATTCTAAAACGATTCTGACAAATAAAAGAGTGATTCAATAAAAAGGGGATTTTTTTTAAAAAGCAAAAAACCTTTTTTCCAGATTTCTTTCAATAGATATAAATTCTGTATTGTTTGTGATTGCTTTATTGAATAAATTATTTCAACCCCGCAAAAAATGTATCTTTCAATGTGATTCAAAATGGTCGCACATCAAACAAAATGCTCCAATGTTAACAGAAGTTTGTCATCTTATGTTTGATGGTTGAGAAGAGCAAACCACATGAAATTTACAGAAACCTGTGTTATTTATACGGAAAATAATCTTTTAGTCAAAAATGTTTACAAATAGGCTAAACATGGGTTTGCCACTACAAGTATATGTTAAAAAGACAGTTAATGGAGTGGAAACACACTGACCTGTCGGTCAGCGTCTTCTATATTGAGTTAGCGGTGAAGAGGAGTACATGCTCGACCTATTTATATAATTTTCTTTTCTTTTATTTTTCCTTACCTGCCAATAGAAGTCCATGGCTTTCTCTGATCTCTCGGATAAGATTAATCAGGATTTCTTTCAAGCTGTTGTCGTCTCAGTACAACTGTATTTCTACCCAGATGGACTCTAACAAAACAAAAAGCGCTAAAACCACACGCGAATGCTACATGCTTTTTTTTCTACGAATCCTGGAAGAAGTAACTTACGAAAAGGAACTGCACAGCCACTTATATCCTACCATAAAAAATCAGGTATGACGAAGAAAATACGCTCCATACTGCTGGATAATTCAGGACAAATCGATAGATGTCGTTCTCTTATGGACTCCTTGAATTGGATGACCTGGTGTTTACCTCCAAGAAAAACTCGGATCAACTAGCTCTATGCGGACAATGATTGCCGCATGGAGGGCTTGCTAAGGGGCAATGAAAAATAATGGTCGGTGAGGAC
>OY757904.1:113481163-113548663 GCA_963585895.1 Sepioteuthis lessoniana | reverse complement strand
ATATATATATATATATATATATATATATATATATATATATATACTTAGATAGATACAAACACAAACTTACACACACACACACATGCACACACGCACACACACACACATACACACGCGCGTGCGAACACACACACACACACACACACATATATATATATATATATATATATATACACATATATATTTATGTATGTAGAAAAAGAGATTGGTAAATAGCACACACACACACACACACACACACACACACACACATATATATATATATATATATATATATATATATATATATATATATATATATATATATATATATATGTTGGCCGAGCGTAATCGTGGGTAAACCGAATCAACCCTTTTTTAATATGTAAGGTTTACAAGATGGTGCTACAACTTTCCTTATATTGATTCAAAAACCCTTGATCCGTACCTTATAATATCGAGTGTTAGCCAGGAAGCATCAGGTATGATTTCCGAGTTTTTGGTATTACTCGACCTGAGATTTAACCCAGGACTCTTTGATTATTGCAGATCACACTAACCATATATGTATATATATATATATATATATATATATATATATATATATATATATATATATATATATATATATATTAAAGGAGTTAGTCCACAAAAAGATTTGTATTTTTTTATGATCTATTTTAGAACAATATAAATAAATCCTAAAAAAATACAAATTTCATCGTGAACCCACTCATTTAAAATATGTCTTTCTCTCTTTAGACCTACAACAAAAAATGTATACACACGCGCGTGCGCACACACACACACACACACACACACACACACACACACACACACACACACACATATATATATATATTATAAATATATATATATATATATGTATATATATATATTTATATAATTATGTATGCATATATATACATATATATATGTATATATATATGTATACATATATATATATATGTGTGTGTGTGTGTGTGTGTGTGTGTGTGTGTGTGTGTGTACGTATATACATGTTTATATATATATATATATATATATATATATATATATTAGTGGTTTTACTGTGTTATCACTTTGGTATTCTGATGCTGAATTCAGGTCTCTATTCATAGTATAGATTTATATACAGAGCAGTAAAGTTTCTTCACAGTAATTTAAAAACCGGTAAACAATCCATTGTCTCAAACAGATTTATTTAACGTAGAAAGGATACACTCACTGATAATTCTCCTTCCGATCAGAAAGACCTGGAGTCATGGTAACGAATGGAAGATATCACTTCCCCTTATCTAGATCTGGAGATACAAAATCAGGTTTAGTTTAATCTCATAACAAGCATAGCCTTGATTCAGATGTCTTTCAGAATAAGTCCCGCTAGATTACAAAGCTTTTAGAAAATATTTTAGTTCCTTACATTATTTATCTTTAAAATTATATAAGAACTGGAACAACAATATTCACCTCCTCATATATATATATATATGTATACATATATGAGGACATTTTTATGAAAACGTTTCATTGCACAACGCAAAAAATGACTGCATGGCAGTGGAACGTATGAATAGAAAGTATAAAAAAAACTAACTTATATTACGAAGTAAATAGAAGAAATGTTATTTATAGTTTCTTTGGTATTTTGTGGTACCTATTATATGCAATGTAACAGATGATTTTCGGCAATATAATAATCTGAAAATTAATTTTCCTGTAAGAAGGCAAGTTTTCCCATAATACTGAAGGAGAAATACATCTTTCAGAAATTTGTTAAACAGAAATTCCAAAGCAGAAAAGAGGGAAAACAAATTCTGTAATGTAAAAAAATTATAATTATTCGCTCCCACAATATTTCGTTTAATATAGAACATGCATTTACCTGTCTAGACTACGTGCTTAGAACATCGATTGATAAAATCAGAGAAAAAGGCTTCGAGCTGACAAAGAAAAGAAGCAAAAGGTACCACGCAAAAACAATTACCAACGCCGACTACGCCGATGACATAGCGATACTGGCGAATACACCCAACCAGGCCGAAACCCTACTACATAGTTTGAAACGGGCCGCCGCAGGCATTGGCCTCCATGTCAATGCACACAAAACTGAATATATGTGCTATAATCAAACAGCCGACATTTCAACACGAGGCGGAACCTCTAAAAACTGGTACACAAATTCAACTACCTAGGTAGCAGTGTCTCATCAACCGAAAAAGTCATCGACACGCAGCTAACGAAGGCATGGACAGCTATCGATAGGATATTGATCATATGGAGATCTGACCTGACCGTTAAAATGAAACGCAGTTTCGTCCAGGCTGCGGTCGTATCGATAATGCTGTATGGATGCTGTACTTGGACGCTAAGTAAACGGCTGGAGAAGAAGCTGGACGGCAATTACACAAAAATGTTACGAGCAATATTGAACAAGTCCTGGCGGCAACAGCCCACAAGGCACCAACTATACGGCCACCTGCCTCCACGAAAACCATCCAAGTTAGATTAACCTGACACGCAGGACACTGCCGGAGAAGCAGGGACGAGCTCATAAGTGATGTATTCCTATGGACCCCAACATATTGCCGAGCAAAAGCAAGACGACCAGCTCGAACATACATACAGCAGCTATGTGAGGATACGGGATGTAGCCCTGAAAACCTGCCAGAGGTTATGAACGATAGGGAGAGGTGGAAAGAGAGGGCCAGGGATATCCGTGCTAGCGGCACGACATGATATATATATATATATATAAAGGATTAAGTCCGTTGGCTAATAGCTCTATAAGTATTTACATGCATATCATTTATTTTTCAAGAATTATCTCCTCCCTCTCAGTGTATTTAATTTTCTATGAACAATAATGTAAAGTATCACAAAATCAAAAAATTTCTAAGGATGATTTAGTTACATGAGCGGATTTTAAATGCCCACACCCATCGTTGGACGTAAGCACACTCCATAGAACACTTACCACGTTTTAGTACATGTTTTATAACAGTTCAAAGTTCTTTGTTTTAGTGTTTAAATAAAAACAGAAATGGGCAATCGTTTATATTGTGTCTGACTTGTTAAAATTTATTTGATCGATTGTTAGCCCCAATCCCCTTCCTTTAAGTATATATATATGATTAACTTTGAAGCTACTATTATATAAGGTCAAAACCGTGAGGTCTGTTTTTATTCACTCCATACTTTCTAAAAAAAAGAATCGATGATTTCGTCTGGGTGCCTCGAGCTGGGAACAATCTAACCGACTTTGTGATTGTTAAAGCTAAACGGACGCTCCAGTGCTCCACATAAATAGTGTTTACGTAGTGCTGATACGGTTAAAGACTTCTTGACATGTAAATGAGATGATTTCGAATGAGACTTTACTATTTGCTTCCTCTGGTAAATTACGTCTAACACACATAGTATTTCACACTTGTAGAAACTCAAGTAAGGGAAAAATAAAATTTGAAAGAAATAAAGAAATAAACAAGAAACACCTTTTATTTCAACACTGGGTTTCTCTGTTATTAACGTCTAGCCGTTACACTTCTATCATAATTCTCTTTTTCTAAATACAAAGTAAGGCAGAATAAGCTCCCACATTTAATTGTGTGGTGCAAGACAACTTTAAGATAGTTTCAATGGTTAACTCCATCAAGCTAATATCTTTCAATTTCCTTTAAGATACGATCGATGATGAACATGGCTTGTTAGGTTTTCTTAAGTCTACAGAACCTATATTTGTTTCACGGAGAGCGTTTCAAGGTCATTTCATAGTACGTTGGCACGATGCAGTTCTTGATAGTAAATTGATTTAAATTTGGGTAGATTTTTTCTGGAACCACATTCTTCAATTGTAATGTGAGATTAGCTCGAAATTCTCTCTGTGTAGCAATTACAGATTCACCAGTCTAAAAAACTGAACACGTCGCTGGCATGATCGTATAAAAAACAACAAAAAAACAAAACAACAAAAACAAACCAAATTTTAAAAAATAAAGACATGAGCCATATGGAGTTATTATTGCCACTTACTTACATTTCCTTGCAACACGCTGGTGACATATCGCTATATGGAATTTGTTTCTGCTGTAATTTGTATAAAAAAATTAAGAAAGAAAAATATTTGCATTTATTTTACAGACAAGTATCACTTCGTGCGTGTTCGTTTCTGAATTGTATATTTTTGTCATTTTATTTAAAATATATCTGTCTTCATGATTTAAAAAAATCATTAAATGACCAATTGAACTTAGAAATTGTACTGACTTATATTGATTTTTATATAGTTCCTGTTGCACGAAGGATGGTGAAAGTTACAGAAAATGTTATAAAGTTCCAGTAAATTTCTCGAGACCGTATAATTGCTCGACATACTTAAAATCAGATTATTGTATACAAATAGTTAATATTAGATAGGAATTTTCGAAACCATATAAATGTGGACGACGTATTTGTATTAAGAATAATTAGGAAAAGCTATTATTGTTTACTATATTATTAAGTCGCACTGTGTTGTCTATATTCCTGGTGAATCTTGACTAAAATAGTGTCTATGTAAGACATGTTCAAATCGTAAAAAAGATTAAAAAAAAAAAACAAATCAAAACAAAATAAAACAATCCATCAATCATTTGGAGTTACAAGTCTTATTTCCAGGGCTTGACAGATAAAGCTGGAGATGGGCAAGAAATTTAGTTTTGACCATACGGACAAAGGGTATATGCACAACCCAGCATCTGTCCTAGATAATAAAACACATAAACTCTTATGGGACTTTGACATACACACGGATCACCTAGTCTCGGCCAAAAGACCAGACCTAATAACAGTCAGCAAAAAAAAAAAAAAAATATAACTTGTAAAATTGTCGATTTTGCTGTCCCGGCTGACCACAGAATAAAATTGAAAGAATGAAAAAAGAAGGAAAAGTACCTCGACCTTACTAGGAATTGATAAAAACTATGGAATATTCACGTGACAATTATATCAATTGAAATTGGTTCATTTGGAACGATAACTAAAGGATAATTAAAGAGACTGGTGGACTTAGAAGTTGGCGGACGAGTGGAGACCATCCAAACTACAACATTATTGAGAATGGCCAGAATACTGAGAAGAGTTCTGGAGACTTGTTGTCTCTCAAACTCCAGTCAAAGACCATCAGATAACGCTGATGCGAAAAACTCTAATGAGTAAATAATAATAATAATAATAATAATAATAATAAACTACATTAGTGGTCTTCAACTTGAGTCTGAGTGACATCAAGTCTTTTTGAGCATAGTATAATATATATATATATATATATATATATATATATATATATATATATATATATGGAGATGTATATGCTGAGTGGATGGTGTTTTCAGCAATTGAGTAACTGAAAATTTTCACTGTTTACTTCAGACAATTATCAAATTTGACAATCACTATCTTTTTTCTACGTGTACAAGTTTTGTAAGAAAATATAAAAAAATCGGTAAGAAAAAGTTCCCTTTGAAAAGAAACGAAATCAATAATTGTTATTCTTTCATATATTTCACTCCAAAATTATCATCAAATGAATTATAAATTTGATAATGACTATGCTGTCGTTAGATAAGGACTTCTGTTATGTTCATTAAAACTTTTTATTTACGAAACGAAGACCTTGATATTGATTACATTTTGTACCGATTCTTCTCAAAGAGTATTTTTATATGCTTTATTGTGGTGATTTTTTTTTTTTTTGATTTTACATAAATATCTACAGTGATTTAAAAAATAAATATACAGTTTATGTTAAACCGTCATTTTCCACTACTGCAAGAAATACTTTCTAAAATGGACTAGTCGGCGAGGTGTAGATAACTTGCTGAGTTGTAAGACACAACCAACGATATTTTTAGATCTAAAGAGTGTTCTAATAATGACGTTAAAGTTCGCCTGTTTGAGAGGTTCAAGCTCTGGAGTTCTAGTGAGTGTGGCGAATCCCTTTAATGCTATTACTCCCTGGTCCACTTTGTCTCTTAGGGTTCCATCAATGTATTAAATCTGTTTGAAAATTATATTAAACAGGCGCGCGTATAAAAAAAAGAAAGAACAACATAGGAAATGTTATTATTAACACACACTTACCCGATTCCCTAACTTTGCACCATTGGATAGGTTTCCATCAACAGACATAAAATAGGGCTCCATCAATGTATTATTATTAACAGATAATTATGCGATTCCCTGACTTCCTGGGATTAAATAGGGTTCCGTCTATAGGCATTAAATTGGGTTCCATCAATGTGTTATTATTAACACACAGTTACGTGATTCTCAAACTTTCCGGCATTAAATAGGGTTCCATCAATGTGTCAAATAAATCTGTTTGAAAATTATTCATATTAAATAGGAGCGTGTACAAAAAACCTAAGAAAGAAAAATAGAGGAAATGTTATTATTAATACAGTTACGCGATTCCCTAACTTCCCGCCATTAAATAGGGTTCCATCAATCGGCATTAAGTAGGGTTCCATCAATGTGTTATTATTGACACACAATCAACCTTATTCACTAAATTCCCGGCCTTAAGAAACATTGATAACTATAAATACCATTATGATCAGTGAATTATTTCTTAATTTGCATTGGGATGTAGTCAACCATTGTAATAAGGGTGGCTGGATGAAAATTGCTGGAATATGTCAACACTTACAAAAAGTTTCTTTTTTTTTTGATAGCACATAAACGTTCTTGGTTATTTAATACCAAAGCCATTCTTGTAGAAGACAATAGTAATATTATTTAATTCATTTATAAGAGGTTTCATACCTTCCCCAAGAGTATTTCTCTGAAAGTGCTTGTTAGGGCGCAAGTGGAGTTCGAACAATGATACTACGATTTCACAGTCCTGCACGTTAGTTATTACGCAGTTCATATGTCAAAACAGTTCTATTCAGAGCAGTTCATTTTAGCATAATTACGCAGTTTTGTTCTATTAGAATCATACATAAGTCCCTATCAGTTGCTACCACTCTGGGCAACTGTGGACCTGAGGACGATGGCGATCAAGGGGTGCTCCGCATCCCCCAAAGCGCCAGCATCACAAGGCCCTCACCTTCCGATTGTTTAATGTCATATCAGGATATTCATTGGGGGATTGTACTCCTTTGCAGAGGTGTATTCTATAGCCCCTACCGATTGGGTAACTTATCAACTGAATGACCCTTATATATATATATATATATATATATATATATATATATATATATATATATATATATATATATAATTTAAATGTATATATATATTTAAATGTATATATATATTTATAATTTAAATGTGTTAGGGTTAAGGACTAAAAACTAATCGTAAAATAAGAAGTATACTAAAAAAGAAAGAGGCGTTGAGGGTTTGTAACCCTAAGATATTACATATTTATCTTACAGTGAAGTCCAGCACTGGTATTTTTAGTGAAAGAGTGCCCTGTAAATCGAACATACTTTCCTATAAAACTTTCATGTAACATTATTTTTTATATGACTATTTGAGCATCTCCACATTTTACTATATTCACACATCACTCTATCCAGTAAATTAAGTCTCCTTAAAATTAACATTTACGTAGTTAATAAAACATCTATATAGAGATTCAATTCTGTTAAGTAATTAATCCGATAGTTCCCAAAATTGCACTGATAACCATTTTTTTCTGAAATCATCCAATTTAATCTTAAAATTTTCAACACGGTTGCTTTTTTTCTGATTACATATGTTGTTCCAAAAATATATTACTCTATTAGCAAAATATGTAGATTTAGCTTTTAAGTCTGTATTGATAGCAAATGTCCATTTTTAGTAGAAATATTTCCCATAATTAGAAACTCCAATAATTTTGAAAGCTTTAATTAGATGACCTCAAATTCTTTAATTTTTTTTTTTTTTTTTTGTATTTTCGGTTATCTTAATTTCAAAAATGTCCCCCTGCAACTGTAATATTTTACTCTCTTTATTTTTAGCTGTTGTGCCATTATTGATATAATGCCCAGTTCTTACTTCATTCATATAAAAAAAAATTAAATTAAGATTAAAAGGAATAGACTTACAAGATCTCACTCTCATGTTTACTGTATTGTGCTGTTTTCTTCCTGATATGGTCGATTTATCAAATGTCACCCAGGCTTGGCAAAAAAAAAAAAAATGTCTGCTGCTGACTATTATATTTCAAGGATGGACAAAAAAGAAGCTGTTATTTTTTCGCTTTCCAATAATAACAGTAATAATACTCAAACTGCCCCATTGTGTCAACTGCAGGCAAATAACAGATAACCATTTAGCATCCATACTTACTTACTAAGCTTAACTTTGGTGTGGTACAAGGTCAGTGAGAATAGAACTTATTAAACATAATCTGCTCATCTAGCTAAGTAATCAGTATGTGACATTATTTGTCCCGAAAAACTAATTACAAACAAACGCACACACATAAACACACATGCACTTAAACATATACATGTATATATATATATATATATATATATATATATATATATATATATATATATATATATATATATAGTAAGTAAAGTTGGTGACTGAAGTCGGGGGCGACCAGAAGGCTCCCTTTTCAATAGATACTACGCCGGGGTTAAGGGGTGGGCGCTACTCCATTCCCTGGATTGCTCCACTTTACCCTTGATCCTAACCTTATAATGCTGAGTGTTAAGCAAGGAGGTATCAAGTACCATTTTTAAAGTCTTTGGTATGACGTGACCTGGGATTGAACCCAGGTCTCCCAGACAATTGGCAAACACTCTACCCCTTAGGCCAATGAGCTATATATATATATATATATATATATATATATATATAAGATGAATAACACAATAGACATATGGATAAAAATCTGCATCCTCCCTTTTCCCAAGAAAGATGACCTCGGGGTGGCCGAGAACTACCGACGTATAACCATAACTTCCATAGCGGTTAAGATTTACTATGTTTTGCAACTTAACAGCATCGAATCTGAAATTGAAAAAAATTCTCTGGAAAAATTAATATGGTTTTCGGAGAAGTCGATCCTCAACATCACAAATTCTGATAATCCATCGAATTTTAGAAGGAGTTCGTGCAAAAACCCATGAGGCTGCACTCTTCTTTATAGATTTTTCTGAGGCATTTAACATCGTTCACATGGGGAAGATGGAGCAAACACTTCTACCTTTGATCTCCTTAAATTAACCAAAATTACAAAAGTAAAAGTTTGCTCACCGGACGGTGACACAGACTTCTCAGATATTGTTGTAATTGTTAAGTAAAGGGATGGGCTAGCCCCATACCTGCTCATAATCAGCATAGACAAAGTACGTCGAACGTCGATTGATATAATGAACGAACATGGCTTTACAGAGGAAAAAGGCAAGAAACAGACGATAAGCCTCCCAAACTTTCACAGAAGGGGAATACGTTGATGGTATAGCGCTTCGGGCAAAGACATCACACACACACACACACACACACACACACACACACACACACACACACACACTCGTGCGCATAAATATATATATATATATATATATATATATATATATATGTGCATCTACACACATAAATACACACAGACAAACATATATATATATATATATATATATATATATATATATATATATATATATACATATATGCTCCCCCATGGGGGTTGAGCTCTCTGGCGAAGGAATTGCCGGCCGCCGCTAGCGTAATACAAAGCTTTTCGAAAGAATTGAGCACTCTGGTAGCCGATAGGGTATAAAAAAAATGTAAACAAAGGCTGCTGCTGCTCTTTCTAAAAATAAAAATACCTTAAAATTCCCTTAGCCAACGTGGTCCCCTTTGTGGACGAGTGGTCTGAATCACAGTCTAACGTAAAGTTGGTCTGGTTTCGATCCCGGCTCCAAGCGTCCTACGTGCCTAGCCACACTGAAGACTTCTGATAGAACGAAACAGTCTGTCTGTGGATGACTATATATATATATATATATATATATATATATATATATATATATATATAATTTCTAATGTGTCTTCTATTTGAGAGACGTGGACGATAATACATGAAAACAACTTGATGAATTCTCACAAGAACTCTACTTAATAGCCCGATTAAAAGAAGTGGACATTCCGACTACCCAAAGGAGGAAATTTTAGATTTTGCAGAACATTTCCAGAAGATAGTATAAATTCACAGTTTTAGAATTATGGATATATTAAAGATAGTAATACCTATATACATCTATTTTTATATAATATTTGATATTTTGGGCATTTTAAAACTCGGTTCTATTAATGTGCAAACATGAAACCTCTACAAATCGAGCCGTCTAGTCGTTGCTATTTCAAACTTACATAATATTTGAATTAAATTTCATGAAGTTTCACCCTTTGTGGTATATCTAATGGCAAAATTATGGTTGCAAAACTACAGTTGTTCTACTTAACCCATAAATAAGGGGAAAATGGGCTTCATATCTTTACCAAAGTTATCAGTCTAAAAGTGAAAGTAATTGTGCAAATAGAGTTCGAACACCCTATTTGGATGTAATTAAATAAGGATCTCAAAGCAAAGCCAACAAGTGTGTTATTTGGCTTTCTACAGAAGAATTTTTCAAATACGGTGGCTGCCTTACACCATCAATGATCTAGGTGTCCATCTGTTTGACTGACAAGAAAGTTCTCTCATGACAACTCTGGCTCTAGACATAAGAGTCGGTCCCACGTGTATTTTGGCAGAATTTGGAGGAAAGTGGGCAGTTATGACTCGTCACGACTCTAGTTTGTCAGACATTTGCACTTAGTAGTCACTTTTTTATTGTTATACCTTGAATAACACACTTGTTTTGTTTGATTTGGGGTCCTTGAGAAATGAAATATCAACCTTCGTGCGTTATTCAATGGCAAAGATATGGTTGATGAAGATCTGCAGCTGTTCTACTTAACCCATAAGTAGAAGGATAAGGGGCTTTATATCTTTCACAGAGTTATTTCTAAAATTGAATGCAATTGGGAAAATAGAGTTCGAACTCGCCTATTTGGATGTTATATTCCAGTAAAACTCTTGTAAAAATTGTCTGAAATTTATTATCAAAGATGAACAGAGTTGCCAAAAGTTATGTCAAATGATAGAATCGTTTTTTTAAAACTTTGATCTGGAAATGACACTTATTATTTATGAGTATAAATGATTTCGAATTGACTGAAAAATATACATAGAATTCTATGACTTAGTCTTTAAATCATGCTTGAAATTAAATATTCTTAATGTATGCCAAATTAAGGAAAATGAAAATATATGTAAGATATACATAATGCAAATACACCACCAGAGCTTCCGTACAGAGTGAGCAGTTTTCCGGTTTAAAAGATATGTAATGTGTTGACTCTTTGGCCTATGTTAAGTAAGAGATATGCAAGCATTTTATGGAATTTACATTTGGCGTTAAATCTGACATTTACAAAAAGACATTTGAGCGAATAAATTTATTGGCTTCAATAAAAAAAAAAGTCAATCGTGAAGAAACAAAACTGAAAAAAAAATATCAAGGAAAACACAATACCCACTAATTGGCATGACAAAAATCGGGTAAGTACAACATCATCCTCACCATGTCATACTGTTGGCACGAATTTCCTTCACACACGCACACATATGCACGCGGGTGCGCGCGCGCGCACACACACACACACACACACACACACACACGAACTCTCTCTCTGTATCTCTCTCTGTATCTCTCTCTCTCTCTCCGTCCCAATCATCCCTCGCTCCCAACAGGTCTTTCAAACTACATCCTTGTCATACTTTAATAATTTTCGAATATTGTTTTTTAATTCTACAAGTTGAGCGATATTTATGAAAGACAAATTGATGAAAAATATTTCTGTCGCAAAAACTGATATATATATTGGTCAGTATGCAATATAATCATGTTTTTATTGATGAAGAGTTTGGTAATCAATAATACATACTGTTCTCCGTCTTGATTGAATACTTACATGTTGGATAGTGAAGAAATTCGCTGCTATTGTCACGGACAACATTGACACTGTCTGAGTAAGGATATTGATGCATAAAAACTCATTAAAAAACAGAGACAAGGAGGACATAAAAACAGAGTACTGCCAAAGTTAATCGGATCTGTTTTTGCATCCCCCCCTCTCTCTCTCTCTCAATCTGTTTTTGCGTCTCTTTCTCAAGTATGTGATTTGTGCTGATGTAATATATATATATACATATATATATATATATATATGTATATATATATATATATATATATATATATATATATATATATATATATATATATATATATATGCCCGAATAGATATCAAATATAGTGATCGGATGAGATTTATATACATATAAAACTATTATTATAATTTAGTTCTCAAGGTATTTTAATCAATAACATTATACTCCCCGATACACAAAAATGCAGAAAAAACCTTTTCATATTTTGAACAATAAAATATCATAAAAACATGTTAAAAAAATATCACATATCAAAGTTTCACGTCTCTCATCCTATGGCCTTTAGACGCAGATTCGCGAGTGTTTTAAAACATTTCTGAGTTGAAAAAAAAACAACTATATATATATATATATATATATATATATATATATATATATATATATATATATATATATATATATATATATTTATATATTTGGGTTTTTTCAAATATATATATATATATATATATATATATATATATATATATATATAAACGAGGAAAGTACTCTAAGACTATCAAGTAATGATCCAAGGAGAATAGGAATATCCGACTGAGTGCCCAATATCAACGGCTATCGAATATATAATAAATTTCAGATCAAAAATACATCGAAACTCCCGTTCAGAGCAAAATCATTTTATTAACTTAAACGAAATAGAATTCAATTTTGCTATTCCATTATTGATTTATTTTAGCCATATCAAATCACCCCATTCACATGGAAGAAATACAGTTATATATTTGAATATAATGTAAATAGGTTTACGTTGCTTTCGGCAAAAATAGAATTAAAATGAAAAAATAAATAAATAAATAAACCCCAAAAAACAAAACCTTTTTTATAATGGAAATATCATTATGAATTAACTAATGTAATGTTTATGCATTTTCTGAAAAAAATTGTATCCTATAATTTAAAACATTAACGAATTTTAAAAACGGTGATTACTAAAAAAGATTATTAGTAATTAATCATCATCATCATGTCGTGCCGCTAACACGGTTATCCCTGGCCCTCTCTCGCTACTTCTCCCTATCGTTCATCGCCTTTGGCAGGACTTCAGGGCTACAACCCGTATCTTCACATTGCTGCTGAATGTATGTTTGTGCAGGTCGTCCTGCTTTTTTCCCGGCCATATGTGATGTTCCATAGGAGTACATCACTTATGAGCTCGTCCCTGCTTCTCCAGCAGTATCCTGCATGTCTGGTTCGTCTAACTTTGATAGTGTTCGTGATGGGAGACAGGTGACCGTACAATTGGTGCCTTGTGGGGTGTTGCCGCAAGGACTTGTTCAATATTGCTCTCAACATTCTTGTGAAATTGCCGCCTAGGTTCTTCTCCAGCCATTTAGTTAGCGTCTAAGTTGTGCATCCATGCAGCAGTATCGATCTTACGAATAAATAAAACTGCACTGAATTATGGGCACTTATATTGTAAGGTTTAGTTTTGTTTCTTTGCTTTCTGGAATATAAACCTTTGTAGGTTATTTTATGCCTAACCCCTCCTTGTAGAATAGCATTAGTTGCACTATTTAACACTTACACTGGAGGAAATAAGACAGTTGCCAACGGTATTAGTCCAAAAGTAAACATTATTAGACGACCGGAGTTCGAACCCAGTTACTAAACTGATATTATCCTTCACATTGGCCGCTGCGCACTCCTCACCTTGTTAGGAAGGGTTGACATAGACTGCCAAAGTATCGAGAAGATCGTGCATTTATCTCTAAATAAAGAAGGCATTACACAGGCACATTACACTGTACCTACCAATCCATATATAATGGTAAGCATAAATGTTCCTTTAGTCTGACATACTAGTTTACTGACCATCACTCAACGGCTGGTGCGTGAAATATAGCTCAGCAGGACGATAGTAAAACACTCAATGAAGAAATGATTTACTACGCTGGCAGCGATCAATCTTGGCAAGATTGATGGTAATCTATCAATTCAAGATACTTAATTGATTAAATTGCAAACTTCTCAACAGATAGTAACTGATAATAAATTTTAATTGAGATGCATATTTTGGCCTGACTATTGTATAAGCATGCGAGAATGTTCTTCAAATTCTGATACCTTTTCAAAGTTTTAAGACTTCTTGAGACTTGGAAACATTTATATCACATCAACATCTTCAGTACTTTGTGGGTTTCTCTGTGTGTATGGGGGGCATACATGTATAAGTTAATGCCTTGGGATGATGCGTGTTTTGAATTCTTTTGATACACTCTTTATTTTGGGAGCTGTGTACATACTGATCCGAATACATGATCATTTAAGACGATCCAACCTTATTAACTGGACACTTTATCCTGGGTAAACTGAAACAAATATAATATATATATATATATATATATATATGTGTGTGTGTGTGTGTGTGTGTGTGCGCGCGCGTGTGTGTGTGTGTTTGTGTGTGTGTGTGTGTGTTAAAGAAGATATTTAAAATAAGTTTTCTATGGCAATATATTCCATGACTTATTCCACGATTTGCCTGCTAAACGACTTAAGTAACTTTTTGATTTTTTGGTTGTTGTTCAGCCAAGATTAGACGGCTGCTGTTTCTGGTATAAAGGTCTTAAGCCACCGGTTAGCTCGACTGAGGGAATAAAAAAACAAAATCAAAAACAGAAACAATGCTAGAATACTCCCCTATTTTTATTTTTTTTTTATACCTTCTGGTTTATTTCGACAAGGAATGTGCGCTTGAAACTTCTCTCCAAAACTGGTCAGTCCAACAACTGTGTGTTTCCTTGAAAAGATGAGACATTTCATCAGTTCGGAATCCATGGAACTGAATTACTTTAATGAAATTATATCCTTAACCTATGACTGTTTTTCACTAAAATCTTATTTGCGACATAAAAAAAACCCTTTCATTCAGATCGACAATTATTCTCTTTCTATTTTATAGTGAATCAAAATCTGCCAAGACAAATTTACACTCATAAAAACACGTTCACACCATTACACATACTTACATATATGCATCCGGAAAAGAAAAATTATAGTGTTTTATTTCAAAAGTAACATGAATCAGCGACATATTTTCCGTTTTATTATACTATCTTCTTTCATTTTTGAGAGAACATGAAAAATTCGATTAAAATTATTTTTCTATGTCAGATTAGAGATGCTTTCAATGCGCATTTTATATAGTAAAGTAAAGTTAGCGACCATAGTCGAGGGTGACCCGAAGGCTCCCTTTTCGATAGCTACTACACCAAGGTGTAGGAGAGGGCGCTACTCCATTCCCAGGATTGCTCCACTTTACCCTTGAACCGTACCTTATAATGCTGAGTGTTAAGCAAGGTGGTATCAAGTACCATTTTTAAAGTCTTTGGTATGACTCGACCTGGGATTGAACCCAGGTCTCCCGGGCCATTGGCGAACACTCTAACCGCTGGGCCAATGTCCGGGTATAGTTATCCATCAAACTGTCTTTTCTTATGAAGGTGCGTTTAAAAATCGGAATAAATTGTAATGCGAAGATGATGTTTATCGTAAATACGGCAGATGAGTTAGAACACCCGAAAAATCAGTGATCATGTTTGCTAGGTCAATAAAACTATTTGTCACCGGTCTTACCTTCCTGAAATATTACGTTTATTCTCGATTGTTGTCTCGAGTATAATGTTTACTTTTCCAAAAATAGGGTGCTGGGTGTCAGAAAAAACATAATGCATTTTTTATCATTATCAATGTGAGAACAAAATATTCTGACAAACTGTTTTTATGTATGTTTACACAATAGTATCAAACGTTATACTTCATGATAAAGTTGTTGTTATTTGTTTTAGTTTAGTTTAGCATAAAGTTAGTAGTAGTGGTTATCCAGTGAGAATCAAAATCACTAACAAGGTTCGAGCTCGCAACTAGTTGCAGTTTAATGTAGAATTTATTAAGTGTAGGTATACGAAATCTATCGAAAATATTTTCATATTTTAACAAATTAGTTCAACCTATACATTAGTATATAGAGTGTACACTTTCATTTTCGAAGAAGAACCAATTATTTAAAAAACAAGAGCAAAGTAAGCAGAAACTTCTAACTAAAAATAAAGGCCTTTATTCCATTATGAAATAGCATTAAACAAAACTATCGTATGTATTTACGTAGTAGAGGCGCTCGTTGTGTAATCGTTATCATCGTTGCAAATAGACACTTCGGCCTCAGTTCAAATCCTGGACGAAGCTGTTTGTATTTTACATTACGCTATTATACTCGGTGTGCATCCATCTGTGTTCCTTACAATTAGATGTAAATGGCAGGGCACACTAGTTTTGCAACCAGTCTAGGAGAAGGAAAACCATGACTTCAAACCTGCTGAACTCTATTTAAATAATTAGTCATATATCACTTTATTCTTTTATGTATTGTCTGGTAAGTACCTATTATAATGTATAGGTCAAATTTTTGAGACCAAAATTTAGACAAAAATATGACTGAATGAAACGAACGATACATGAGTAAAATCGATTTTCTAAGTTAAAAAAAAATGTGAGAAAAAATGAGGCTCCCAGAGGCTTTATCATAGTAATATGTATTTTTCCTTAATCATTATCTTCATTCAGGATATCGATCCTTTTTCGAGTTGGAGACGATACTATTTGAAATTGCCTCCCTAAACCTGAAACATCAAAGCTGCATGGAATTTAAGAAGTTTTCCCTCCTAGATTATAAAAAAAATACATTTTTGACCAATCAAAAGCATAGATAACGTAGACCAATTCAAATATAAAGCCAATATAGTTCTTAAGAATAAAGTAATAGAATATATTACTTTTCAGTTCTCAATAGAGATTGTTTTTTATAGTTTCTCACTTTTGTTTTTTTTTTTTCTTCTCTGGAGCAAATTCCGTTTACTTTTTTACATTCAATATCATTGATTAAATATCGCTGGACAGTTTCAATTAGCAAACATCGTCTCTTTCTTTTTTATGCCCAGTCGGCATGCTGCTGTAGAATACATCGACTGCTTCTCTGCAAAGGGGTTAGACCTCCACCCCTAACAAGTGTCCTGGATATGATACTAAACAATAATGACGTTCCATAACGCTGGATGTTTGGGAGATGGGGAGTAGCCCTTCATTGCCATCACACCCTGGTCCACAATGGCCCGGAGAGGGAGCACCTGATAAAGTCATATCTATAGGTTAAATAGAACTAAGTTGTGCAAAATTAAATTGTTTGAAATAGAACTGTTTCTGACATTTAAACTGTATTTATGCTAAATTGAATTGTTTGAAGTAAACTGAATTGTTTGAAATAAAATTGTTTTACATTTGTAACATACCCATGATACACGGATATGTGAAAAGGACATAGGGAATCTAAAATACATGACATTCACGAAATTGGTTCCAGTACGAAACTTTATTAACTTTGAGTTAAAGGTTTTTCGACATGAAGAGAGAGAGACACAATCTTTCTATGCTGACTGCTTTAACATCGTCAGCGCGGTGCCCGTAGCGCACAAATTCGTCTGACCTCGCCCAGCTCTGAATCTCGACTGTCTCGTTCGGAGGCAGAATCTCAACTCACTGCTTTTTCTCAAATCCCCCAAACCCTCAGTCCACGCTTCCAGTGCATGACGTCATCTATACCCACTGGTCCTATTTCCTATATGGGGTTTTATTTTGACATCTTTGAATGACGCATCCTCCCCGCGCGCGCGTAGACACTTGCGCTCATGTTTGCACCTTACTAACCCATGCACTGAACCGAAAGGTTCTCATCCTAACTAAACAGAAAGGCAAGACATACAAAACGAAACCCCCCTGCAATTATATTACATATTAAACTGTGTGTAAACAAAAAAAAATGTACTTATACTAAACTGAATTGTTTGAAATTGAATTGTCTATATAAATAAAATGGATTTGGCATTAAATGACCTACAATGGTTGATATCCCAAACCAAACCAATTTTTATTGTTTACGTTCGCGATATGCTTGAACTGATATAACATTCCCTACAACAGATTGTTATCGCTTAGTATCACATATTAGCGTTGTAAATAGGTTTTTTTTCTGATATAGTGATATGCGGAACGAATTTTGAGAACTTAGCTTTTTGGCTAGCGAATGAAGTGCCGACCTATACATGAATAATACTTTTACAACATTGAAATTCATATATAATGGGAAAAGAAGTTCGTAGCCTCCTATTTAAGAAATATAAAACTAATGCAAAAATGGAGATTAATACTTGATATAATATGATATAAGGGTAATTTTTTAGTTCCTAAAAGAACAACAACCTAAATTGACCAAAATACAGAGCTGGAAACAAAACAATCTCTCCTCATTTGGGTTGGAATATTATTTATCGATGTATTGATCTTTTCCTAACTGACTTGAAAATATAACTTCACGTCTTTAAGTTTTTAGACCACTCCAAAGAAAGCTGTAAACATTAGCAAGTGAGTAAGATTTTTTCGGTGCCTTTGTGTTTAACTTTTGCCTTCGTGATATGTGCAACCAATCTCTTCATTTTTCTCTTTGTCTTCGCTAACTTTCTTTGAGAGACCAGCAACACTTCTTTTGGTGAATTTTTATATCCGATAACAAGCATCAGATTTTAAGTATTACGTATATATATATATTCAAATTCACATTTTGAGTATCAAATTCTTTGCAAATATTAATATTCCTGTTAAATATCGCACTTCTTAATCCGTAACACTGACAGATATTTATGCCACGTCGTTATGTCATTGTATCTTTGTCTGCACCACTTTAGAGACACCAGAAACATTTCCTTCCCCATTTGAAGCGCCTGTAAAAACGAATCGTTGCTTAGATTTTGCTCCAGTCCACAATTATGGGACACGAAGTGAGGATCCAACTCGTTGCTGAATCGTACTGATCATCGAGATCAGCTTGATAATCATTGTATAATGGTGAAGTACTCTAATCGACATTGTTTTGTTTTTTTTTTCTTTTTACTTTTTATTAAATTTGGCTAATCTGGTTCATAGTTCTCATATTTGCTATTTCTAAATAGTCATCGTTTCCTAACTTCAGTGAAGAGACGGGAATGCAGTGCTTATGCAAGTCCACGTAACGTTTGTCAGAATTCAAAATGGGGTAATCTTTTAATGAGATCTAAACGCCCAAGATAGAACTAATTTTGGCTAAACCAGAATTGCAAGTTGAGATGTTATATTTCTTTTATGCTTATTACTTAGCAGATGCTACTGTGCGTCAGCTTGTAATATAGATGCCGTGTACATGAAGAAATATCCACTTGACAGGTTGGAGGAAATTTCATTTGTTTTCTGTTGGCCTATCCTCTATCTAATCAATCAGTATTTGCTACTATGTGTTCATGGAAGTTATGAAAATTTTACTATTGAAGTCGGTTACTGACACAAAGACGAAGATTTATCGTATTGGGGGGAATGATACATATACCGAATACACGTTACGTATTATGTATTCTAAGATATCCAGAAACAAGGAAAGAGAGAAGGAAGAATCTAGTACAGCCTTTTCACAAATGTGACGTTGTTAAACTAAATAAATGTTATATTCATAGTTTTATCAAACTTATATTCAATTTTTGAGCGGTGATTAAAATCATTTCACGAGAGTGGACGTCTAGAGTTTTGACGGGCAAGTGAACGAATTTGCATATCATCATCAGGAAAGTATAGATAAAGAAGGAACCGCCCAATATATTCAAATATTATTAAGTTAATTTAGGCCATATGTACATATAGCTACTGTGTGTGCTAGCTAGCAGTTCCAGGGGAGAAGCTTATGAGTCATTGGTAAAAAAAAAGCTGATATCATCTTTATTACATTAATGAGCTACTCTCTGAATACTTCTGAATGTACTTAAGACTTTCGAAAGGTGTGGCACCCTTCATCTTATAAGCAAGAAAATGAAAACTGATATTTCTAATAATGGGGCCCTTATAGCACTGTTTTTTTCTGGCATTTGTGTTGCTTCCTGGGTGGGAGTTAAGATTATAAGGGGTTTGTGATTTACAGAAGGTACAATTTGGGCACCGTACAAGTGTCTCATGCAGAAATCTTCGGAAACACTGCGTTTATTCATCGATGCTATATACTGTTTTGAACAATCCTGTAAGCAACAACCCCCATAACAGCAATTGTATGGCCACCTTCTACCCGTCTTACAAGAAGACGAGCAAGACTGTGGGGAACTGATGGAGATGTAAGAACGAACTCACTACTGGCGTTCTCTTATGGACTCTTATGAACTCTAACACACACTTACGCATCAGTGTTAACCTATTGGCAAGGACTTACTTCAGTTCTATGCAGATACTTGATGCTGTCTAGGGGACCAACTAGAAGCGATAAACCATAAAAACGGGTGTGGCAAGAGAGTTTGGAAAATTTGTACTATCAGCATGATTTTATCATATAGGATGATTCATTTATCGTGACGGAAATCAAACTAAGAAGCATTGAGTATCTAGATGTTTGGTTTGCTCACATGACACATGCAAAATATATGGTAACATTGTGTAAAAGGATTTACTCACAACGGGAAAAGAATGAAATAATTGTTTAATAGTAGGAAGTTTTCGGCTCCTTATAGTGTCTCTGCTTTGGATCATCCTGATTCTATTAAAAATTTGAATTTTAGTGGAGGTGCCCGTGGTGTAATGGTTATCGTCGTAGGAAATGGACACGGTGATACGAGTTCAAATCCTGGACCAGGCTAATTGCATTTCACATTGCACTAGTACTCTTGGGAAAGGTATGAATTCAATTATCTCCCTCCAGCTATGGGTAAATAGTAGGACAGACTAGCTTCTTCAGCCTTGGTGAGGCAACTAGTCTAGGAGAAGGAAAACTCTGAATTCAAATCTGTTAAACTCAGCTTAAAAATTGACCTTGTGTCATATCCTGCCCGAGCAGAGGTGTTGGTAAATATGATAAAAAATTGAATTTTTAAGAATCGTATTGATAAAATCTTCCTCACTATTTTATCTCGTAAAATCATCATTTATTCCAATATCTTGCAAAGATATTTTTTTCAAGATAATAGATTTAGTCTACTCGTATACAAAAACAATGTGCAAAGGGTATCCCTCTGGCGACATGGTTAATTTGATGTAGAGGGACACCATAGTAACCAAGTTCGAACTACAGTCTCTATTACTTTCACTTTTGGACTAATACCCTTGAACAAAGAAGGAACATTCTTATACCCGCAGTTTTACGTTAGATACAACAGTACTTTTGTACAAGGAATGATTTAGTATGAAATAGCCCACAAAAGTTGATGTACCATTAAACAAAGAAACTGCACAAAACAAAAATGGGCAAATGATAAAGTTTTTCTACTTTTCACTTTGCTGAGGGCAACAAAGTAGAAATACCAACTAAGACGGAGTAAACAAATTATTGACTAGACCTAAAATGTCCAAGGTTGCAGTTGGAAGGAAAACATTATTGGTTGCATTTGATGCCTATTTCAGATGTTCTATTAAAAAAAAAATATTTGAAGTTAACATGCATCTGAGATGATAAAAATCAAAAAAGGACTGATACTACACTCTTGAAACAGCAAAACAAGTCCTTTCAGGAAACTATTGATTAAGTGGAACTAATGGATGCAAATTATCCAAATATCTTTCATAACAGAGTGACAAACTAGCCACAGTGTATGGGTGCCCGTAGTGTAATGGTTATCGTCGTAGGAAATGGACAGGGCGAACTCGAGTTCAAATTCTGGACGAGACTGATAGCATCTCACATAGCAATTTGGGAAAGGTATGAATCAATTTATTCTCCCTCCAGCTATGGGTAAATAGTAGGGCAGACTGGGTTCTTCAGCCTTGGTGAGGCAACTAGTCTAAGAGAAGGAAAACTCTGAATTCAAACCTGTTAAACTCCGCTTAAAAATTGACTTTGTGTCATATCCTGCCCGAGCGGAAGGGTTGGTAAATATGATTAATGGTGAAAAGGGCTGCTGATGAGAAGTGATTCTCGCTTACAAGACCCCAAAACCGGTTCTGTATCCAATCAAAAGTAAACGGGGGTTGAGAGGAACTAATTCAAATATTAGAAAAATATTTCATAGTATTGTATGAAAATATCAAATTCTCGGCTGTCTGTAAGATACTTTCTGGAGTCTTAAATCTTCTGTGAAATTTTTTGCAGCTTTGTAATTGCTGTATTACATCCATTTTCTGGGGATTGACATATCTTGTTGACAACGTTATTTTTTCAGTTAGTATTTCTGACTTAGTTGGATTATAATTGATTCCATTATACCAGTACATATTGAAATTTGGTGATTTTATTCTCTTGAGGGTTTATTTTGTCATTTAGATCTTCCAGTAAATTTAAAGCAAGATGTTACTTTAAACAACGATTTTCTCGAATGACATCTAATCTTTCGTCATTTATCCCTGTTGAAAATGAGAACGACACTACATTCACATGGCAACGGAATCATTAAACCGAGTTTAAATTCTAATAAAGCTGTTAGTGTTAATTTTCGTGCAAATGCCTTTGGGAGATGAACGAAATAATCTTTTCTTTTTCCAGCTTAAGGTAAATAGTTGGGCAGGTTAATTTCTTTATTCTTATTTAAGCAACCTGTCTCTGAAACGGAAAATGTCTGAAATAATTCCATTTCCGTTGAGGCTTTTGTTATAGTTCTCCAATCGTCTTCCCATCACTAGTTTTGAAATGTTTAGGCAGCTTTTAAAGGGTTTTTTTTCTGTCTGTGAGAGTAGCATATTTAATTTCTTGGTCATCTTTTTTCGTGTAAGCTTTAAGACAACCGGTAGAAAAGCATATTATAAAATATGTATCTGTACTCTTACAGTGAACAAGGATTTTTGAACATTTTCATTGTATAACATATAAAAATCTTTATATTGTGTGATACATTCCGTCTTATTACCATAATTCTCAATTTTTTCATTAAGGGAGGCAATCTTCAGTTACATTTCATTTTCAAAATGAATGCACTTCTAATTATTTCGTTTGGAAAATACAAATAAATATTTCATTAAAAGTCTCGAATTTTTTTAATGAGAATGAGATTTTAAATTGAAAAAAAAGACAACACCAGTCTTAGGATTTTGGCCCACTAGTGTATGCAGAGAGGTTGTATAATACAATATAGTAGACGCTTGTTATTCTGCTAACTACAGGAAAGACCTGGATCATCTATTGGCCTTAAAATTGATTAGAATAATTGTTAGTAGACGAGTGGAAGGCAAAGAAATATTCAACCGAACATTCGGGTCATCGATCAAATGGTGCCACTCACTTCAAAGAAATAATTCATTTCAGTTTATTCCTGATACAATTTCGCTTGTCCTAACATCGGAACGGCTTATAATGTCCATTAAATAATGTCACTTACATCAAAACATAGCTAGTTTTACTTTGATTTTGACCACTGCTGTGCCTCCTGTGCGTTCTAGCCGGCATTTTTAAGTGCAGCCATCTTTGAAATCTACTGACACAAATGCATTACTGTTGTCCGACCGAGATCACTAGCCGATATTACTAACTTAATATCGATATTAGTTCCATTTTTCAGTCGGTATAAATTTTTATCTTTCTTTCGTTAGTCTTACTTTTGACTTAATTTTTTTTACACTATGTTATCACAGAGAGAGCAATTCGAATAGGAGACAATTGGATTTAATATATCATAAAAGTCCTGCAGCCCAATTACGAAGAGATTGAGTGTTTTGAAGACTATCTTGAATGGCATCTGCGTTTGTCTACCAACATATTTCATATTCAGATATGATATTTTGAATATGACTAAGGAAGGAATATACATGAGAATATAATCCCGATAACTTTTTGTGAATATTGTTATATATAGTGATAGAAATATTAGCAAATGCAACCATATTATCTAGCATTTCTGGTTGGAAACTTGTGGAACTCCTTTTTTTTTCTACAAGGATAGTTTAGCTTAAAGCATTGGCTAAATATGAATTTCTTTTGCGGAAAAATAATTGTGTAGTTAATTGGATCATCATTGTAATATTATTAAACTGCCTTACCATACTAGCTGTAAATATACACTTTCACGATGATTACTTTTGTTATGAATTATGGCCTAGATGTCAACTTCAATATTATGGCTCAGCATTAAACTATGTTCATCTGAGTAAATCTAACTGGACATGAAGTAGAGGGGATTTCCAATTTCATGCGGACAATATATATATATATATATATATATATATATATATATATATATATATATATATATATATATATTCAAAAGTAAAAAAAATATTCAATAAACTTCATTAAAAGCTATGTTCAGGGATCATAAGCTTTGATGCCAAAATACATCCGATTCGAATATATATATTATTTGGAAATTAGGGGAAGTGAACTAAAATTAATATTTAAAAATCATCTCTCTGGAGAATAATTTGGGTAAGCAAACGTGGCGATCCACGCTATATTTCCTAAATTACAAATTGGCTGAAGAATTACTTTATTCTCAAATATGTTTAATGATATCGCGTCAACAAATATATCTGACAACGGTGTGATATATTTGTTATGCACTAGTAATATGGATAACTAATTAGATTATTGAAATACCCCAACGCTGGATAATATGGAATTAGCATACCTTGAGGATATTACTTCTTTTTTTATTTAGAAATAAGAAAACTTATAGCTGATAAGCTACAACACATTTTGTATTTAATAGCTTACTCTTCCTGATTCTAAAATATTTACCTATATTGGCTTTTCTTTTTGAATGCATGGAGAAAATTATGCTTTTAATCCCGATAATTTATACTTGTTTATTCAGAAAAAATATTTTGATAGAATGTAATTATACTTTTGTCAACAATTTATCTAGCCAGTTGTTCGTTCTTAAACAAATACTTTTATTCCAGATTAAAGTGAGCCAGGAAGTGATACCAATGAAAATGACTTCACCGTCCCAAAAGATGCAGAACTGGATCTTCGCGTTCATATGCAGTTTTGCAGGTTTTTCGAGTGAGGTTTCAGCTGCTATACTGTATCATGTACATCCATCAAGAAATATTGTAGAGACGAAGAGACGAAATAAGGATGCCCATATTAGGAAAGAAAACTGCCACAAGGTCGCAAAACATTACACTTATGTATATTTCTAATATTACGAGTTCTTTTTACACTGGCCTGATAATCAGGAAGATGTGAGGTGGTTCTTTTTAAATGAATTAAGAGAAATCGTAGCCCATATCACATCAGATGTCGATTTCTCGAAATTTAGGCGAATACTTATCTCTGGCCCAGTAGCTAAATGACTGATTCTAATAAAAAATCCGTAAATACTACGTCTTATCATCGTTCTCCTCTACAACGTGAGTTTTAATGATTAACTTTTTGTTGGGTCTTGAGCCGGATTGCAGGGTCACTGATGGAAGTGGATGAGGGCTCCTGTATTTCACATTCAAGTGGGTGCAATCGAGGTATTCTATTTCTCGGGAGAATAGATGATCCAGTAGTCCTTTTCTAGGCTTCCTTTAGTTGAAGCACAAGAAGAAAATTATGGGACGTTCAATGAGAATCACACTCGCAAGTTATATTCTATTAGTCTCAGTAAATACTCAGGTGGGCATAATAGAAGTAGTAGTACAATAAGAACTTCACTGAAACAGTTATTAACTCTTCCAGAAATTTGGTACTGAGGGGTAAATTTCAATTACATATATATATATATATATATATATATATATATTTAGTGGCCCAAGGGTAATCAGATAGCTACCTGGACTAACTTAGACCAGGAGCTTTCTTTTTACTCACCACCCATCTTGAGGGCCCATTGATCAACAAATAAAATCTTTTAGCGGAATTATATATAACATTTGTCCCGAGTGCTTTTGGGCAGTAACGCATAAATGAAAGAAAACGAACCGAATAGATAACGGATATAGAAAGGATTTCAACACGAATGTTATACACGTGTAACCACCATTCTCGTGTAATTACGCAAAATCAAGAAACGGTTGCTATGACATCTAACGGCCGTAAGTAAACGCTTTTTAAAATCACAAACTGCACCAAAATGAAGATGAACGAACGTCTAATGTAATGTCCGCTTTTAGTTGATCTTGTGTATACATAGATATGTATTTCTTTTAAATACCCTATCCGGTGGCAAAAGCTGCTCGGTAGCGCCAGGAGTGGCAGTACCGCCTTGAGCTACCGAAACTCTGTTATCACCCTGGTTGGCGGCTGATGAGGCTAGGGTATCGCACGTGCTTTCACACGTTGTATGATGAAAAAAAAAAGCATATATATATAATTAAAAATTATATGCAAGAAATGCCGCAAAAGAAGCACTTTTGCTTCCAGTAAAGTCTTCATCAGATGATGAAGACTTTACTGGAAGCATAATTACCACTAACCCAGGGCGCCCCAGCAGTATTTCACAATACTACCAGATATTATGGGATGGTGTTTGATCTGTGCGAATACCTTATCCGTTCAGATGCGGTTACAACCTTGTTTTGGATCTTTTTTTATATATTCCCTCTTCTTTGCTGGTGAAAGCCTGAGTTTGGTTAAAAATGTAGAGGTTGCGTTCAAAATAAAACTTTGACATCCAATCTCAAGAGGAAATATGTCTGTGGACCAGCCATTCTTAATATTCTGTTCTTGTAGGTATTCGTACTTTTCCAATTTCCGCTGATGCGCCCAGTCAATGTTGGTCTCGAAATGATAACTTTTTTGAATTAACTGACCAAATGACGAGATCTGGACGTCGGCGAGTTGATATTATTTCCGTTGGAAAAGCGAGTTGTCGGTCTACGTCAGAAATAACGTGACAGTCCCTGCAACCATCAAGCAATGTTGGTTTGAGCCTATTATTTCTATGTGGAGTTTTCGAAACGTTTCCTTCTTTAACAAATTGAATACTTGTTTTTATACATGAAATTTCATCGGCAGTTTCATGACACATTTTTGTAATCTCAGCAATAATCCCTAAGATTTCATTTTGTCTCCACGTGTAACTTCTTAGGGAATAGTGACATCCAGTTAGAACGTGTTTGAAATTAGCAATCTTCCTTCATGCTTTGCAAAGTTTGGATGTACTTAACCCCCAGAGTTGTAAATTTACTGTTGTAGATGAAATGTCATAAACTGCCCAAATGAGGAAACCTAATTGTTTAGGCTCCATTTGCTAGATGTCGCTCCATGTCATAGTCCTGTCCTTGGTTTTTTCACCTAGTTCATGCTCCTTGTTCGGGTTGCGCCACAGCTATGAGGAGACGTTTGCTTTCGTCTCTCTCTCTCTCTCTCTCTCTCTCTCTCTCTCTCTCTCTCTCTCTCTCAATATATATATATATATGAAGAAAAATTGAAAACAAGTAATCCAAATAGAAAGTGGGTATTTATAGAGAAACAAAATCAGTCGACATGATAGCGTTTCGGTTCTGCTGAACCATCATCAAGATTGTGAGGGGTTTTATTAGGGATGTTGAGTGGAGATGGATGTATAAAAAGTGTAAAAATATATAAAAATTAGGAAAAGTTGCACAACAAGAAAAGTTGGCTGTTTATGACAAGAAAAATTGGCCGTTTGATCAATGAATCAGCGTTCGTTTCTTTAAAATACGTCACCTGATATTAGAAACATAGTGCATAAAGAAACGAACGCTGATTCATTGAACAAACGGCCAATTTTTCTATATTTGTCTCTCTCTCTCTATATATATATATATATAATGTAAATGAAGTTGGAGACCGTAGTTGAGGGTTACGTGAAGGTTATCATTTCAATAGCAACTACACCAAAGTGTAGGGGAGGCCTCTATTCTTTTCCCTGGATTGCTCTCCATTACCCTTGATACACAGCTCATTCTGCTGAGTGTTAAGCAAGGAGGTATCAAGTACAATATTTTGAGTCATCTTCTTGATTCAGCCTGCGATTGAATACGGTCTCCCGGAGTTGAGGAGTGTCTGTGATGTTTTGGCAGACGTGCTGAACTGCAAAATCGCTTTAACGAGTTCGAAATCCAGTCGCTCTATTACATTCTCTTTCGGCCTGATACCTTTGCGAAAGTAACTGACTCCCTTATCTCCACATGTATAAGTTAAATCTTTCGACCTCTCTCCTACAAAAATAGCTTTGTATTATTTAGCTCTTAATGGTTTATATAACATTAAACAAGAGCCAAACCAATATATTGATTAACTAAACTGACGTTAAAATCACCTCTGGAAGTATTTTTTAACTTGTTGAATAATTCTGCATGTATGCATATTTCAAACTACACCGAATATTAAATATTGAATTATTTGTACGTAAAATTTACAGCCGTTTCACTTTCTAAAATATTCACAAATTAAATATGAGACCTTCTCATTTGGCACTATAACACAGAGATGATATTCACACCTAATGGATTGGCGTTGAAATGTACATAGAGCCTCTTTTCTACCTTATTGCTACATATTAAAAAAAAACAAAACAAGTGAAAGATTGTTTACATGTGGTCATCTAAACCATATTTCCATTCATTTGACTACTTAGGGTCATTAGAGTAGTACAAATAATGTTCTAATGTTAAGGAAAACGCTTCCTAATTTACCTTAGTCACTTGTCTGTTAACAAACAAGTATAGCGGGTCATCATAATTATATTTTGATTCATTTGACAACAGAGAATATCTATAGCAATAGAAGTGATGTTCAAAAGGTTAAGGTAAAACTTTCACTATTTCACCTTCAAGCAACATATTCGTTACAAAAAAACAAAAAAAAAAACAAAACAATAAAAAAGATAGAAATAAAAACAATTGTGCAAGAAGTTATCAAAATCAGTTTCCTAAATTTGACTACATCGTGTCATTAGTGTAATACAAGTGATGTTATAAAGATTTAGGTAAAACTTGGACTATTCATTTCACTGCAACGTTTATTATCAAACAAAGAAAATCATTGTATACCGATTACCATAAAAAACATATTTTCCTCCAGTTAGCTCATCATTGCGATGAAAGCGAGGTTCTAAATGTTAAGGTAAAACATTTACTACTCTCATATTACGACTATATGTTCATTAACAAAACTATGATTGTTCACATGCTGATATCAAGACTATATTGGCTGTGTTTGAGTAAATAAATTCATGATGCAGAGGGTGTTCTAACATTATGACTCACATTTTATTACTTTTCGTGTCTACTACATACTTATTAACAAATAAATAAATGATTGTTACCAGCACAAACAAGCTTACATTTTCGTGGAGCCCCCAGCAAGATTGGCATCTAATCTCATTGGTACTCGGTGTGCATAAATATCCTTTCCGAAAAACTTGGGTTCAAACAACTGGAACAATCCTTATACCATCGCAATTACAGTGTCATTTTATGAATCTGCCCCGTTGATAAAATGGGTCCAAGGAATTCACCTATACCATTCAAAGCCCAGAAAGAAATGTCCATGCGTTGAAACTTTTTTTTTTATTCAGTGGTTTATCTTATGAACTTAGTAAATGAGACTTTTCAAAATCGCATATTGTCGTACATTTTATGCACCATAGATTTTTGATTATTCACTTGCCAAATTACGTTACTAAATTCTCACTATCAACTTGAACCAAAAGTTTCAATGTGTGCGATATTTTAATCTATTTTTGATAAACACTGAAAATTAATCATTCCTTAGAGATGTGCAGGGTGTCCTACAAAGTGACACAAGGTCACAAACGTTTCTTTCGATTGATTCGTTGCCGAGCCATGAATAAAGAACACAATTTCTTCATTGCTGAGTAGAAAACAAATGAATACACGCTTTTCCTCAAACTAATACAAATTGCCTTGTCTACGATTGACATTTCCAACGACGATAACTATTTCGCAAAGCATGCCTCCTGAACATGTCTTTATCGACGTTACTACATAGATAATCTTTGTAGTGTCAGATGCCTTGACAGAACTTATATGAGGAAATATTGTCAATCATGAGAAAGATATTTATCAATAAAACATAGACTGTTCTTTATACTTTATCATGTTAATATTACAGTGAATATATATATATATATATATATATATATATATATATATATATATGTGGCGACTCTAGTCTATTTTTGCTACTGGTGCCACCCACCCTCTGTCAACTTAAGTTCCCAACCCGTGGTCAGTGGACCCAAAGTAAGTCATCATAGTTGCTATTGCGTGATTCTCCATTGTATAGCACAGATTGACTAACGTACCTTGCATGGTGTTTTTTTTTTTGTAAACAATCAAGATACTATATAATTTGTAGTCTTGTTAATACAATAGATAGATAATTTTTTCCTTTCAAAAGTATAGAAGAAAAGAGAAGATGTTCATTACTATGAAGAGAAAAATATGTTTATTAGAATAAAGAAACTGATGACAATATACACAGACACAGCTAGTTGTTTCAATTTCACTTAAAATAAAGATTATTTGTTGAAAATGTATTCAGATAAACAAATTTTAGTTAGAAAATGTAATATATGCAACATTCATTAAAGAAATAGAGGTCTATTAGTGAAAAAAAAACGAATTAAAACACGCCGTTTAACCAACATTTACCATAGCGATGATGATGACGTCGCGACGGCTATAATCTGCTACCCTCTCTCTCTCTCTCTCTCTCTCTCTCTCTCTGTGTCCCTCTCCCTCTTCCCAAGACAGCTGTCAGCAATCAGCAGTCAAAATGTGCTAAGATTTTTGAGCACGATGTTTGGGTTGCTCTTGCTATTGTCTACAGCCAAAAGCGGATTTCTCTAACATTACTGTTATTATAAGGGTCTAGTGCTCGGCACGTATTTGCGCGTGTTCAACATTATAGCCGATTTTATGGGATGTTCAATGAACCTGACGGTGGCCGGACAAAGACCATCCGTTCAAAACAGCATCGTTGTATTATTTCCAGATATATTTATGAACTTTTGGCTACTTAGTTATCGAAACTTGAATAGATATGTAATTTAATTGAGATCAGACTAAGTATGTTTGCTTGAAATTAATGGATGATTTTTAATCCATTTTGAATAACATTGACCGGGCATGAGTAGCACTAGTCCCGTCTCCGCCCCTGATATATATATATATATATATATATATATATATATATATATATATATGAGTATATTTTATTCCTTCCAAAGTTTTGAACTTCATTTAAGAATTGCTTTTTTTATACAGTTTCATTCAATATATGTGTGAACCATCATCTAGTGAAACTACTAGTATTCTATCAGCCCTTTCATAGATTGATATTTGCCCTGTGAAATTGTCGTTTATTTCTGGGGGCACATAATTGCATCATTCAGGTTTTCTAAGCCAGAAAGTGACAACGGAATCTGATGAAAACAATCTATGAATTCAGGGAAGAAAGTTTCATTGTTCATTCAATCCTTACTGAACGAATACAGCTTCCGACTTATCACTCCTGCTTACATACCCGTTTTTCCAAAAATGGCCGGAGGCTGTTTGCCTCTCTCTCTCTACCTCCATTGTCCATATGCCATGTCGAAATTACTGTCACAAGAAGACAAATGTACATTAACTTCACAGGTCCACCTGCAATTGAATAACAATTCAACTCGGCACCTGTCTGATGGAACGTAAGATCTACTTTCCAATGTACTGAACACATAAGAATGCTGCAGGCGTTTAAATTTCTAAACAGCATCTTAATTCACACGAAAATACTGGAGAACCTTCTCTAAAAGCTAAAAAAATACCTTGAAATATATTGATTTTCATTGTCTTATATGTTCCTTTAAAATGTTTTGCATCCCTTCGTTCTAAAGCAATCTTGAATGTTAAATATATTTTATTAATTATCTTATGATATTGTTAATGGAATAGATGTTTTGTATGATTAATTCATGAATTATTACTTGATGAGAGTCGATACTTTTTCCCGAAATATTACAAACTTGAAGGACTTCAGAAATCTTTGTTTAGCTTAGACATGTTGTTAGAAGCTGATAAAAAATAGGTCTCATCCACCTTCACCCGATATATCACCGGGCCATTCTAACGAAATATATATACATCTAATTGCTGGGTGTTTTCTTATAAACTTCGTTTGAGATACTTCTTTTCTTGACATTATAAATTTTTAAAATTTTGTTCAATTTTATTAAAAAAATGTACGATATTTTATCCTCGAGAGCTTCCCTCCATCATTGGTAATTCTCAAGGTTTTAATTCGGATATTTTTTCTTTAAAATCAAGATAAACCTTTTTTTCCTGTTAAGCAAGTTTATTCAATCAAAATAAATTCATGATTCAACTAGGATTTTTTTTCTGGCTATTCCATAATATTTTCCACACATTGCTTCCAAAAAGGAATAAAGTTAATTTATATAATCTACTTTTGAGACATATTTTAGAAGCAATAATGCTAAGCTATTTCAGAAGAACTGACATATCTTTTATCATTTATGTAATGCTACATAAATTATATGGTGTGCTAATTTGATAATTTCGAATCAGACTGTTGACAAAAGATTGCATTCCTGCGGTCCTTAAAACCGGGCTAAATAATGATACGAAGAATTATAATACTCCATGAGAAAGAACACACACACACACACACACACGTATATATATATATATATATATATATATATATATATATATACGCGTACTATTTTTTTTCATAATCCTTTGGGTTAAGACGTTCGTGTCTTCTTGATATTCTTACATTTGTGTTAAGGTGGTGAAGAAAGTACCCTATAGTAGCCAAAGCGCATTCAACTATTTCGCTGATCATCTTCGGGGTTTGAGTTTGATAGGTTGTTGCTGTGATTTTTTTTTTTTTATTAATTTGAAGTGTTTTATATTAATATATCACCGGGTCATTGATTTAATGAGTACAGTGTTCGCTAAGGGTCCGGGAGACCGGGGTTCAATCTCTAGGAGAGTCATACCAAAGACTAAAAAATGGTACCTAATGCCAACTTGCTCAACACTCAGCATTATAAGGTAAGGATCAAGCGTAAATTTGAGAAATCCAGGGTGTAGAAGCTATTTAGAATGTAGCCTTCGGGCCCTCCTCGACTTTACTTTTTTTATTAACACACACACACACACATATATATATATATATATATATATAATAGATGGACTTGGCTCATTCAGTAAGGTTAGGTGGTTAGTTATTGAATATGTTAAACATGTTATACTTTGTCATTAGAAGACATTTTATGGCATATATGTCGGACATTTGGTAGGAAGGACGACGAGACAGTGTGGTTGTTATATGACCAATGTAGGTATTAGCACTTGATTGCTAAAACGTGAACACCATATGAGATTACAGAAGAATATGTCGACAATTTTACATAGCAAATTTATTTAAGAAGGATAAATTGTATTCTAAATGAAGAGAGGCCATGCAGGCAGGTCCAAAATAGCTTAATCACTTAAAATGCTAAAGACTGCCTTCGGAGTAAAAATAGAGAGCATTTCTGATCAAGTGGCAATTTCTGTGTCTTTTCTTAGATCAGTGTTCTTTTGGCATCCAAAATGTTGAAGTCAGAGCACAACACCTCACACTGTAACAAGAACAGTTGACACCATCAGTCAGTTTGATTGGGAGCGTCCTTACATTCAATATATTCTTGAATTACCTTTGGTTCATTAACAATTTAAATTTACGTAATAAATGTCCATTATATATATATATATATATATATATATATATATATATATATATATATGTTACTGTTTGTGACCCAGGGTTTCATGCATTCAGCAATCTTTTGACATTGGATATTATTCAACAAAACTGCAACATTTGGTCCTCCATTCACTCACCAAGTGAGATGGTAAGAACCATAAATATTTTTAATATATATATGCACTACATGGACTCTAACAAAACGGCTGGAGAAGAAGCTAGACGGCAATTACACAAGAATGCTGCGAACAATCTTGAACAAGTCTTGGCCGCAACACCCCACAAGACACCAACTGTACGCCCACCTGCCTCCTATCACGAAAACTATTCAAGTTAGACGAACCAGACAAGCAGGACACTGCTGGAGAGGCTGGGACGAACTCATTAGTGATGTACTCTTATGGACCCCCACACATGGCCGTGCAAATGCAGGACGACCAGCACAAACATACATTCAGCAACTATGTGAGGATACAGGATGTTGTCCTGAAGACCTGCCTGAGTCGATGAACGATAGGGAAAAGTGGAGAGAGAGGGTCAGGGATATCCGTGCTACCAGCACGACATGATAATGATGATGATGATATATATATAAAATACATATATATATATATATATATAATTTTTATTATCATTACTCTGCCTTAGCAGCAGAAAACAAGCCTACAGAAAAACATTGTCAAATCAGATATTCCTAATTGTTGATTAAACCGATAAGCCCTTTATGATAAAATTAGGTATAATAAAAAATACAATCTTAAAAGAAGAGAAAAATAGCTTAAAAGATGGTCTGAAGGAAAGACGATGTAGCCTAGAACATGCTGAAAACAAATTGCAGCACAAAAGGTGTGATAACTATCAAAGTGTAGACATATAAATGAAGAACGCATACGTCATTTACCACCTGAATAATTACAAAATAATTCTTCTCTACATAGCCACCTCTCAGTTTATGTATGCGGAATAGACCTGACTTCAAATGTTCTAATCAATTTCATATGTTTAACTTATTATATTTAATCAATTATATATTCAGTATTTAATTCTAACATATCGTTTATCTGAGTGTAACTTAAACATTACTAAAGTCTCTTATATCCAGGATTACCAACATTACGTACTATTTGACGGAACCTCTCTGAAACTAGTAGACAAATTAACCTACCGAGGAAGCAGCATCTCATCAACCAAAAAAGACATTGACACACGACTAACGAAAGCATGGACAGCTATCGATAGGCTCTCGATCATATGGAAACCAGACCTGACCGATAAAATGAAACGCAGTTTCTTCCAGGCAGCGGTCGTATCGATACTGCTATATGGATGCCCTACTTGGAGGCTAACTAAACGGCTGAAGAAGAAGCTAGACAGCAATTATACAAGAATGTTGAGAGCAATATTGAACACCCCACAAGGCGCCAACTATACGGCCACCTGCCTTGCATCACAAAAACTATACAAGTTAGACGAACCAGACGCGCAGGACACTGCTGGAGAAGCAAGGGCGAACTCATCAGTGATGTACTCCTATGGACCCCCGCATATGGCCAAGCAAAAGCAGGACGACCAGCTCGAACATACATACTAGCAGCGATGTGAGGATACGAGATGTAACCTAGAAGACCTGCCAGAAGCGATGAATGATAGGGAAAAGTGGCGAGAGAGTGTCAGGGATGTCCGTGCTAGCGGCACGACATGATGAGGATGATGATGATGCTTCTAGGATAATGGAAAAAGTATTATCATTATTTTTGCTTTTAATTAAATGTTTATGGAATGAACATGCACGTATGTTGAAGTGTTCTTTAATTCTGATGTGGAGGGGTCTTATTGTACATCCTAAAAAATGAAATTGATTAGGACAACTGAAGTCACGTCCATTCAACTCGGCGTTTAAAAACCCCGCGTGGCACCATGATTACAACATCCAACATAGCGTCCAAACACACCAAGTGACAACATGTTTAAAACGTTCAAAAAATTGAACATACAACATCATGTTCATTTAAAAAAAAGTCTATGAGGATGAACATTTTACTTCAAAATTAATTAGATTCAAATAGTTTTTATTTCGCTTTGCAATAGCACTCTAAATTAATTCATTATAATTAATATGTTGTGCAATGCTTCAAGCAAATTATAAAATGCTTTTATTCCTTTAACTGTTAATATGTTCTACTATTTGTTATCTATTTTTGCGTATATGTTTTATTGTATTTTTGCGTTATCGAAGAGTATTTTTCTGATTTTCCTTGGAATAGGGTGGCCTTGCCATTTATATTGATTGATGTGAGTTTTATGGCGCTATTGCCGATTACATAGGCAAGTTAATCTACGTGAAAACGTCGTCACCGTTGGAGTAAACGTAAATTTTCTTTGATTTGCAGAAGGTGAAGAATCAGTCGAGGTTCTATCTTATGAGTTCAATTAAAGTAATAAACACTTTTAGTGCTGACTCAGACGTCAGAACAGCAGACTAGGAAAGACATGATGAACAAATACTACGCTGAAAAGATGGTCGGTTTAAACGGATAAAACTCATGAAAAGACGGAAATGTTGTCTTCATCTATCGGTTGCTGTAAACACTGCCCTTCTAAAATCAAGATTTAAACATATGAGATATCTTCTCAATCTGATGATCATTAATGTAATGACCATTTCATTTTTAAAACGCGTTTTCAGTACTTCTACTATTCAAAGCATGATCAAATTGTATCAAAACTTAAAATGTATCTTATTTTATTTTAAAACTGATTCTTAAATAAAGACATGTGCACAACATATGATAATGAGACCCTGTTTGGAAGTGCAGAATTCTATCTAGATTTCTGGACTTTAATCAAGATGTCTATACTTCAGCCAAAAGAGTCGGTCACGAGCTGAAAAAAAATGAAGCCTCTATCGATGCATTTTAACTAAAACTTGTTCACAAAAATAAGTGCATTGACTTTCACACTCAGCATAATAAAGCGGCGCAGTTAATTCAAATCTTGAATATGAATGTTTGCGTTTTACTTCATGCTAATGTTTTTGTGATATGTATGGATACATCTATTCACCCATGAAAAAAACTGTGGGAAAACAGTTGGATACAGGAGGTTCCTTATTTTTACTAATTCAACTAATGTAGGAGAAAAACCTCTCAATTAAAATTAACTTTTCCTCGCTTCAAAACAGACCTTATATCCTCTATGCCTGAGGAGTAGGATAAAGATATCAAGATAAGAATTTGTCCTTAAACTGAAAGTTAATTACGAGGGTAAATTTTGTGAACTTTGAGATCATTAAAAGAAATATGACAGCAGAGTGCAGACCCATATCAAAAGTTGATTTTCAAAAATACTTTGTTTAGTAGAAAACACATTAGAATAATAATTTGAATGCCAAGATGATCCGAAGTAAATTGACGTTGTATTCATTTCCCATTCCTCCCTTGGTAAATTCAGATACTTCTGAAAAGAGCGCGTATATTTATAATAATTTAAATGTCTGCATGATTTTTCTGATGTTTTGCAGCTATGCATTGTTCTGAATTGTTGGGTGAGTGATCATTGCTGTGATTACAATATTCATTTTGCTGCCTCTGACGGAGTGTTTGACGCCAGAAAGCTGTCTTCGAAGGAACCTCGATGTTGCTTAAAACCGGAAACGCTTATAAACACGGATGTAAAATATATCAATATCAATTTTGTCTTTGTCTGTCAGTCTCCCTGTCTGTTGGTCTGCCTGTCTGTCTGATTATTTCTTTTTTTGTAGAAGACTATGGCTCTGCCCGAAGCCCAAAGCCAACGTAATAAAAGCTATCACATTTCTTGCGATAAATCGACGTCTTCTATCGTGTATATATATAACATTGTATATAACTGCCAGTAAATCCCCATATATATATATATATATATATATAAATTCATAATGTATTATATCTATTGATATATATATATATATAGATTATAAATTTATTTCAGCAATTACAAGAAGTACCTGATTAATTAGATGAAGATTCGAGCAGAAAATCGAAACATTAAACATTAAAAATACATTTAATCTTAAGTAGGGTACTAAAGGAATTGTAATATATATATATATATATATGTGTGTGTGTGTGTGTGTGTGTGTGTATTAGGGTAGGTTGATTTTTCACTTTTTTTTAAATATCAAAAAGAATAATGCACTGAAAGTTGTGTATATACCTATTAAATACTCATACCAAAAAATAGATCTGAATCTTCAACGGTTTTTTGCTAATTTGGCACGAAAGATTTTGAATAAACACGTACAGAAAAGTCCTCGATTTTGTCAGATTTGGCCTAAATATTGATGTAAAAACCAAACAATTTCGGTATTTAAATTAGGAAATCTTATTTTATTTTATGGAAATATAATTAATAAATTATAATAAAACTTCAAATTGAAAATTGAACCCCCACCCCACCCTGCTTTACCTGTGTCGAATCTAAATTGCTATTATTTAAGCAGTAATATTCGAATATATTGAAAAAAAACTTTTTCCTGATAGGAATTGAAATACAACAAATAAACAAATATGGAAAAACAAATAATTGTTTAATAATTTTTAATATATGGAATCAAATAGTTCCATATATGAGCCCTTAGATGAAAACGTTGGTCTCAATTGTTGGCACAAAGCTTTTTCAAGTATGTGCTGGTGCCTTGCTTCAAAGCCATACACGGATTGAGAAGCCTCCGTTACTAACTTAACTGCCCGTTCCACACCTTCGGAATGTGAAGGGAAATCTGGCAAGTTAATCTTTTCACCAGTAAACAATGAATTCTGTAATTCATTGTCAGAAAAGTCTAGTGTGAGTGGTGGCTCACAGACTACATTTACTGACAAATCAATTAAATCAGCCTAGTGCACAGCTTTAAAGTTGATCATTGGGATCTTTTAAAATATTTTCTTGATTGGCCTCCCTCTTCTGAAAGAATATAAAAAATAATTTGAGTTTAATTTTTAAATGCAATTTGTTCTGCTTTAATAATATTTGGTGAAATCAGATGTAATCTTTAGAATGTTTCAATAAATTGGCATAAGTACTCCAACCAGTTTTGTATGAATAAATATTAACGTACCTAATGGCCAAAATTCTTTTTATACCCACTTCTCTCACTTCAGGTTCATCAAATTTCACCATTGAAAATAAAACATTCTCCAGAAGTAATGCCAAGGCATTATACTGGAGGTTTTTTAATGTAATCCTTTGAACCTCAATTGGTTTCTTTCGTATCCTGTCAATCATATTGTAAATATAAATTTGCTGGTGATGGAACTTGTTACTTTTTTTTATATCAAACCTGCAAATAGCATAAACATTCATAATAAAATTTATCAAACTATATAGTTTGGTCGAAAGATTCTGTGGATATGCCCCACGAGTCCACAGGCACATGAGCCTGATGGCCAAAGTTTACCACCTTGCCTGGTTTAATGGACCAATTTTCCACGATGTAAATCTAGGGTCCACCTTACCTCTAGAAATACCAACTGTATATTCATAGAGTAGTCTTTGGTCACTAATGAGGCTATCCATATCTTTCATTCCAAAATGAAACTCCAGGGGATTCTCAACAGCTGAAAAAAGATTTTGGGGGTAAATTATGGCAATCAAAGGACCATTGAACGTAGTGTGGCTTTTTGTGGTGCCATCGAAATGTTTGAATAGAGCTCTAAATGGAAGTTCATTTTGATGTAAGGAGCAACCAATAGTGTGTAGATTTTTTTTCTAAAAGTGTAACAAGTCCACCTTCACAGCCTGTATTTGCATTCGTGTTGTCAACAAGGACAGCCTTAATAGTGTACCTATTTCACCAATATAAGGAAGAACCCTGTGAGTCAAATATATACTCTCATTTGGTGTCTCCTTTGTGATTGTCAAGTGGCATTCAGTTACTTTGGCTTTTTTCAGAATCTTACTTCCATTTTCCTCCACATGATTCCTTGTAGTGTAGTGTGTCTTTGTCTGTCCTCGGATCAACTTCTATACAAAGAAGATTCTCCACATTTTCATTATGCTTTTCATATGCATTTGTTTTCACTTTAGCCTTAGCTCTATTTTACATTTATCCATATAGATATTCTTTATATCTATATTAGGGATAAAAAGGCCAATAGCCCTCAAATCCAAGAGCAAGGAATGGGCAAGGCTGGCTCCAAGATTAGAAAAATATCACCCCTAACTAACTCAAGAGCATACCTTGGAATTTTTGTGAGGTTATAAGGCACTTGGAGAGGACTATCTAGCTGTTTATAATCCTCTGTTTCATCACTTGGAGAAGATGAGTAAGAATGGGAAGAATCACCCTGAACATATAATGTTGAAGCTATTGGTGGGGATATCTTCATACATTTTTGTTGGCTTTTTTGTCAGAGGACAAATGCAGATGATGTGCTTAGTCTGGCAATTTTCTTTGGTGCATTTGACATTAATATTGTCACAACTTAAAAATTGGCAGGTTGCACGAACATGATGATATATAAAAAAATGTATCCAACTTTTCCTTCCAGAATTTTGTTTTGGTAGCAGGTAGATGTTTCCTGCTTATTTGCTTTGCCTTCTGAATGCATAGAATTTTCACCTTGTTGACAACACTAATTTACTTTAACAAAGGCAAACGAGGGTTGACAGCCTTCCAAATATCTATCACGTCCTTTGCTATTAATTTAGAAATACCTAAACAAGAAAGGTGGGGATAAGTGTTCAATCAACCGAAAAAGGACATCGAAACGAGGTTAACGAAAGCATGGACAGCTATCAATTGGCTATCGATTATATGGAAATCAGACCTAACCGATAAAATGAAACACAGTTTCTTCCAGCCAGCGGTCACATCGATACAGCTATACGGGTGAACTACATGGACGCTAACAAAACGGCTGGAGAAGAAGCTAGACGGCAATTACACAAGAATGCTGCGTGCAATCTTGAACAAGTCCTGGCGGCAACATCCAACAAGACACCAACTGTACGCCCACCTGCCTCCTATCACGAAAACTATTCAAGTTAGACGAACTAGACATGCAGGATACTGCTGGAGAAGCAGGGATGAACTCATAAGAGATGTACTCTTATGGACCCCCACACATGGCCGTGCAAAAGCAGGACGACCAGCACGAACATACATTCAGCAGCTATGTGAGGATACAGGATGTTGTCCTGAAGACCTGCCTAGGGCGATGAACGATAGGGAGGAGTGGCGAGAGAGGGTCAGGGATATCCGTGCTACCAGCGCGACATGAATTGAATTATTTGTCGACAAGTTCATGGCTCAGTTTTATCCAATGTTGATGGTAAACCTGAAAATTTAATTGCACCTTTCCTTCGAGTGGGAACTCCAGTGTTTTTTCCTGCCATTTTTTAATCAAAATATCTGTAAAAAGAATATATATATATATATATATATATATATATATATATATATATATATATATATATATATATTGTCTGAAAATACACGAAGATGTTTTTAAAAAATTGTAAATAAATTTCGAAATTCATTAAAAAAAGTAATAATGTTTATTTACCAAACAACAGGATTGTACAGTTTAGTTCCAAAATTAACTCGTAAACCGACTTTTCACGTAAAAAAACACTAAATTTTAGAATATAGATAAATTACAATAATTATAAAATGTTTAAATATTTTAATAGTATGTCTACTTTGCGAAAAACATATATTTGCGTTAATTATAAGGGTAAAAAACATAAACAAACCGAAGTACAACGGAGAGATAATTACCACCGGTGAAAGCCGAAAAAAATATCCAGTAAATAAAACGAGGTTTAGTAAGTCGTTATTTGTATTTTAAACTATATATTTTAATGTATTTTGTTTTTGTTTTTTGGTCATTTAATTAAAAATAATATGAAAATGGATAATAAACTTAAAAATATCAATTATTTAATAAATTTATTTTTTAATTTTCCTTTAGTCGCAGTTTTAATTTTATGGATACAGGTTTCCAGCGTCACCAATATCATGACTAAAATCACAAAATATTATCGCTTTAAATGCGATTTCACAAAAAAATATTTCGTGGGGTAATTTCTGATGTTATTTTGCAACTTTCACCGCGTTATTCTTTTTACAGTTCTAAAATCGACCTACCCTAATATATATATATATATATATATATATATATATATATATATATATATATATATATTTTATGTAGGGTACTTAGGGAATAATGATATATATATATATATATATATATATATATATATATTATATATATATATATATATATATATATCCTATTCAAAAAACTCTTGTCCGTTATCCCCTGTTATGCTTTGATATTATACTCTTTTATTCCTTATTAATTCATGAATTTCCGGTTTTAAAGTTTGATCATTTTTTTAAATTTTAATTCTTAATTGATTAAATTTTTTTTTTTTTGTATATTGTAAGAAGCCAATGTTATTAACTTATTACTAGATAGATCTTAAATTAAATTTAAGTTAAAACTTTTTCTAATCTTAATATATTTTAAGTATCCAATAGTATTACCTTTTTTCTAATTGTCTCTTAATTTAAATTTAATCGTAAGTTTAAATTGTTATATCCAGTTATTATTCGGTGTTATTCTTTTATATTACTTATTAAAGACTGATTTCTTACTTTGAAGTTTTTATTTAAAATAATTACAATTTTGATTCTTATATTTATTCGAAAATATCAATTTTTGTCTTTTTTGACTTTTTATGATTCTAGCTGTATTTTAATTTAAATTTAATCAAAAGTTTCTTTCTATGATATTACAGATATATACGTCTATGTAAAATTTGAATATCATTAGATCATACTGGATATTTTATCCATTGTTTTAATCTGTTAATAATATAACCTTTAGTCAAATAATATGCATTTAGGATAATAATATAGTTATTTAGTTAAATCTCTCTTATTTAAGTGTTTAATTCTTATCGCCATTATTTTTTGTATTTCATTTTTTAAATTTTAGTTGCATACTATTTAATTCGTAAAAAAAAATGGATGAAAAATAACCAAAGAGGACATTTTCACGATTTTCCAATTTATTAAAAAAGAATTAGTAAAAAAATGAAATATATTCATAGTTTACGAAACGCATCAAAGGGTGAGGATATAAAAATGAAGACAATAAGCTTAGGAAATACGATATGTTCAACAAAACAAATGAATAAATGTATTCTGTGCTAACTCTAGGACAATCTAGTTATATAGCCTTTAATCGGACGACGGCTGAGTTCCTATTTCTTCACATTGCATTATTTTGCTTAGTTCTGTAGTTGTCTTGTCTGTCACCTCGTGTCACGCTGCTGTCTCCATCTTTCATCTGGTTTGTTGTCTTCTGTCAACATCTTTCCTTTTTCTAAATTCTTCTCTGCTGCGATGAGGAATCACAACACGACAACACTTTGATGTGCACAAATCACTTTTATTTCTTTGTAGCCACAAATTCATCGCCTACGTGAATAAACGGGGAGTTAATGCTAAGTGCAAAGATATAGCATTTCGACCGCTCACCATGAGTTTTTCTCACAATCTAACAAACTTATTTCTAACTCGAGAACAATGTTTGTCACCTGATTGAAACCATCCAATGACAGTCATAGTTTAAGAATGACCACGAGTTTAATGGCTGTCAATCATTTTTTATTGGTAAACTCACGATGTTACTCACAAATTCAATGGCTCAAGAAATAATTTTAATGTTACAATACAGGTCAATTACTGATCCCGCAAATATATTATACAACTAAGAAGCGATTCGATTCATACAAGTGTATTTATTTTCTTTTTAACTCTTTTAAAGTAACGGTAATGTTTCAAGTGATTAAAAATCTTGTGAAATTCGTAAAGGTTTGTATTATTAAGACAAAAGAAATTTAGGTTTCCCTACTTTCGAAAGAAAGAGATAATCTGTGAGGGAATGTTATTATTGAATGAGTTGGAAAATACAAGCTTTTATTATGTCGATGCTAACAGATGTTTAAAACTATTTTATTAAGGGATATTAGAGCCGTTAGAGGAATGTATCTTATGGAGGAAAACAAAAAGGGTAAAGGTTTGTATTATTAAGACAAAAGAAAAAAAAACAAAAGAAATTTAGTTTTAAGTGTGTTTAAAGTAACGGTAATGTTTCAAGTGATTAAAAATCTTGTGAAATTCGTAAAGGTTTGTATTATTAAGACAAAAGAAATTTAGGTTTCCCTACTTTCGAAAGAAAGAGATAATCTGTGAGGGAATGTTATTATTGAATGAGTTGGAAAATACAAGCTTTTATTATGTCGATGCTAACAGATGTTTAAAACTATTTTATTAAGGGATATTAGAGCCGTTAGAGGAATGTATCTTATGGAGGAAAACAAAAAGGGTAAAGGTTTGTATTATTAAGACAAAAGAAAAAAAAACAAAAGAAATTTAGTTTTAAGTGTGTTTAAAGTAACGGTAATGTTTCAAGTGATTAAAAATCTTGTGAAATTCGTAAAGGTTTGTATTATTAAGACAAAAGAAATTTAGGTTTCCCTACTTTCGAAAGAAAGAGATAATCTGTGAGGGAATGTTATTATTAGAGTTGGAAAATACAAGCTTTTATTATGTCGATGCTAACAGATGTTTAAAACTCTTTATTAAGGGATATTAGAGCCGTTAGAGGAATGTATCTTATGGAGTTTCGACTCTGTAGGTTAAGTTTGCAATTGTATGATTGAATTTCTGTGAGGCATTTGAAGCAGACCTGAGTTAACGAAAAAGAATATTGATATGCATTATAATTCATTAAAAGACTACTTAGTCATTACTGCAAAAGATTACTGCACAAAACTTTAGCAAAGGGTGATTTGTATCAGGTTGTAGTGGAGCAAAATTACAAGCAGTTTAATAAAAGAAGAAAAAAAATTTCACATGAATATGTTCATAGATGCTTGGCTTGATTTTATGGCATATCAACCCTTGTAGGTTATTTAATACCAACTTCTCTTTATATATACATAAACTATATATAATTTGTAAAAAAATAGATCGTAGGTATAATTAAAAAAAAACAAGGCTCATTACTTGCGCACATTCAAATGCTTTAATGTATTGCTATCTAACAATGAAAATGTATTTAGCATCGATCATTTTTCCTCACAGTAAAATAGTTCAAACTATTGATATCTTACACTAATAATTCACAATAATAAATAATAAACTATTCCAGGTTAAACCCCTTTTAGAAGACGGTCAGGCTAGAAAATATTTTTATGTCCAGTTTTTTAAAGAGAGAAATGACCCACAAAAAAGTTATGGGTTTATTCGTGGGTGTCCCTTGGCTGAAATAATAATGAAACATTCTGTATATATACAGGTATATTTTGGGTCCTAGCAGTTAGACTTAGTTTGGGTTCGAGGAAAGTTGATTAGGCCAAAAGAAAGAAACAACGAACAGCGACATTACCAGCCGGACCCAGTTACTTAAGATAATCTTTTGCCAGCCGAAACCCAGCCTAGAACTAATTATCCACAAAGCGTTACACGTTCTCCTTCCTCCCTTGGCGTTTTAACCACAAAGGTCTTGTGTTTTTGTTCTTTTCCCTGTGAACCTGTCTCTCGCTCGATCCGGCCACACATAAGTTCTCGATGTGGGGTTAGTAACTTATGCAACGAGCTGCAAAGGTGGGTATTCTCACATCCCAAACCGTTAAACCTCGGTAATCTCCTCTGGTTACGAATCGTCTGAACAGTGTAAGTCCGTCCCTACTTCGATATAACGATAAAACCGGTTGATCAAATATTAATAGTTTAATAATAGTATATTAAGTGAAATAATATCAACCATTATACGGTATCAATAGTTATACAAAACAAAATACTGCATCTGAATTATCTACATGATTGTTGGCCTTGAGTTAATTTTAGCAACTTAATGAAATGATTGAGCTATTCACTGATGAGTACGAAGATATGTGAGCTGGTGTTGTTCTCTCGCGGAAACTTTAATTGCCAGTGCGTTTGACTCTCTGTACGAATTAATTTGTTCTCACCGCAGTCTAAACTCACGACCACAAAATCAGTTGTCATAAGTACGTTTGCTCATAATTCAAATTTATTCTCACGATGAAGATACATCCCAAATCATCGATTGTTCAAATGAAGTCGAGAGTCATTTCCTCTACACTTCATAACTTAAAGTAATATTCCAATTTTATCAGTGCATAGCTGTTACCTATAACAAGACTGGAAGCCCATAACACGGTTTAGACTGCTGGCTATTCAGGATCACAACTGGTCTTCAAAACAAACAATCTCTTCTCTGAGAAAATTCCTAAAATCTGATTTTTCACCACGAAATACAGTCAATTGTGAAGAAAATTCTTACTACAGTATTCTCAAAAGCAATTTACCCAAATTGCAGTACAATCAGATAACTTCGGTTGACAGTTGACGAATTCTACTGCCTTAACCAACTGAGGTGGATTTTTTCTTTTATTTCAATCTTTATACGACTCCCCTCACATGTGATAATGAATTAATCATTAATTTATTAGCTTATACTGTGGAAATTTGTTAAGGAACTGGTGATCCTGTTTCACCGAATCTCAGGAGCCCCTTGGGGTCACGTGGTGTCCACTATAGAAAAAAAAAACTCCGACTGAAGATTTTCTCTCTTTTCGCCACTCCCACCGCTGTTATCAACAGGTCCATTCGTAGCAGCCCGTGACGGCAAACGTATTTGGTACCGTCCACCAGCCAGGAGCCAAGAGCGACGAACGCACGTGCTGAGTTAAAAGGAACAGGATACACAGCTAAGTTCCAGCAGGCATTTTATCTGCATAATCTTACCTTACCTTACCTTAAACCTTTACTTTATAACTTTACCTTATAACAACCTTACAACTAAACCTTACAAACCGTACAAAACCCTACCGCCTATCTGAACCTTGAACTCTTTTTTGAACTCTTACATATTCGTTGTTCGTCCCATTTGGTGTAAAACACTGTTTATTGTTACTGTTGTTGTATATAAATTTTGTTGCACAAAAAGTCGTTCATCTCCTTTCTTCAAAAGCTGTCAGCAAATTCCCAACTGCTGTTGAAGTACGGGTTATTCTTTTACAAAACGTAGGAATAAACCAGGCTTTTCGGGGCTTATAAAAAAACCCACAATACATGAGCTGTTTGCTCGCGTTATAATTGTCCTGCTTGAGTTTTTATTTCCATTTTGACTCTTTGAAAGATTTATGTTTAATTTTATATTTAAAAAAAAAAATCACTTTTTATTCTATTATCTATTCAGAGTCATAAGTAAATATTTGTCAATTTTGTTAATAATGATTAGTCGATATGTGTTAAGGCCTTCTGATCTTATTTGAATTTACCATATACCTGTACGAGAGTAAGGAAATATTAATGTTAATGTTGCTACTGTTATTTGTCAAGGCTTTAGACAATACACAATTTTTGCAAGATTGAAAGTCACACACACACACACACATACACACACACACACGGAAACATTAACTCATATATAGGCACACTGATATACACTCACACACGTCGCGACCATCGACCGACCGTCAATCAAGAGATGCATCTGTGTAAATAAGCGGAAGAACAGTGGAAGCAGGTGGACGGAAAACAAAAATATAACCAGGAGACAGACGGCTTGAGTCAGTTGGATTTGGAGGTAGTTGGGGACAAGATGCCAAATTGAGAGCCAGCGGAAGACAGAAGGCTTTGGACCCTTAGTGACCCACGGTTGAGCATCCCAGTCAGGATGCGAAAGAAGTGCTGCTATGGTCAGAAGAACTTCGGGACAATATGTAGTAGTCTGTCCCCGTCTCCAACTCACCTCTGACACACAACCAACATCAACCCTTTCGAGAATAAAGTGTGAGAGATATATTTTTATAAAGATGTGTGTTCATTCGTTCATTGCAGTTCGTAATTATTGTTGACTATGTTTCCGCATATAATTGTATATGTATTGTGTGTATGTATGTGGCTATACAACATATATATATATATATATATATATATATATATATATATATATATATAACGAGAATAGACTTCAGGTATGGTGACTTAGTCTCCTCTTGAAATCATTTTCTTGAAATTCAGAATCATGATCCATTTTCTTTCTATTTCTTATAATTGTTTGCATATTGATGTATTTGCTTGCATTTTTGCATATTGAACACAGTAATTATTTTGCAGGATTTTCGAACGTTTCAGTTACTTATTTAATATTTCTAATTTTAACCAGAGTCGAACTTATATGGAGCATTTCTTGACAAATTCTTTCAAACATTATTTTTGTTAAACAGTAAGTAAAATGTTTCATATTCTTAATTTGATTCTTCCCACAGCACAGAATAGCAGATTGGAAATGAGTACAGAAAGTAGGCAAACAATAATTGTCAATGTCTGTCATACACGTGATCAATAACCTAGATTTAGTTTTAAGTGTGTTTAAAGTAACGGTAATGTTTCAAGTGATTAAAAATCTTGTGAAATTCGTAAAGGTTTGTATTAATAAGACAAAAGAAATTTAGGTTTCCCTACTTTCGAAAGAAAGAGATAATCTGTGAGGGAATGTTATTATTGAATAAGTTGGAAAATACAAGCCTTTATTATGTCGATGCTAACAGATGTTTAAAACATTGTACACATTTAAAGTGTTCGTTTTGTAAGAATAAGTGCAATTTTCTATACAATAATGAAATATCAACTTTATAAGTACCTTATTGAAACATTTCCTTTTCATTAATGACTTCGAATGAAAAAGTATTATAATGTTTATTCTCTTATTTAGAACTAAGTATCAACCCATTAATTGTTCGTGAATTTCACACCTTCACTAATATCAACGGTATCGGCTGTTCAGGAGAAACTCAATAAGCTGCCAAATATTCAGAATGTAGAAAGAGAGGAGTTCCACAGATTTGTCTGGTGGGAAAACATATTAGAGTTGGGGATGAGAAAGGAGAATATAGAGAGAAGAAGTAGAGGATAGGGAAAGAAAATGTGGGCTAAATGGATCCTCCCTTTTTCATTTTTCTCTTAAACTTCAGTAGAATTTCTACAAGTGGCTACAAATGCTCCCATGGCTACCTACAGGGATTACGGAAAACAGAGTTTAAAACACATGTAAGATTTTTAGATATTACAGACGTCACTTCACACACACACACACACACACACACACACACACACACACACACACACACATATATATATATATATATATATCATCATCATCATCATATCGTGCTGGCAGCACGGATATCCCTGACCCTCTCTCGCCACTCCTCCCTATCGTTCATCGCCCTAGGTAGGTCTTCAGGACAACAACCTGTATCCTCACATAGCTGCTGAATGTACGTTCGTGCTGGTCGTCCTGCTTTTGCGCGGCCGTGTGTGGGGATCCATAAGAGTACATCTCTTATGAGTTCATCTCTGCTTCTCCAGCAATGTCCTGCATGTCTGGTTCGCCTAACTTGAATAGTTTTCGTGATAGCGGGCAGGTGGCCGTACAGTTGGTGTCTTGTGGGGTGTTGCTGCCAGGACTTGTTCAGGATTGCACGCAGTACACGTAAGATATTATTTTTTTACACTGTTGCACCTAAGATATTTCAACCTTCCAAAGTGATCAGTCTTGAGCATTTTATCTTATTTTTATTTTTTGTACTGTATTGGCATGAAGTAACAGTTGAATTTTTTTTTTTCAAAAACCTCTTATTGTACATGGTGATTAAATAAATATTAGCTCTTTATATATATATATATATATATATATATATTTATATATATATATATATATATATACATATTTACTTTCATGTCTAATTTTCTTATTTTTTACGACTGGATAATGTAATATATCTGCTGAAGTAAAAAACGACACTAGTATGGGGATTTTGTTACATTGTTATCGAAATATACCAGATTGCGAATAGATATGTTATTAAAAAAAACAAAAAAAACTGCAGCTGGAAGACGAGATAGCAAACTTCAACATCTCGTCTGATGTGCTCACCATTTTAACAAAATGCGTTAGATCTAGTCAAGGTAACCTGCAATAGGGCATCTAATTAATAATGAGTACATGTCGGGTGATGTAAATCCCTCAAGGCTGAAGAGGGGGTGATGAAATGTTTTATGAACCCCAATAAAGAAGATAGGATTTCTTGATACATCTTCTTTCGATGGATAGGGTATCAGGAAGCAAGTGTTTGCATGAACGGATAGCTTTCAAACATACACAAGAATCGTTTTCACCTTGACAAATGAATATTGTGTCTGTTATCCGTTGACTGAAGGGAGAGAATAAAGCAACATAAGTCCAAAAATATTTCCTATTTATACTTCCATCATTAGAAAATGAGCCATTGTTAACGTGGTATGTTAGGTCCAAATTATAAAGATAATGATTGGCTAATTTTTGGGGAAAGAATCAAAGTCGAAAAAAATAAGAAGAAAAAGCAGACAGGTAACCTCCGAGTGATTCAGGCCAAAGCAATTGTTGTGGGTCAGCCAGTCATGGGTGACTGACTACGCTAATTAAAAATTACTAAAAAAAAAAGTAGATCCCAAATCATCTGTGCAGGTGTGGAACCACTGGAAACGGATATATCTTTCGTTCAACACCAGGTAAAGGTAAGGACGACTTGTGTTTGAAAGATAGTCGCCGGACGCAAAGAGGTAATGACATGAATCAACACTAGCCGGAACATTGTGAGGATAGATGAAAATTGCGGTCCCCATTATGGGCTGAGCTCCGAAAAGATGCCTCATACCAGACATGAACCTGTGAAGACAAAACGAGCAAACAAGCATGTCATTACTACAACAGAAAACCGAAAAGAAAATTCAAGGTTTGTGTCTGCTCTCTTTTTCTCCTCATGAGATGTTTCTTCTTTGTCCAGCTAACGTAGGTGACTCAGTTTTCATACGCTGTTTCTTTTTATCGTCAAAGTTACAACAAGAGCTACTTAAGACGTATCGATACACACATCAACCCGTTCGGGCACATGGTGGTACAACCGTACATTTGTTGTGTAACTACAACGTCTATTTGGTACCGTAATGGTACACATAACTGAAATAGAGCTCCTCTTTGACTAATGCTACAAAAACTATATGCTAATCTGGGACTTGAAGAAAACATTCAAAAATATACTTACAAAGTGTATTTTATTTGCAAGTAATTTTAATCGTTGTACTATATTTGGGAAAATCCTCCGGAAAACCTACAAGTCACTAGTGATCTTAACATACATAATTAATATTATTATCATACCCAAATAAAAAAAAAATAAATAAATAAATAAACTTTAAAGTAATAACTTAATTAATATGAGGAGGTTGTTCATTCGTGAATATAAATTTAGTAACAAAATTAGGAATTGTTAAATGAGGAAATTTAACTTCTTGAATAGATTTTAAGTCTTTTGAAAGGTAGAATTTACTTTAGTAACTAAAATAAACTAAAGTAAAATCAAAATAAAAAAAGAGAACATCAGGAAAAGAAAGGACTGTCTGTTCTATTGTTACAAATACAAGAAGAGACAGTCGGACAAATCTTTGAGAATATTTGTCATATTTTGAGCTGTGGCAGTCCGCACAATGCTACGTGAATTAGAATAGTCTTAGACTTTTGGATGCCAGATCACATCCGAAGCACTGGTCTAGTGCTCATCATTGATTTTTCATGCTGTTTGTGAATCGTTCTCCTCGTCAGCACAATAGTCCCATACATGCTGTTCTGAATTCAATGGCTACCATTGTTTAGCACTCTCATTCAAGGAACTCAGCGTAGAGTCGACCGTTTCACATCCAGCCTCACTTATTGTAGTTTTTCAGTCGCTATTCCGTACTCTTTATTTTCATTCACTATTATATTTGTTTCTATTCTTTTTCTTCATTTTTATCTACTTCCTTTATATTATTTCATTCTTTTCTTTCTTTGTATCTTTCGTCCTCTTTGCGTATTCGTTAATACATTTTTATTATCTTTCCTTTTCGTTGTCCTCTGGTTTACCTGACATTTCCTCTTTTCTTCTCCCCCACTCTCTTTACTCTTCTGATGTTAAAAATATTTTTCTTTTGGTTTGTCATCTTTTGTCGAGTTTTTCTATAACTAATGGTTTGGGAATCACGTTCATTGTATGTCGATATTTTTAGTTTTGCATTATTGATTCTTGAGATTTTATGGTCATGTGATACCAGTCATATGATACCAGTTATGTGATTAGCAAGGTTTCTCATCTAATACAAATGATTTCTACTGAGTTGGGTAGTTTCAATTATTCCCATTTAAAACTAATACCTTTATTGTTTCAAATGGTTATTCCAATTTAATGATAACCATTTCTTTAAACACAGTTTCAAGTAACTAATGATAATCTTTACTTTCAAATATCTTTTCTCAATACAAGCAATTTCGCTATATGTGACCAAGAATTTCAATTTAATACGAATAATTTTTAAACAGATCTATCCGACCCATAAAAACGGTTTTAACAGTTACTACCATTCACGTTCAAAGTGGACCAATGAGTAAATGAATGAATGGGCCGTCAGATAATCTCAACTGGAGCCCCAACATTCGGTGCTATTTAGTCCTATATAGGACATTCTTTTGTAGTTGGGAGAAAGGTTACCTCTATGTTTGGGATAAAGGCAGAATATTTTAAGCCTCAGTTATTTTAGGATGCAATTTCTCTTTTTTTTTTCACTTAGTGGTCACTTTCATTTACTTTATCAATTAGTTTAGCCTTGCTTTCTTTCTCCTAACATTGTTGCTGCTGATTTCATCAATTTTGTTAGCTTATTTCATTTCCGGTTCATTTTTCTCCTTGTATGTCATTCGTTTATTTCCCTCATTATCTGAATCACTTCATTCCCTCTTTTTTCCTAATATCTTATGCTTTCTCATGAAAATATACAAAAAAAACATTATTATGAACATTTTATTTAAAATATCATTAAGTGTTTTTGGACTATTGTCTTCATCTTTATAGTTATTTCCACAACGTTTCGGTCGATATGTACTCCGGCCTTCTTCAGGTGATTGTCGAACTCGGGAACCTATATGAAACTTCAAACTAAGTCCTTTATTGAATCTACGGGGTCGCCCGTTCTGACGCTGTCAACCACAACCAGGTACATGTGTTAAAAATTCTTGTATTGTTACTTGCCTGCAGTTAGGATTGAACCTGCAACTTCCAGATGATTGTCGCCTTAGAAGCTTAGGAAACTAACGCCAATAACCGTTATGCTATTTGACCTGCTGTATCTATAGGACTTATAAACTTAATGTGCTTACTTGACTAGGATTACTACAATTGTGTATGTTTTTTTACATGCGCTCATATTCAATTTTTTTTAAATCTAACCTTTTTCTTTATTGGTTTCCATATTATATTCATGTCTATGTTTGGTCTACTCAACAGGTCACTGTAGCCCAACATATGTGCTGATTCATTTAGGCGTTTAATCTTCTAATGTTCTTCTCCATCTATTATTTCAACTTCATACCATAAGGGCAGATAGTTTTCTTTTTCCTTCCATATATGGTCCGCCATACCAGACTTTTCAATCTCACCACGTACTACTGGCTTCCGATGTTCTTCTAGCCTTACTGTTAGTGGGTGTCCTATCTCGCCTTTGTATATTTAAGCACAACTGCAAGAAGTGGAGTAAATACAGTTCTTTATCATGATGACCTTGGTCAAACACCAACGGAATTCAACATGATCAATCAGTTAATCAAAGCACAAGAACTAGATTGTTCAAGAAATTTTCCAGTGGTAGGAAGAATACCGAGGATCAAGCAAGGTCTAGAGGCAAATTTGGCGCGTCTCAGGTGAGCCCTGCATCTCATTGTCCAGTGTGGTTTATCAATTTTGCAACCTCACTAAAAGAACCTAAGGCTATCCAATTGAGCCTTACATTACCAAAATATTCGAAAACTTTTGACTCACACCCGTATAAAATTAGATGGGTTAAATACTCATTAGAATAGCGCAAATGAGGGTTTCAACAGAATATCGTCACCATTTTTTTACATATTTATAGGACCAAGTCGACGCGAAAATAGGCAGGAAATCGATGTGGAAATTAATGAAATTAGATATATAACTTTCGGCAACATAAAAAAAAGGCTCTTGTTCATTATTAGCAAAAAAGGCATAGTGCTAAACTCTTTTTTGTTAAAGTATTTTGCTGTTGAAGTTTTGTTCTATCAAGCCGTCTTATTTGGATCCCAGTAAATGTTCTAATGTTTGTCGAAATAGATAATAAATTTACGAAGGTGTCATTATATACGTGTTTACTTTTTTTTTCAATGCATTGAATCTTCAGAAAATCCAGTAAGCATAATTAATAATTCCTTCGGTAAGATAATTTAGATAATTTAGCACATATTTTCTATTCCTCTGTTTCTGCAATTTACTCATCTTCTTTATGGAACGCTGCATTCTTCTTCTTCTTCTTCTTCTTCTTCTTCTTCTTCTTCTTCTTCTTCTTCTTCTTGTATTTGCCACTTTATTCACTCTCCCTTTTCCTTCTATTATTCTCAGTTCCAATGACAAGTACGAAGCTCGCATCCCTCGACCTTTTCTGTGTATTCTTCGATTAAATACAGGAGTTGATGACATGATCATAATAATGGTATTTATTCTGAATTTTCGTGAAAAGACAGTCATCGATGACCATTATTTCTTTTAGTTGCAGATTACTCATCATAAGTGGCCGGTTGTTTCACGAATGGAGTGGTAATTCCACGAAAGATCAGCGTATCAGTGCACACTGCTTGGGCTCTAGATATTGAGCCAACCCTCAACATGGAAATATGGCAGTACATTTGCGATTCCTACCTGTGATTTAAATCTAATTTTACCTTGCATTCAAGATAAAGAATACTATTGCAATTAAATACATAACTCTAAGTCAGTTGCATGAGTCCGAGCGGAATTTACTGGTAATTGTATATTTGTTTTTGTCAGTGAAAGAGGGACTACATGGATGATATTATCCTTTCAATGACTATTATCTTGAAAAATGTCGATTGACTTTGCAGTAACCTAGTAGGAAGGGTAATACTCATGGCTCTCGTAAAAAGCAGTGTTTAGTATAAGACAATAAAAGGTATTTACTGGTGCTAAGAACTAATTGAGGGTATGATGTATTTTTTATTCTGGAAAATTTTATTTTCCTTAGATAGAAATATAAAACAGACTTATTGACCTTGAAAGAAATTCAAAAATCAATTTAAAAGGTCATTTAAGGACTAGTACTACTTGAACACTCAAATTGTCAAAAGAAAAAGTAAGCAGGCTTGGGTTTTGTCGATGCATATTTCCATTTTAATCAAGTCATCTCTGGTCCACCTGGTGGGATTAAAAGGTCAAATCTTTGGATAGATTAATTAGGTCCTTGATTTTAGTTTTGGTTAATGTAAAAGGAGACACTCCCACACAAGTCTTCTCACGGACATAGATTAGTGCTTTTGATTAGGCTGGGCATCGAAAAAGTAGTAGAAAAATACGAAACGATTTCTGATTGGAAATATTTTTTCCAAGATAATACACTGTAACAATACATGTTTTTAGGGTTAGAACACAGAAGATGTTCGATGTCCATATCGAAGACAAGAGAATATGAAAAAGAAATCTCTCCAAAAACTAAAGCCTCTCTAGAAAAAGCCTTACTCTCCGAAAAATTGAGTTAGATTAAAACAATTCTCAAGCCAGATAAATTATTTGTTTGTCTCTAAAATACAAGAAAAGGCGGCAATTTCTGTTTCTCTCTCTCTCTCTCTCTCTCTCTCTCTCTCTTCTCTCTCTCTCTCTCTCAATATATATATATATATATATATATATAGTTACACCATTGTGTTTCAGTAAATAGTGGTTAATTTTTAACAAAGAGTGTTTCTTGTTTTTGAGTAGCCAACGCACTGGAAGTTTGTTCTAACGAACCAACTTGGCCGTCAGGGGATCCGGATTGCTTGCAACATTCCCAATCTGTGGATCATTCAAACACAACGAGGACATTAAGAAAGTTGATTAACCAACAAGCCGGAAACGTATTTGAAAGTCACAGAATTAAGGCCACAATGAAAAGCCGTGCCTAGCATATGACCACAGCAGCTGAAAACTTGTCTTATTCAATTGTGTTATTAGGATCCCAGTATATCCTGCAATATTTGTAGTAATATAAATTAAATCTTAATTATACATTCCTTAATTCTTTGTTTACTTTGCAAGGAATCTTCTGTAACTCTAGATAATATAGTCGGGAAGTCTCCGTCATGCTGGGCCGAGAAATCGTAGTGAGTTCAAACTTCTGTAGAGGTATTATATTCGGTTTCGAACTTAAGAAATACTTAAGAAATGTATGTATTACCCTATCCTCTTAGCTATGGGTGATAAAGTATTCCATAGCCAGATACGACCATGTGCGAAACGGACATCGAATGTTGGTAACATATATACATAACGTAGAACACATAAAGAACATAGGAATCTAGAAAATTCGAAAACACGTAACGACTTCTTTGTTCAGGTACGAAACCCTTTTATTACTTTTGAGTTAAAGGTTTCGACATAAGGAGTGAGACACAATCTTTTCATGCTGGCTTCTTCATCTGGCCCCTATCTCGTGCGGCACTCATGGCGCGCAAATTCGTCTCGCCACAACGAGCCCCAAAAGTCGAACCTCCTTGTTCGGCGTCTAGCTTCAACTCTCTTCACTTTCTTCAAATTTCCCGCGCGCTTCCGGTGCGTGACGTCATTCGCATCCTGTCACCCCGTTTCGTCTCGGGCTATTGTGACATATCTGAGTGACACGTCCACCCGCACGTGCCCGCGTTAACACATGCATCAAGTTTGCACCTAACTAACCCATGTGCTTAGCTGAAAGGTTCTCAGCCTAACTAAACCCAAAGGCATGAACCGAAATCTCTTGACCATTACGTTACAATAGTATCACAACTGTTTTATTACAGAGATGATTTTGGCATTAAACCAGCTAGAAATCTTGATATGCAATTAAAATAAACAAATAGAAATATAGATGGGTTCCTGTAAGCATAAACGTTTTTGCATTCGTTATGATCACACGAGCAATTTAAGAAATTAAAGTCTATCTCTGATTATTTTATTAGTGTAATAATTAGTTAATTAACATTATTTAATCAATTTTCTTTGTCTCTTGAACTGCATTCTATTTTCCTCTTAGGTTATAATAATCCACAAGCCCATCTTCTCTGCATATCTCTTTCTCGATTATTTATTTCTTTTGACTTTATTGATTAAAAACGATCTTGATCGATATTTGCAACTACGACATCAAGTTAAAAATACTATTGATACAATTATCTCAAACACAATGACAAACAAAACTGCCGATTCATACGTAAATAATCCTTTCATTTATAAGAAGCAATCCAAATGGAGAATACCCTTTCAAATATATTTTTTACAAAATTACCTAATGTTACTTCTTTCGATTTTAATTGATCCCAAACGAAGCCCCTTTAATGTAAAATTTGCATACAGTAGCTAGACGTATACTCTACCGTAAACTGATTTAGTTTTAGAGGCGCTATATAAGTGAATACTATGGCAGAGCCTAACCCTCTCAAGGTTGCTTTGAATTCTATCTTCCTTCTTTTTGAAATTTAAAGAACTCAGTCCTTCCAACCATTTAACAGTATCTGGGCATGGTTGGATTCATATATAACGCAGAAGTATAGAACCAATTTGAAATTAAGATAGCCTCGTTTAGGTTTTGAACAATGGGATCTGATTCTACTTCCTCCGACGATAACAAGTTCATTGTCTTGTTACAAGGTAGAATACTATCGTTATCATCGTTATATTATTGGATTGCTTCTTATGAGCAAAACTGGCAATGATTCGTGGTGAAATTTAGGAAGAAGAGACAGTCTGCCATCTAAGAATGAAGACTTACATTCTGAGACATTATCATTTAATAATCAAAGACTTTAAAATTTACTGCGTTCTTCTTGGTAATTTGTTTCACAGTTAACGACTTGATTTACCCAATCGACAAAAAGAGTTCTAATTACGTCAGGGATTTCTCGAAACTTTTTTGCTTTCATACGCTTCAGAACGTTATGGATTACGTCTCTTGGTTCAGATCTATCGGCAGGTACATCGCAAAAAAAGAACAAGAAAAGAAAAAATCGTTTCGTTTAACCAGGGACGGTAAATGGAGAAAACAGACATGAATAAAAGTTTAGATAAATCTCTTTCTCATTATTATCTCATCCTGTAAACTGTAATTACTGATAAAAATCTGTAAGGCCCATGGAAGTACTTAACAAACTTTTATAAAGAGCACCACAGAAGCCATCATCACAGAAAGGTGAGCAACATTAATTCTTATCTGCATCAGATGATTAAGACAGGAATAACAGTCAAACATTCACGGATATAGATTTCCTAAGGGTATCTTATCCCAATTAAAAATGAAGTTAATAATTAACTTTACAATAAAATACCTGAATTACTATTTACAACAGTTTTTAAAACATCAACATATTATCACCTATATTAATAGTTGCATTGGTAGTTTTTAGAGAAAGATTGTATATACTTAATTCTTACCGCTGGTAAATACGAATACATAAAATACGACTACATAAAATACATGCTTACTGGTAGGGGTAAGCAGTAAAATCTTCAGGCTTGTTTCCCCCACTGCATTTAGTTCTGTGTGGCAAATAGCTAATTTAGTCCACATAATCATTTCTAAGTCTATTGCTGTTTTGTAGTGTGTCATCTATATTAATTTGTGATTGTAAAATACCATTTTTTTAGTAAACATAGGTTGAGTAGCTGACTAGTTAGTTGGTTTTATTGCATTTCAAACCATGGTCGAGTGTTTAACAAAAAAGTCAATTAAATAGTCATAGTTTTCAGTTCTAAAAGGTACACAAATTTATCTTGATGACCATTTTAAACTGGTTTGCACTTCCTCATCTCATACAAATCTATTTAAAACATATGTAGTACCCGAATGGAAAGCTACCACTACGGTTAGGAGTAGCCCTGGAAATAATGACAACAATAGTTATATAATTGCAGAAGGATTTTTCTTTATATTATCATTTTTCGTTTTATGTATCTTATCTTTCGGTTTAGTTAGGCTTAGATCCTTTTGGCTTAGTGCATGGGTAGGTGCAGACATTAACGCAGGTGTTCACGCGCGCGCAGGGAGTATGTGACAATCACAGGTGTCAAAATAAAAACCCCAGATAGAATTAGGACTGGGGATGTGAATGACGTCATGCCCGGAAGTGATGGGCTGGGATTCTTAGTGATTTTGAATAAAAGCTGTGAGTTGAGATTTGAAGCTGGACGAAGCGAGTCGATTTTTGGACGTGGGTGAGGCCAGTCCAGTTGTGGTCTAGGGGTGCGCCGCGCGTTGTCGGGTCAGATGGAACAGTCAGCACAGAAAAATTGTGTCTCAGTCTCCTCGTGTCGAAAACCTCAACTTAAAGAAGGATATAAAAGTGTCGTACCTGAACCAAGAGAGTCATCAGTGTTTCGAGTATTTTTTCGGATTCCTATGTGTATAAACATTATATGAACATATGTACATTTCAAATATCCGTATCATTTAAAAACGCGTTTACTTACGTCCGTTGTATGACATCAGCGGGCGTAAGTTAACGCGTTTTTAAATAACAAGCTGCACTAAAATGAAGATGAACGAAGGTCCAATGTAATGTCTGCTTTTAGTTGATCTGGTGTATATATAGATATATATTTCTTTTAAATACCCTGTCCGTTGGCAAAAGCTGATTGGTAGCGCCAGGAGTGGCAGTACCGCCTTGAGCAACCGAAACTGTGTTATCACCCTTGTTGGCGGCTGATGAGGATTGAGTATCGCACGAGCTTTCACACGTTGTATGATGAAAATTAAAAAAATAAAAAAATAAATAAAAAAATTGAACATATGTACATTTCACATATCCGTATCATGGCTATATTACAGGTAGACTTCCTACTCCTCAAAGCTTCAGATCCATTCAAGCAAAAGAAGTTTAATGTCTTTTTTTTCATACCTATTTTTGTGGCAACAACAATCAGCAATAAAAGTTCTCTAGACTCCGCCACCATTGCACTTGATATATAAATGTTCATTAGATTATGAATTCTTTAGGTTTATATTTGATCTTATGTTAAATTTTCTCTGTTTTGTTAGGGTAAACACTATTTTAATGACTGATGAACGATACCATATCAGGTATTGTCGACTTATGAAGGCAGTATTACCTTCTTTCGTTCCTGTTTAATTGAATAAAAGATAAATATATCTGAGGAGTATAGAGCACTACTTCATCACCATCACTCCCAGGTAAACTCCGACACAAATTATTAGTACTTAGTTGGGTCCGAACAATCGTCTAAAAAGTTCTTTTAAAAATTATTCATATTCAATGGTACAGTATGCAAAAAAGGCTTTATGACCTTAGTATGACACTAAATTGCATGTGGTAGTGAGGTTCCAGTTATGGAGTACCCCTTCATGAACATCGCTCCTAGTCCACTCTGAAAAAGAGTTGCAGCATGTATTATAGTACCATTTATGGGTCAAATATAACTCGCAATTGTTTTACAAGATATAATTATTAATATTACATATACCTATTAGGCTTAGATAGCAATATTTTAAACCATTTAACTGTATTGAAACATGTGCAACCTGTATTGCTTAACAATGTTACTTACACACTACTAGGTAACAAATCACACACACACACACACACACACACACACACACACACACACACACACACATACACACACACACACATACACACACACACACACATATATATATATATATATATATATATATATATATTTGATTTGGCATTTAGGTCTCACTAGGGTTGATATGCCATTAAACATCTATCAATAACATGCATAATATCTCTTAAGGAATATCTACGAAAAATGTAAATATGGTATTACTATAAATAAGAATTCCTAACCTCTAGGCATAGAATGACCCAGGACAGATTTAAAAGCCGTTAAAATCAATCAATCCATTGATCATGAATCTAAAACAAGATCTAATTTTATATTATTAAAAAAAAAGTTCAAGCTTCCTTTCAACCGCTATCTCAATATGAATGATATTTTATTTTCGAGGTCGGTCAGAGATTCCATAGGTTGAACAAAATACTCTCATGTTATGAGATCAAATGAGTTTTATTTTGAAACACTTTAAACTTCTTTCGTTTTATACCCTTTTTCCATCAGTGTTGCAGTGCTTAAAAGTCATCGAAAAACAATTTATCCATAGCAGATATGATTTTATCATAGGAACATTTCAGTCAATAAACTTTTCAGCCAATCTGAGTAATTTTAGAAAAATAAACAACGCACAAGTATAATACATTTATTTGATACAACTTTTTCAGATCAAATAATCAAAATATACATAGTAAAATGCCACGAAATACATGTAAGTTTTAAAAGAATTCAATATAATATGTATAAAGGACAATGCCTTTTTTTTTACCATGGAAAGATTTTATTTTTATGCAATTCACTTCATTTTATTGGAATTATTTTCTTGTAATGAAAAGCTAAGATTTGAAATTATTACAATAGAATATAATTGTACATTCAATTAAATCTACATTGCATCGATGTTTTAGAATCACATTCATAATTCTCTAAGCAAGGGAAGAGAATGAATTGTGATATGAGAGATAAAATAAGCCGAATACAATTGAAAGCCGTAAAGTTATATAGTGTTTAAAACTACTTGAAATCATGTTTTAATGTTCTATTACTTTATAACTCTAAAGAACTGAATTTTTTTAATAATAAATATTACCATTGAAAGAGAAGTAAATTCTTGAATATATCAACTAGAACTTTGCCATTTAATAAAAATACAAAATAAGGATCTGGGGAGATGGTAGATTGAAAATAAGACTGCGAATATTCAATTAAATGAATATTTATCGAAAGAAATGTAATGTTCATTTGATAGATATTTGAAGAATTCTGATTCAGTGATTAAGTATTTTACTCACATAATCTCGAGAAAAATTTGATCTGATTTAATTAAAACCACTACATTGGACTTTGGCTTTACAGGGTTTCTGATCTGTACTTCGACTGGAGGAAGTTTAACTTAAGGTTTTTTTGGGAAATATTTTGCATGGTGTCTTTGTTTAATGGCATATAAAATTTCCTTGGTTATTTAAATTTAAAGCTATTCTGGGAGAAGAACAGTAGTTGAACTATTACACCCATAGCTGATTAGGATTAGGTTTAGTTGGGATGGTTGGGTTTTATAGCATATCAGCCATTGTAAGTTAGTTAATACCAAATCCTCTTTATACATATTGCCTAAATATATGATTTTTAAAGACATTTTTTCGATAACATTTTTAAACGAGCCTAAACTCATTTTGCACGCAGTTAAATGGTTTCTGTCTAACACGAATAATTCTATTTATTATAAATAATTCGTTTGCATAGATTTAATGGATATACATATATGATTTTACGTAAATTATTAGGAGGTGATTTCATTTTTAGATGAGTTAGAACTAATCTGTTTGAATACAAATCTTGCTATTGTTTCGACACAGTTAAGTAGTTTCAATTATTGTTATCTAACACTTAAAATTCTATTCAAAATTAATTATTTATTAATACAATGTGAAGTGGTTATAATCGTTGCAATTTATCAGTATTCTACTGAACTCTATTCAATCATTTGCCAACAGTCACATGGTTGGAAATTATATTTAGCATAATTAATTTTATTTAAAATTACTCATTTGTTTGCACACAGTTAAATGCTTCGAAGTATTGCTATGAATCACAAACAATTAGAATAAGCATCAGTCATTTGTTTATTCAGTCAAATGATCAAACAGTTCTTTTGCTAACAATTAAACTTAGCATTAGTCATTAGTTTGGTTTGGTTTCTTTGTTTAATGGCATATCAACCTTTGTAGATTATTTAATGCCAAAGCTATTCTCCTAGAAGAACAGTAATGGTACTATTTAACCCATAGCTGGGAGGATAAGGGGGTTCATAACTTTCCCGTGGGTATTTGCCCGAAAGTGAACGTAATAGCGAGACTGGGGTACGAACTCGCTTACTACGATTCCGCAATCCATCGCTTTAACCATTACACCATGAGGACACCCCCAAGTCATTAGTTTGTGCACAATTTTAATGTCAAACAGTTCTATTTGACCCCTAGATAAGAGCCTATCACTCAGAGCCGGATTGGACCAGGAAACGATGTTAATAAATAGGTACTCCACATATCCCATAGGACCAAGCCTGGAGCCTCATCATCAGATGGTTTAATATCACGTTCAGTACAATCTGTGGAAGAGAACATGCAACATTTTCCTGGTCACACAAGTAAACAACGTAATGCAATGATAAATAATCTCGTTTGACTAATCAGTTGAATAAATCAGGAAAAGTTACAGAAAACAAACCCTTTTAGAAATAATTGATTAATTTCCATACAGCAGTTCAACTTATAAATTTATTCAAACAGAATTGGATTTTTTTAAAATTATTTATTTCACGATCATTACTAAGTGGCACGCATGTCCCTATGTTAGATAACAGATTAGCTGTAAATATTATTTGAGAGGTTGCACATGTAACTAATGTCAAATGTGTTTTATTGACGGGTAAAAACTGTGTAATTACAAAAGTTTATTCTTACACAAAAATTGTTACCAATTCTTTTGTGACTACCAGTTACAATTTGTATAACTGTCACTTTGTGGAGGTGTCCGTGGTATAATGGTTATCGTCGTAGAAAATGGACACGACGAACTCGGGGTCAAAACCTGGACGAGACTAATTGCATTTCACATAGCACTAATTCCCTTGGGAAAGGAATGAATCCAATTACTCTCTCTCCAGCTATGGGTAAATAGTAGGGTAGACTGGTTCTTCAGCATTGGTTAAGCAACTAGTCTAGGAGAAGGATAACTCTGAATTAACACCTGTTAAACTCCGCTTAAAAATTGACCTTGTGCTATATCCTGTCCGAGCGGAGGGGTTGGTAAATATGGTATAACTGTCACTTTCATGTTCCATAGTTGTTTTTTTTCAATTTTCTGGAAAGGCCGAGGTACTTGTCCTTCTTTTTGCTTTCTTTCAATTTAATTTTGTGGTCAGCTGGGACAGCAAAGTCCACAATTCTGCAAGTTCCCCTTCTTGTTGACTATTATTATTATTATTATTATTATTATTATTATTATTATTATTATTATACTCATTTGATATTTTTTCCCACCAGGCTTAGTTGATGGTTTTCCACAAGATTCTGTGTGACAGCATGTCTCTTCAAGTTTCGAGGACTCTTCTTTGTATTCTTGCTGATATCAACAGTGCTGTAGTTTGGATGGTCTCCACTCATCCGCTTAATTTTTAAGTCCTCCAGTCGTAATACCAGTCCCTTGGTGACTGTTCCAATGCTCTAATTACGTCACTTTCATTTTCCGTAGTTTTTTTTTTTCAGTTTTCTAGCAAGGTACCTTCCTCTCTTTTCGCTTTCAATTTTACTCGATGGTTAGCCGGAACGGCAAAGCCCATTATTCGACAGGTTCTCTTTTTCGTTGACTATCACTAGGTGTGGTCATCTGTCCAAGATCACGTGATCCGTTTGTATCTCAAAATGTGCGTCTCGTTTTCTAGGATGAATTCTGGGGTGTGCATACCATTTGTTCTGATGTTCAAATTTAAACTTCTTCTACAATTCTATAATGAGATCCTTCCCCATCCAGTCGTGCTAATTTACAGCATTCGCTTATTATGGGATTGATCATTTCGTCTCTGTTACCACATACTCAACATCAGCTATTTTTCTGATCTATTTAATTTGGCTTTGACATAGTCTTTCTGGCGTAGTTCTGTGCAGCTATCAGAAGAGATTAAGTTTCTCTGTTAAAGTTTTCTTTTCTAAAGCATGTCCAAAATTTCTCATGTTAGAGAGACTTAAATCCTTGTAGGAGTGTACTAAATAAATGCTTATTTTTAAACAGAAAGAGTTGTTTAAAACTATTAAACTGGGATTTTTGATAGAAGGATGTGTCACTTGTAACTGTAATTGTTTGTAAAAGATATATTTTTACTTGAAAGCACATAACTGAGTAAAAGCGATTGACAATTTGATAATACAACTAGTTTCTTGAAACTTTTTGTGCACATAATTTTTAAGAATAGTTACTGTAATTACGTCAGTTCCTAAATGATCATTGTTCTTAATTTCTTGACACCTTATCATTGTTTTTGCACGAAATAATGATTTTTCGGTTTCTTTGTTTTATAGCATATCAACCTTGGTTGTTTATATTATGCCAAAGCCATATTTACTGAAGGATAGCAGTGACACTATTTCACTCATAATTGTGGGATAAGATGGTTCATCCCATTTCCAAGGGTATTACTTTGAAATTAAACGTAATAGGGTGACTGGAGTTTAAATCAGGACTGTAGTTTAGCATTTTAGCTATTACGCCACGGAGACTCACTGCAGAAAAAATGCGTTTGGCGCTAGATAACACAGCAAGCCGACCAACCAATCAGTTGTAATTTACTTAGCTTTTTGTATAGATTTAGCACCAGGGTGAATGAATGGGGCAAACAATGCGAAAATAACTCAATCTTAAAGGGATACTAGTCAAACTTGCAAACCATTTCACCACCTATGGTGCCCTAACCAACCAAACAGGGCATGTTCCATATATATGACCTGATACTGATACCAAATTCAGCTTTATTATCAAAATATAGTGAGCAGTATGGAACCAGTATGTTAAACTAAATTCATATCTCTAAGTTCTCTACTATAAGCAAAACATCACACCATCAAAATCATTACTCTATAAAAGCTAAGCAATTATTTGCCTATATTAGAAATTCATGAACCATTGCGCCCCTATTTTGTTAATTTATTTTCACCAACTAACTTTTTCTTCTCATTTTCTCGCGTTTTTAGAGAAAAGCCACCGACACAATAAAGAAAAAATCAAATCATAAAAATCACAAATGCATAGCCAACAATTTTCACTGGAAATGGTTCACTGGCACCAGTTAAATAAAGATAAATGCTTGCACAAACGATTGTAATTACAGCAGTAATACAATTATTTGTGGGAACAGTGTGGTTTCCTGTGATGATAAAACATTTCGATATTTGAATTTATGTAATTGGCATGGGCGTAGCGACCCAGTCAACCTTAGTAACGGGATTTTATTAAGATCTTGGCGTGTTTCGTTGAACCGTTAAATGTATCGAGTGATTGTGTTAAAATCGACACCAAGTGCAAAGACCCACTGGAACTTAAGCCTCTCACATCTAACAGAGCGAGTAAAGCATAATCCATGTATCTGTTGGAGTGGGGTCTGTATGTGGAATTTCCTATGACGAGGCGGCCGCAAAATTTGGAAACCTTGTCAATATCACTTAGGTTAATACAAGTGTTGGCGCAAGAGCCGTAAAGTCCGGTCACTGGTGGCAGTCGAGGCAGGAAATGCCTGATGAGGTGATCAACCCCCACAACTCGGGTCAACTATGTGGAGCGCCGAAAGATAAATTAATTATCTCTATTCCGGGCACCTTGCCGATACCACGACTTTGCAGTCAAAAGATATTAGCAAGTGGAAAAAGTAGAATTTAAGTGAGACACTATTATTACTTGTCGAGAGGCAAGTCAAAGTGGGAAGACGTGTATGCGTGAATATTATGTTAATTTTAACCCTTTCCTAATATTAAGGTATACACGTTTCGAATACGTGTTATTTTAACCATTTTTATTCTTTAAAAAAATTGTTTTTAATTTGCTATATAAATGAAATGTTTGAATTTTTCTAGATCACATTTAAGTGATGTGAAACATCCCTACATAAATAATAAATCCCTACATAAATAAAGGAAATATACAGCAGCTTTTTAAGAATTTAATTTAATATGCACAAATGATGGGATGATATATCTTACTTTAACAATCCACTTTTTATTAACAAGGAATGTAGTTATTGGATACATTAACTAATACAAATGATGTATAGAAATTTTCCAAAAGCACATTTAAGTGCAGAGACAGTTCTTACAACAGTAAAAACATTGGATACGCTTTCTGAGAAAAAGGTGCTTTAGAAAATTTTGATAATATAATATAAGAAATATTCTTAAATATTAGAACATTTTATTAGTTCTATGAGAATCAAATGGCCAAGAGTACGTGAGAAACAGCAGGCCACTAAATTTAGTAAATAAGTTCATATACCTTGGCATTAGCATCTCATCTACTGAAACTGATGTTAATATAAACCAGACAAAAGCGTCGACTGTTATCGATAGATTATCGAACAAACTAAAGTCTGATCAATCCGATAAAATAAAACGGGATTTCTTCGAACCTGTTGTTGAGTAAGTACTATAGTATGGATGCACTGCATTAAAGCAATCTAAACTATCGAGAAAAGCTAGATAGGAACTACATAAGAATGCTGGAAGCAACACCTGACCAAACAAAAATTTACGACCACTTACCTCCCATC
>OY757904.1:113208663-113476163 GCA_963585895.1 Sepioteuthis lessoniana | reverse complement strand
ACATGATAGAGTGATGTCAATTCAAATTCGTTTACTACGTGGCCACGGTCTAGTCGATGAGCAAGTAAGCCACAGACACTCAGAAAAATTATGGATTAAGATATTATTCTATATATTGTAAAATACATTGGGGTGGGATTAGGATTGTTTCATTAAGTAGATTGTCATTGATTAATTGATAAAAAAACATAAATATATACTGACGTTCTAATACTTTTACCAAAAGAAACATTCTACCAATCAATGATGCCAGGAATTCATTTCATCTAATAGAACCTTATAAAATAGCATAAAAAAGGGTTTGATTACATTAATTACCAAAATATATAGTCACAACTTCCCAATCCCTTTAAATTCTGTATTGTTTGACGGTTACCGTTTGTTCTTCTTTCTACAAAGGATATTGAGGAATTATTTGGCAGACATATTCGTATATTTGGTAACAATTTCAATTCTACAATAATACTCAATAATAACCGTGTTGGTTCAGTAATACCCATCCAAGAATAAAACTCACTGTATTACTTTTCAAAAATGTAAAGAATATATATATATAAAGAGAGAGAGAGAGAGAAAGAGAGAGAGAGAGAGTGAGTGAGAGAGAGGGAGAGAGTGAGAGAGAGAGAGAGTAAGATAGAATGAGTGGAAACAAATGACTTATGTTTAAAGGAAATGCGTAAAGAAACCAGTTTAACCATTTAACTGTTTTCAAACAGATTAAATTGTTAGTGATACATAGAAATACTTAAAACCATTTCACTTAGTTGACTTATGTTTACAAAACATACATATACATTATACATATGAATCAATCGGATTCGGCATAAAATAAACTACAATGTTTTTTTTATACCATAAAACCAAACCAAACCAAATAAATCAGTAAATGTTAAACAATTCTATTTGAACAATAGATGGGACCCGTTCAGGTACAACAACTCCGGGTCAGAGTTGACCTGAGAGCGATCGCAATAAAGGGATACCTTGTATTGGCCAAAAATCCTGCATTACAGGAGCATCACAAACAGATTATTGGATATCATATCCAGGACTCTAGTTGGGCAGAGTCTTACCTTGATGCAGTGATGTAGTCGGTGTATTCAACAACCCCTGCCGACTGCACTAAAATCCTCAAGAAGATAAGACACAGAATAAAAGAAACATAGGCTATTTTACTCAAATAATCTATGGCATCTTAGTGTATCATTATACTATGATTAGCTAATCTTCAAATGTGTTGTTGGTCCTACTCAAAATTCACCACAATAAAAGCAAAAACATTAGGTGTGTGAACGATCAAACGTTCAGTATATCTAAATGAATCACTGAGAACTCCGATATCCTATGTGACAAGCTTAGTGTTTAAGATTCTTATGATTTATTTTTGATTTCATTCTTTTTTCAGAAAATTTAATCGTCGTAAATAATTGAAATTCAATACATGTCAAACAGAAACTTAAAAAGTGCATAATGATACTTTTTGGAAATAAGTTGGTAAAAATAGGCGCATTATTGATGATACATCAATTTCATTCAAGTTTTGACAATGGAATGTGTGATTAGAGATGATTAATTCACAAGCGAAGTCGTACATAATAGCTCGGATTTTAAGCATGTTCCTATTGTCTGTAATTATACGAAAAGAGAATCAGATAATTTTTATTGTAGATGATGTTGCATTTTTTCTTTGAATGATGTATTAGATATGAGGCTGTAATAAAAATATTTTTTTTTATTGACCATTGCTTCAATGGTATTTTAAAGAATCATAATTGAAAACTGATGGCCATCTATTTCTAAACATTTTCCTGGAACAAATCGCCATTCTTAAATCAGTCCTGGGCAGTAATGTCTAATATTGTTTCATTTCTATCAACCTCCCTATTTCTGAGAGCAGCTTGAGTTCATGTTAAGCTAATACGTAAAAATCACCATGATATCAATATAAACATTAGAAAATCAAACAATAAATTTACAGCTTAGAAATATTCATAATGGCAGGAAATATATTATGATAAATTCAAATGAATATATGTATAAAGAGAAAAAAATATATTCTTATCTATACTTCGTAAATAGAAAGATAATTATAAATAAATTGCGAAAGAAAGAAAGAAAGATAGATAGATAGATAGATAGATAGATAGATAGATAAAAAGAAAGAAAGAAAGAAAGAAAGAAAGAAAGAAAGAAAAAAATGCTAATTAGCTAGATGAGAACAGATTGACGAAAATGGATATAAGTATTGAGAGAGAGAGAGAGAGAGAACGAGAGGGAGGGAGAGAGAGCGAGCAAGCTAGAGAGAAAGATAGATAGATAGAGAGAGAGAAAGAGTAGGAGAGAGAGAACGAGAGAGACAGAGAGAGAAAGCAAGCGAGAGTGTAATTCTGTGTTCTCTCGATGTGTTCAATAACACGATGAGGAGGTTCTAGGTAAGAAAAAAGCCAAGAAAACTAACAACCCAAAAAGCATAAAAAAATACTTTTTCTTCTCAACCGCAAATCTTCCCAGGTAGATCTTGGGAAAAGAGCAACAGATCATAATTCGGTTTGCTTTTCAATATATTAAATGGATTTTTCTTGTCAGCCAAATCGAAGATCAAAAAAGTTTCTGTCCAGTCGCTAGGCCTTGTAAGTATTACAACCGCCAGAGATAAGAATCCAACCAAAAAAAAGTGTTCTGAGTAATCTGCACCTGTTGGTGAGGGTCCTCTTCGAGAGATCTAAGAGTGTGTGGAATTACCTTAACGCTGTAATTACACCAAGGATCCCTCTGATCTGGAAAGGTGGTGCTTGTCTGAGTCGCATCATACTGCTACTGGCTGATGTAAACATTATTTCTTTGTTCTTTTTTATGCATGCATCGATTCCTTGAATTGTTGCTTGTGTGGAAAACTCAATGTTGAATTTTCTTGGCACACATAGTCTGTCTCTATCATCGCTTGGGTGTAAGCATTGTCCGATTTACCAACCCCTCCGCTCGGGCAGGATATGACACAAGGTCAATTTTTAAGCGAAGTTTAACAGGTTTCAATTCAGAGTTTTCCTTCTCCTAGACTAGTTGCCTCACCAAGGCTGAAGAACCTTGTCTGTCCTACTATTAACCCATAGCTGGAGGGAGAATAATTGGATTCATACCTTTCCCAAGGGTATTAGTGCTATGTGAAATGCAGTTTGTCTCGTCCAGGATTTGAACTCGTGTCGCCGTGTTCATTTCCTACGACGATAACAATTACGCCACGGACACCTCCTTTAATTTACAAAGCTCTTTGCTTCGATGTGGCACAAGGCCGAATGGGGCACCCAATGAGTGTAAGCATTGTGCATAGCCATCAATGTCACCTTCTTTTCGTTCCGTTGGCTCGGGCTGGAGATATGCCGACGACATCTCAGCTGAGAGCTTAAGTCTTCTCTGATTAAATTTACGAGGTTTAACTCTAAACCACCGGATATTGAGGCTCCAATTCTGGAACTCTTTGGAACGTGGCGTACTCGTTCATTGGCATTAATATCAGGCCCAGTCTCACCTGCTGTGGAAGTATCTGTTAGACTTACATCTACGGGTCAAACAGAATGGTTTAACCATTTAACTGTGAGCAAATTACTGATGTTAAGTTGAAATGTAATTGTTAAAAAGCAATATTTGAAGATATGTAGTGTCCCATTTAAGATATCAAACTGCATCCTATGGCTAAGTTGCAGTCTTGGGGTTTCAAAAATGTGGATTACCTCTTAATTTCAGTTTCACTATGACCAAAACATGTTGTACCTGTAAGGATTCCATCCAGGTTACAACTCAAAATGTTAATTTTTTTGCTTGGGATTATTATTATTATTATTGGTGATTTGAAAGCATGTATCAGCTTGGACGTTGTTCTTATTAGATTGAAATACTTAATAGAAAGAATTACAAATAATATTTTGTAATGTCGGTAATATCAGAATTAAGGAGGCTTTATTAATAGCTAACTTACACCGTCAGATTAACTGTAGGTTAGAATTAAATACTGAATATATCATTAATTAACATCCACATTTTAAATATTTATTAAACTTTAAAATAAATAAATAAATTGATGCATAAATAAATAGAAGAAAATAAATTAAAATGAAATTGATTCGGACAACTGAAGTCACGTCTATTCCGCATTGCGTTTAAACACCCCACGTTACACCATGGTTACAACACCGAACAAGGCGTAATAACACCCCACGTAACACCATGTTAACAACGTTAAGAAAATAGAAAACCCAACACCTAGTTCATTTTGAAAAAGTCTCTGACGATGAAGTTTTAACTTTGAAATTAATTAGGCTCAAAAATTATTATTTCGCATTTTAATAGTCTTCTTAATTAATACAATAACAGAAAATGGAATAAATAGGATTACTAATGTTAAATAGCTACTAGGTGCAAACAAATGACGGATATTAGTTTAAACTGCAAGCGTTTGATAGTAATACTTTGAACCATTTAACTGAGTACAAACAAATGATCACTGGCTTGCTTAAAATGTTATCTACAAAGTATTCATTTGAAAATTATATATTTCCCCACATTCCATCGCCTCTCTCTTCTATCTCCTGATCTCTAGTACTTCCGTTTCTTTTCTTTTCTTACTTTCTTCCTTCTTCTAAATCAATTAATCTCTTGGATATTCAATTTGTTCTACAGCATTGTCTCAAACAGTCACATGACATATTTTAAAAGCCTAACGCTGATTTATTGATTAAAGGGTTACCGCGTTCTGTGTATATATAATATTTCCTCCACATTTCGTAGAGTTGTCCCGTTGGTGTAATAGTTAAAGCGATGGACAGTGCAATCACGTACGCGAGTTCGAACTCTAGCGGCGCTATAACGTTCACTTTCGGACAAATACCCTTGAGCCTCCTCAAGGCTAAATAGTACCACGCCTGTCCTTAGAGAAGGATGGATTTGGCATTAAATAAACTACAAAGTTTAATATGCGATTAAAAAAAATGCCCACACCTTGTTTTGTATTTTGCTAACACGACTAGATATCATCCGCCCATGTTCTGATTTTTAGGGTGTCCTTGTAGTGTAATCGTTAAAACGATGAACTGTGAAAGTGTAGTAAGCGAGATCGAAATCCAGTCGTGCTATTATGTTCAATTTTGGACCATTGCCCTTGGGCAAAGTATGAACCCTCTTATCCTCGAAGCTATGGGTTAAATAGTACCTCTACTGTTCTTCTAGAAGGATTGCCTTGGCATTAAATAAACTGAAAAGTTTGATATGCCATTAAACAAAGAAACCAACCGATCTGATGTGGTTCACTAGAACCGAAACTTTTTAACGTGATTTTCTTTTACATTAAATCCTTATTTTTGGATTATCGTGTTTTTCAATTTTTCTCAAAATTATATTTATAAAGAAGACTTAGCAGTAAATAACCAGTAAGAGTTTACCATAAAATCCAAAGAACAAACAAATATACCTAGTCTTCTCTTGACCATTTCAAGAATGATCAATAATATTTTCCAATTGGAGTACCCAGATTTTCATTCCTTTGACGAGATTTATTTTGCAGAGTTTGGTTTCGAAAAGATTAATTGTTCTTCTGATGAACTCTTACATTAATTTCCCTTCTGTCTCTGTTTGATGGTGTCCACTTCCAAAATATCCAGGTACTTGTTCTTTTCTTTTTCTCCAAGATTTCTGATTCTTACCTGCTTTTGTAGTTCTACTTAATACATGTTTTCTCTTTACCATTTTTTCTTCATGAGCATGGCATATTTTTATATACCAAATCCCATTCTTGTGTCCTAGCTGTATATTCTTACTGTTTCTCTCAGTATTTTTAGTTCCTTTTATTCTTGGGCAAATATCTTTTCTCATCCCTATGCATGAGGTAGTTTTTCGTTTCCTGTAATTTTGCAAATTTGGCACCTCATTTGCATTACCTAAGTATATATATGAGTATCACAATTGCTGTAACAAACAGCAATAGCGAGAGTGAGTGTCTCTTGATGATGCGTCTGTGCCTTTTAACCTCTGCTTGTGTACGTCATTATGTGGCTAATTCCACTTTTCATCATTGATGTTATTATTATTCTTTGTAATAGTAAGAATAGAAGTAGTAATATCATATTCTTATATACAAACTATTTGGATTGAAATAGTTTTTTGAAGACATAATTGTTTAAAAGTATTCATTATGATCAAATAGAAGATTTTTCGTTAAACCAAATAGTTGCTTGAAAACTGCCCTAAATGTCTTAAAATGACAAAACGAAGCAACCGAATATCAGAATGTTCTTCCTGTACAAATATAGGCTTTTATGTTTATCATATTTACCAACCCCTCCGCTCGGGCAGGATATGACACAAGGTCACTTTTTTAAGCGGAATTTAACAGATTTGGATTCAGAGTTTTCCTTCTCCTAGACTAGTTGCCTCACCAAGGCTGAAGAACCTAGCCTGCCCTACTATTTAGCCATAGCTGGAGGGAGAATATTTGGTTTCATACCTTTCCCAAGGGTATTAGTGCTATGAGAAATGCAATTAGTCCAGGATTTGAACTCGTGTCGCCGTGTCCACATCCTGCGACAATAACCATTACACCACGGGCTTTTATGTTTATGGAAAATATTAGCTGTTTACGTTCTTGTTTTGAGCTGTTGTGTCACTGATGTATCTTGTGGTGCAATTGTTATCACGTGTGTCTATTTAGGCGCTTGTGATGAAATGTCCCTGTTGTAACCTCACGATCGGGAAAGGGGACGAATGCACAAAACTCTGTCTTAGTTCACTTATGAAAAAAATGAATTCACTTCTACACTTTTTAAGTAGTTGTTGGCAAAAAGAAACAGAATGTAAAAACTGTGTCACCCACATGTGCTGGACAAAGAGAAACAACATATCATAAGGAGAGAGAGAGAGAGAGAGAGAGAGAGAGAGAGAGGGGTGGGAGAGAGAGAGAGAGCAGACACAAACCTCCAATTTTTTCTGGTAATCTGTTGCAGTTCCAATGTACTTGTTCGCTGGTTACGTCTCCACAGCTGCACATCTGAGGTAAGGCCCTTTTTGGAGCCCACTACCAAATGGGACTCGAAAATTTTCGCCTATCCTTACATCCTGATGGCTAGTGTTCAGCTCTCGTCTGAAAATTGTCGCGTCTTGCAACCAACTAACTTTCAAACCCGTGTCGTCTCCTTTCTTCCACTTCCTATCGGAGGGAGGAACATATCTGCTTCCGGTGTTTCCATTCCTGTGGATAAGATTTGGCACCTCCGGTTTTTGTTTAGTCATTTTTAATTACCAAAGTCATTTACCTGTGACCGGCTGACCTAAAAAGAGTGTTTGACTTGATTCACCAGAAGTCCACTGGCTGTTCCGTAGAGTTTTTGCCTGCTTTGTCTTCTTATTTTTTCTTCTCTCTCCTCTTCTCCAGAAATCTACATCTCCCTGCTTTCTAACTTCGACTCTACATATCACGTCATGTATATAATTTTTTTTTTTTTTAGTTTTAATGGCATTCAGTCGTCTAAATCAAAATTAATTTAACCTATGCAATATGCATCATACTTTGGTTATTTTCTTTTATTCTCGCTACCGAACGTAACTAGTTAAAATAAATGTTTATTTCTAGCTGAGTTCTCTGTCAACTATTGCTCATTTTGTTATTAGAAAATGGTTTTATTTTAATTAATGCTACTACGCAGATAAGAAAACCTTCGTCTCTACGAGTAGATTGATGTGCGACTATCCTACGTAATTTCATAAACTTATTTCACATTATTTAATAATTATTTATAATTATTTATTATTTATTATTTCATAAAATTATTCCACATTATTAAGGTAAAGCATTTACGAAATTTTGTTCGTGGATTTCATTCTGTTTCTGTTGGAAAAATTATTCTGTTAAATATATCAACATAGTAAATTCTTCCTTTATTCTGATCCATTTATCTACTCGTATGGCTGAAAAAATAGGCAACATTATAATAATGTTAATAATTTGGAATGGTTAACATGTCTATCGTGTAAAGTATGTCATTGTAGTTATTTTCAACTTTCCTTTGTACCTGAGTGTTATTACATTGTAAAATATTCTAATATACTGAATGAATACCCGTAAGATTCACATTTTTATCTGGAGAAAATCTCCTCTCCACGGTGGAAAATAACGGAAATTTTGTTTTTAAACTTAATCAGATAAAATTTTTTCAAGAAAGTAACCAATCTTAAAAGAAAACAAAAATAGCTGGTGAATCCAAGTTTCAGTTATTTTCATAAATAAAATTCCCAAACCGTCGTTGGTACTAATAAGATTTCGTTTATTTATCAATCAACAGATCCTGAAGGGATTGTCAGCCAAGTATTATTATTTATATCTGTCATAATGACCCTGAATAAATCATTCTGTTTCAAATCCGCCGTTCAATGTCGTCTTTTCATGTCATTCTCCTTTTGGCACAGTTATATATGGATTCAATTCCTTAAGATATCCAGAATCATTATGGAAGGATTGATAATTCATATCTATGGGAATACTAGTTTTAGGTGTGCTAACAGAACGAATGTTGGCGTGACCCCTCACTAAAAATCTGTCTAGTCACAAGAAATAAAACCGAAAGGGTTACCTAAGCTAAAACAAAAAAAAGTCCTCAGTATATGAAACAGGGCTAATGTTATGAAAATAATCCCTACATGGCCAAGAGCGAGTCTACCTAGGTTTCACCAAACGGTTCTTCAGGATTGCTTTGGCCAGTGCGATCCTGAAGACACTGTTGTGAATATGGATTATCTCTTCTTTGATAATCCAAACTATAAAAGCTGTACATTTCCGCTTGTCAAGTAGACGAGTAGTAAGATTCTTAATTGAATAAAAGATTACTAGACAGAATCTCTCGTCCTATTTTCATTACAGACCCTTTTGGTGAAACTAAGGTAGACTCACTCTTGGTCATGTAGGAATTATTTTCCTAATCATATATATATATATATATATATATATATATATATATATATAAAAGCTTTCCTAATAGAAAAAATCCAGTTAGCTACCAAAGCAAAAATCCTGGACCTGGTTGATTAGCAAATAGTACACGATAATACCTTAGGAAAGGCAAGAATCTATCTCTTTTTTCCTGCAGCTATAAGAAAAAAATATGACAGACTATATTCCTTAGCTCAGGTTTGGCAACGGGCATAGAAGAACAATCATGAATTCGAACCAGCTGCATTTCGCTTAAAATGTGACCTTGTGTTAAATCCTGTTTGTAGCAGAGGAGTTTATTATATACTCTCTCTCTCTCTCTCTCTCTCTCTCTCTCTCTATCTATCTCTCTCTCTATCTCTCTCTCTGATCAAATTCCAAAACTTACATATCCACGCAGCTTTCTTTTTAGTTCAGTGTACGCATTTTGATTTATGTTCTTTCACACTGTTGAGATGTAATTTTTACTTAACACATTTCATTGTTCTAACTCAGAGTTTGGAATTCTCTTAAAAATGTTGACATCCTTCTTTACATAGCGTCACTTGTTATCTGGTGACCATGATATTATTTCTTTACGTTTTATTCAATAACCAACATCTGCCAAGCTGTCTTACCCATCAGTATTGCATCATCGAAAGATATGTTTTTTTTTTAATCCAGTACAATTTTAACATTTATAAGAATATTTAAAAACAACGGACTCTCGAACTGAATTCAGTCTCTGTTTTGATAAGTGTCAGTACGGTGAATGGTTTGTTTTTTGTCATCTCTAATGTCAATTTTCTGATGCTAATGCAACACTATCTTATTTGGCTTATCCTTATATGATTAGAATTTCATGGTGCCAAGTTGAATTCTCTTGCAATATTTTTCAATCATAATTGTATAAAGATAAGGAGGTGCCCGTGGTGTAATGGTTATCGTCTTTAGAAATAGACACGGCGACACGAGTTCAAATCCTGGACAAAATTTGTTTGCATTTCCCATAGCACTAATACCCTTGGGATAGATATGAATCCAAATATTATCCCTCTAGCTATAGGTAAAACATAGGGCAGACTGGGTTCTTCAGCCTCGGTGAGGCAACTACTCTAGGAGAAGGAAAACTCTGAATTCAAACCTGTTAAACCCCGCTTAAAAATGTACCTTGTGTCATATCCTGCCCGAGTGGAGCGGTTGGTAAATATGATAACTGTATAAAGATTCGGTAAGCATACGAATTTGTTTATTCAGTGTACTTGCCTAATTAGTACTTAGGTATGAAACACATGCTACTCTGATCATGCTCCAGTCCTACACCTCACGTTTTGTTAGCAAGCTGGTTTAGTATACCATTTTTAATGAGTTCGATATTTACAGGGTCAAAAGACCGGAAGTATTTGACATCCGGTCTTTGTTCGCAACAAACATCAGCATATTAAATACCTACCTTGTCAATTCAATTTCAAAAGGCGGTTCATGCGTAATGTATATAAGTATGGGGAAACGAGGCGTGGACCTGCCAGTATCATTTTGTAACACCAGTTCATGATTATGCAGAAAATTTTAATTGAGAAAAAGTGAACGTTCCTCATTTTCCTTTCATAGGGATATCTATTACATGGATAATTCGGATAGTTCAAAAACTCACGTTCAAGGAAAGTGTATTCTCTACGATTGAGAATTTTAAATTCTCTACGACAGAGCATTTCTCTACGATAGATCATTTTAATTGTTTTTTTTTCTGGGGAAAAATGGCCAGTATGTCCTTCATGTTTAGATCTTTGATCTTTGTATGAAGTAATAAATCGAGAAAACAAGATTCAATATCAGAGTCCATGAAAATATTGATAATATACTGTCTCACACTGACTCATAAACACACAATCCCACACACAATCTCTCTCTCTCTCTCTGTGTCTCTCTCTCACTCTCTCTCAGCAATTTCGGTAGAGTGTCTATTTTCTGATCTTAAGTATTGCACTCCACCTCTGGTTTCTTTATGGAGATCGATAGAATATATTCAGATATATAAAGTAAGTCTTTTAACGCGTAAAAATGAAATTAACATTTTTGAAGATTTTAATTTTAAATAAATAGTAAACAATATTCTATAATTTACTATTTTGCTAGGTACTTTTTAAAATATGAATTTTTTTATAGCTTTTGATCTCTATTCACTCGTACCGTATGGTATATGAAACTAATCTTTTCTTTCTCTCCGTAGAAGCTTGGGCTAAGCTATTTCAGAAGGTTACCTAGTATTACGAAACACCTGATAAGGTCAGAGATTGCAATAATTACAAGAAAGTTACTCTTATGAACAAGTATTCAAAAAAGTAGTTTGAAGAAATTAATGTATACCGTAATTACAGTGTACAAGTCCACCTTTTAAGCGTGAAAAATCTCTTTAAATTTAAGGGTCGATTAATACAAAAGGGATGAAATTAAAACTGTTTCCACTGGTTGACCAATCTGACGTCAAGATTTGGATTTTATCTCTGCTGTATACGTCAACTCCTTGTTCAATTTAGAGATTTCTAAGCTTAAAAAATTTAAGCTTATACTATGCAAATTTACGGCACTATTTTTTTCTTGTATTTTTTACACGTTTACGCAAGTGAATATAATAGGATACCAAAGTGTCTGTTTAGATAAAGTGAAATCGCAAAAGGTTCATCGGATTCTCCGTAAAACTGGGATCTCCAAGCGTAATACTTTCATTACTTTTGTGACAAGGCAATTTCGCTCGGATTACAGATGTGTGACCTGCTGCATAAATCTCATTGGAATATAAGTTCAATCTACCAATTTCCCTTATTTCTGTGTGCAGCGTTGCAGCAAAGAAATTTCTGCAAAATGATAAGTAATTTTGTACCCCGTCTCGACATTGAGCACTGAAATAAATACACTGTGTCATAGAAGTAGATGGATAAAGTTGTGTCGATTTGCTGTAAAAATATAACTAGTTGAAGGACACGACTATGCAGGGTGGAAATGATTCATTTAAGATCATGGTGACTGGTATCAGGTTATTCTACGTCAAAAAGTGAGGGAATCGCGTTCATTGTACATTTATAGTTACATTTACGTGCAGTTCTTTCTTTCTGCATTTTGTACAAACAGGTACCTGATATCCAGTATTCTTAAAACAGAAAAACACACAATTGTGCAGTTTTAAGCATTCCTAGAGAATACTAATAATTATTCACAGTGTGTGCTATATTTTGATAAACTATGGTTATTCATCTGCACATCGTTGTATAGTTCCGAATAACTAATAATAATCCTTAGTAAAATATTATTGATTTAATTAACTTTCCCTAATATATATATATATATATATATATATATATATGTTATATAATTGCGGAGGGATTTTTTTTATATCATCATTTTTCGTTTAGTATATCTTACCTTTCGATTTAGTTGGGCTGAGAACTTTTAGGCTTTGTGCATGGGTTAGTTAGGTGCAAACATTGAGTGCAGGTGTTCAAGTGCGCGCGGAGTGGATGTGACAATCACAGATGTCACAATAAAAACCCCAGAGAGAAACGTGACCGGGGGACGTAAATGACGTCATGCCCGGAAGCGATGGGCTGAGGAATTTGGAATTTGAAAAAAAAACAATTTGTTGAGATTTGGGCTTGGACGAAGCAAGTCGATTTTCGGAGCTCGCCGTGGGCAGACCAGTATTTTGCGGCGGGGCTGTACGTGGTGGGGTCAGATGGAAACGTCAGAATAGAAAGAAATTGTGCCCCTCTCTCCTCATGTCGAAAAGCCTTAAACTCAAAAAGGTAATAAAAAGTTTCGCACCTGAACCAAAAAAGAGAGTCGTAAGTGTTTCGTGTTTCTCGGATTCCTCTATGCATATGAACATTCTTTGTACATTATGAACGTTTCCCGTATCGGTATGAATATTTACATATCCATATTCATATCCTGGTCGTATTTTTGGACGTGGATATATATATATATATATATATATATATATATATATATATAATATTATATATATATATATTGTCATCCATAGACTGTTTCGTCCAATCAGAACTCTTCAGTGTGACTAGACACGCAGGATGCTCGAAGCCGGGATCGAAACCCGTCCATCTTTGGGAGCATTTCTTCATTAATATATATTTCATTGAACATAATAGATATTTTTGTCCACATATTTTTTTGTTGATCCTTTCATATTGCCGTATTGATTTTATAATATTCGGCGGGAATTGTTTGATGTATCTTTAGTTAATTTTCAAACCAGTGCTAATGTACTTGAAAGTCTTTAGCTACTGACACTATTTATAGAAACAAATTTAAAAGTAAACGCTAAGACTCTGAAACGCTACAGACGCTCTTCTTTCAAAAAGTAATGCACATACTAAAGTTACATCACTTTGTAACAGATCCTCCCCTGATGATGGCCCAAAGGCGGGCAGATAGTACTTAGAAAATAATTAATTATGAAATATACATCAACCGAAGTCAGCCAAATATTATAAAATCAATACGGCAATATGAAAGGATCAACCAAAAAAGATGTAGACAAAACATATTATGTTCAACGATATATATATATATATATATATATATATATAATATATATACTATATATATATCGTATAAAGGCACTTGTTGTGTAATATATATCTTCTTTGGTAACTGACATATAGCGATCTGGGTTCAAATCCTCGAAGATGTTGTTTGCATTTCACATCGGGCTTATACCCTTGCGAAAGGTATACATCCTACTATTTTCGTTCCATATATGGGTAAATAATAGGGTAAACTCCAGTCAAGGAGAAGAATAAGTCTGCATTAAAACCTGTTAAACTCCGCTTTAAAAAATTGGCTTTCACTTAGATGCAGATTTTCAAAAAAACGGGGTACTGACCACCGGAAAATCCTTGACATCCCATACACACAGCGTACAAGTGACAAATGCAAGCGTTCTTTCGCATGCCCTAATCTAATTCTACACACTTTCTCTTCGTGCGCATGGTCCACTCTAGCTTCCGTTCAGTACTGTCAGCTGGGGAAGTCCCTCTTGCGTAGAGGTAAACGTCTTGGACTTCTATTACGTTCAGTTGTGGAGGAATAACCTTTGGAATAGAATGGGATGGGGCTCCATTTTTATCGCAGCTATGGGTTAAATATTATACGTACTTTTCTATATATCAACCTATCTATTTATCTAACATGATTTGTCATTAAATAGTCATCAGGAGTTAATGTACAATAAACCAAATAAATTAATCTATCCTAAATTAATATATTAGATAGATTGTTAGTCGTATAATTGAACCCTTAGCTGGCTAAACCGTTTACTATTTCCACATAAGGATAAATGCACGTAACAAACGAAATATACTAATTATATTTCCCTTATGAAGTTTTAAATAAAAAAAAGATGTAATTAAAATGTTAATACAGTATGGAGCATCTCGTTCGTAATATCGTCCACGTCGCCAAATCCTTCACTTGTAGTTTATTTTCTTCAAAATAAAATTAAGAAAACTTGGGCTATAAAGTATAAATTAAGTGACGTTTACATAATGCCGTTTCTTCCTAAAAAACATTTCCTTCTATAAATGTGAGGATGCTAATAAAATTCCTTCAATAAGTGCCTGGATGCTAATAAAATTGTATTGGGAATTCACTTCACTCCGGCATATATATATATATATATTATATATATATATATATATATATATATATATATATATATCATTAAAATTTAATAGTAAGGACGGAGATTTTTTACGATTTCATTAGCTAATTATTAACCTTCGAAAACTTTCATTGTAGTAAATCTATTGTTTATGCCATTTAATGTCATAAAATTTTGCAGTTAAGAAATTTATATATAATATGAGAGAGGTTGTTTGAAATGTCTTTATGTGATATGATAATTAATCATTTTTCGTTTTAAATTTATTGAGATCAAATTCTAAACATTCGTTCAGATAGCAAACAGATAATAATTAAATTGGTAAAGTGGTATTATTTGTATGTATTATCCGAGAAAAATCCCGTTGAATTAAGCATTTAACATTCTCGACAAAATGAGCATTCAGCACAACGCTGAAAGAACTGCAATAATAATTAATTATGAATCCTAATTATTTTCTGTCCTAAATTCGATATCAATATAGAGTATGTTTTTAGTCGCTCATGTTGAAGTATAGAATATCAGTGCTTACATATTCTCATATTTTTATCGAATTTTCAAGTAAACATTGCCACCATATATTTTTTTAACTTTCCACATATAACTCGGGTATTAGGTTTAGCAGTATTTCAAAAGCGGATTAAATGTCTAGCCATAGGATTATTGGACAATTTTTTTCGTCCGTAATGGCTACACCTATTTTTCCGAAATAACTTTTTATTCCAAAAAATTTAATGCGAAATTTAAAGCCTCTTGACCACTGAAATAGTAAGAATCATATACCAAACCATTTTTGGTCCAAAATCACCAACATTAAAAAACATATGGTCTCATTCTAAAAACGATCAAATAAAAAGAAAAAGGATTTAAGAATCTTGAAGTCTTTGTTTTATCGTTTTCGATCTTTTGGAAATAATATTCTAAGGGATATTTTTTGTTTTCTTTTTTAATTAAAGTTTATTAAAAATGTTTAGAAGAAGAAGAAGAAGAAGAAGAAGAAGAAGAAGAAGAAGAAGAAGAAGAAGAAGAAGAAGAAGAAGAAGAAGAAGAAGAAGAAGAATATATAAAAAACAAATGTAATATACTGAATAGACTCAACATTTTTCCAAATGTATGAATGGGAGCCACACATCTAAAATATTCTGGTCATTTGAAAAAAGGAATATTTGAAACATATTTGCAAAGTTTGCATTGATATATAAGATAACAAATACGAGAATTGGTTGGAGTAGGAGTGTTCTACAATCTTAGACTTTATCTACCAATAAGCATAGCAATATTTTTCCTGAGAAAATCTGAAAATTATTTACATAATTTTCTTTTTATTCGTTAAAAAAGTTACAATTTAATAAAAGTATTGTAATTGTCCTTACTTTTTCCGAGGAGGCGTGATAGACGAAGACTATCAATTTCAAGCAATTGTTTACTAAGACATTGCAGATTTGGAATTTTTCTATAAGTAATTTAAATATAATGTTCTTTAAGAAATAGATCTTTCAACAGATTATAAAAAGATTAATGTTCTTCAGGGCTTCATTTCAAAATAATTATGTCCGTGTTATGGAAAAAATAAGCACATTTTCTTTCGATGTATACGAAAATATCTTATTACAACCCAGAAAAGAGATATATCACTGTACCTCATATATGCATCAAGAAAATATTTGATGGGAATTTCACAAGAATGCTACTTGAAGTTTTGAAATAATCCTGGATGCAGTACTGTACAAAAGAGCAGCTGTACGGCCACTTATTAACCATCTCATAAGCAATAGAGTATAAGAAGAACAAGACATGCTGGGTAATGTCGGCGACGTAAGAACAAACTCATAATCGACGCTCTTTTACGGACTCCTGCGTAGGGACGCGACTGTTTTGCCTGACAAATAAGGGCTTACATTCATCATCTCTGTCCAGAAACTGGATGCAGTTTAGAGTATCTGCGCGTTGCAATAGACATTAGGGAGCAATAGTGAAGGAGGGTTATGGAACTTAGTTTTCTCATTGAAGATCATCATCATCATCATATCGTGCTGGTAGCACGGATATCCCTGACCCTCTCTCGCCACTCCTCCCTATCGTTCATCGCCCTAGGTAGGTCTTCAGGACAACATCCCGTATCCTCACATAGCTGCTGAATGTATGTTCGTGCTGGTCCTCCTGCTTTTGCACGGCCATGTGTGGGGGTCCATAAGAGTACATCACTTATGAGTTCGTCCCTGCTTCTCCAGCAGTGTCCTGCATGTCTGGCTCGTCTAACTTGAATAGTTTTCGTCATAGGGGTAGGTGGCCGTACAGTTGGTGTCTAGTGGGGTGTTGCCGCCGGGACTTGTTTAAGATTGCACGTAGCATTCTTGTGTAATTGCCGTCTGGCTTCTTCTCCAGCCATTTTGTTAGCGTCCATGTAGTGCAGCCATATAGCAGTATTGATGTGACCGCTGCCTGGAAGAAACTGCGTTTCACTTTATCGGTTAGGTCTGATTTCCAAATAATCGATAACCTATTGATAGCTGTCCATGCTTTCGCTAACCTCGTTTCGATGTCCTTTTCGGTTGATTCGACGCTGCTTCCTAGGTAAGTGAATTTGTCTACTAGTTTAAGAGGGGTTCCTTCTAGAGTGGAGATGTCCCCCGTTTGGTTATAGCACATATATTCCGTTTTGTGTGCATTAACATAGAGGCCTATGTTTGCTGCTGCTCGTTCCAAACTATGCAGTAGTGTTTCGGCTTGGTCAGGTGTATTTGCCACTATCGCTATGTCATCGGCGTAGTCGACGTCGGTAATTGTTGTTGCGGGGTACCTTCTACCTCTTTTCTTCGTCAGTTCGAAGCCATTCTCTCATATTTTGTCCATCGATGTTCTAAGTACGTAGTATAGACAAATGATAAAGAGGTACGGAGCCAGTGTGTCCCCTTGTAGTACTCCTGCTACAATGTCAAAGTATTCTGTGTCTCCATCTGGTGATCGTACTTTTACTTTAGTGTTTCTATAGAGAATCGTTATTGCCGCTACGGTTTCTTTAGGTATGCCGTACGCTAGTAGGATTTGTTACATCTTTCCTCTGTGAATGGAATCGAAAGCCTTGGTAAAGTCAACAAAAATTAATGTCGCTTTTAGGTTTTTTGCCCGTACACCTTCAAGGATTCTACGGATGGTTAATATTTGTGAGGTCGTGGATCTATTTCTTCGGAAGCCATTTTGGTTTTTTCTAAGTATGTTGTCGATGAAATCAATGAAGATAATGATATATATATATATATATATATATATATGTGTGTGTGTGTGTGTGTGTGTGTATATATATATTGAATTTATTTATTTTGTTACTACATACGTGTTATATATGTGAATGTTTTCAACCCTTTCCTTTCGTCAAAGTACATACGTGTTATATATGTGTATGTTTCCAGCTTGTTGCTTTCGTCAGAGAACATATGTGGCAATATGCCTTGTTAATGGAGTACTCAATGAGACTTGAGCTCACTCTTGTTTCAAGTTAGAATGATTTTCAGTTGGTTCAGGCAGGTATTATATGGAGGTTATTCTCCCTTTTTCCAAGAATGTGTTTACTTTGGTCTGCTTTTCCCCTCTTTGATATTTTATATATTTATCGTTGTGTGAGAACATGTCTGGCATAAGGTCTAATTAATAGGTATTCAAAGGGATTTTAATTTACAAGTGTTTGTTGTTTGAATGTTTTTTAATTACTTATATTTTTTGTAAGTGTGTATGTGTACGATTCATGTTTTATTTAACTGAGATTTAAATTTATTTATATAATGTCTTTCCTTTATTTGATGTAGCGTGTAGTCGTTGGTTTGATGAATTGCAATGATTTTAAATTTACCTCTGCTACATTGCTATAGACGTTTCGGAACATTTAATTTTCTGTTTTCTTCTATTTTGATATTACACTTCTATAGTGATGTCCTTGTATTAAGAGCCCCTGTTGACCCTATGTGTATGTCTTTGCATTCGCTACATTCAATTATGTAGACAACATTTTGAACTGAATAAATAAACAAGAGAATATTTCTACTGAAATCAGAAAAGTTTGTAAATTCTGACCAGCAGAGAAGAATAGAACCTAAAACAATTACAGTTTGTAGACTTCAAGGAGTCAATTACATAACTATGAGTTTCATGATTTACGAAAAATGTAATATCCAGATGAAACATGCCTTTTAAAACGTTTTTTGTCCATTCTACCGAGGTTGATATCTGTGTAACAAAAATTAGTGCTCTAAGAAATAAATGCTTGATAGGGCTGGGTAAAACCTATATGTAATCTATCAAAATTAAGTATATACACATATGTGTGTGTGTGTTTGTATATGTGTGTAATTGGTAAATTCACTACGAGACAAAATCATAAATGTTATAAAAATTCTAAAATGGTCGGAAACCAGATAAAATATCTAATATTGCAACAATAAAATACATAAAATAAGCATAAAACAAGTCGGAAATGGAGTTTAACATGAGCCATCTTCAGTTGAATACTTTCTACTCTATATGAAAGCAGCACACACACACACACACACACACACACGCACACACACACACACACATACTCACACACACACACACACACACACACACACGCACACATACACATATATATATATATATATATACATATGGATTTTAAAAAAATACGGATTATCTTTTCAGAAAAAATAATGCACACGTATATTATGAGTAAAAATACTGGAAGTTAAAGATTTACACGAATATTGCCAAATAAAGACAGCAATCGATAATTTACGATATGGCAACCCACGTGTAAAAAAATGAAATATTTATTTTGAAGCAAATGAAGTCATTGTATTGAATTGAAGAAATATAAGCAGCCGTCGATTTCCGCAGTTTGAATTTCGAGTATATCATATAACATTCTACCAGTTTTTTGTTGATGTTTTTTTTTTGTGAAAATGTCAGTTCATAATTTTACGTTTCAGATAACTTTCATAAATACTTTAAGAATTTTGTGCAATGTACATCTTAAAGCATACATCAATGCAGACGTTTATCATTTATCATCTTTTAGTGGTGATAAATATGGTTACATCATGACATGCAAAACTCTACTTCTGAATTTGATTACAGTCAACAACAAGTAGTTTATGTTACAACACCCACAGAATACAACTGTTTTCAATCTCTCAGACACTATAATATACACATATTCATTAATAGGCCTTCTAAATATTCTTCCATGATAATTTAAATATTTATCTAAAGGTGACCTTCGAGCAGATATTTGTATTACTTGTTTAGTATATATATATATATATATATATATATATATATATATATATATATATATACCTTCACTAATCAAATTTCAATCATGCCAAAACTCAGTTAGAATATACATTCATGACATAGGAATTGAATTTGGCATAGAAAAATTTGCCAAGCTTGTAATGAAAAGTGGCAAACGATATCTGACGGACGGGATGGAACTACCGAATCAAGAGAGATTAGAACTCTTGGAGAAAAGGAGACCTATAAATACTAGGGCATCTTGAAGGCTGACACCATCAAACAAGTGGAAATTAATGGGAAAAATTCAAAAAGAATATCACAGTAGAACTGGGAAGTTACTCGCGACAAAACGTTCGGGCAGAAACCTTATCAAAAGGAATAAATACCTGGGCTGTACACCTTGTTAGATATCCGGGACCCTTTTTTGAAGTAGAGCATAGAAGAACTTAAATAAATCGACGAAAGAAGAAGAAAACTAATGACCAGGCATAAGGCATTACATCTTAGAGCCGATGTTGACAGACTATATGCATCAAGAAAAGAAGGAAGAAGAAGACTTGCCAGCATTGAAGACAGCGTTGATGCATCGATACGAGGACTCGAGGTCTACATAGAAAAACACAAAGGAGGACTGTTTACAGCCATCATAAACGATTCTGACAACACGATGAAAAACATAATAACAACAAGGAATCAAGAAGAAAAACAACTCTATGGGCGTTTTAAATGACTAATAAACTCACACGAGAAAACCTGGACATGGCTAAGAAAATGAACTTTAACAGAGAAACAGAATGTATCCTCAGAGCAGCACAAAACAACGCCATAAAAACCAGTCCTACAAAGCGAGAATAGATAAGACTTAACAAAATAGCAAATGTAGGCTATGTGGTGATAGAGACGAAACCATCAATCACATTATAAGTGAGTGCAGCAAATTCGCACAGAAGAAATATAACACTAGACACGACTGGTTCGGTAAGGTGATCCACTGGGAGATGTGCAAAAAATTCTAATTTGACCATACGAGCAAGCAGTATATGCACAACCCATCATCTGTCCAAGAAAAGGACACACATGAACTTCAATGTGACTTTGACATACACACGGATCACTTAATCTCGGCCAGAAGACCAGACCTTATAATAATCAAAAAAAGAAAACGAAAAGAATTTGCAAAATTTTAGACTTTGCTGTCCTGGCTGACCACAGATTAAATCGAAAGAATGTGAAAAGAAGGATAAGTACCTCGACCTTGCTAGGGAACTGAAAAAAAAACAAACAATGAAACATGAAGATGACAATTATACCAATTTTGATTGGAGTTTTTGATACAGTTACAAATGGATTACTAGAGGGACTGGAGGACTTGAATATTGGAGGACGAGTGGAGACAATGGAAATGACAGCATTATTGAGGACGGCTATAATACTGAGAAGATTCATGGAGACTTGAGGAACCTGCTGTCACTCAAACTCCTGTGAAGACCATCACCCAAAATTGATGTGACTAACTATAATAATGAGAATAATAATAATGGGTAATCCACTGGAAATCGTTCAAGAGGTTAAAGTTTGACCAAACTACCAAATGTATTCAAAAATCAGAATTTTTCCGAGAAAATCAGCTTATAAATTTCCGGCTAAAAAGCCACATCTAGTGTTAATTTACAATAAGAAAGAAAAATTTTATCTTGTGGATTTTGTTGTTCTGACTAACAACTGAGAGCAAATGGGAAAAATAATTAAGAAAATTCTCAGATCTTACCAGAGAGTCGAAAAAACCGTTGGATTTAAAGGTGATAGTTATGTCAATTGTCATTGGTGAATTAGACAAAGACCTCAAAACATTGGAACAAAGAGGAATTTTAGACATGATGAAGGGTAAAGTGTATACGGACTACAGCATTGTTAAGATCAGCTGGATTACTTCGAAGATTGCTGGTGACCAAAGGTGACTTGTCAATCAGTTACCAGTGACAGATCACCAGGGAATGCAGATGGGAAATACTGCAAATGAGTGAAATGATAATTAAGTTAAATCATGGACCTGGAAATTTAAATTGATGAAATATGACACTCTAATATAAAGTTAACATTTCCATAGTGCGTAATGCACCTTTAAATCTGTATATTGATATCATTGTAGCTGCCTTCATATTTTTGAGTTTTGATATATGTTAGGACAAGTGTTGAGAAATGATTTATCGATAAATATATGAGAAAATGAACCCAAGATTGCCATGTATGTATTTACTCAACCCCTCCGCTTGAGCAAAATGGGACACAAGTTTTATTTTTAAGTTGATTTTAATCGGTTAGGATTTAGTTTTCCGACTCTCCTGTTGCGAATGCAAGGTTAAACACCATAGTCTGTCCCATAGCTGGACGCAGAATAGTTAAAAGCATACATTTCTCCGGAGTTTTATCACTATGGGAATTGCAAATAGCCTTATCCTGTATTTGAACTCGAATTGCCAATGACAATAACGATTACACCAGGTGGCCTAGGAGGTAGAGTGTTCGCCAATGGTCCGGGAGTCCTATATTCAATCCCAGGTCGCGTCATACAAAAGACTTTAAAAATGGCACTTGATACCTCCTTGCTTAACACTCAGCAGTATAAGGTACGTATGAAGGGTAAAGTGAAGCAATCCAGGGAAAGGAGTAGCGCTCTCCCCTACACCTCGGTGTAGTAGCTATTGAAAAGGGAGTCTTTGGTCGCTCTCGACAACGGTCGCCAGCTTTACTTTACTTACTTATGTTTATAAGTATGTATGAATGCATAATTTTATCACAAACATCTGCATATACGTTGGGTTACGACATTTTCAGAACATCACTTCTTCCTGTGGAGATTTTATCACAACGCTTGTCTCAGCAAGCCACTCTCCACCGTGCACTAACGCTTTTACTGACCAACTACAACAGTTTTGTTCTGATAACAAACAATTGCTTTAATGTTTAATGTCATTGCATTAAACAATCGTTTAACAAATTATACCCCATATTTTTAATTTTCCGATTTATCATTAAAGTGTTTAAAGCAAATCCATTAAAATGGATGGTAAACTTGCTAAAACATCATTTAGGCATTTATTTCTGTAAATATGAATATAACTATTATTAATGTAAATTATGTAAATAGGAATTTAGATTAAATTAATTCAATATATTCATTAAATTAGCTAAAATCCAAGTATACTATGAGATCTTTGTATTTATTTTAACAGTCCTTAAAGTATGACATTGGGTTATAATGATTAAAAGTCATCATGCATTTATCATCCCGTTACCGAAACAAGATATAGTTTTAATGACGTTAAATATTGAAAGAAATTAGGGTTTGGTTTGGTTTTATGGCATATAAACCATTGTATATATATATATATATATATATATATATATATATATATATATATATATATATTGCATATAGGATTTGTAAACACAATTTGTTGATTCACTCAGTTTAATGATCACACAGTTTTATTTCTAACAATTCAATTTAGAATTAGTCGACAAAGTTAAATGTTTCCAAGTCTTGCTATGTTGTACTAACTATTCAGTTAGACATAAGTCATTTGTTTACACACATTTAAATGATCAAACAGTTCTATTTCTAACAATTCTACATAGCATAAGTCATTTGGTTGCACACAGGATAAAAATCAAACAGTTTTATTTGACCCATAGATAGGACCCTATCACTCAGAGTCAGGGGACAATGATAATGAAGAGGTACTCTGCAAAACCGAAAGCTCCAGTATTACTGGAGCCTATCAGATTTTTTTAGTTTCATATCCAGGACACTTGTTGGGAGTCTCACTTCTTTGCAGAGATGCAGTTGGTGTTTTCTATAACCCAGCCTAGTGGGCTGTAAATAGGGTCAGAAAAACAATGAACAAAGTCAGGAGAGTTAAAAAGTTATCAAATTTCTAAAAATGAATTGCTTATCATGATTTTGTCAATGATTAAAATACTATTTAGAATAATTTAGACTTTTCAATTTCTTGCATTTCTATCGTTATATCGTAGATTTATAAATGTTGTAATATTATATATTTCTCTTCAACTAATCGAGAGCTTTTCAAAGAGGTTCGTAATCATGTCGGGGAATACAATTTTGGTTGGGGGATTAAAAGCATTGGGGTCTTCACGAGTGAATTTAGTAGTTTGCCTTTATAGATCCATTTATATCAGAACAAAAATCGATGAAACAGAGAGAACAACGTGCACCGAGCAAAATGCGTCACTGGGTGTGATGACCACGACTAATATGTCGTTCACATACGACCCGTTCAAAGCATACGGGTCATTTAATGAAAAAAACAATGTCGAAGTGGGGTTTTATGGTATATCAACCATTGTAGGTTATTTAACGCCAAATCCATTTTTATGTAAATCATCTGTTCTATTTAAAACAATTCAGTTTTGCATAAGTACCGAGTTTAATTGTCAAAAACATTTCCATTTCAAACTATTCAAGCAGTTATATGTAACAATTCAATTAAGTGTAAATACAGTTCTAATGTCCAAAAACAGTTCTATTTAAATAATTCAGTTAAGTATGAGCTCGCAGTTTAAATGTAAGTACGGTTTAATTGTCAAAAACCTTTCTATTTCAAGCTATTCACTTTACTCAAACAATTACTTTTAGCATAAATATGCTGTTAGTTCTATTTAACCTATAGATAGGGCCCTATCAGGTGCTACCATTCCGGGCCAGAGTGGACCTGGGAGCGATGGCAATGAAGGGGTACTCTGCATTCCCCCAAACTCCAGCACTGCTGGAACCTCACCATCAGATTGTGTCATATACAGGACACTCGTTAAGTGGGGGTCTTACCCCATTGCAGAGGTGCAGTCAGTGTATTCTACAGCCCCAGCCGACTGGGCAAAAGAATAATTGATTGAAATGACTTTCGATCTTAACACAAAGTTCATGTACACATTTAAAAGAATTGGATATTACGAAAGATTATAGTAACCTATCGAAGGTTATGTGCAGTTATGGAGTTCATTTCATTAGCTTTTCCAAGTTTGTGATCGGTGAAATTTTGGTTTAGGCTAATTTATTTCCTCAGTGAAGAGAGAATTGTTTTGAACGTGTAACATTGCGATTTTTGACAAAAACTCACAAACCTGCCACCTTATAACTGTGATCCAAGTGCTCATTAACCCATCCTTTCCCTTAGAAATTATTCAGAATTTAAATGTATATTTGCACATACAGTTCACTGATTCTTTTCTGGGGTAAAATATATTAAACATTTGTAAATTAGTTATACTTTGTAATCAAACATGTAATAAATTTATTTCATGGTAAAGGGGAAATATGTTAATGTAGGAAAATATATCACGTAAAAAGTTTGAGAAGCCCTAAACAAATATCTCAGCCTAGATAAGGAGAGAAGAAAAAGCCTATTTTTAAAGGGGAATACAGCTGGCTTCTTTCTCCAAGACTGGTTGTTTTACAAATGCTAAAAGTTTGATTTTGCTCTTCTAATTATTCATAGATTCAAAGGAGAAAATATAGTGTTATATTCTAATTAGAGTCGTGAATGGGAAATGAAACACAAAGAGCTTCGTTCATTATTTACATTTTTCGGTCTATTGTCCACATCGTTGTCGCCATGTTTATCACAACGTTTCGGCCGTTGAACGCTCCGGCTCTCTTCAAGTGGTTGGAATGTCAAACTTGACCATTTAATTCGCTTAACGGGGTTGACTTTTCTAGTTCCACGTGTAATGGATATCAGTTATCTCTTAATTTCCCCTATAAAACTTCTCCAGTGCCTTAACCGGGTATTGAACTCACACTCCTTGGGTATATCACTGGATCTAACCAACGCCTTTATCCACTGTGCCATGGAACTAGAACAGTCTACCCCGGTAAGCGAAATAAAGTGTTAAACTCGTCATTCCAAACACCTGACGAATGCCGGAGCGTACCATGGCCGGAACGTTGTGATAAACATGGCAACAAAAACGAGGTCGATAGTCTGAAAAATGTAAATAATGTACATTATGCCTCATCTAAGAAATATAGACAGCTTCGTTCATAATTAGAACTCTCATCGTTAGGTCCATTACTTACGTTACGCCACACACAGTACAATATTATTCATGTATGCTAATGAAACCAAGGAATTGCCACGAGTTGTGGTAGTATAATAGGAAATGATTTAATAACTTTATCATAATCTTTTAAAAGAAACTGGAAATAATTATTTGCTTATTGTAAACAATGAGATTCATCCACTGAAGAAACTGTTGAACTTAAGTACATAAAATATGCAAATTACTAAATATTCTATGTACTTATGCTGTTCGAGTGGAAAACGGGAAATGTGTTCCGCGTGAAAAGCTACCATTATCAAATATTTTCTTATGCTCCGCGGATTTAAATGCAACGGCGCTTTTACAGTGTATAAATGTCGACCAGTTATGTTTGCATCAAGTTTTACATTAGGGTTGTCGACATTTGTACATTTGTAGACGTGTCATTTAACCTTTTAGATCGTCAGCTTAACAGGCCGACTTATTCACTTTTATGGAATCTTTCAGCATAATGATTGTCACTTTGTGGTTCCCATTTCCTCTGGCGCTGTGCCAAACTAAGCAAAGCTGAGTAAAATCTGACAGGTTTGACTTGATTAAATGGTGTCAGTGTCAGGAATGTTCCCTTACTTGACCTCATAGTGTATTCGAAGTAGATTACTTTTACTCCAATGTAGTATAAGTAGTCACTAACTCTTCTGCGCGAGCAGGATGTGACAGGAGGAGGTTCGCTTTCCTAATTAACTTTTTTACTCTGGGTTCGTGGTAATGATGCATTCGTGCCGACATCAAGTCTATCCCTATCTGAAGAAGATGTTGCTTTGTTTGTTTGTTTGTTTGCTAGTTTGGTTGGGTGTTTTGTTTTACGGCGTATATACCCTTTTCTGGTCATTTAACGCCGAATTAAATTTCAAATAATTCAATTTAGTATGAGAATATTTTTTCTTTACAAACAGTTAAATGTCAAGAGTCGAGTGAAATGTCCAAACAGGTCAATTTCAAACAATTAAGTTTAGCATGCAGTTTGATTCTATTGTCCAATAGATAGGACCCAATCAGGTGCGACCACACAAGGTCCAAGTGGACCTGGTATGATGGCAATGAAGAAGTACTCTGCAGTTCTGGCATTACTGGAATCTCACAATCAGATTATTTAGTGTCATATGGAGGACACACATTAGTGGTGGGGGGCTTACTCCTCTGCAGAAATGCAGTCGGTGTATTCTACAGCCCCATTCGACTGGGCAATGTTTCTTTTTTTTCCCAATATATATATATATATATATATATATATGTGCACGTGTGTGTGTGTGTGTGTGTGTGTATGTCTGTGTGTGTGTGTGTGTGTGTGTGTGTACCAATCCCTTCACACGAGCAGGAAGTGACACAAAGTTAAATTTGTAGGAAAATTTAACAGATTTAAAATCAGAGTTTTCCTTCTCCTTGACGAGTTGCATTAAAGGATAAAGAGATTAGTCAGCTCTTATACAAATAGCTGACAGGAGAATATGTGCTATAACCAAACAGGTTACATTTCCACACTAAACGGAACCTCTCTGAAACTAGTAGACAAATTTACCTACCTAGGAAGCAGCGTCTCATCAACCGAAAAACACATCGACACAAAGCTAACGAAGGCATGGACAGCTATCGATAGACTCTTGATCATATGGAAATCCGACCTGACCGATAAAATGAAACACAGTTTTTTCCAGCCAGCGGTCGTATCGATACTGCTATATGGATGCACTACTTGGACGCTATCTAAATGGCTGAAGAAGAAGATAGACGACAATTACACAAGAATGTTGCGAGCAATATTGAACAAGTCCTGGCGGCAACACCACACAAGGCACCAACTATACGGCCACCTGCCTCCCATCACGAAAACTAACCAAATTAGACGAACCAGACACGCAGGACACTGCTGGAGAAGCAAGGACGAGCTCATAAGGGACTAACTCCTATGGACCCCTGCATATGGTCAAGCAAAAGCAGGACGACCAGCTCGAAAATGCATCCAGCAGCTATGTGAGAATACGGGATGTAGCCCTGACGATCTGCCAGAGGCGATGAATGATAGGGAGAAGTGGCGAGAGAGGGTCAGAGATATCAGTGCTAGCGGCACGACATGATGATGATGAGGATTAGCGCAATATCAAATTCATTTTTTTTCGTCCCTGTATTGAATCTTAGTTCACCGAGTATATTTCCTATGATGATAAATACTTCACCACCGGCTTCAATTTCGTTAACGCAAATTAGTTTAAAATCAAATGCACATCAATTTCAAATAAAATTAAAGAAAAAGAGTTTACCAAGAAATTTACAAAAGATTCGTTGCCGAAATTATATCTTGCTCATTGTGTTCTCTGAAACCGAATATAATACATCACTCAAAAAGTCCCGGGCCTAACGAAGAAAACAACACCTTTATGGCCAAATTCGACTTTGTTCATCAACACTTTTCGACTTCTAAGATGTTACACAGAGTCCAATGTTTCTTTAACAATTCGATGCCTTTTTTCTAGAACGTAATCGAGCATCTCAAAATACAGATTCCAAAATCTTGCCTGCTTACGCTTGCTTCGTCGGTCGCTTTGGACGGCTTTCACCAGCTGCTGTCCACTCAGCTGAGTGCTGATTTGTCTCTGGAGTAAAACCGTGGATCCTTTGTTCCATATTCACACAAAAACTCCTTTTTGTTGGGTTGAAACAGTTGCAAACAACGCTCTGAATCGTCGACGGGTTGTTGTTTTGATCGATTCTGAGCAAACGAAGAACCCACTTTCAACACAGCTTTTTCATTGACAAATCCTCATGAAAATGATGAATGCACTGCCTTCTCATATCTTCAACTACTTTTGTAGAACTCTAGTTTGCGGAGTTTTTTGTTGTTTTCCGGGAAAACTGCTGTATTCCGACGGAATCTCTTCCTGAACTCCCTTAAAACCTCAACATAGTAACTCTAACCCTAACCCTTTGGCCAATCAACTCAAAAGTGTATTGAGTTCCTTACTCCCCCCACACCTCTAATCATCCCTCACAGACTTCCTGCCTTCCTTGAATCGCTTATGCCACTCAAAAACTGATGCTCGATTCATGTATCATGGTCGAAAAGCAGTCTGAAGCATTCCATACGTTTCTGTGGCATTTTTTCCAAGTTTAAAACAATTCTATTGCATATGGTTCTTCTAAAGTGTCCTCACGTCCAGATTGCATTTTTGAAATTAACCAGCTATGACAATCCGGCTTTAGTAGGGTATATTCCAATTGCTGCTGTAGCTGTTCCTTTGAACCTGAAATCATAAGAATTCATCAGTCATCTCATATGTTGGATAGCAATAACATGCTAAATTTTCAAGAGTCTACAACAACTCTAAATGCCTGTCTAAAAAAAGGCTGGAAACATATTGAAAGCACCAATTTGATATTTGTGAATATAATATATACGTATGCATAAAAATGCTTATATAGCTATAAGCATTTTTATACATACGTATATATTATATTCACAAATAGCAAATTTTGGAGTTATGTAATCGCACAGGTAGGCTGAGAAACTATTGGTCTTAAAAACTTTTATTGGAATTGCACAGTTATACGTGAATTGGTCACGCATAAAAGATTGTAGGTGTATATTTTTGTGCTTGTGTTTTTATGTGTGTGTTCATGTGTGTACGAATGTGGGTGGGTTTAGGAAGGAGAAAGTGTGTGTACCTTTTCTAGGAAACTGTGTTTCTTGAGACTTCTAACTAGTTTTAATGCAGAAGTCCAAATAAAATACGTCGTTTTGAATGATGACTTTCAAAGGACATTAAACTTGAAAAAACAAATTTTCAAAGAAAACACTTGTACTCAAGAGTTAAGATTTCACTACCATCCTCTAAATACATACATACATACACACACACACACACACACACACATATATATATATATATATATATATATGTGTGTGTGTGTGTGTGTGTGTGTGTGTGTAGTATGTTTATGCATACCAAGAATGTGTTCGAGTTAATGTTTGTGGGGGATTAGTATCTAAAAATTGTATTAAATCAAATTTGAGATTAAATGCCGTTGTACGAGAAAAATTGCCCATAGTGTATTGATTATATATATATATATATATATATATATATATATATATATATATATATATATATATATATATATATATATGTATATATCGACAATGTTTTCATTATAGCATAGGCAAAAAAGGGAAAGTCATAAGTTCTGTTGACTCTGTTTTACGCGATACGGACTTATGTTTCTATTATAGTCAATCATGGACATTGAGCACTCTTAATCTATGAACATATCGCACTACAGCGTGCGTACACACACACACACACACACACACACATATATATATATATATATATGTGTGTGTGTGTGTGTGTGTGTGTGTGTGTATCCAGTTGCCCCTAAAATTACAACTCAGAAATCCTGATTAATTACAATTTCAACAGGTGAAAATATGCTAAATGCATAAAATTATACAGTAGTAAGCAATCAGTATATTTTTAGATTAATGTGACATTCGCTTGTACATATCTTAGCCCATTTTTTAAAATCTATATAGCTACATTAACAAAACATACCAAGATAACTGGGGAATTTGCAATCTGCATGTCATATTTCAGAATTCCTCTCTTAGAATTTTCTTTCAAAAATATATTTACTAGTTAGCATGGATTTGATGGTAGAAATTTCTTCCCCATTTTCTTATGGAGATGACTTCTGGAATCCTTCCTTTCACCACGTCTTTGTCATTGATATATATATATATATATATATATATATATATATATATATATATATATATATATATATATATATGTGTGTGTGTGTGTGTGTGTGCTCATGATTATCTCTCTTGGTTTGTTGCAGGCCAAAGGCGGTATAATTTGGAGAGTGCTCAATATCAGTGATAAAGCTGTTATATAATATAATAAATATATATATATATATATATATATATATATATATATATATATATATATATATATATATATTAGTTTTTGTATATTTTAATAGCATGGACGCTTATACGCTTATCTGCGACCACTGGTTTCAAGGTGATTTTACAAGACAATTATCATCTATCTGATTATTATCTTATAAAAACGACAGGAAACCAGTGGTCGCAGATAAGCCTTCCATAAAATTAAATATATATAAAAACCAATATATATTCATATATGTATATATATATATATATATATATATATATATATATATATATAGAGAGAGAGAGAGAGAGAGAGAAAGAAAGAGGGAAAGACAGTGAGTGAGGCAGAGAGAAGTGTGTGTGAGAGAGAGAGAGAGAGAGAGAGAGAGAGAATTTGATAAATATATAGAAAATAAATCTGTTTCCCAACAAAAACAAAACGTTATTTTAGTGCAAAAAAGACACTGAAAGAAGTCTTAAAATTCTTTATATTTTTGAATTTTTGACCAGTCAGCGTCTTTGTTTTGAAGTCCTACTTTTCTTTGAGTTGCCGATAAATTTAAATTCATAACGTTAAATCTTGGATCAAGATATTAATGATTTAGTAATGTAACTTCTTCACATCAAGAAATGATTGTAATTATTTTATATTTTTTTCCAACGAATTTATCAATTAAAGATATAAAATTTATTTAAATTGAATTCGGAACTGTGTTTTATTTAATCACTACACATTTTTCCGATATATATATATATATATATATATATATATAATATATATATATATATATATAGAGAGAGAGAGAGAGAGAGAGAGAGAGAGAGAGAGAGAGGAGGGTAGCAGAAAAAACATAATCCAAATAGGAGAAAATATTATGATGCAAAGTTCAAGTTAATTTTTCGGTTTCATTAATCATCATAAGGACATATATATCAAAATAGTTCACTCAGTATATATATATATATATATATATATATATATATATATATATAGATATTATATATATATATATATATATATATATATATATATATATATATATAATATATACTGAGTAAAATTCGGCTTATTCTTCCAACATACGAGCACTTTTCTCTTCGAAACTGCCCTATCGGTTCGAGAACATTATTGGATATCTTATAAAAGTTAGATGAACTGTTTACGTCATAAAAGGGTCCAATCAAATATTGATTTGAATAATCATGCTCACATGCGTCTTTAGTAAATATAACAGCTTGGATAGAAATACGAAAGGATGTGCAGTGGAATTAATTGTTATATTTCAAGTCTAGTAAATAATCCCCAATGAACGCCTGACGACAGATGTCGTTGCTAAGACATGTTTTCTTTCGAGATATGCGAACTATGATTGTAATTAATAGGTTTGTTGATTGATTGCTTTTATGACATGTCCACACTTGTAAGATTACTAAATTCAGAAGTCATTTTTTTAGTAAGCGAATATATGGTTATAAATGACCAGTTTACATAATTAGCTATTATTTACATACAACTATTTCTTCAACAACTAAACGATAGCGTTCCTTAAGCCACTAATTATTATTTCATGCAATAAAATATTCAACTATTCAAAGGAGACGCTCCATGCGTAAGGGTTACTGTCGCAAGAAAAGGACACGGTAACTAAAGTTCAAAATCTTGGACGAGACTGTCAAATTTCACATTACACTAATAGCCTTGGGAAAGGTGTAAATCCAATTTTTCTTCTGTAGCTCTGAGTAAATAGTAGGACAGGCTAGCTCTTTAGCCTTGTTATGACAACTGGTTTAAAAGAAGGAAAGCTATGAATTCAAACCTGCTAAATTACGCTAAAAATGACTTTGTGTCGTAATCTGGTGATGCAGAAGAGTTCATCATCTCTCATCATCATGATATCACGCTGCCAGCACGGTTCTCCCTGACCTTCCCTCGCTACCCATCACTATCGTCCATCGCTCTCGGGAGGTCTTCAAGGTGGCATACTGTACTGACACAGAGCTGTTGTATATATGTTCCAGATGGTCGTCCTACCTTTGCTCGGCCATGTGACGGTGTTCACAGGAATATATATATATATATATATATATATATATATTCAATTTATGGCCACTTCTTTAGGTGCTAGTATTCCTATTAAATCTTAAAAAATTTATAGTAATTATTAACATATACATGGTGCCGTAATAGGAATTACTACACTAATATCCTGAGAACCTGGGACAAATGACACAGATCCGGGTTTTTTTATAAACCATCTTTAAAAAAAATTTCTATTCATCTCTTCGTGATATTTTCTGCTTCATCGGGAATAGCTGATTGTTTTGATATAATATTACCATCACATTTTGGCAACCTATGACGAATAAGTTCGAATTATGAATTAAGGGCCATGAGTACAAAATATACAAATCATTTTGGCCTTTTAAATCAATAAATGTTAATACCTTTTTCTAAGAAATCATTTTGCTTCTTAAAATTTCGCATTCTGGGAAATAAATCAAATAAGGTCATCAAGCTGACGTTCAATTCCTACTCGCGTATTTAATGCTTGAAGAAATATAATGAGAAAACTTTGGAATACCTTCCTTCTTACAATATATGAATGAGCAGAAGTCTTTGAAGGCCAGCCTGGTTATTACTTGAATACAAATTTGGAAGAATAACACTTGCTCACTGCTGGAAATAACAATACCTTACTGCATGACACAGCATTATAACAGATACACACACACATACACACACACACACACACACACACACACACACACACATACACACACACATATATATATACATATATATATATATATATGCATAAACACGTGAAAACACGCATAGTATAGAACTCAAGTGGAAATTACGTATAATTTCATTACTTGATAGGAAAACATTCATTACTGTTTGTAACCTTTGATGTTGATAATTTTATCAACCCTGTTCCACAATATTTGGTTGTTTAAACAGGATTTTAAGAATACAAAAAAAATAAAATTCGTTTACAATCTCCCCCGATGAAAGGTTCAAAGTTCAGTTTCATCGGTTTAATTTGTTAAAAACTTAATCAACTTTAACCAGCTGTCTGACTTCAAACGTAAATATTCCGGTATATATCAATGTTTTAGGAGTGGAAATCATTTGTAATCTCACATAGGACCGATTATTGGGACACTAAAAGGTATTATCCCTTTGGGTCAGAATAAATGTGTTTGGTTAGTAGGTATATCAACATTTGTAGGTTATTCAATGTCAAATACATATTTCTAGAAGAACATTAGTGGTACTATTTAACCCATAGCTGGGAGGATAAGGGGTTTCATAACTTTACCAAGCGTATTTATCCGAAAGTGAAAGTAAAAGTGTGACAGGAGTTCGAACTCGCTTACTACAGTTCCGCAGTCATTTGCTCCCACCATTACAACACGAGGACACCCCCAAATGAACTTGCGAGGATGAATACCAAAATAATATTGGTAACCTTTAATGAAATTTATGAATTATTAGTCATCATCTTATATAATTTCTTACGGATAAAGAATAGTTGATTGTGTAGAAATAAAGCAGCCATCCATCACCGAGTAATAAAAACAAAGGGATAATATTAAGATCCATTGTGCTCCAGAACCTGGTTACTCATTGCAGGATCTGTTTAAGTGTCTTACACCAGAATCATGTTTGTTTGTTTTTTTTTTAAATAGAAGTCTTACTGGATAAACCGTCGCTATATTCAAAACTACATCGACAGTACGGTGATGTTAATTCATTCTTCCCGATACATTCTTTCATATGAGTGTCCGTAACACAACCAAAGTGAAAAAGATATAAATGCCGGACAACTTTCTTAGAAGCCTAGGGAAAATTTAAACAAATGGAAAGATGCTTACTATCATGCTGTAATCCCAACGTGACCACCTGAGAAGGTAACTAAATAATCGTTCTAATCTTGGTATTAATAAGCATGTTTTCTATCTTTTTTACTAACGAGATTTCTCTTACAGTTATTATTATCATCATTATCATTGTCTGTGTAAGAGTAGCACCTGTTCAATTAAAATCTTTCGTTTCTTGTAAAGTAATTAGGAGTAGAGTGGGAGGTTGAAAAGGAAAAATGAAAACAAAAACAAAGCGGCATAGATATAAATGCCAGACAACTTTCTTTGAAGCCCAGGGAAAAGTCAATGAAAAGGAAAGCTGCTTACAATCATAATGTAATCCTAAAGTGACGACCCGAGAAAGTAACTAAATTATCGTTCTAATCTTGGTATTAATAAGTATGTTTTCTGTCTTCATATTTATTATTATTTACTCTTTTAGAGTTTTTAACATCAGCGTTAGCTAATGGTTTTTCACCGGAGTTTGAGTGACAGTAAGCCTCCCCAAGTCTCCAGGACTCGTCTCAGTATTCTGGCCATTGTCAAAAATTTTGTCGTTTGGATGGTCGTCTCTCGTCCGCTAACTTCCAATTCCTCCAGGCTCTTTAATAATCCTTCAGCCACTGTGCCAAAAGCACCAATCACAATTGGTACAATCATAACTTTCATGTTCCATACTTTTTTTCAATTCCCTAGCAAGGTCGAGGTACTTATTATTATTATTATTATTATTATTATTATTATTATTATTATTATTATTATTATTATTTGTGTAAGTGTAGCACCAGTTCAATTAAAATATTTCGTTTCTGGGGAAGTAATTAAGAGTAAAGACAGGATTGAGTAGGAAAAAAAAAATTTAAAAAAAAACCAAAGCGGAAGAGTCAAAAAATGCCAGATTACTTTCTTAGAAGCCTAGAGAAAAGTCAAAGAAATAGAACGCTGCTTACTTATTATACTGTGATCCAAACATGACGGCACGAGAAGATAACTAAATGAACCCTCAAGTAGTAGTATCTGAAGTATCTAACCGAAATGAACCACCAAATAACACACAACCAAACAACACAGAGCAAACACTAAAACTAGAACAAAAATCAAATCTAGAAAATTTAATGAGATTTATGAACAGGGAAAAGACTACCTGACCATCACTGAAAAAACACTGAATTGAGAACAGTCAAAATGGAAAAAATAAATCAAATACTAACTTATATATCAAAATACATAACCGAATTAGATGAATTAATCTATGCAGGGGTGAAATTAGTTTGTGAGAAAATTGGGATCTCCTTAAAAAGCACGATGAAAAATTCAAAATCAGGATGTTGAATTCGACTGGGAACGAAAATAAAAGATCTACAAAACAGGCTGACATGAGAAAACAAAGGAAAGATGCTGGATTATGTAAAGGCAAAAAGGAACAGGCAACACAAGATAAAAAGAACCATACATGGGCATCTTCGAAGATGTCACCATCAAACAGGAGATGAAAGAAAAAAATAAGAAAGAATGTATCAGGAGAACTGGAAAGCTACTCAAGACAAAATTATATAGCAGAAACCTCATCAAGGGAATAAATAAATGGGCCCTACTACTCGTAAGATATTCGGGACCATATTTGAAGTGGACCAGAGAGGAACTTAAGCAAATGGACCAAGGAACAAGGAAAGTAATGACCATGTAATATAGGCATTACATCCCAGAGATGATGTTGACAGACTATATGTTTCAAGTAAGGAAGGAGGAAGAGAACTTACCGGCATTGGAGACAGCGTTGACGCATCGATACAACGATTTGAGGACTACATAGAAAAAAAAACATGAAGGAGGACTAATTACAGCCACCAGAAACCATACTGACAACACAAGACAATGTGACAATAACTAGAAAACAAAACAAGGAAGAAAAACAACTCTATGGGCGTTTTAAATGAATAATAAGCAAATTCTCACACGAGGAAAACTGGACATGGCTACGAAAAGGAAACCTTATGAGAGAAACAGAATCTCTCCTAATAGCAGCACAAAATAGTGTCATAAGAACCATTCATATCAAAGCGAGAATAGATAAGATGCAATAAAATACCAAATGTAGGTTATGCGGTGATAGAGTCGAAACCATGAATCGTATAATAAAGTTATCCAATGAGAGATGTGCAAGAAATTTAAATTCAACCATCCGAAAATATGGTACATGCACAACCCAACATCTGTCCTATTGAATAACTCATATAAACTCCTGTGTGACTTGGATATACAAACGGATCACCTAATCTCGGTCAGAAGACCATGCCTTATAATAATAAAAAAAAAACCCTGCAAATTTATGGACTTTGCTGTCTCAGCTGATCACAAAATAAAACTGAAAGAAAATGAAAAGAAGTATAAGGATGTGGACCTTGCTAGAGAATTGAAAACACTATTGAACATGAAGGTGAATATTATATCAATCGTGATTAGTGCTTTTGGTACACTCACCAAAAGATTATTAAATGGACTGGAGAACTTGGAAATAAGAGAACGAATGGAAACCATCCAAACTACTACATTATTTAGAACGACCAGAATACTGAAAAGATGCCTAAAGACTTGACAAGACTTGCTGTCACGCGACTCCAGTGAAAGTCTCAAGGAGTAAAGTATGATAATAAATAACGTTGGCAGACTATTAATTCCAAGAAAAGAATGTGGATGAAGACTTACCAGACTTGAAGACTGTATTGATGCATCAATACAACGACTTGAGACAACAAACAAAAGCGTGGAGGAAGACTGATAACAGCCACCAGAAACAATAGAAACAACACGAGAACCAACGGAACGACATAAACAGAAAACAAAAAAGGGGAGAAAAACAACCGAGCAGACATTTTAAGCAACTAATAAACAGCATCTGACATGAGAAAACATGGACGTGGCTAAGAAAGGGAGACCCAAGGAAGGAAACGGAATCTCTTCTGACGGTAGCACAAAACAACAAAATCATAAATGGATAAGACTCAACAAAACAAATGTAGATTACGAGGATCATTAAATAAGTTTCCAGCCTTTTTTTCGTAGGGGAACGTTTATTGATAGTAAACACATGAAACACTAGTCGCCTTCGAAGTAATCTCCTTCAGCTGCAATGCACTTGTTGTATCGTTCCAACAACATCTGGAAGACCCATGGAAGTCCTCTTGTGTGAGAGTGCCAATGACCTTCCTCACATCCTCTTTCATCTTCTCAATTGTCTCAAAACGACAGCCTCTTAGCTTAGGGAATAAGCCAAAGCTACAGGGAGCAAGGTCTGGACAATAGTGGGGCGTGGAACTGTCTTGATGCCCATCTTGGTCAAATAGTCATACAAAGATGGAGTTGTGGACTGGTGCATTGTCCTGGTGGAAATGCCACTGACCTGATTTAAAGAGTGCTGGCCTCTTCCGACGGAATCTTTTCCAGAACTCCCTTAGAACCTCAACAAAGTAACCCTAACCCTAACCCTTTGGCCAATCAACTCAAATGTGTATTGACTTCCCTACTCCTCCCATACCTCTCATCATCCCTCAAAGACTCCCTGATTTCCTTGAATTTCTCATGCCACAAAAACTGAGGCTCGATTAATGCAAGATGGTCGAAAAGTGGTCTGTAGCATTCCATACGTTTCTGTGGCATTTTTCCCAAGTTTAAAACAGAATTTTATTGCAATCTTTCTTCTAACGTGTCCTCACGTCCAGATTGCATTTTTGAAATTCACCAGCTGTGACAATCAGGCTTTAGTAGGGTGTATTCCAATTGCTGCTGTATCTGTTCATTTGAACCTGGAATCATAAAAATTTATATGTCATCTCATAAGATGTATAACAATGACATACTGAATTTTCAAATGTCTACGACAATTTTTAATGTCTGTACAAAAAATGTCCGGAAACTTATTGAAGGCACCCCGTACTTGGGGATTGAGACGAAATGATCAATCTCATAATATAGGAATGCTGCAAATTAGCACCGAAAGAGGATTAGACTATGCAGGACGGGGTGTATAAGGTGATCCACTGGGAATTATGCAAGAAATTTCAATTTGACCGTACGAAAAATGGTTTATGCACATCCAACATCAGCCCTCGAGAATAATACAGAGAATCACCCCGCGGATCTTGATATACAAACATATCACTTACTCTTGGCCAGACGACGGGGCCTTATAATAATCAATAAAAAAAGTGAACTTGCAAAGTTGTGACTTTGCTTACCTGGCTTACTACAGAGTAGAATTAAAAGAAAGCGAAAAGAAGGATAAATACGAGGTCGAGTTTGTGGAATATGAAAGTAACGTTTATACCAATTATTATTCGTGCTCTTGGTACAGTCACCAAATGATTAATAAAGTCACTGGAGGACTTGGAAATAAAGGGGCCAGCAGAGACCATCCAATCTACTGTTCTAATGAGATCGGCCAAAATAGTGAGAAGATTCCTGGACACTGAGGAGACTTATTGTCACTCAGTTTCTTTTGAAAGACCATCAGCTAACGTTGATGCAAAAACTCTCAAGGAGTAATAATAATAATATTATAGCTGGGCAGTCCTCGTAAGATAATCGAGACCATTCTTAAAATAAACGTGAGAAGGGTTTCAATAAATGGACCAGAGAACAATAAAGATCACGACGATGCACAAGGCCTTGCATCCCAGAGATGACAGAGACTGTAAGGGTCAAGAAAGGAATAAGGAAGAGAACTTGCAGCATCCGAAATAGCGGCTATGGCCCATATAAAGTCGAGAAGATCACATAAAAAGCGCAGACGAAGATTGATTACAGCCACCAGACACAATGCAGACAACACAAGCATCAACATAGCAGTTATAATCTGTAAAATAAAATGGGAAGGAAAACGAATGTAAGGACACATTAACTAATATGTCAAAGCGAGGAAAAACAAGATGCAACAAAATAGCAGATGTCGATTAATGGTGACAGAAACGTAACGATCAATCACATAATAAGCGAATGCAGTAAATTTCCGCAAAGAAAGTATACGACTAGGTACAATTTGTTAGGGAAGGTGATCCCACTTGGAATTAAGCAATAAATTTACATTGACCGTACGACCAAATGGTATATGCAAAACTCGGAATCCGTGCAAGAAAACGAGACGCACCAGATAATTTGTACAGCGTCTAGAGGACTTGAAATAAGAGGACGAGAGGAAACCATCCAAACTACAGCATTGTAGGAATCGGCCAGAATACGTAAAAGAGTCCTGGAAACTTGAAGAAACTTGCTGTTACTCAGACTCCTGTGGAAAATTATCAGCTGACACTGGTCTGAAAATCCATCAAATAAGTAAAATAGTAACCTTCATTATTATTATCATTATTAGTTTTTAACGTTAGCTAACACTGATGGTCTTTAACTGATGTCCAAAAGAAATACCTTTTTTTTCACAAATAAACTTTTCTGTATCCAACAATTCATAAGTATAAGTACACATTTTAATTTTCAAAAGCAATTCTATTTCAACCTATTCAGTTAAGTCTAACAATTTTGATTCAAACATATCAGTTAAGTTTTAGTAGAGTTTTTTTGCTTACACACAACTAAATGTCGAAAGAGTTATATTACAAACAATTCAGTTTAGCGTAAGCACAGTTCAATGTCAAAAACAATTCTTCTTAAAACAAATCAGTTTAGATAATGAAATGGTACTACGTATTCCCCAAAGCTCCAGCATTACAGGAACTTCACTATCAGACTGTTTAACCTCATACACATATGGTTGGGATTCTTACATCTCTGCATAAGTACAGTCGGTGTATTCTACAGCTCCAGCTGACTAGGCGATTATCCTGTTGTATGAGTATTTGTTTTGTACTGTTAAGGTCTGTGGCCTTTCGGTTTTCGATATTCTGATTTTTAATTTGGATTGAAGCTCAGGCTTTTCCGTTTTTATATCTTCGATTATCTGTATAATAAGACACCTAAAATCATACTTTTACTCTAGATGTCTCTAATGAAGAATATATAAATATATTTGTTTACATGTTATTATGTGTTAGGAAAATTAAGAGTTCAGTTAGTCTGAAGAGAGGAAAATACCTTAGAATATTGCATTATTTTTATTCACTATTATTTCCTATAAAATTTATTTGCTTGATTTTCAAAAATTTGCCAAAAGAAGACATGTCCTTATTCGAAAAGTATTCTACACATCTTAATCAATTGTTTGTCATTTATAACATTCGTGGATATACCCCGGGGCTCCAAAGACTTTCATATCCGCAGTAAAATTTCGGGTCTTTATTTATTTATTTGTTAACCGGTCTTTTGATAAATCAATGTTTTACTGGCAATGTAGAATTATAAAAATGAATATTTGAGGTTGTCAAGAAGAATTTTGTTTTAAGGCAGCGGAGATAACCACTTCGCAGATGATCGGAACCAATTAAAAATTCAGATGAAGAAGAAGAATTGATTTATTGACCAAAATATATGAGAGAATATTATAAACGGATATTTGAATACTTTTTTTGAAAGATTAAAAAAAAAAATCATTAACTGTCTATACGGTATGTCATTTGCTAATGTCAAATAAAATTTATATTAGTTCTCCTTTATGAAAATACACCTAGCTCATATATACATATATATATATACATATATATATATATATATATATATATATATATATATATATATATATATATATATATATATATATATATCGAAAGCCTTCTGAAAAGAAATTTGGTTAAAACTTTCAGGATAAAGGAGATTAAAAATAGACAAATATATATATATATAATTATATATATATATATATATATATATATATATATATATATCAGGGAATAGAGTTACACCTTTCCCTATTCCTCATTGTAGTACCTACTGAAAAAGGAGTCTTCGGGTTGCCCTCGTCTGCGGTCGGCAATGTTACTTTATATATATATATATATATATATATATATATATATATATATATATATATAATATATATATATATATATATATCGTGTCTGGCCACACTGAAGAGTTCTGATAGAACGAAACAGTCTGTCTGTGGATGACTATATATATATATATATAAACGAGAATAGCAGAAAATATATTATTTCCAAGATGTCCATGGGTTGTAATAGCATGTAAAAAATGAATAAAATATGTATATATATATATATATATATATATATATATATGCTCGGCCATAAGTGGGGGTCCATAGGAGTACATCACTGATGTACTCGTCTCTGTTCTTCCAGCAGTGTCCTGCGTGCCTGGTTCGTCTCACTTGGATAACTTTCGTGATGGGAGGCAGTCATTACAAATTGCAAATATGCACTTTCCTTAAGATTAAGTCACGTGGTGTCCAACTTAGAAGCTAGAAATATGATTACTACTATCCTCGTGTTCGAATTAACAGTAGCAAGCCGTCAAAGAATGGCCGTTAAGACATGAAAGAATGTGGGTCAATCCCAAAGTAACAAATCCAAGTCATAATGTAAAACAGATGTTTGTACTTGGTGACCTGATGGATAAAGAATGGGATACGGGATGACATCTAGTAGCCACCTGACACGAGAAGGAAGAAGGTAGAAGCCAAATGATTGGCTGGGACCCTAAAACGGAAGTGGCACCTTCTTCCCGTCAGCGAAAAAAGGAAAAGAGAAAAATTAGTTGTTGGACAGGGTTCGTGGCGGACGGAACTAAAGCCAAATACTCCGGGTAAATGAAAGACGAAAAAACAGCTCGGACAAGAAGGAGCCATTTCTTCAAGCCAGTACTAAGAATAAGATAAAGTCTGTCAGCCCGTAAAAGAAGAAATATTCTCCACAGGCACCAATCGAAAAAAGATAAGTAATCTTTCGGACTGTTTCTCCTTTACCCAATTTTATATAACCTCTCTCTCTCTCTCTCTCTCTCTCTCAATTTGAAGAAAGACTGAAAACGAAAGAAAAGAAAAGAAGAAAGACATTTGTGTTCACGCACTATTCATTTATGATATATTTGTCAAGTTTAAGGTGTATATCTATGTGTAATAAAAGATTGATGTTGTTATTTGCAGCGTCTGCTACAAATTTGTTATGTCATGTTCCTTTTCAGCTTCTATTCGCTATATGATATGCTTGCTTTAAATTGTCCAATAAATTCCTTTAAAATTCTTATACGGGGAACCGAGGTTGCCGACTACTACAAAATAATATTATTACGTCTAAACCTAGAGGTCCATATCTTCCATTGTTCTAGGGGAGGAAGACTAGCGGCCTTGGTGGGTGTGTGTATAGTGTGAAATTTGGAACCCCTTGCCAGCAGCGGTCAGTCTAGCCATAAATTAATCCCCCATATAATATGCCAGTTCTTATGTGCCCGAAAATAAACTCTGAACGAGGACTTATTCTACAAGGGATCAAGTGCCAGTCTGCCCCGTCTTCACATGTGCGAAAATAAAGTCCCGTTTTGGGGATTAGAAAATTTTTCGCGTCACAATTATATTTAATTTTCACATTATGTCATCTAATTCCCTCTGGTAAAATTAGTTGTAAATTTTGTAGAAAGAAATCAAGTCTGAGAATAAGCACACCCACACACACACACACACACACACACATATATATATATATATATTATATATATATATATATATATATATATATATATATATATATATATCAGTCTTTCAGTTAAGCATGTTTGATTAAATAAGAAAAATAAATTTTGTCTGTAGATTTTTATTAAGATCCTTTAGAGTTTCCTGACAAGTGCTTTGGTTTTATGTTGAAATTTGTAGATGGCTCTGTAAAACGACAATAAAAAAAGAAGTTAACACCATAAATAATGTGCGTTGATTGTGTTCTATTTTACAATCCCCGACAAGGGCTTCTGTAAGGTTCGAAAGTGCTCGAGACAATTTTGGTTAATTCAGCAACCAATTTCAACCTAAAACCAATACATCGTTTCTATAATCATGTAATATATTATGTTGATGAGATTTAACCAATTGGATCCATGCAAAGTAAGACCAATTGAAGAAATAAGCGAAACACAAGGGGTATTATGTTGAAATATAAATCTTATTTGGCCTAATTCTCTAAGGCCATCCCGGACCGTTTGTGAACTTCTTAACTGGTCTTCTTCTAATATATATATATATATATATATATATATATATATATATATATATATATATATATATATATATATAAAGAGGCTGCACAGGATGGTTCACTATTTGGGTTTAAAAAATTAGACAACCTATGAAAAACACTGAATGTTATCCAAAATCTGTACTCAGGACCGATAAACCAGTTTGGGAAGGAAAATGCATCAGTTATCTTTGGGAATATGGTGGACTTTATTACGTTTCTTACCACAAAAGTCACCAAATTATCAATGATTTTATTTAGGATTGTTACCTGTCTTTGTCAGAGAATATAAGAATATATTCCTTTGAATATCTTTGGGTATATATATATATATATATATATATATATATAATGAATTTTTTTTTCTACATGCCCAACAGCGAGTCTATATAGGTTTCACCTAAACGGCTATTCATGATCGCGTTGGCCAAAAAAATCAATCGCAAAAGATGAATGATTATTTTTAAACCTGACAAGTTAGATAATCAACAAATGTTTTGATACCTGAATATATACATTTAAAGGCTGAAAGGCTTATTAATATAGACGGATTTTCCTCCCCTTTGTATGTAACTTAAACTTTAGTTTAAGAGCTTTATTATTCTGTCTCTGCTAGGACTTCCAGACAATTTGAATGCTTGGATTTTTTCTACCCACTCCCTGTTTGGTAGCACATCTCTTCCCTCTCACTTTCTTTCTCTCTCTCTCTCTCTCTCTGAATTTATCTATTTATCTATCTATATACACACACACACACACACACACACACACAAACACACACAACTCCCCATGTCCCATCTTGATAAAATGTATATCGTATACCATTAAAAAAATCAATTAATTAAAAAAAAGCACCCAGACGAGTATACACACATATGTTCAAAACAAGAACTGGAATCAAAACATCTACTTACTATCGTCTCTCCGTTGGAGATGTACATCTGATAATATCAAAAGAGAGAACACCTATTCTCGAATAGAAAGCGGATCAAAATAAATACCACTCTAAATATATGGATTCTGGCAAAAGCTTCCCAAAATCATTTTTAAGCGAGATGAAACCTCTCTCAAAGAAAAGATTTATTTGAAGCTTTTTCTTTAAAAAATATCTTTAAAAGATTATTAAAATCAAAAACACAGGTTGCGATGGAATTTTTTTCTAAAGAAATACAAGCAAAACAAAATGAAATCTATTCTGCGGACTTAATTTATTACAAAATATTTACTTTTTTCTCGTTTTTTTCGAACAATCTTTTTCACGCACACACACACACACACACACACACACACACACACACACACACACACTTATAAATATATATATATATATATATATATATATATATATATATATATATATATTCCCCAATCGGCGGGGGCAGTAGAATACTCTGACTGCACCTCTGCAGAGGGGTAAAACTCCTACAGTGAGTGCTCCAGATATAACACTAAACAATCTGATGGTGAGGCGGGAATGCAGAGCAACCGTTCATTGCCATTGCTCCCAGGTCCATTCTGGCTTGGCGTGGTATCATCTGATAGGTCCCTATCTGTGGGGTAAATACAACTAACATCATACTTATGCTATACTTAATTGTTTGACTAAACGGAATACCTTGAAATATAAATGTTTTTTCACAGTTAAACCGTACTTACAGTAAAACTGCGTGCTTATACTAAACTGAATTATTTGAAATGGAAAAGTTTTTTTAACATTAAAGCTGTACTTACACTAAACTGATTTGTTTAATGTAGAACTGTTTTGACATTTAACTGTATGTAAAGAAAATCTGTAATATACTGAACTGAATTAGCTGAATAAGAAATGCTTGACTAAACTGAATAGCTTGAAAAAGAAATGTTTTGCACAATTGAACTTTACTTACATTTAAACTGCGTAATTATCCAAAACTGAATTGTTTGAAATAGAACAATTTTCATGAACAGTTCTTATTGACAATTAAAATGTGTACTCATGCTAAACTGAATTATTTGAAAAAGAACTGACTATTTGCTTAAAAATGGATTTGTCGTTAAATAACCTACAAAGGTTGATATGGCATAAAAAAACAACCAACCAACCAACCAACCAACCATCCAATAGATAGATAGATAGATAGATAGATAGATAGATAGATAGAGAAAAGGATAAAGTTTTACAATGTCACATGAAAAAAAGAACTAAAAACAAGAAATATGAAAATATATGTTACGAAGAAACGATGGAAATATTGTTTACTGACGAAAATTGCAAAATTATTTAAGGAGTTTATAGGATGGTATGTGTTCTTCTGAAGTCGGTCCGTTTAAACGGGTTAGGAAAAGTACATCCAACCAGATGATGTATTTTCTAGTAGCTAAGATAAATTGGCATCTGATAATTTAAACCTTTTTTTTTCTTACTGTCAAATATTATATTTAGATATTTTGGGTGTGCTATGTATTTTTTTAGATACAGAATCCAAAATAACAAAGAAGAGAAAGTAATTATTTTTGGGTTGATCAAACAGTAGACATGGTGATTTTTCCCGGACAAACGCCTGGTCACATCATTGCTATTAAATGGTTAAAAAGTTAGCCAAGTAGATAAATTACTAATGAGTAATGAATTTGATGTTTTCTAAGTAATCGAAGCTTGTGTCCTTCTGCCAAGTATAAGCTACATTTAGTAACTATAAATCGTCATATTCTTATGCAACAGAATAAAATTATATATAAATATATATATATATATTATATATATATATATATATATATATATATATATATATATATATGTATGTGTGTGTGTGTGTGTGTGTGTGTGTGTGTGTGTGTGTGTGTGTGTGTGTGTGTGTGTGTGTGTGTGTTTAAAAGTTTTTGTCATCTTTATAATACTATGATCTCAAGTTTAAATGCTGTGGGTATTTTTGGAAAAATACAATTATATATATATATATATATATATATATATATATATATATATATATATATATATATATATTTAAGTATCTATGTGGGGGTGCAAATTTTCCCTCATTTTTATAATACAATGATCTCTAAATGCGCTGGATATTTTTTGAAAAAGTGCATATATATATATATATATATATATATATATATATATATATATAATATATATATATATATATATGTACAACTGCGGAGGTGTTAGCTGGCCCAGTCGGCTGTGGTTCAGAATAAACCGATTGCATCTCTGCAGATCGGGATGATTCCCCTAAAATGTGTCCTGGATATGACTCCAAACAATCTGATGGTGAGAGTTCGGTAATGATAGAGCTTTAGGGAACATAGAGTGCTCTTTCGTTGTCATTGCTCCCAGGTCCACTAACATCGGGAATTGTAGCAATTGATGGTGTCCTTTCTATGAATCTAGTAAAATTGTTTGACATTTAAACTGTGAACTTGTGCTAAACTTAGTTGTCTGGGATAGAACTGTTGTTACATATAACTTTGTGTAAACAAAAGCAGCATACTTATGCTAAACTGAATTATATGGAATAGATCGCTTTGATCGTTTAACTGTGTTTAAATAAATGACTGATGTTTTATTGACTTGTTAGTCATAAATAGCAATACTTGGAATCATTTAACTTTGTTGACTTGCTAAACTGAATTGTTAGAAATTGTATTTTATGATCATTTAACTGTGTAAACAAAAAAATCTATTTAAACAAATGACGACTTGTGTTTTTACAAGAAACTGTGTACTTAAGATAAAGTGAATTGTTAGAAATTGAATTGTTTTTATATCTAACCGTGCCTAAGATAAAAATAACTGAAAACATTTAACTGTGTAAATCAATGAGCTCAGGATCGTTTATAAATATCAATCATATATTTATAAATAGGATTTGGCATTAATGACCTAGAATGGTTGTTATGCCATTAAACCAAAAAAAGAAAAAGCAAACAAAAAGAGGGGTGGTTGTTGTAAAGTTTATCGTCAAAGTGAACTAGCTTAAACTTTTGGTCGATGCTCTTTGCGTTTCAGATAGCGCTAAAACCCTTTGGAAAGGTATGTATCTAACTATTCTTCTTCGGAGTAAATATTAGAGTACTTTGATATTGCTCTGGCAACTGATATAGAAGTAAAACTCTGAATTCAAACCTTTTAAACCCTGCTTGAAAGAATTGACCTTGTATCACATTCTGCGAATGCAGAGGAATTGCATACATACATACATACATACATACATACATACATACATACATACATAATCTATCTATCTATCTATCTATCTATCTATGTTTGGGATAGATTGAGTTAATACTTTTGTAACTTTGTTATGATCCTAAACTGCATCCTCTAACTCTGGAACTTTTAAGTCATTTGTTAGGTGCCATTGCTTCACGTTAACCCGGTGTTCTACTATCCAACTGGAGTCGAGTAAATGATGTTAAATCAATTTCGAACTAAATGAATACAATGAAAATGCAATTTGTTAATTCTAAACTAAATATGTTGCTAATGCATCAATGTCTGGAGTATTTACGCATTTCAAATGAATTTCATCTTTATCAATGATTTCGTTTAGTTTATTTGTTTAAAAGCATATCAAATCTTAATGGATTGTTTAATGCCAAATTTGTAACTGTTTGATTGTTATTAAATCTATATTTTGAATTTCCTATTGCATTCCGTTAAATAGCATTTATTAGTTGTCAATAAGAGTACTTTTGTCAACTCAGTTAAATCGTTTCAAGTATTCCAATCTTAAACTCAAGCAAATGTATGGTTTAATTTACTATTCCTATTCATGAATACTGATTTCCTTCCGCGCACCTATATGGAATCAATTAATGCTTTCTAATACTACTAATTAAAACTAATTCATTTGAGTAATGCATGGAACCCTAATAGATACTCCCACTCCGGGTTAGAATGGATCTGGCGGTAATAGCAAAGAAAGGTTACTCCACATTCTCCAGAGATCAAGAAGTTAAACCTTTCCAATGAATAATGTTAAATTTCTATACCAAGGATATCTTACATTTTTGTAGGGAGATAATTTTTAACCTTCTTTTGTTGATGCCATTGGTTTATTCTAAACACCACAGACAAAGTTGGAACTTTATTAATACATTTGCTCTTAAAACATTGATGTTACTCTTAAGTATGAAATGTTTATCAGTTTAAAATGATTGTAAAGATGTATTTTTGTATCAAGTTACAGGGGTTTTCCTTTTTTTCTTAGATGTATAGTGCTATTTCCCAATTACTTATGTGTATCATGAAACAAAAATTTGTCTTGTCAACAGATGTTGTGGTTGAAGAAATGTATAAGAAAAACATGATAGGAACCCTGATTTAGGGAATATGTAAAATTAGATCTACATTACTGTTACAAATGTAGCAAAAATACCTACTTCTAAACATTTGTATTTATCATTGTATACTTTTAGTCTAAATATATGTAAATCATAATTCGTATTTGTTTTTTTTTTCAGACATTATGTGAATGAAAATGGCCAAATTCATCCGTTTTTACATACGAATTCATCAAATGAATAATTTCTTTTTTTGTAAAGAAGCATCTTTCCATAAAAAAGAAACTCAGCATTGTGTTGAATTGGTTTATAGCAGAAATCATTTTAACCTCATAAAAATTATTTGTTTTGGTGCTATCAAAATGGCAGAAAATCAAGCAAGGTACTCCAGGCTTTAACAAGGGTCTGTCATAAAATATTCGGTAGCTAAGAAGTAAAAAGCAAGTGGAATTAACAGAATGTGTGATATTTTCTGCGAAAAATATATACACCAACGTGTTTGAGTGGAAAAGATATTCCAAACAGTGGAAGCACTTTGACACTCAGGTAAAAAACATTCCTGGCGGAGCAGCCAGTAAAGAAGTTTATGCTGACAGGGTTCCGGGACATGATAAAAATAACATCGCTATTAATGTTCTGGAAAAAGGCAAAACTGTTAGCAGAGCTCTCTTTGACAACTTGTTTGACTAAATTCACATTATTTATTGGATGACAATTAAATTACATAACCGAGTGAATCGTGGCTAAGCTTCAAGGAAATAATGGCAATTTTTTTCTGCTGTTGTAGCATAAACAATTGCAACACCGCGAAAATTATTCAGGAACTATATTTCTGCTTAATTTACGTATTTATCTAGCTCTTAGGTTCACGAGTGGGATGTGCTTCAGGATATTTAGTTAAGCAGAATACAGCTGGTTTGAATCCATTTTTCCTTCTAGTCTAGTTGCCCATTTAAGAGCTGAATAACACATTCTGCTTAACTTTGACCCCTAACTAGAGGAGAGAGAAGAGACTGAAAAATGTATTTCTGAAAGGTATTAGAATGATCTGAAACGCAAACAGCCTAGTCAAGGATTAGATTTTGTTCTCTGATTCCATTTACTACGATTATAATTTTCACGCAAAGTGCTCTTAATTTTGTATTTCTAGTAATTGGAGCTTATTATTGTTAAACTAACTTCAGCATAAAGTAATCCAACCGAGATTGACTCAGCAACCAACCAACCAACCAACCGAACAACCAACCAACCAACCAACCTCTTTCTATTCCATGCATGAGATTTGCTCAGGCCTAAATATTTTTGTACATTCAGGCACATTGGTGATCATTAACTTTTAATATGCATATTTTCCATTTTTTTATTATATATTAGGTGACTAAATCATTCACATTGAACATTTTGATTTTTTGTTTAAGATTTATTTCTTTGACCATGGATTTTTGTTGTTGTGCAAGGCAATGAATTCTCTTGATTAGAATAACAAATCATGTTTTTAAACTCCTTCTCTGTTAAAAGATATGTGAAAAACGTTTTGATGAAAAATATAAAAGAAGAAAGAGAAGTGCTATACAGGCCCAGAATGTTACTTAATACATGATTCATGTTAAATCTTTTTTCCTTATTCAATTAGCAGTAATCTTTTATAAAATAATGCGTTCGGTTTTATATGGTAAAACCAAATTGCTTCTTTGCAGCTGACTCTTATAACTTAATTTGTTGAGATTAGTGTGAACTGCCCATTTCATCACATAATATCCGCAGAGTTTTATTAAATTTTCTTTACAAAAAAAAAAATGAACAGCAAAAAATCTAGCAGCTTATCCAACAGGTCTTGATTTTGCCAAATCTCGATGGCACGATACGCTATAAAAGATCTAGCATATTACCCGTAAAAATGCTGGGAATGAATTACGGATTAATACATCTGATTTGTGTGTATTATCAAGGAGTTCTCACTACGATCAGAGTGCTATCGCCCGCCATTTCTACAGACCATAAATTGCGGCTTACAAGCCAAACCTTTTAAGCATACATTTTTTAAAAATTTTTTAGATAAAGGAATTGTGAATTATGAATTAAATTGCCATGACCAGAAAATCCGGCTGACATTCCATGTGACTTACGAATCCAATGTGGGTGTCCCCGTGGTGTAATCGTAAAAGCGATGGAACTCGGAATCGTAGTATGCGAGTTCAAACTCCAGTCTCGCTATTACGTTAACTTTCGGGCAAATACCCTTGGGAAAGGTATGAATCCCCTTATCCTCCCAGCTATGGGTTAAATAGCACCACTAATGTTCTTCTAGAAGAATGGCTTTGGCATTAAATAACCTACAAAGGTAGATATGCCATTAAACACAGAAACCAAACCAAACCAAACCAATCCAGTGGACAGCTGTTTTAACCTTATTAGTTCTCATCAGTAGTGTATAAAGTGATCTCCCACAGTGGACCAGTTACTCTGTGATAGAGTTTCGGGTCTGTATTCTGTAGTAGTTGGTTTGATCTCCAGTGAGGAAAATCATGGTACACACTGCTGATGAGACCAAATAAAGCTAAAAGAGCTATCCAGTTGTTCCGTATGTCACGCAAAGTGCTTGCCGAATTTTCTGGCCAAGCTTTTAATCCGTAAAAAGTTCTACGAAACTAGTGGTTGACTTATATGTCGGTAATAAAATCATAACCCTTACAAGAATGGTCAAACAGAGGAACAGTGTACCAACCAATCAATAACCAATCAATAAACGCAACTTCCTGTCCTACAGCTGACTGTTGCAAGCGTTTGCTACTTAAACTAGAGTTTCGTGAACATATCTAAAAAAAAATCAACACAGAGATTGATAAAAAAACAAACAAAATATAAAACTCAGATACAAATAAAGTATTATATTAACGCTAAATCATCCGTTTCGAATCGCTAATACACTGACTGAAAAACAACCTGGAAAGACACAGTAACCAACTGAATAGGTCTAACCCAGAATATTTAGCTAAAAATCTGGAGGTTAACTTATATGCGATAGGTATGCCGAAATTCAACGTGTATACTAACCCAACGTTGGTTGCCTAGTTGATGGGAATTGATAACAACTCACTTCTAGGCAGCGGGATTAGCTTGGGAAGCACCTGTTTCCTCACCGGAACGTAGTAATGGCTGGGTATATTGTCCGGGGACCTCATAGGAATTTAAGCATGTTTTACAGTGGCTCGCCAGGATGTGTTTCTTGTAAAGAAAACTATATAAAACCAATCTTTATGTCACATTTTGATATCGAGAGGATTTCTGCTGAGGAAGAGAATATAGTAAGCATGACCGTAGAAACCTCACGATTATTTTCGAAAACTCGTTGGTATATAAAATACAACCGGTCATTTCGAAGAGTAATTAATAGGAAACTTTTTCAATCATCAATATTTTAGAAGAACATTTATAATTAAAGTGGTTTTCATTTGGTAATATTCATTAGGAGACTCTAAAGCACTGAAATCTATAACAAAAATAAATGAAAATAAAAATAACGTATAACACGTTTACATTGAATCATTCATGCAATATTTTTTCAGTAATCTAATTTCTAATTCAGAAGAATCTAGAATGTCTGAAAAAACTAGATATCACACAGACTTCAATGAAAAAAAAATGGTTAGAGCAAGCGTGAAAAACTGGCAAGGAATAATAATAATAATAATAATAATAATAATAATAATAATAATAATAATAATAATAATAATGCAGCTGTCCTAGAGAATGACGCACATAAACTCTTACGGGATATTTACTTAAAAGCGGATCACCAAATATCGGCCAGAAGACCAGACCTTATAATAATCAACTAAAAAAACGATAATTTGCGTCTTTATCGACTTTGCTGTCTCGGCTGACCACAGAATAAAACTGAAAGAATTTAAAAAGTAGGGTAAGTCCCTCAACCTAACTAGGGAATTGAAAAAATATGGAACATGAAGGTTACAATTGTACCAATCGTGATTGATGCATTTGCTACAATAACTAAAGGATTATTAAACGAACTGGAGGATTCGAGGCTGGGGAACAAGTGGAGACCATCAAAACTACACCATTGTTGGGAAAGGCCAGAATACTGAGAAGAGCTTTGGAGACTTAAGAAGACTTGCTGTCACTCAGACTCCAGTGAAAACCATCAGCTAAAACGGATGTGAAAAACTCTCAATGAGTAAATAACGATAATAATTATATCAAAGCGAGGATAAATAAATCGCAATAAAACAGCAGATATATGATATGTGATAATAGAGACGAAACGATCAACCACATAATAAGCAAATGCAGCAAATTAGCACAGAAAGAGTGTAAGACTATACCCGACTGGGTAGGGAGGATGATCCACTGGAAATTGTGCAAGAAGCAAGAATCAGCACTAAAGAATGAGATATACAAACTTATAATAATCAACAAAAATAGAGGACTTTCACAATTGTGGACTATCCTGTTCCAGCGGACCACAAAATAAAATTGAAAGGATACGAACAGAGGGATAAGTACCTAGACCTTGTTAAAGAATTTTAAAAAATGTGGGTCATGAATATGTCGGTTATATCAATTGTAATTCGTGGTTACAGTCACCAGAGGATTGGTACAAGGACTAGAGGACTCAGAAATAATTGGACAGGTGGAGACAGTCCAAACTACAGCATTGTTGAGACCGGCCGGAATACTGAGAAGCGTACTGAAGACTTGAGGAGACTTGCTATCATTCAAATTCCAGTGAAAAACCATCAGCGTTAGCTGTTGGTTTAAAAACTCACAAGGAGTAAATAATAAGCTGGGCTGTCCTGCAAGCAAGATACTCGGGAGCATTCTTAAATTAGATAGGTGAATAACTTTTACAATCTGACCAGAGATAAAGAGTACCGATGACGATGCATGAGGACCTACATCCCAGAGATGACGTAGAAAGACAGTATGTGTCAAGAAAAGAAGGAGGAAAAAGTCAGCGTTGACGCGTCGATACAACGATAAGAAAACTAACAAAAAAGCGCGGATGAAGACTGATTACAGCGTCCAGAATCAATATAGGCAACTCAAGCATCAAAAGAACAAAAATAACCAGGAAATGAAATGTGATAAAAAAACAACTATATGGACATTTCAAGCAACAAACGTACGAAATCTCACGCGAGAACACTCTAAAAAAGGGAACCTTAAGAGAGAAACTGAATATCTTATGATAGCAGCGGAAAAAAGCGCTATACATACTAACAAGGTCAAAGCAAGAATAGACATGACAAAACAAAAAAGGAGATATAGATTATGCGGTGATAGAGACGAAAAGATCGATCAAATTAAAAGCGAATGCAGTAAATCATCAAAAGTGTATAAGACTAGACATGACTGGAGAGGGAAGGTGATCCACTAGGAATTATGCAAGAAGTTTACATTTGACTATACGAAAAAAAGGTATACGCACAACCCAGAATCCATCATAGAAAATAAGACTCACAAAATTCTTCGGGATTTTGAGATACAGACTGTTTATCAAATCTCGGTCAAATGACCAAACTTTGTGATAGTCACCCCCTCAAAAAAAAAAAAAAAAAATGAAAAAGAGAAGAGAAGCTACCGAATTGTGGGCTTTGCCACTTCGTTTAACCACTGAGTAAAACTGAAAAAAAAAATGGGAAAAGCGAGATAAGTACCCAGACATTGCTAGAAAAATGTGAAAACTATAGATGATGAAAGTGACGGTGATACCAGTTGTAATTGGTGCGGTAGGTAGTGTCAAAAGAATTGATGTAGGAATTAGACTACTTGGAAATAAGAGGACGAGTGGGGATCCATCCAAACTACAGCATTTTTTAAATCGGCCAGAATACTAAGAAGAGTCCTGTATACTGAAAGAGAATTTATGTCACTTAGGACTACGGTGCAAAACAATCCTTTAACGCTTGTGTAAAAAAACTGTCAAATCACTAAAATAGACTATATTTGTCAAGAAAAGAAGGAGGAAGTGGACTTGCCAGCATTGAAAACAACGTTGATGCATCAATACTATGTCTAGAAGACTACATAGAAAAGAATGGAGAAAGACTGCTCACAGCAACCAGAAACAATAGTGACAACACGAGGACCAACAGAACGGAAATAACCAGAAAACAAAAAATAGAAAAAGCAACTTTATAAATGTCTTTAGAGATTAGGAAGTGACATCTTACACGAGAAGGTGTGAATGTGGCTAAGAAAGGTAAACTAAGAGAAAAACTGAATCTCCTGTAATAGAAACACAAAACATCGACATAAGGACCAATTATATCTTATCAAAAATAGATAAATCGTAACAAAACAGCAGATGTATGTTATATAATGATAGTGACGAAACGATCAATCACGTAAGCGAATGCAGCAAATTAGCTCAGAAAGAGTATAAGACTAGACAAAACTGAGTGGTTAAATTGATCCACTGGGAACTGTACAAGAAATTAAAATTCGACCATACAAACAAATGGTATATGCACAACCCGGTAACAGGTCTGGAAAAAGATACCCAGTAAATCTTCTGGGAATTTTAGATACAAGCGAATCACTTAGTCTTGGCTACACGATGCGACTTAAAAAAAAACAGCAAAAAAACATGAGAGAACTTGCAGAATTGTGGACTTTGCTGTCCCGGCTGATCACAGTAAAATTGAAAGAAAGCGAAAAGAAGTTGTTGGGTCTTGCTAGAGAACTGAAAATCTATGGAACATGGAAGTGAGGATAATACTACTTGCAATTGGTGGTCTTGTTACAGTCACCGAAAAATTGGTAAAAGGACTAGGGAATTTTGAAATAAGAGATCTAGTAAAGATGATCAAAAGTACAGAATTTTTAGAAGAGTCCTGGAGACTTAAGGAGTCATATTGTGACTCATACTCCTGTAACAGACCGTCAGCTAAAGCTCATGTGAAAAACTCTCAAGACGTAAAATAATAATAAAGGGAATCAAAGATAGTGCTTAGATGAGTACAAGAAACAAGCTCTAAGTAAAGGTCAGTAACAAAAACCAAAAGCTTTTTGATACACCCTAATGAAACACCATTACTTGATTATAAAGTTTCAATATCTTCAGTTTGTTTATAAACAATATTTTATAATAAATTTTTTAATGCTACGGATTATAATAATTATCAAATATTTAACCAATACAACTAGAAAAACTAATAAATCCCAATAAAAACTTCCCGCCTGCATGGTAACCGCGGAAAAAAAATGATATTTCATATCAATGCCACTTGGCGAAATCCACAGCTGTGATCAGAAATCCGTATGAAACCGCTACAAAAGTGAAATCAATTTTCATAATAATTTTACTATTCAAAATAACTGGAGAACACTCCGAATTAAATTATTCTCGTTTAATATGTATGAAACTAGATACATTTATATTTATATTTTCTTTTTCATTAAGTAATTTTTTTAAAATGACGAATTAATAGAAATGGAATGTGAACGTTTCCCTACAGCCGCAAGATAACAATCTATAAAAATTCAAATGTTCATTTAAATTTAATAAAATGTTTCTGCATTAGTTATTAAATTTCCTTATTGAAAATAAAATAAGTATAAGATTTTTAATAGAAATATTGTGCGTTTTAATATGAATATAAAGTATAGTACGACGTTGTCATCCCGAACGTTAGCCACTACACCACGAGTGCAGTTATTATGAGCAGAGATTGGACGGGAAATTATGTGACGGGGTGTCAGAATGTTGGTTTTTGTACAATTCCAAGACTACACAGTAGGATATGTGTGCTGCTTTTGTGTTGACTTTTTTTTAATGAGAAAAGTAACAAGGAACAAATATACTTTTTTCTTATGCATGGAATGTCTTAACAATCTACTTAGTTCAGTTAAGGTTTTAAGTTATTGGCATAAATAGAATGTATCATTGTGTTAAAAAGATCCTTTATAAATGAAATGTGTTTTACTATATATATATATACATATCTATATCTATCTATCTATCTATATATATATATATATATATATATATATATATATAAATATATACACATATATATATTATATATGTGTGTGTGTGTGTGTGTGTGTGTGTGTGTGTGTGTGTGTGTGTGATAAAATATTTATCTTCCCACTGCCTTTGGGTCATTCTGTTAATATTAGTTTAATGTGTTTTGAAAGCGAAACAAATAATAAAATAACCGCTTCTGTCTGAGGATTGTTTTTTTTCTTCTTTTGCGCTTTTTTTGCTTTCAAAACGTTAATGTAAGAAGAGAATTGTATTAGTTTTTATACTACACTGCGGCCTGGTAAACGAACATTTTTTTTTATCAAAGGTTCTTAATCGATTGCTTTTTTGGAGGGTAGAGGAGTGACATATAGTTTTTTTCTCATTAGTTCGTTATATATATATATATATATATATATATATATATATATATATATATATATATATATGTGTGTGTGTGTGTGTGTGTGTGTGTGTGTGTGTGTGTGTGTGTGTGTGTTGAACATTCCCTTCCATCTCGATGTATGAGTTCACAGTAATTCAATTAAAGATGTCAACCTTTGGACTATATACAAAGGTAATTTTCTAGTGCCGGGGGCTTGTGTATAAGCAAACGCTATTTATGGATGACCTAAAAAAAGGATAATTGTGAACTAGTACAATACTAATTCTTCAAAATGCACTTTGAGTTTTGAATTAAATGTTAAAAATTCTCCAAGCCGGTTTCCTCTCTCTCTCTCTCTCTCAACATATATATGTATATGAGTTGCAAACTGTGACTTGAAAACCTCGGCATGCACGCTAATCACCAAGCCGGGGAGGATAATAGTGCTTAAAAAAGCGATTAACCCTTTATCTGTGAAAGTTATGTGAAATGATTTTTAATATGAAAAAATAAAGTTTACCGATAGGCCCTGCTTCATACTTGATGCGTTTCTCCACCGTAGTTGATTTCTCCCTGTCCAATTATCAATATTCTGCTGACGATAATGGCCGCTATAGTTTACAAGGGAAAATAAAATCTACAAATACTGAGTTTGAAAAATTCATTAGTAAATCAAATCAATTTTTCATTCCTTTATGGAAAATCCATTAATCATTTTGTTGTAAAATGTATCAGGGCTACACTCTATCTTCATCTTCTTCAAAAGATTTTTATTCATGGAGATGAAAGCAAAATTACTTAATCACAATTCGCTTTAAGAACACCTCATATAACTATTTAAACACTTTAGTAAAATAGACTATCACAGGAAGTAAATGTGGTATGTATGTGCAGAAACAGGCACAGTAATTTATTCATTCTGCCCGAGCTGTGTTCAGTTTAAGTTACCTTATCATGTCTGCGACTTTTGGATGTCTGACCTTTGCTTTCCAAAAATTGCAGCATAAATTAATTTCAACTTGCATTTCAATATATCCAAATCTAATATGTTTGTATTTTCATCTATAACCGAAAACGCTTCCATCGGGAATTTTTTTCGTAAGCGCGAAAAACTTCGGGTTTAACAATTCAACCATAATAAACTCTTCCATTCTTCTGAATCATTGCTCATAGTGAACAATAACTTTCGAAAGGTTTTTCAGAACCAAATAATACTAACCTGTCGTCAATATCTGTCCAAATATAAGTTATTTGAGTAAGAAAAGTCTTTCATTTCAGACGCACGACGCAAAATACATAAATAAATAAATAGATAAAAAGGAAATAAAATGACATCATCACTTCAGTTAAAAATTTCTGCTTGCTTAAAATGACTCGAAAGCAAGCCAATAATTTCTGCTTTTCGGTGTCTGTCTCTCTGCGACCTTTACTTTAAAATTGTGTATCTCTCTTTCATGCACCCAACTTCAAGGGGGAATGATAAACCTGGCCAGACAAATGCCCAACCTTTTCTAACTACGCAAGAAAAATAGATTTTGCTTTTCTGTGACTCTCTCTCTCTCTCTCTCTCCCTCTCTCTCTCTCTCTTTCACCCTCACACTTTCATGACCGATCTCGCTTTTTTGCGACCACATTGAAGGTAATAATAAAATAGTGAAGACTAAAGCAGCGGCCTTTTTTGGCCATAGATAGAACGTAACCAAAAATATTGTCCTTTTCCTTCACCCACCCAGTCTTATGTCCCCTATCTCAAATTTCCTACTCAAAGTCAATACGAAGGCTAGAAAATTCATTGCTTTTACTTGCCTTTTTAACTTGCCTCTTTTCTAGCTAAACTAACTGGCAATTTCGCTACTTCCTCTCCCTAAATAAAATCACTAGTAAAAATAAAGCTAAGAAAAACTAAAAACTGGGTGAAACAAAAAAATACAATTACAAAAAAATAATCAAAATTACCAGTAATTGACTTTATATAACACATTTTTTTTTAAATCCTGGAAAAAACTAAAGCTGAACCAACGTGGATACATCACCTCTGATATATATATATATATATATATATATATATATATATATATATATATATATATATATATATATTCATTCTTCTCTACCGTTAATCTGGAGTAGGAAACAACTCCGCCAGGACAAATAAATAATTCAAATTTCGAATATTTAAATATTCCTGGTAGAGAGCTAATGTAAATAAATTCAGATCGAATAATATAATTTCAAGTTAAGAAAAATTCCTCAGACGATAACCAGGACACCACGATGATCTTTGTACCCAGCACGCGCGCGCGCACACACACGCACACACCCATATATATATATATATATATATATAAAGCAATATTCAGTCACATTTGGATAAAAAAAAATTATTTCCATCCAGTTTGCCCATGGGTAAGGGCTATACAAAGCTGAAAGTTTTTTGTTCATCCCTCTCCTTACTCCTTTGATTATCTCACCCTCTCTTTCTTTCCTTTGACCATCTCTCCTCTCGTTATAATGCATTTTATTTTATTATCTGATCTGATGAAGTCCCGCTAAAAATTCTTTTTGAGTATTTGATTCATATCAATGCTCTTAACAAGATGGAAATATATTTATTATACTAATGTGACCGAATTTTTTTTTTAATTATATATACATATATATATATATATATATATATATATATATATATATTTGTGTGTGTGTGTGTGTGTGTGTGTGTGTGTGTGTGTGTGTGTGTGCGGGGGTACAGTTGTCATTGTGGTGTCGTAGTTATCGTCAGAGGAATTATGCCAATCAAATCCCAGATGAGGCTGTCTGCATTTCTCACTTTGTTAATACACTTACAAAGGTTAGGCGTTCAACTCTTCTCCCTTCAGTTATGAGTAACTAGGAGGAAATATTTAGAGAGTGTCTTCAAACATAACATGGCAACTGATCTTGAAGAATGAAACCTCTAAATTCAACGCTGTAGATCTTCTCTTAAAATTGACTTCATGTCAGATCATGTTCGTGTGTAATTGTCTATGAATACACATGCGCGCGTACACACACACACACACACACACACACACACACACACACACACACACACACACACACATGTATATGCATGCATCTGATTTTGATGTGGACAAAGTGATGTATTTTAATATCTCCTCCTTTTCTTGTATAATTTATCCCTTTCCTATACAAACACACTACAAAGAAGGAAATATTAATCACTGAAAGCTTAGATATCAACCTGCAAATTCAAAAAGAAAAGTAAGATAAGTATTCTTAATAAATGACAAACGTACACACTGAGCACAGGTAAGTCATACCTACACATGGAGTATATACAATGCCTGCATACGTATAGAGTATATGGATACAACCGCGTTTTTATATATATCTAACACATATTATACATATGCATTTATATGTATAAAAGATTATGCTTTTCTAACAATTATGTATATTTTTCTGTGTGTATTTTTTTATAAGTGAGTAAATGTGTGCGTTTATGTATGTACGTATGTGTGGGTGTGGATATGTGTCTACATGCAAACTTATATACATGCACGTGCAATTTCTGAGGTAAATGTAAAGAATCGAAGCAATTAAAAACAAATATTTCACCATGAAATTTTTTTTTTTTCTGCTTAATCACGAAATTTGTTCGAGTCCTACATTTCTCCGTACGGTTGTCTCGAAACTTTCGGGAGAACAACAGCAGGGAAGATATTTCTTTTTATTTATTTCTTATAGTTTACACTTTAGAGCAGGTGGGGAAACCGCAGAAAAAGAGGTGGGTGTGATGCCAAATACAAGACGACCGGATGTTTGAATATCGGAAGAGAAGATGAAGCACCACACACAAAAATAAGTAAATAAATAAATAAATGAATAAAAATAAAATAAAATAAAAATAGATAACTAAAAAAATTGATAAATAAAAACAAAAAAAAAGAGAAGAAAGAAACAGGGAACATAAGAGAGCTGAAAGATTTAAAATAAAGATGATGGGGTTTTGGTGGTTGTGGAGGTGGTGGTGGTGGTGATGTTTTGGGGATTTTGTATATGATCAGAATTCTTATTACTGATCATTATGACGATGATTGTTCTGGTGCTAGTGGTTGTATTGTTGACAATGATAATGGAGGAAACTATAGCGAAGAGTGATGATGGTATTCATGATGATGTGAATGATAATGCTATTAATGCTGTTCTATATCCATGTATCAATATATATATATATATATATATATATATAGAGAGAGAGAGAGAGAGAGAGAGAGATAGATATATGTGTGTGTGTACATAAACATAGACACAATATATATATATATTTATATATATATATATATAAAGAGAGAGAGAGAGAGAGAGAGACACACACACACACATATACATATATATATATATATATATATATATATATATATATATATATATATATATAATTTGTTGTTTTGGTGGTAATGTTTTTACTGGTTTATAAAAGTGGAGTTTTCTTAGTGGTGGTTAGATGCTACGCTGGCGATGGTGGTGATGTTCATGTTTCTGATAATGATGAAACTCATCAACAGGTTTATAGTAATGGCGTTGATCATTACGATCATTATGATAATGATAACAATGACAGTGATAATAAAATGATGGTAATGGTGATGGTCGTATTAGTGATGATAATGCTGATAATGTTGAGGGATGGTATGGTGATCACAACGACCTCTAAATTAATGATAGTGGTGGTGGTAATGATGAAAAAATTACGATGGCTGTGGTGGTGCTGTGATCATTAGATGTTGGTGGTAGCTGTTGTGTTTGTGATCATGATAGTGTTGCTGCTCTTGCTGCTACTACTGCTGATGTAAACGATAATAATGATGATCGAGGGCGTGGTATTGATGGTGTTACAGATCATTGGCTGGTGATGTGAAAAAAAATTCAAAGTTGTGATTCATACAATAAAAAAGAAAGGCAACATAGAAACTCAGAAAAAAAAGGATAAAAAAAAAACCAGAAAAAAGAACAAAAAATGGGGAGAGTAAGAAAGAAAAAAAAAAGAAAACAGAGACAAACAAAGAGAATCCTATTCTAGGAGAAACGAAAAGGTATGTAAAAAACGAAGAAGACATTACATTCAGACAGAAGAGTAAAATAAAGAAAAAAATGAAAAGAGCAGATCATTATATGAATTAAAAGCAAAACAAAGCAAAAATAAAAGCTAATCAAAGAAACAAAGCAAAAAAAAAAAAAAAAAAAAAAAAAAGAAAACACACAAAAAAAATAACTATCAAAATAAAAGAAAAGGATAACATAAGGAAAGAAACTAGTAAAAAAAAAACAAAAAGACAAAGGAACTGTTAGAAGTAAGTAATCGAAACGAGATAGATGATGCTAAACAAGGCAAGGCGAAGAGAAGGCAGTTGAACTAAGAAAACAAAAGAATAACAAAAAATCGAAAAATTCGTGTCTTCCTCAAGTTGGATTAGTTTTGTACTTGTCGTAGGTACATCCTGTTTGCTGTGTTCGGTCAATCCGTAGAAAACAGAACGAAGCAGTGAGTATTGGAGGGTCGAATGTAGCCTTTGGCCGTCGGCACAGATAAGTTGGTGTTTTTCCATTTGTCTTTCGCTGTAGAACATGAAAACTAATTGACTGATGCTTACACTACACACGGGAGTGAACAGATGCGAGAAATAATTACATCTCCGTAAACGGAAGGTTTTTTCCCCTGGATACCGCCGGCCCTGGCTACGCACGCGCGTACAGGACAAGCAGAGTACAGGAAATCGCACGCCGAAAAAGACGCGTACACACGTAAAAGTAAGCAGCATATACAGTTTAACATTGTGGTAGACATAGAACAAGAACGTCTGTGAAGACACATGGCAATACACTGGGATGCACACGAAAAAAAAAGGTATAGAATGACACACTAAACATACAGTTATGTATTTGTTTCAAGTTTACATGTAAACACACACACACACTGACACACACACACACACACTGACAGACATACACACATAAAAGAAAATGTAGGCGTAGAAATTAATTTTGAAAAGTCAATCTAAATTTCATATTTGTACCCCTAGAAGGTTGTCTCAATTATGCATTTATAATCATGACAATGAAAATAATATTCTTTATATTGTAAATGTTGTCAGAGTACATGCTCCCATATATATATATATATGTGTGTGTGTGTGTGTGTGTGTGTGTGTGATACAAACACGTAGTAATATACGTAGAATAACTACTGTGAGAATTCTGGCCACGCAACACTGTTTGGATAGATATATAGATGCCGACAAAATCGTCACAAAGTATGTATACGGAAATGATCCAATTTGAATCGCTATGTAAGTCAATAATCATAAAAAAAATAAAATGCTGCGTAAGCAATTCTATTAAGATAGACAGATAGATAGATAGATAGATGTTTGTTTTTGTGCTGTGTTTTTGTCTCTTGAAACTCGAAGACAGGAAAACAGTTGACGAAATTGTGTCTTGAACCTCTGTGGTGAATAGAATAGACTGACTCGTATATTCAACTTTCATCCCAAGTTTATTATTAAAGAAATCAGCCGGGAATTTTGTGAAAATTTAACCTTTATTGAAAGGGGCAAGTCTTTAAATTTTATAAGAATCTATACCGTGAATTCATTCGCAAACCAACCCAAAGGGGACCACTGTACATGACGCAATTAAATTCATAACGTTTCCTCCGTTCTCTTGTCTGAAGACTAAATGTTAAAACAATAAACAAACTTTTATGGTCACTTTTTTTAAAAGGGTCGACTTTTGACCCTTTCGTTTCTCATGTCATTCACACGTCATGTCTATCTTGATAAATAGATAGACAAATATGTCAAAAATATTTATTTATGATAAGTATATTGGAAACATTATTATTCTACATAGGTATATATTTCTCTCACTTTCTTTCTCTTACATATATATATATAACTTTTCTATCTATCTATCTATCTATCTATATATATATATATATATATATATATATATATATATATATATATATATATATATATATGATTTTTTGATGTAGGTCCAAAGAAAGAATTAGAATGAGTAGGTCCAAGAAGAGATTTGTATTTTTTAGAATTTATTTGTTTAGTGTGTTCTTCCATACGTTTATGTTTCCAGCTTAATGCTTTCGACAGAGTACATGCATGGCACAAGGCCTTGTAAATGGGGTATTCAACGAGACTTGAACTCATTTGTTTTTATTTTTTGAATGGTTTTTAGTTGGTTATGTTTTTGAGATGCCGGTTCTTCCTTTTTCTTAAAGTGTGTTTCTCACGGCCTACTTATATATATATATATATATATATATATAAGTGTTTGTCGGTTTTTGAAAAAGACAAATATAAATATTTTAAGATGAATAGTTTTGCAAAGGATTTCAAATTAGATAATTAGATTTATTTATAATTTAATTTCATATGCTTCTGCTACACGTGTTTCAAATATTTAAGCCCTTTTCAGACAGTACAGAAAGTCAGACAGCGTTAGGACTTTGGCTGAGTGGTAAGTGTCATTCATATTAATTTTTGTTTCGATAAGTAATGTTGATTTTGTTTCATTCCAGTTGCTGTGACTCTGATTGTCCCTTTAAATATGTGTGTGTGTGTGTGTGTGTGTGTGCGCGTGTGTGTGTGTGTGTGTGTTACTTTCGGCAAATGATTGAAAGAAAAATCTGAGTACTCTTTTGAATGTAAAAAGAATATGGTACAGTCTTTTTTTCTACTTAATGGAAATATTTCCACCAACACACCATAGTTTCACCATAATTTTAACATTTGATATAGCATAACACAAATTTTCGAGGGAAAATCTTCATATATCAGCACAAATATTATACTTAAGCTATTGAAATAACGTAAGATTATTCATATAAACGTAATCCCACAAATATTCACGCAAAAAGCTGCCAATGATAGGCAAATCGGGCGAAAAGTATGGCATTTTCAATTCTGATTATATTGAAACTATTCTGCAACTTAAAATTTCGCACAGAAAGATCAATGGTTTTCCTGGCAGTTGAAGAGGCGTCTTCGTCCTGCTGGAATTAAACGTGTGAAGCCAGAGTGGTATTGACTGTATTAATACACTTAACTGGATGTAATTGTGGTTGATTAATTTTTTTGAACTGTTGTGTCCCAAAGTCGGCATTTTTTATTATACACAAATCTATTAAAGAAAAATAGGCATCATCACTCATTATGCATTTGTATATTGAATTAACTCAACTTCTGATCAAATGAAGGTGCACACATTCAAATCTTGTTTAATCAGTGAGGGTGCATATTGATTTCGAACATTAACATCCACTTAATCCATGTCATGGACATTCCACACTAAGCTGATTGACAGTGATTGGGCTCAAATGGATGTTCACCCATGTACGGCTTCTATTGTTGCCATTGTGCATACAGCCACTTCGTGGGAGGCCTGCGATAAAGCCATGTGTATCATATTAGCAGACAGATTTCTTAATCAGGTTCGCCCATCTCATTAAAATGGGCATATTAATTAAACAATTTTTATTATTTTATATCGCTTTTTCACACTGTAAATTTAAGATTGCAATTATCTCGAGTTACTTCAGAAAAGCTGAAAACTAATCTAAGAAATACAATTAAAAATAAAGAAGAGATTGATTTTAAAATTGCGACCGTGTACCGACGATTAAACTTATAAGTACGCTCTAGCGTGCACGTTCGCGCGTGCCCCACACACACTGATATTTTTTTTTCAGAACAGCAGTCTCAAAAATCTTATCTTCCAAAACATAATCTGTGTTTTAATTAACAAAGATCTTGGAATTCTTCGAAATTATTTCCCTAAAATCTATGCATATGTAGCCGTGGTTCCCTCACCAAAAACCTTGCCCCTATACATTTATGTCGTTTATATTACTTTCTTTGAAGAGGATGGTATAATTCTATTTTTGTTCAGCGAGATTCAATGCTTGGTAATAAAAATCCTAAATTATATCTGCTTTGATTGTATAAAGTTCCATTAGAAATAAAAAAATCTCAATACTTTTTTTTCATAATTCAATTCTCATTTTAAAAAAGTGGGACATGTTAATGTACTAATGGGTGACATTGTATTTATGTCGTTTATTATATAGTATATAGTATATACCGCACATTGGCTCAGTGGTTTCAGTGTTCACCTAATGGCTCGGGAGACCTGGGTACAATCCCAGGTCGAGTCATACCAAAGACTCAAAAAATGGTACTTGATACCTCCTTGCTTAACACTCAGCATTATAAGGTACGGATTAAGGGTAAAGTGGAGCAATCCAGGGAAAAGTGTAGCCCCCTCCCCTACACCTTTGTGTAGTAAGCTATCGAAAAGGGACCATTCAATAGGGACCCAACTTTACTTACTTTTTTATATGCGACTTCAATGAAAGAAAAATTTCAACCTAGCCAAGGAAAGAAGCTGATGATACCCCGCACAAACTATGATGGACGCAGACGACACCGATGACATAGCGTTTATAGCAAATATACCAACCCAAGCCGAATCCTTGCTACATAGTATGGAATGGGCAGAAAGTGGCATAGTTCTCCACGTCAACGCAGAAAAAACAAAATACATGTGTGTTAATCAAAGAGGCAATATCTCCCCACTAAATGGTGATCCTTTGAATGACATCAACATGCGGTTAGCAAAGGCATGGAAAACTAACGATACTTTATCAGTCATATGGAAGTCAGACCTGACCGATAACCTAAAACGCAGTTTTTTCCAAGCAGCGGTCGTGTCGATACTGCTATATGGAAGCACTACATGGACGCTAACTAAATGTATGGAGAAAAAGCTTGACTGCAATTGCACATGAATGCTGCAATCTCTATTGAACATGTTCTGGAGGCAACATCCCACAAACTACCACTCATCACAAAAATTATCCAAGTTAGATGAACCACACATGCGGGATACTGCTGGAGAAGTAAGGACGAACTCATAAGCGATGTACTTCCGTGGACCCCTTCACATGGACGTGCAAATGTAGGACGACCAGCTAGAACCTTTATACAACAACTCTCTGCCGATAGAGGATGTAGCCTGGGAGACCTATCGGGAACGGTGGACGGTAGAGACGGGTGGAGAGAGAGGTCAGGGAGATCTGGGCTATCAGCGTGACAAGATGATGATGACGATATGTGACATTAACTGTTAGGTATTTACTTACCAGACCCCTCAACGTCGGGTAGACACAAGGTTATATTTTTGGTGACTAAAGCTTGTTTTTATTCAGTTTTCCTTCTACTATACAGGTTTCTTATCAAGACTAAAGAACACCTCTCCCTTCTGTTTACCCACAGCTTACGGAAAAACACCTGAATTTATAACTTTCAAAAAGATATCGACTTAAAGTGAAAGGAAAACAACCTTGTCAAGGATAGAAAATCTTGCCTTCGATGGCATTAATATGTGCGTAATGTCACCAGGTAGCACATTTAGCTCTTGAATATATCGGATGTTGTCAGACGAGATGGGATAAAGTCCAAAGTCCTGTAGCTGGTGGAGTAAGCTTGGTTTTTGTTGGAAATACGGCATCGATTTGAGATTTCACGTGGAGATTGAGAGATCTTTTTTTTTATTCCAGTTGAGTTCATTTGTAGAAATCATGATTTACGTGAAAACTGCTTCCATTGGTTGTGGTCAATGAACTTATAAGTGAAATAATAATCATATTTCCTTTTCTGACTCAAGAAAACAACTGCCCATTTTTTGGTGACCTGTCCTTTGGGAAATGTATCATCGGATATAAAATGTGAACATTTCTTTTCTTTTGTAAAAAAATATGTTTCTCATTTGTTCGTAAATTAAGAACAAATCGCCGCCACTTTCTCTTTTATACTCTCTACTTTGTCAACGTTTTCGCGACCTGCTATGTGTGAAAACTTTTATATTCCTCTTCATCATTGTATTGTTTGGCTTATTTTAGCAAGATTCAACTCAGAAATAGATTTCTTGACGTGACCACCGACGTTTTTTGTTTCATTATTATTTTATTTATTTATTTTTTTATTTATCTTTTGTCTAAGGAGCGTTTGAATTTGAGAAACATTATTGGCTCCAAATAAAAATGACACTCAGATTTCTTTATTTTTTATTTGACAAAACAATTTAATTAATTTTTTTTCTTTTCACATGATGCTATTTTCGCAAAAACATGACACTGCAAGTGCCGACCTAAAACTTGGATACATCACTAAATAAGTCGGCACAGAAACTTGACTAATCACGAATTAAATATGTTTGATATAAAAGACAACAAGGACATTGTTACACCAATATAAACAAAAAATACTGTTCAATCTGAGCGAATTATAACTTTCCTACTTCTTTGGAAGGAAGCAGGTATAATTTTCGTAAAGAGTATAATTTTTTGTTTGACCATGTAAAAAAAAAAATTACATTACAACAGGCTTACGAAATGTGATTAGAATGTACTGATACTAGAGTTTTATTCTTTTAAAATAAATGAATAAAAAACTAATACACCTAAACTCGGCCAGATGACCAGACATTATAATAATCAACAATAACAAAAAAAAAAAAAAGAACTTGTAGAATTGAGGACTTTACCGTCCCAGTCGATTATAGAGTGAATATGAAGGAAAGTGAAAAGAAGAATAAGTACAAGGAACTTGGTTAGGAATTGAAAAACTGTGGAACATGAAAGTGACGATTATACCAATTTTAATTGGTGGTCTTAGGAGAGTCACCAATGGAGGACACGGAAATAAAAGGAGATTGGAAACCATTCAAACTTTTGTATCATTGAGAACGGCCATAAGTCTTGGAAGAGTCCCTGAGAGTTTCTGTTAGTCAAACTCCAGTGAAAGACTATCGCTAACACTGATGTGAAAAACTCTCACGGAGTAAAATGATAATGATAATCATGATGATAATAATAATTTAAAATCTACAACTTCAAGGCAGCAGTCGTATCGATACTGCTGTATGGATGCACTACATGGACGCTAATTAAACGGCTGGAGAAGATGCTAGACGGCAATTACACAAGAATGCTGCGAGCAATATTGAACAAGTCCAGGCGGCAACATCCCACAAGACACCAAATATACGGCCACCTGTCTACCATCACGAAAACTATCCAAGTTAGACGAACCAGACATGCAGGACTCTGCTGGAGAAGCAGGGGCGCGCTCATAAGTAATGTACTCCTATGGACCCCCACATATGGCCGAGCAAAAGCAGGACGACCAGCACGAACATACATTCTGCAGCTATGTGAGGATACGGGATGTAGCCGTGAAGACCTGCCAGAGGCGATGAACGATAAGGAAAAGTGGCGAGAGGGGGTCAGGGATATCCGTGCTACTGGCACGACATGATGATGATGAATTCATAAAGAAAAGTGATGACTTTTAATGTTTCCTGGTGACATGGAATCATTTTGTTGATTGACAGGGTGACGCTTTAGAGAGAAATTAACGTTACTTTCAGAGTTTATTTCTGTCTAAGTATATACAAAAATAGCTCAAAAATTTTGCAACACACTCCATACCCTCTTTTCTCTGTCTCTATCTCTGTTTCTTTTTCTTTCTTTTTTTTTCTTCTCTGTCTCACTCTCTCGCTATATATATTCATTTTTCTGTCTCTATCTCTCTATTTCTCTCTCTTTCTATTTCTCTCTCGTTACGTGCACACACAAACACACACACACACATACACATACACTCATATTCGTATGGTAAATCGTAGGAATCATGTGGTAAATGCAAAATGACTATCTTGAAGAAACAAAATTTTACCAACATAGTTTCTTTCTTAGTCAATGTAAATACTAATTCAGCCTGGATATATTTTTTAATCACACACACACACACACACACATATATATATATATATATATATATATTGGGCATTGCCGAATACCACAAAATGACTCGATTCTTAAATAACTATTGTATAGTTGCTCGTATCACGTGACTTCCGGTATCGCAGAAGTATAAAAGATGCCGTGACTCTTAAGCACGGAAAAGTAGAGGCAGAAAGAGAAGCATAGAGACAACTCTGGAAGTAGTAGACCAACTTCGGACGTAACACCAACAGCGCCATATATATGTATATGTTGTAAGGAAAAGATACACAGTGGAATAGAATTATTCCACTGTCTATCTTTTCCTTACAACGATACAATAAAACATACAACTGAAAGATAATACCAGTTATAAGCCAATCTATGCACCAATTAGCACGTCAAATAAGTAGCGAATTAATATTTAAACCAAACAGGCTTAAAGAAATGATATGACCTTTGAACTCATTAAGCGAAAACTTGAAAAATTTAAAAGCAAAGGGTTTTTTTAAGCCTGCTTAAGTGGCCTTTTCTTTTTAAGAGAATCAGCTCAATCTAGGACAAGTGCACTAATCATAAATAACCCCTAGTCCTGATATAAACACAATATACTACCCATGAAAAATGACAAATCCAAATTTGACTCAACATGGGACCCAGATCTGCTATCTGGTTTCATGATCAGCAGGTGCGCACTAAAGTACCTATATAGGATATCTGCTCTGCATCCTTCCAGTGTTCGGCCTGCCCTCACGAACATGGCTGAAAATCTAGTTCACCGACCGAAAAAAGTGTTGCTAAAAAAAAAAAGAAAAAAACTGTTTTCTTTGCACATCCAGAGGACTTGAGTATCTTTCATCTTATTGAGGTGAAAAGGGATAAAAAAAAAGGTTTCTAAAAATAGAATGGGGTCAATGAGCAAATGTACACTAGCTAAGTCAAACCACTTTTTCAAAACAAAATCAGAAACTAGTCTCACTTTTCCTGTGATGGGATTTCACTGTATCCGGTAACAACTCAAGGTTAGCACCTTTCACGTGATACAGACACGTAATGTTTAGCCATCTAATGCCAAATTTCCAAGAAGAGAGACTTTGCCTCTCATACAGTATTTTAGTTTAAACTTGGTGTTTGTAAAATCCCACCTGGGTTTGAGACGAGAAAGACCCGCCTCAACAGAATTCCTCCGTCGCGTCGTCCAGAGGATGACTCTCATTATTCCGAATATGCTGAGAAATACCAAATGTTCAGTCATGTTCAGCGACGGAACTATATTGCTACATACAAAAGGGGCTTCCAGGAGAAAGGAGTTTCCATTCACAGTACGCTAACCATGTTGCCTGTATGAAGTTTGTACAACAGCCGTATGACTGGGCCATGAAAGAAGGCGTGAGTAATCGACTCCTCTATCACACCACGCTGGAGGCACACGGGTGAAAGTACAAGACATGCTGAACAGAGCCTCTTGCTGACTGGATGGGAGTTCCAAATCATCAGCCAAAAGAGTGATAGGTTTTTGTTATTGTAACAACTTATCCAGGTTGTCAATGCCCGTAATAAGCGACCATCCTCTTTTGACACAACAAACTCGATTTAGACATCTCGAAATACCATACTCACTACCAGAATCTTTTATGGCGAGAAACGCAAGGTACCACAAAGTAGAGGAGGTGCTAACTATTACGGCTAAAACCTTTACTCCTAATCCGGCCAGCAATAAACTAGCCGACTTTTTTGTGGGTTTCACATACTATTTTTTTTCTTTTGTCAAATGCAAAGACTTACACTGTTTTTACCCTGTTCGTATGAGCTGACGTGCTTCAAAATTAGCAAAGATCTTTTCCGCTTCATGCGGTGAAAAATAACATTTTTCCGCTGGACCAACTCGTCGACATTCATGGTTACTTTCGGGGTTGCTTTCCAAACAATATAAGTGCACCCACTTTTATTCTTGCCTTTTGTTTTCCATTTATTTCTTTTAGTCAGCTATTTTTTGTTTGGTATTGTTTTCCAAATTGATTCACTTTTTCGGGGTCATAAAAAGGGTGTTTATGGCTGAGCCGTTCCTCAAACTGGTTAAAAAGAGGAAAAAGATAAAAATCCATGCCTTAGTAATGGTGCTGTTTTTAGTGTGTGTGTGTGTGTGTAAGCTGCTTTTTTTAAATTCAAGGCAGACACATTAGTACTGTCTGGTCATGTCTCTTCTATAAAAAATTTAAGCCAATCGAAAAAGACATTTTTTGTTTACACTTGGTTTTCGGCTCTATTTCAAGAACTTTATTCTAAATTAATCTGAGCATTTTTTCTAGGATTTCTGCTTACTGGACTTGGAAATGGGAAAAGGCCACTGCCAGTAAAAAAAAGGTTATATTCTTTCATTTTCCATATTTCTTTCTTTTTTTTTCCCCCTTCTTTCCTCTACTTCAAATGTATATATAGAATAAGCAATTGTTAGTTTGCAGGAACTTACGTTTGCAAAGTAATCATATTGGTTGAAACTAGGTTAGCAAGAAGCAAACAAATTTGGTGCCTTATGCTAGGCTTTATTTGGAATCATGGCCAAAGTAAGATAAGTAAATTTAAAAACAAAACATTAAACGGATTTTGCAAAATGATCTTTACACTATTAATTTATTTTACTTTGCTTCTAAACCAAACATTATCAATCTATTGGAGCTTAATACTTGTCTTCAAACTAAATTCGATTTTCAAAATTGATTACCGTTCTCATGGGAAAAAAATTAAAAAATCCCGTTTCTTCACCGGCAGATATTTATTTAAAATAATAATAATTCAAATATAAATTCCCTTTGACAATTATACTTTGAATGTACTAATTGCTAGAAGGGAAAGGAAAATTTGTTCTTGTGCATGATGTAATAGTCGGTTATTATTTGGTTTTCTTTTTTAAAAACAAATCACAATGTTAGCAGAAATAAAAGACCCTTCTGTGTATTCCAGGAAACAAACATTGTTATTAAACAATAAATATGTTGCTCAGCATTGACGCTGGTTTTCTAAAATTCAGTGTTATATTATATCAAAGGATGAAGGAAGAATTGATTTCCAAACTAAAACATTAAAAATATCAAAACTATTTAATCACTAAAAAGAAAATAAAATCTCATGAAAATTAATTTCCTTGTGAATTTCTTTTCTTTGCAATTATACACACACACACACACACACACACACACACACACACACACACACACACACACACACACACATATATATATATATGTATATATATATATATATATATATATATATATATTTATATATATATAAATCAGTAATTTAAGAATTTCTAAAAATTTCATTATATAATTATTTAGGCTTTTATCTTTAAAGAAAAATTTAAAACGTGTATGTCTACAATATATTTTCTTCAAAATTTGTAAAATAATATAGGGTTGGGTGATCAAATAAAAAAGAAGAATTTCCCCAAATATATTTAAGGAAAAGCATAAATTCATCAAAAAACATTTTTTCACAATCTGGGTAATGTACACAGGTCGTAGCTAGTATATATAAGGAAAAAAAAAAAAAATTAGATACTACATCGATAATACAGCAGAGTTTTCTTGAACAAATTATAATTTATCCTTTAGAATAATTTTATAAAAAAATCAACATGTATTTTACCTTCATATCAATTTTAGTTTTATCTCAATTTTTTATATTATTATTATCATTATTTACTACTTGTGATTTTTTCACATCAGTTTTAGCTGATAGTATTTCACTGGAGTTTGAGAGACAGTAAGTCACTGCAAGTCTTCGGGACTCTTCTCGGTATTCTGTCCATTTGCATAAATGGTGTAGTGTGAATAGGCTCCACTCATCCTCCTACATCCATGTCCTCCAGTCCCTTTAATAACATTTTGGTGACTGTACCAAAAGCACCAATCACCATTGATATAACTGTCACCTTTATGTTCCATAGCTTTTTCAATTCCCAAGCAAGGTTGAGGTACTTATCTTCCTTTTCACATTTATTCAATTTTACTATGATCAACCGAGGCAGCAAAGTCAACTAATTTTGCCAGTTCTCTTTTTTTTGTTGATTATTATAAGGTCTGGTCTTTGGCCCAAATTGAGTAATCTGTTTGTATGTCAACATCCCATAGGAGTTTATGAGTGTCATTTTCTAGGACAGGAACCGTGTTGTGCATATACCAATTGTTGGGATGGTCATATTTAAATTTCTTGCACATCTTCCAGTGGATCACTTTTGCCACCCAATCGTGTCTAGTCTTATACTCCATCTGTGCTAATTTGCTGCATTCGCTTTAATGTGATTGATAGTTTCGTCTCTATGACCACATAACCAACATTTGCTATTTTTTTGCGTCTTATCTATTCTCGCTATGATTTGATTGGTTCTTATGGCGTTTTTTTTTGTGCTGCTATTAAGAGAGATACTGTTTCTCTTTTAAAGTTTCCTTTTCTCAGCTCTGTCCAGGTTTTCTCGAGCGAAATATAGTTTATTAGTAGTTTAAAACAGTCTCTGCAGCTTTAGCTTGTGGCCTTTCTTTGTTTGAAATTTCTTTAGGTTTCCTGTACTTTTCTGAGTTCAGGTTAATCTAAACTGTGCCGTGGTCTTGATGGTCTTGATTTTTCCACCAATATCCACTTGTTCTCATCCTTTTTCCAATCCATTTGGAAAGGTTCAAAGTGCACCAACTACAATTGGTATCTCCATCACCAGCATGTTCCACAGTTTTTTTTTTTCAGTTCTCTAGCAATATCTATTCATCTGCCAGTCCTTTCACTTACTTTTTTTCCCTTCGGCGGTCCAACGGAGAGGCAAAATCCACATGACGGCAAGTTTAGTTTTTTCTTTACTAATTTGCATTATGCCTGATCTTCTGTCCGGGATTCAGGTATATCTTTATATCTCAAAATCCCAGAGATTTGTATACGTCTCATTTTCTAGCACATATTCCGCTTTTTACATATACAATTTGGTAGTAAAGACAAAAATCAAACTGTTGCTTTCTTCCATCTCTCTTATCCAGTCGTGCATTTTCATTTACTTCTTTTGTGTTTGTTTGCTGTATTCGTTTTCTATGTGATCAATCTATTCATATTTTTCTTCTCACAATGTAAAATTGCTATTCTGTTGCATATTATCATTTGTTGCTTTAATATATATGATCTTAATGGCGTTGTTTTGTGCCACTATTAGCAGATATTACGTTTTTCTCTTGAAATTTCACTTTCGTAGCTATGTTGATACTCTCCTTGTGAGCAACCTCGCTACTTTGAAGCTTGAAATATCTATACCATTGTTATACTTCCTATTTTTGTTTCCAAGTATTGCTTTTCTTTCCGCATTTATGTTTCTAGTGCGGCTACTGGCGGCTGTAAATAGTCTTTGCAATGTGGTCTTCCACTCCTTGTCCTGATGCTTTAACTAAGTGGTTGATGCCAGCAAGTACTCTCCCTCCTTCCTTTCTGGACACATAACCTTTTTTTTTTTTTGTCATTTCTCGGATGTAAAGCTATGTGCATTATCATCATTTTCTTATCCCTTGGTTCTAATTCTCGTTTTTCCTCCCTAGTCTTTTTTATGTGCCAAACCCCTTTAGTTTGCATTCATTCAATCATTATATATATGTATGTCAGGAACGCATTTAGTTTAGTTTAATTGGCTAAGTTTACTATGTTATTTTTAAAATTGCTTTCTTTCTATGATGTTTTATTTGTGTGTATGCGTGTGAGTTTATATGAATATGTATTGTGGGTGTAGCAGTCGTTGTTCTTACAATATGATTGCATCTCACATTCCAATATGTAACACTGGAAAGAATAACATACCACTCTTGAGTGAAGATTGCTTCCTCATCAGAGAACAGAAATAATCACCTTTCAGAGACGAATATAGAATCGCCGTTCGTCTTTAGAAGCAACGATAATAAGTAAAAAACTGGATCTTTTTCTGTACTTCTTTCCAGCCGTGTTTCTCTTGCAGACGTTAGTTTCCAGTTCAAGAAATGGCAGTCTTTTACTGCACATTGTTCCAAATGTAAATACACTTGTCATTATCTTACCAAAAAGTCCGCGACTCTATACACTTCAAATTCTTTCTCACTCTGTTTTTTTTTATATTTACATGAGACATTGATAATATAAGTGAAACCTTCAGGCTTCTCCGTTTAATTTTTTTAACTATTTTTTTCATATACATAGATAGTAAAATGAACTTACCAGAATAGAAAAATGACCGTAAAATGCAATATTACAGGGGTTTATAGGTAGAGTGTTCGCCAGTGAACCGAGAGACCGGGGTTCAATCCTAGGATGAGTCATATCAAAGACTCAAAAAATGGTACTTGATACTGCCTTGCTTAGCACTCAGCACTATAAGTATTGGGTCCAGGGAAAAGTGGAGGAACCCAAAGAAAGCAGTAGCTATTGAAAAGGAGCTCATCCTCAATTAGGGTCGCCAACTTTAATTATAAGCGTAACGCTATATTTTCGAAGAAAAGGAAAACTCGAACGTTTTTACGACTGTAATCGTTAACTGTTTGTTTTTAAGGGAAGATGAGTCTCTTGAAATGAAGCAAGGTTACGTTTCGAACATAACTTGTTGGTTATGATACACCTCGAAATTTCAAAGTGGTGTAAGTTTCAAATCACCAGAAGATTATAATGAACTAGGATTATAAAAAAATAAAGATCAAAAACAAATGATTCGTTATGTAGAGATAAATGGAAATTTATAAAAGTTTGAAAAACGAATTGGACTTTTGAAAGATAAATAATGAACACTCTTAGGATTTTAAATTTGGTTCATGTTGATATAGTATTTGTCGTAGACTGAGAGAATTTAAGAGAGAGATAATTTGTGACTGATGATAAGATTAAGTAATTCTTACAGATAAATATAATATAGAAGATAACGATAGAATATGATTTAGAAAGAAACATTTATTGAAAAAGAGATAGGGGTGAGAGAGAGAGAGAGAAAGAGAGAGAGAGAGAGAGAGAGAGAGTTAATGAAAGAGAGAATGAAAAGAAAAAGCTAATGAGAAAAAGAGAAAAACAGAGGAGATAGAACGAGGAGAAATGAGTGACTGTGAAAGTACAACGGACATAAAAAAATATAAAGAGAGTGAAAGAGAAAGAAAGGCAAAGAGAAATAGAGATGAATAAAGATATAGGGATTGGGAGGAGAGTGTGTGAAACGAAATTTAATATAGATAGAAAGAGAGAACGCGTGTGTGAAAGAGAGAGAGGGGGATAGAGAGTGAGTGGGGGGAATAAGAAAGGGAGTGAGAAAAAAGATTCCTACTTAAAAATAGAAAAAGGAATATCCCCAAATGTAAAGAAAATATGGAGAAAAATTAGATGTTTACTCGACAATAATACTTTGTACCGTTTTGAATAGATCTCGAAAGTAATTAGCCACAAAACAGCAACTCTACTGCCATTTACTACTCAAGAAACATGAATATAGGATGAACAAAATATGTAGATTCCTGATGGAGAAGCAAAGACAGGCTCATATATAATGTTCAACTATGGACCCTAACACGTGAACGTGTCTAGTGTTAGCTGACCAACAAGAACTTACTTAAATCCACTCAGTGTGGACAGAAGATGTAATTTGAGGATCTGCCCTGAGCGATGGATGAATAGGACGGATACGGAGAGAGAGTTAAGGAAATCCATACTGTCAGTACGACTTGATGATGATGATGAAAATAGAATGTGCTCAAGAACAGAGACTGAAACAATTAAAGTGTGAGAAAGAGACACATGAATAACAAAAAAAACATTGAAAATTCAAGATCGAGATAATAATATGGAAATTGTTTTATATGAGATTCATAAAGGGAGAAGTATCAAAGTACTACGAAAAATAGGCTTAGCTTAGTTTATCACAAGACCTGTTGTTGAGTATCAGTGATACTTGAACTTTCTATTTCTGCTAACCTAACTCAGTATCTCGTACACCATATTGCTTTCTAAAATCTTTCACCTTCCAAGAAAACCTGATTAGACGCAAGATCACAAGTTTAGAAGTATAAAGCACCTAGTGCGAAGTAAAATCACTACTCTATTATAACAGATGCAAATCATTCTAGTAAAACACTCCATTGAAACTATTCAAAGCAATAATCATGCTAACTTAGCCATTATAAAGGTTTCGTTGTTATGGTACAAGATCAGAAGTAACAGGCACCTGTAGAAATTTGCCTCACCTGCATGACTTACTAACCATCATTCTATCGAAAATTCCAGGAACTGGTAAAATAAATCAGATTTCGACTACGGGAACACAATTATTTAAAATAAAAATGAAATTAAATATCTAAAATACAAGGAACTTTTAGAAAAAAAGATTCCTTCTTTGAATTTTCAATGGAACTCACAACAAATATAACTGTTATGTAATGAAAAATAATATAATGAGGCCATCAATCGATTTCTTAATATGAAACCTTTTTGGAGAATACTTGATTGATCTGCCATTGTTAATATGATTGATTATATAAAGAGGGGATTTCAAAATACAATGACTTGCCATTCTAAATATGAATATATTGTTCTATGGAACATCTCATCTGTTCACTTGTGATGTTAGCCACTCTGTATTTATTTGGACTTTAGTTGGTTTAGTCTCATACCTGAGTAGAAACAGACCAGAAAGGCTAGCGAAGAAAAGAGGACGGGGATCAGGTCACAGCTCAGCTGATAAGTAGTCAGTTAAATAGGATTCATTTCCACAATTCCAACAATTTTTTTAAGAAATAAATAAACGAGGAGAGGTCAATATTAAAAAGCAATGACTTTTTATTGATTTAGTAGTTTTCATTTTTAAAAATTCTCATTTCGAAATAAGTCTGTGTAATTATTTTATATCCCTAGCTAAAAAAAATTACATACATATGATCAAGGTAGTGGGATCACCTTTAATGTACTTAAATGAAAAAAAGACAACTTAGATTATTTTCCAAAGTTAAGTTTATTGTAAGAAAGAAGAAAATGTTTGCCATTCCGTTTTGTTATTCACATCATTTTGTTTTAAAGATTATATCCTTCAAATAATTGCCCTCATCGGCTATTGACTTCCAAGGCTTTACACTTAAGTTCTGCACCACTCACCAAATCATTCCCGCAGACATTTCTGCAATTTTCAGACAAGTGAAATATTTCTTTTTATCAATTGTCTGCGGCCGACAATTAAAGACTTCTAAGCAGGCAATGATTTGATATACTGTCCCGCTAAATTATCTCTCATGTTTGGAAATAAATAAAAAAAACTAAACAAAAGATCAACATAGGCCCTATTAAATTTTTGACTGTATACTTAAAAAAAAATATTTCTCTGAAGTTTCACACCGATGTCCTGCAGCACGCGCCACATTATTGCAACTGATTTTGCAGCAATTTCAAAAACATGAATTTTCTGGTACCTCCAGAAAAATAGTCACAAGGATATAGATCGGGGAAGCAAGCCTGCCACAGAATATTATGTAAAGCCACTATTTTCCTAATGAATTTCAATCATTAAAGCACGATATTGACCATTCTATGCCATTGCTGGTACTGCTCAAAATCTCAACTCCAACGCATCACTCGATTATTGCGACTGCGTGGCCGAAATTTTAAATTTGCCATATAATTCTGCGGGACCTTATATGTTCGTAAAATCTTAATCTTTAAAATTTGATTAAATTTGACATCTTATTTTAGTAAAGTATAATTTTATTTTCTTAGGATTTTGAAATTTTAATTTTTGATCTGATATGTTTTAATGTGACTTGGATTCCATTTAATTAAAAAAAAATCTTATAAGACACCTTTTCCTTCACGGGGATATTTTTTGTTAGAGAAAAACCATCACCCGATTCCTGGGATATATGCCCAAAATATTGTCTATATACCTCTTAAAAGGTTTGGTTGGCTTTCGAGGTTTAGCCTTAACGACGAGTGATTGGCGTTGAAGAAAAAATGTTAAAAAAATAGTCAGTCGTTGAACTAAATGAAACAATTTTTCTTCAACGACTGACTGTTTTTCAAATATTTTTCATTTGGCAATAAGTTATTATAAATATAAAACTCGTTTTTATTTTGCTAGCTGACAAACATTGACCAATATTTAAGCAGTCTTTGATAATATCCCTGAAGCTTATCATTCGAAATTTTTATAAACGTTAACGTTACCATATCTCTCTCCGACAAAAGAAGATATTGATAAGGGTGTGTAATGAAACTGACAACGTTAAAGGCAAATATGGAATCAATTTACTTTCAATTTAAAAATTATCAGTGTACATGGTTCTCAGATGGCGAATGTGTGCTCTGGTAGACAGAGAATTGAAGATCCACGACCTCTGTTCTGTTACTTTTCCTAGACCAACTGCAGTTGCAAGTGCCCATTCTGCCTTACAACTGACGTGTAGCAGGGAGAAGTGAGATTAATATATGCAGTGCTATTGGGGATTAGAGTAAAGTGACATGTAAACTGCTACGTTCAAGATTTGAACTTGGCCCCCTTTTTTACCATAGACGGTAAAAGTAACACTAGATATGAATAGATAGGAAGTATTTAAATTCGGTTAATCGAGCCAGCTTTTTTTGAGAATAGTCGTTTTGCAACGTGTTTATTCATCACATCTCTCTATCTGATTCTTTTTTTTCTATTGCACTCAGTTCTTCAAGTAGATATTTTCAAAATGTGTGCGTTTTACAATCATGTATATTACTCGGTATAATACAATGGTTGTATACGTGATATGTAATGGTTTTATTCTGTGTATATGAAACACAGTGTATCCTATTAAAGTAACAACATCTTAATGAGGTATTTTCCCTTGGGCAATCCCATCTATAATTTTCGACAGACATTCTGTGTATGTGTGTATGCTGAAGTTGTTTTTTTTTACTGACTAAAATGTTCTTTTACTCCAATCCTTGTTCCCGTAATAACGATTGTGCCATAAATCATTGTTTTGATTCATCTATACATTGGCTGAAGCAGAAGCTGATTTCGGGTAACGTACGTAATTACAACCCTGGCGACAGCATTAAAAGCTTCTAAAATGGATTGCTGGGCTCAAATGCTACTTTCTAATTCTTCTGAGATTAGCGAGAGGATCTGGCTAATCCGGTTCTATTATTCCAGCGAAGAGAAATTACATTGATAGAGGTTTGTCGAATAGAAAACTTGTGGGGAAAACAGAATAAAATATGATACAAATAAGGTGAATATTGCTGATACAACCCAGACAAAAATAGACAACCTCAGACCTTATATACACACACAAACACACACACACACACACATATATATATATATATATATATATATATATATATATATATATATATATATATATATATATAGTATTTGTTGTTGATCCAAAGAGAGAAAGAAATATTTTTGATATGAGTAGGTCCACGAAGCGATTTACATACGTGTATGTTTCCAGCTTGTTACCTTCGTCAGAGAACATATATGGCAGGGGGCCTTGTTAAGAAGACTTGAGCTCACTCGTGTTTGCAGTTTGAATTCAATGATATGCCCTAAACCCCAAAACAAACACAATCATCATTTTTTTACAACTCCACTGAGTAATCAAAACCTTTAAATATCATCATTTCGTTATCTAAGTTAATCAGTTGTGTCGACTTCTTTTTTCAATTTTCAAAAAAAGAGAAAAAAAACAAAGCTTCAATATCGCTTTGTTTTGATTGGTTGATTGGTTGGTTGGATTTTTGGCATGCCAACTCCTGTTGCCTAATATAATGCAGTAGTTGTTGTTTTTTGAAAGCGGTTATATGGACTAATCAGTAACTAACAAAGAATATTTGAAAACAATTGTAACTTCAGTGTTAACAGTAATCATTTGCAAACGATATAATATCTATTTAAACCATAGATGGGTCTCCTTAAAGTTACTACCACTCCAGGTTCAAATGCATCCGAGTATAATGAAAATAAATGGGTAAATCCACACCCTTCAAAACTCCAGAAATGGAACCGGAATACCGGATGTACAACACATTTTATGATGTATTTAACAAGCCACCAGGAAGATACAGTCAGCGGAGCTTAAGCCCCGTGGACAGGGCGGTTGTCCCACTGCTTGATATGGATATGTCATTAATTAATTAATTATCTTATATTTACAATTTAATAGAACTATATTGTAGGCTAATATTTATGAAAATGCTGGAGACTTGAGGGTTTACTTAGCATGTTACGGAGTAATATTTCCTCCGGGCCTTCTTCCTTCTTTCGGACTTTCCTTGCCACTTATCGATCAGGGTCACTTACTCCAATAGGCGAGAAAGACGAATTAATTATAGGCTAAGTCGACGCCACAAAGGCAGAAAGGATACTAGGTACCATGACCTGACGAAGAGAGACTCGTTGCGTGTCTGGGACAGATAAAATTCCACCTCGTTGAACTTAATCCTTAAACAGACGCGCAGCAATAATTAGCAAGTTAATCTTAAAAGCCATTGGTCCTAATTTGCATTTAAATTGAGACGAGGCGATTACGTTCGTTACAAATGGATAAATAAGCAATGAAAAAAAGAAAGTCAATAAAAATTATTAATAATCACAATATTTCAGCTGAGAAATCCAGAAGAGAAGAAAGAAGATTAGTTTTATATGCTATCAAATATGTTGCACTGAAAATGACACGAAAGAAGGCTTAGATAAAAAAAAAATAATTCTGTATCTTAAATAGATTCAGAATCACTAGAGTGTCTATGCGATCTGCAATTCTAAATGATTTAAAGTTCCAAATTCAGAGATAATAAACTAGATGAGCCTCGAACTCTACCCTAATAGAATCTACGTGTAATTGTTTGAGAAAATATCATTAATCATTTCTAATGATTTTTCTTTTTCTACTCGATCGGATCCAGAAAGTTTCCCTGAAAAACGGTTAGAAAGTACTGTAAAATTTTGCCGGGTTGCTATAATAGCCTTTCAGTAACAAATAATTACGGCAGCAGTACATGATGAAGTCGTCCTCTCCAAAGAGAAAGATGCAATCAAGGACTTCGTTCGCAGTCAACAGTCAGCCATCTTATTCCCTGCTCAAGGCAGAGAGAGAGAGAGAGAGGGGGAGAGAGAGCGAGAGAGAGAGAGACAGAGAGAGAGAGAGAGGGGGGGGGTAACTAGCTATACAGAAAGAAAAAAAAGAAAAATGATTCTGAGAGCGCCTGAATGATTTGTAGGGGTTGTCAAGTTTGGTCTCGACAAAAAATTAATGTCTTCACAGTCGGGGATTGATCATGATCATCTGTTCTATCGGAATGGTGGGATCTATAATTCTTTCAGAGATTTATTGATTTTATAGAAAGTAAATTACATCAATTTTTGATTGGTATATATATATATATATATATATATATATATATATATATATGTATATATATATATATATATATATATATATGTGTGTGTGTGTGTGTGTGTGTGTGTGTGTGTGTGTGTGTGTTTAATTTTCAATGTTTTCTTTTTATTAACATTCAAATATTTTGAAGAGTTTGATGATATATAACTAATTCGAACGAAATATTTTTTTAAATGGTTTAGAATATATATACACTTATTGATAGTTTATAAACTATAACAACAAATATGGTATCAGGAAACTGCACATAAGAAACAGACTGGTTTAACAAGTGGCATTTGTATTTCTGTGATTCTATGCATATATTCGTAGCACAGAATATATCAAATGCATATCATGTAGGAGGGATAAAATTCATCCTCAAAGTGTAGAACAACACCTTCATTCCTAGTCCTTCCAGGTACATGTGAAAAGGAAGCTATTAATGCTGTTTTTATCAATGAAATAAATGTTTTAAATGTATTAGTATTTAAAACCATATTACATAGTTCAAATTATTTCAGTTTAGAATATGTATTGAAGCCATAGTAAGTAAAGTTGGCGACCGTAGTCGAGGGCGACCAGAAGGTTCCCTTTTCAATAGCTACTAAACTGAGGTGTAGAGGAGGTCACTACTTTTTTCTCTGGATTGCTCCACTTTACCCTCGATACGTTAAGCTCGAGTGTTAAGCTAGGATGTGTAAAGTATCATTTTTAAAGTCTTTGGTATGTTGTGACCTGGGATTGAACAATGATACAGGAGACCAGGGTTCAATCCCAGGTCGAGTCATACCAAACACTAAAAAAAATGGTACTTGATGCCGCCTTGCTTAACACTCAACATTATAAGGTAAGGATCTAGGGCAAAGTGGAACAATCCAGGGAATGGAGTAGCACCCTCCTCTACACTTCGTGTCACCCTCGACTAAGGTCGCCAACTTTACTTTGAAGCCATAATTGTTGATTAGTTATTATAATTTTATTTTGGACACACACACACACACACACACACATACATACATATATATATATATATATATATATATATATATATATATATATATATATATATATATCAGGGGCGGAGACGGGGCTAGTGTTACTCGTGCTCGGCACGACCAATAACTCGGTCAATGTTTTTCAAAATGGATTAAAAATCATCAATTAATTTCAAGCAAACATACTTAGTCTGATCTCAATTAAATTACGTATCTATTCAAGTTTCGATAACTAAGAAGCCAAAAGTTCATAAATATATCTGGGAATAATATAGCGATGCTGTTTTGAACGGATGGTCTTTGTCCGGCCACCGTCAGATTCATTGAACATCGCATAAAATCGGCTATAATGTTGAACATGCACAATCCGTGCCGAGCACTAGACCATTATAATAACAGTAGCCAAATGCAAGAGCAACTCAAAACACTGTGCTCAAAAATCTTAGCATATTCTGACTGCTGACAGCTGTCTTGGGAAGAGGGAGAGGGACTGAGAGAGAGAGAGGGGGGGACAACAGATTATAGCCGTCGCCGACGTCATCATCATCGCTATGGTAAATGTTGGTTAAACGGCGTTTTTTCACTAACAGGTCTCTATTTCTTTAATGAATGTTGCATATATCACATTCTGTAACTAAAATTTGTTTATTTGAATACATTTTCAACAAATAATCTTAATAATAATAATTTAAGCGAAATTGAAACTACTAGCTGTGTCTGTGTATATTGTCATCAGTTTCTTTATTCTAAAAAACATATTTTTCTCGTCATAGTAATGAACATCTTCTATTTTCTTCTATACTTCTGAAAGGAAAAAATATCTTATCTACTGTATTAATAAGACTACAAATTATATAGTATCTTGATTGTTTACAAAAAAACACCATGCAAGGTACATTTGTCAATCTGTGCTATACAATGGAGAATCACGCAATAGCAACTATGATGACTTACTTTGAGTCCACGGACCACGGGTTGGGAACTTAAGTTGACAGAGGGCGGGTGGGGTACACGAGTAGCAAAAATAGGCTAGAGTCGCCAGTGATATATATATATATATATATATATATAATTCGAGAGGTTTGCGGTGAAATGGTTACCGTTGTAGGAAATGGACAGGCCTATTCAATTTTTGAGCAAGTCTGTTTGCATTTCACATGTCACCTTGAGAATATTATAAATCCAACTATTCTCTTCTAAGCTATAAGAGAATAGTACGGATGACAGGACTTTTTACTTTTGGTACGTCAATGGCCCTGGTAGAAGCCAGGTAGATTCCATATGAAATTGACCATGTCATACTCCACATGCCTCCTTTCCCATGTCCTCTTTTTAGATCTTCAAATTACAATGTTGTGTAATTCGCCTCCATAGTGTTTCTCAAATTAGTTATTTCGCAGGGTCCAGCTCCTCTTCAATAGCCTGTGATGATTAATACTGACTCTTATTTTACCAGAAAGAAGAAGTGATCCTTAATCTGAGTCAACACGGCAACATGACACAAAGATAGGTTTATATTTACCCAACCCCTCCACTCACGCAGGATGTGATACAAGGTCAAATTTTTACCAAGGTACAATTGGTGTGAATTCAGGGTTTCCTTCCCATAGACTTATTGCTTTATCAAGGTTGAAGATCCAAGTCTGCCCAAGTATTTATTATTCGCTGGATCTAATGACGATACCTTTAACGCTATATTTACAAGGTGTTTGCAATCAGGTATTTCCTTCTCGTAGACAAGCATGCCTTACTACCTGGTTAGAGAACTCAAACTTCCCTATTGCTTATTACTCGAAAGTAAACAGGAATTCATGTCTTTCTCAAAGGTTTTATAGCAAAGTGTTAATGCAAACAGTCTCGTCCAGAACTTGAACTCTAGTCACTAAATCCACTTTATCTTCTAGTTTTTATACCAGGGGTACTCCGAAAACACATATAAAAAGCTATGACATTGTATCGATCGCACAATTACGTATTCATGTCATTTTAAAAGCCGACATTTTTTGTTAAATCATTTTTGGTTCGATTATTAATAATTTCATTGTTTGTCATTTCATACATCAAAGATAATTTGCTCATGGCTCTTCGGCCATTTCCTAGAATATTTAATATTTTTATTATTATTAATTTCCTATTGCTATATATTAGTTCTATATGCATATAAAGTTCAAAGTATGAATCAATCTTAATTTTCCGCGTATATCATGCACGCAGTGATCTAGACTGAAAAAAAAGTGTTTAAAATTATTTCTAAAGTTTACAAACTTCCAAATTTAATGGCTAAAAGAAATTAACTAAAAAAAGAAGAAAACAGAAATGAAAGAAAAACAGTCATAATTTATATCATCAATGTCTCCTTGATATGAAAACCATTGTTTCGCGCATCGCATAAATTGTTTTATTGAATAGCATAGCCAGACTTTTGTTGTCGTTAATATAACGTTAAGGTTAATACAGAATAGACATTTACAAGATACATCAGGGAGTAACTGGTGCAAACAACACAAACAATATTTGTACCATTGTTAATGTAATGACACAATATTCTCTACGAGTTTTTATTGTTAAATCACAGTGATGGCTTCATAGAAGCTAAAAACCCGTTAGCATCTTTGAAAATTTGTGCGTATCCATGCTAGGCTAAAAGATGAGACACAAAAATTCATTACTATTTTACCACAGGAAATTTAGATTTACAGGCGTCTCGAAGAAAGTTAGTAGAAAGCAAGAGACGAAGACCAGATGAGGAGATGACGACAAAATCATTTTTTATATCAGAAAACCAAAAGTCAGGGACATGATCATAATATATATATATATTCATATTTTATTTATATATATATATATATATATATATATATATATATATATATATATATACTACTCCCTCATTGTCGATGTTACGACTTCCATCAGGATAAATAAAAATAAAAAAACGAAGAAAAAAAAAATCCGGTGAACTAGTATTTTCAAATCGATTAAAGGGAGGTCTATTCTTTGACAATGGGGCCCAGTCAGCTTGGGCTGTAGAATACAACGACTGCATCTCTGCAGAGGAGTAAGACAACCCATCTGAACGAGTGTCCTTGATATGACATGAAACAGCATCCGGTAGTAATGTTCTTTAGCTGGGCTTTGGAGAATGTGGATACCCATCATTTCCAGTATCCCTAGATTCACTCTTACCCGGAGTGATATTACGTGTTAGGGTCGCTGTTGAAACCTGACGAGGCTCCATTTCTAGAGCTTGAGGCATGTCTTTACCATTACTCTAATGGCCACTCTGACTCTAAAAATGAAAGTGAAGTTACCGAAAAAAATCTATATAAATACATTAACAGGATTTTGCATTAAATAACAATCCCGATTAGATGTGCCATTAAACCAAGTTACCTAACCAAACTTGGACTAAGTGTGGTCGTCAATTGGCATTAGAATTTAAAACATTACATGTTGCTTTTTCCGGTCGATAACTGACTCTTTTTAAAATCCTTTGTTTTACCCTTTCCTCCCTACTTCAAGAGTTCTCGTGACCTTATGTTTTTGAATAGTACAACTGGGAACCTATTACATTAGAGAATGTTTTGTATTCATGGATTGCTTCACTAGAAACGTAAACCCACTCACACCAACGTATATGATAGTGTACATCTTATTTATCCTCCTATTCAATCTTTCTTCATATGAAATATTATCATACTTACATGATAAGTTGATAGACAAAGAACAAATATGAGAGAATATGGGAATAAACAACTTCCTCATAACCCAATTATCTCCTTAAGCAATAGCAGTACAGATGAGTTTCTCAAACTAACACAATTTCCCGGCTTCAAATTGTATATTACTACTCATAAATATACGAGGGTCATCCAATAAATAAAGTTAATCTATCTATCTATCTATCTATCTATCTATCTATCTATCTATCTATCTATCTACGAGAGTCATTCAATTGGGAGATTATATTAATAGAAGAAAAGTATTATTGTTTTTACAAAATTTGCTTTCCATAAATGTTAACTCTACAATTTTAAACTTAGTTTATTGTCAAAATGATTTTAATCGGACAAAAACAATTGATTTGAAGCAATTCGAAATAATAAGAAATCAAACAGAAGTATCCATACTTGAAAAGATGTCGGCCATCAAATTTATTTTGCCTGGGAATTTTGCCTGTAAAATTAACAAAATAAGCTGTGATGAGTACGTAAAATCATGTTTTAGCAAAAAAAAAAAAAAAACATTACGTATTAACTTAACATCTCTGAGCCTGAGTCGAAAAGACATTTCATCGAGTAGAAGCATAGAGACTATCCGATAAAGAAAAAAGTTCTGGTTGCACTGGTCAGTAAGGAATGGCGTGCTGACGGTCTTCCAGGATATGAAAAGAACAATCATTCATTAGCTTCTATGAAAAAGGTACGAGAGTAAACATAGCTTTCTAATACCAAATTCCCATTATGTATTGTATGATCCTCGTATATACACCCCTCAAATATTCTAATTAGTAAGACTCATCTTCCTTTATTCTAAAGAAGCTGAAACAATACTTCAATAGCGTGTCCTAGATATGACGCTAAAATAAATCTTATGATGAGGTTCTTGTCCTGGAGTTTGGGGAAAACGAATTATCCCGTTTTTATCATTATTTTAAGGTCAACTCTGACCTGAGAATCTCATTTAGGGGTCAAGTAGAACTTTTCTGTTATTTACTAAGAATTATTATAATTAATTATTTGAAACGTTACAGCTGTAGCCAATTTTTGATATGAGATAGGAATACTTGATTAATAGAAATACTAATGTCAAATAACAGTATTTGAAACAATTTATCAGTGTGCAAATAAATGATAAATATCAAATATAAATTTTAGTATTCTTTAGCAATACTTTAAAACATTTGACTGTGTTCAAACAAATGAACTCTAACTCGTTTACTGACTATCCACAGACAAATCACACACACACACACACACACACACACACACACACACATATATATATATATATATATATATATATTATCAGGTTTTAGCAATAAATAACCCAGAAGGTGTGACATACCCAAAGAACAAACGAATCAAGCGATAATTCTTCTGGAACTTTATGCAGAATAAACAGACTTTATTAGATTTAATGGATAATGGAACTCCCCAGCGTCAACATTCTATAACAAAAATTCGAATTCATAGAGGTACAAGTATAACCATTCCTCTTGAGTATATTTATTCAATTTAATTATTGGTTCAGTTTCCAGTAATGTTTGGCAATGAATAATACCTAATAATTTTTTTTTACAGAGTGTCACCTTGGTATCATAGGGTGTTGGCTGCATGCTAGCATGCGAATGGTGTTTGTGAAGAGTTTAAATCAAATAAGGATTCTGAAAATCCCAGCCCAAAGTGTTTTAAGTGAAAAACTAACCTCAATGTACCAATCAGTAAATTAGACATGTAAAGGGGAAGCATAAGGTGTCATTTTGAATAGTGATCGGCCCTAAATTGTCTGCTTTAAAAGTTATATTCAGGTTGAAAAAGCTGTTAGTATGACATACTATTATAAAAGAAAGTAATATCTTTTTCATGGGTTGCCCAGTCAGCTGGGGCTGTAGAATACACTGACTGCACCTCTGCAGAGGGGTAAGACCACCCCCTTTAACGAGTGTCCTGGATAAGACACTAAACAATCTGATGGTGAGGTGCCAGCAATGCTGGAGCTTTGGGGAATGCGGAGTACCCCTTTATTGCCATTGCTCCCAGGTCCACTCTGACCCGGAGTGGTAGCACCTGATAAGGGTCCTATCTATGGGTTAAATAGAATTAACAGCATACTTATGCTAAAATGAATTGTTTGAGTAAAACTGAATAGTTTGAAGTAGAAATGACTTTTACAATTAAACCGTACTTACATTTAAACTGCGTGCTTATGCTTAACTGAACTATTTGAAATAGAACTGTTTTTCGACATTAAAACTGTATTTACACTTAACTGAATTGTTACATATAACTGCTTGAATAGTTTGAAATAGAAATGTTGTTGACTATTAAACTGTGTACTTATGCTAAACTGAATTGTTTTAAATAGATTATTTACATAAAAATGGATTTGGCGTGAAATAACCTACAAAGGTTGATATACCATAAAACCCACCAAACTTCTTCATGGGAGGTCATTGTTTGTAAAAGTTCTTTCGCTCGAATAAATGGAACTTTTGATTAGTTTTGATGAAGTAGCTTTTGTTGAGGGAAAGAGGTTATTTACTAAAACCATTATTAGATACTTTCTTTTGTTTGGGGTGACCAGAGTCAGCCGGCGTAGCATAACGAAAAGACACTCCGCGTCACCATCGGTAAAATCAAGGATTCACGACGAAAAACTTTGTAAATGGACTTTTTTTCTTTTCCTTGTATTTAATAAACAGACTAAAACCTTATTCTTTTATCGTTCCTTTGAAATTGTTCTAGATCTGATCTAACCCTGTAAAGGAAGCTAAAGGCAAAAGTTATCACGTCACGCAAGGGACCTGATGTTCTTGTGTGTACACAACGAATTATTTTAGGCATTTACTGTCAAACTAAGACCTCAGCCCTCTTTTTATCTAGACTTTATTCTCAAACAAGGTTAACTTAAGGCTACGCTATCAGTTTTGATTAAATTAAATTCGTTACGATATAAAATCTAGATATTTTTGCCTTGAAAGAAAATTAATATTTCATTATTAAAATATTAGGAGAGCACTTATTTATCGGTGGATACAAATGACTTTCTCGTGTTCTTTTAATTCGTTAAATTTCCGTCCGTTCATTCGAACGTAAAAGTCTTTGCTTTCTTCGCTAGACTTGAACAAAACTTTCAGATTCCTTTTAGCTGGAGAGGTGTTTAAATCGGCTAAAATATATTTTCAACACAAGATCTGTTATCTAATCTTTAAGATTTATTTCCTTGTAACAGGATATTTATCTCTGTGATGCTCTTTCTTGTTAATCATTACGAGAGTCAATGATTCTCCTACTCCTTATAACTACTTAGACAATCAAATTTATCCCCAGGTATTGCATTTATTGGGACTTTATTGCATCTTAGGGGTTGGCCAATCTAAAAATATAGAAACTATTTTTAAAAAAAGAGTAATATTACCAATATAAGATGAAATATTTTTTTCAAAATAGTTATTACTCGGAAAGAGTTACAAGGCAATAACCTGATGTAAATAAAAGATACCACCAAACCGAGTAGCCCTTTAAATACGAATGAATATCCTAAAAGTTAATAAAATTGTTTCCATGTCTTTCATTTTTATAAAAAGCAATTGCTCTATCAGCAGAACTTAGGATACGTTGATTTTGCCCTTGAGCTGAGTGAGATTTATCAAAAAAAAAAAAAAAGAAAAAAGAAAAAAGAAAAAAGAACCAGGGCACTGAGTATGACACTAAATTGCAACTGGTGGTGAGGCTGCAGTTCTGGATGTCAGAGGAATGTGAAGTACCCATTCACAACTATTACTCTATGGTCTACATAGATGGGGTTATATCTTTGGAAGAAATGAATTTGTTCATGAGTTATTTGTATCAAAAATATTTGATATCCTATAACTGTGCAATAAAAAACATAAGAAACTACACACACATGTTAATATTAAAGTACAATGTACGTAATTGCCTATCCTTTAGACATAAAAATTCCAGATGGTTTAGCATGCTGTTAACTCCAACCATTCAAAGATGCAATCAATCGAATTATCAATACATCTGCTCTACGATATGTACGGTTAGTTTATCAGAAATGAAAATCTACAGACTCTTATTTATTTAAATATTGATAAAATAAAACAAACGCCGTTAAATTGATACAATAAAAATAAAACAAATATATTCACACTTAAATCGTTTGACCGAAGACGATATATTTGAAAAAGAAAAAGAGGAATCTCATCAAATTGATCAATAAAGTACAATTTGGAAAAAAAAATGTTTCGCACAGAAAGAGTCCTACATTAATGTTTTACTCTTTTCGATTTGAACAAAATTGCGCACGTATTCATTAAATAGCAATGACTATTTATATCAACCTTTATCCTTTAAAGGTGCACGTCTTCGTTAGTCTTTCTTGTTACCCAGATTTATTGCCCTGCTTTGGTAGTTTGCTGTAACAGATCGAGCAGTTCATCATCTGTCACAATTTCTGGTTGCAGAGATGTTCTCACTTTTTCTACGCGGTAATGATTTAAGACAAAAACATTTGGAGAGGAGTCCAAAAATTTAGGTAAAAGAAAAAATATATAAATTCGTTTTGTTGTGAATATTTTCAGTTAATCTCGAAGATATTCTTTTGGATCAAATCAAATTGTGTTTTTTTAACAATTTATTTTTGATCTTTGCGTCAGGATTTAACGACGTTGTAACTCAACTTAAAAAAAACAAAACAATTATATGTCCTGTTGCTGAGTAAAAACTTAGTTTTGTAATATTTCAGTGTTATGATTAAGGCAAAATAATTAACTATCTATGAAACTTACACGAATACTGAAGGCGCCAAAAGGTACCACATGGGTTGAAATTCCAAGGAAGCAAGAAGAGCTGGCCGTCAAATGCAATTTCAATACTCCTCTAGTGCAAATGTTCAATTAGCTAAAAACTATTCAAGACAACCCCGATATATATATATATATATATATATATATATATATATATATATATATATATATATATATATATATATATTAGCTTAGTCCTCTTTGAAATCGATGAAAAAATGGGATAGGAATATTAATGACTATCATTTAAAACATAATTTACCATGCTTTCATATTACAATTCATTTTGTTTCATTTCTGGGCTTTGATGGAAGTTGCAAGGACAAATACGAGATGAAGAGACAGCGACGAGTTCGCGTAAAAAAAGTCAAATAAGTGGTCACAAAAAATAACAATTACTTTACAACTAGTGTTTCAACCTCTCTCAAAGCCGGTTTCAAGTCTGGGAAGGTGTGACTCAGTGGCGTATTTGTTTAACGTGCGGAATCATATTTAGCGGGTTCGAATTCCAGTTGTATATTTAGCGGGTTCGAATTCCAGTTATAGTATTTACTTTTGGAATAATCCCCTTGGTAAAGACATGACCGCCCTTATCCTCCCAGGTATGGGTTAAACAGTACCTCTAATGGTCCTGTATTTTGATTAAAATGGTATTAAATAATCAAGGGTTAATATGCAATTAAACCCAAACACCAGAACGAGTCAGGAAGATGAGGATTATTATTTCATGCTAGATGAAGGAATTTGTAAATCGTATATCACCTCTAATGGGAGGTGCGGTTTCATTAGCTTAAAAAATATAACCTGTTCCCTGTTCTTCCACAGTTTATTATTTACCGTTTTAAAAATATTATCTTACGGGTTCTCCAGTGATTGACTCTTGTCATTGGTCTCTCAACAGGGCACCAAATTTATTGATGGTTGGACGAAACCACTACATTACACTTTTCTCTTATCTTGCTCTATTATCGAATCTAATATAATGCCGTATCTAGTAAGTTAGCGACCATAGTCGAGGGTGACCCGAAGGCTCCCTTTTCGATAGCTACTACACCAAGGTGTAGGGGAGGGCGCTACTCCATTCCCAGGATTGCTCCACTTTACCCTTGAACCGTACCTTATAATGCTGAGTGTTAAGCAAGGTGGTATCAAGTTCCATTTTTAAAGTCTTTTGGTATGACTCGACCTGGGATTGAACCCAGGTCTCCCGCGCCATTGGCGAACACTCTTGCCGTATCTACCAACACTTAATATATTTGCTAATAATTATAAAAACCGTTCGGAAATTGATGCCATAGACAAAAGAATATTTCGAGGAACAATATAAGAATAATCTGGCAATTTTTCCTTTTCTCGTTCACATAATTAAGACACTTCTATGCAACATTTTAGAATGAGTTAGGGTCATATCTGGAAAATGTTCACCAATATTCTTCTAGAGTTAGTTGACCCCCAAATTCTTAGGAAGAAATAATTTGGAGGCCAGTAAAGCACGAAGAGTTTCCATGGCCACAATTTGCAAGGGATGTTATCCCCATTTGCTTTATTTTCTAAACTGTTAATTTGAGTCATAAACTATAACAGGTTTTTTAAAATCAGGTTGTTAGTACGCTTTTGAAACTTCTAATATTTTGAACGCAAAAGAAAATTACTTAATTAAAAAGGGCTTTCATAAGTCATTCTTCTTTCAGAAGTGAAAGACCGTGCATCACAATTTAATCTATGATTTCACGCTTCTAAATTAGAGGAACTGAAAGTGCATATTCTACATGTAAAGTTGTATAAGTTTAAGAATAACACAATCGGTACAGAAAGAGCTAGGGAAGTTTGTAGTGTTTATAGCCAAGTTATCACGAGTGATCGCCAAGTCTGAAACTGTTTTTTATTCTTGTGTGAGTTGAAACAGAACGAGGACGCTCATCAAACCTCAGACAAGATGCTTTAAAAGAATTGGTGGAAGGCAATCTGGGCAACAGTACTCGAGGATTATTAATTGCCCTCTATTCAAGCCAATCTACTATTTGCTGCCAAGAAAAAAAAAAGAAAAGTGAACAAGCTCGGCGTTTGGCTTCCTCATACGTTTATTAAGAAGAATAAGGAAGATTGCATATCTATGATTAAGAATCTTCTTCCAAGAAATAGAAATAGCTTGTTTCACTGAAATATCATTTCACGATAAAGAAATTAGATCTTTTTTATAGAGTTTTACGGAAAAGGCAATGTTTTGACACAAATAAATCCCTGCATCCTATACCAAAGCGGAGTTTTATGGAAAACTATGCTATATGTATGGTTGCATCACCATGGTATTATTGATTTTAAGTTTACGACGACAATCATATACTTATATTCTCACAAGATGATTGGTATGTATGAAAATCTTCCAAGTAGGACTCTCCATGGGGTAAAGGCTAAAGTCCTGAACTGCCGCTTTGAAGTAAGAGAGTTCGAACTCAAGGCGTTTTATTACGTTCATCTCAGACTAATAGACTTGGAAAAAGAGCAACCCCACTTTTTTATATCCCCCTAGATATAGGTTAAATAGTGTTATATCTGTTTTTTTCTGCAGGTGTGTCTTCTGCCTTAAATAAGCCATGAAGACTGATATGCCATTTAAACAGAAGCTAAACTAAAATCTCCCGAGACATCGTAACTCATTCGTAAATAAGAAAAAGTTGGTGCCTTTCTTTGAATATGTAAGACAACATTCGACAGGATTAGGCAGGAAAGAATTTTGGATTTTCACTGGTCTATTCTGCCGTGTCCATCGTATTCATCAGGGCTTCACCAACTGCTTTTAATGTAATTCGGTTTGCACAGAAACATCAGCATAACAACAATTTTCACAAGATCATCTAATGAAAACATTTCTAGAAAACAACTTGAGCTCAAAAGCAAATGAATTTCACTTGAGAGGATCAATTTGAAATTAGATTAATGGCCAGAGATAGTTCAAAATAATGGCAATATACTATTTGTTATTTGCCCGAACTTCTGAGATGAAGGTTGATGAATTTCATTTGATTAAATGTTTGTATAAGTTTAAGAATAACACAATCGATTCAAAAAGAACTAGGGAAGTTTGTAGTGTTTATAGCCAAGTTATCGCCAAGTCTGAAACTGTTTTTCATTCTTTTGTGAGTTGAAACAGAACGAGTACGCTCATCAAACCTCAGACAAGATGCTTTAAAAGAATTGTTTGTGATACATTGTAATACTTGGAACTGTTTAACTGTGTGCAAAGAAATGAATAATATTGAACAGAATTATTAAGGTTAAAGAGCAATCCTTGAAATATTTTAACTGTGTGCCTAAACTGAAATATTAGTTATACATAAGTGTACTTGGAAATATGTCAGTGTGCAAATGAATGATGTATTGAATGGTATAATTAGTGTTGAATAGCACACTTCATTGTGTGCAAACAAATGATTAATACTGAGTTAGAATTATAAGGGTTAGATAGCAATAATTGAAACCATTAATCTGTGTGGAAACCTAAGCAAATAGTTCTGACTCATTTAGTAATAAAATTACCATCGAACTTTTGACTTACAAATCATATATATGCGTATCCATTTAAAAGTGTACAAACAAATTACTGATATTTCATTGTTACTGTTACATAGCAATACTTGATATTATTTAACTGTGTACAAGGTGAAGTATCCACATCTAAAAACAGGATTTGGCATTAAATAACCAAACATGATTGATATGTCATAAAACCCAAACAAACCAAACCAAAACAACTTGCAATAATTTAACACAACATGTTTAATAGGAGTTGCAGTCCAACTGACTATTTCTCAATAACTCTTCATCAAAGCCATGCAAGTTAACACAATACAGTCATATTTAATAGGAGTTCCAATTCGGCCAACTATTCCTCAATGACACAGTAACCAAACCATGCAGTATAGATTTTATTTAAATTCTAATTACTATTTTTTTTTTTTTTTTGCAAGTACTATTGCTGTCCTTACAATATAGTGTTCTGGGCATTTTACAAGCATGTTGGGACAGCCATTTTGCGTGGTAGCTTCTTTGAGAATTTTTTTTTTTTTTGCATTAGTGACCCAACAAAAGAAAGCCTTAATGACCAGTTTGGTGTGTAAAATTAATAAATGTAAATCACTGATATCATGACGTTGATTCATGGTTTTATTTAACAGGTTGTTAGGATCGCTACAGCAAACATGTAGCGGGCTGGATGTTTGCTAGTTGCCACGGGAAATAATAATGTAAAATCCAGTCATTTATTTAATGACACGGAAAGAAAACACTTCTTAGAGATCCAGATACGAAAGTTAATTTTTCTTAAGTGAGAAGCATTGTTTTGTACGGACCACATCGTTATATCAGAAAGTTTCTGTTCGTTATTTCGTTTAGTTTTACTTTTTTTTGGGGGGGGATTTTCTTGCCCCTCATTAAGCCCCCAATCTACCTGTTAGCGTACGGTCAAGTCACACCAAAATAATAAGCAAAGTTAGGCAGCGGTAATACCGCTTTGAACTAAGATTACTGACTACTTAGGCAACAGTAGTATATACTGTAAGGAAAATAAGACCTGTTAGCCATATCTAAGCAAAGCCTGGTAAAAAAAAAAAACGTTAACATTTGATCCACTCAAATCTTAACAAAATATTTCAGTCAATCTTATACACTGGAAAATTTCAGCATTTATGTTTTACCTTTTCACTCTCAATTTCACTCTCGAATTTTATGTTTATTTTAAAGTTGAAGGATGTTACAAAACACAAATGCGCTTATCTGAAGCCTGTTGAAGTTTTGTTGTTTTTTTATAATTTATATACATTTTTCTTATACATTTAGAAACTAGTCATTGGGTGTTTTGATATTTCAAAACATACCAAAAAAAAAACTTTGATTGTGAAATAGTTTACTGTGATTTCTCCGCTGACGGACTGTTTCATGAATAGATCCACAAGCCAACTACTGTGTATGCTATAAAATTACTAGAGGCCAACAATATCTTACTGAAGTATATTTTAGGTAATAATATATAAAGAAATACAGACATCTCTTACAAGACAGTGTCATGCATATATAAAGGACAATTCCTATAAAAAAAAGCTAGTCGTACAAAAAAGAAAACAAGTTATATCATCATGTTGCTACTCAACATTTATCCTTCCTGTGCCATGATAATGCGCAATGGAAGTCTTTACATATTCATTAATCGCCTAGACGATGTGATTGATGGAAAACTGTTAACTAGACCAGATGCATCAAGTCAATAATGATCCCACGTATTCCCAGCTATCGGTGACAAACTGTTTCTCTTTGTCTTGCAACGGAGACAGTTTCCACTTCGATTTTGCTTTTAAATGACTACAATCACATCACAGCGACAAACTCTGTCTCAGATCAGTGTCTCGAAAAAAATTGATTTTTCTCAAGCCCTACATTGCGTGTCCAAAATTGGAGACACTGAATGGCCGCTAAAAATCAAAGAAAAAGCGGAACGACTGATGTTATATATATATATATATATAATGGAAGACAGAGTAAAATGCACTACCCAGTTTTATGTTGAAGTATTGTATCTCATAGTTGAAATTCTCGTGATATAGACTTACAGTTTATGTATTTTTACTGTATTTTACAGATTGATAATGTGTGAACTTTAGGAGTAGAGATTTGTTTTACTTTATTCTATAATATAAAAAACATAAATCTCTTAATTTTATTTCACATAAAGCACTGTATTTTATTAATTCAAACCCGGCAAACTAAGAACCAGAAGTTATAGCACATTTTAACTGATTTCCCTGTTAATAATAACATGATATAACTTTCTCGTGAATATATATATATATATATATATATATATATATATATATATATATATATCCTAATTAGTAGAGTGTTCTTCAATGTTCCGGGAGACCAGAGTTAATCTCAGGTCGAGTCATACCAAAGACGCAAAAAGGTACTTGGTGCGGCCTTGCTTAACACTCAGCATTATGAGGTGCTGTTCAAGGGTAAAGTGAAGCAGTATAGGGGATGGAGAAGTGCCGTCCTTAACATCTCGGGGTAGTAGCTATGGAAAAGGGAGCCTTCGGTTTACTATCGACTAAGGTCGCTGACTATATATATATATATATATATATATATATATATATATATATATATATATATATCTGTAAACTTAATTACATTGAACTCTCTACAAGGAAAATTTAAATGTTCAGCTCTTGAATGATTTTCTTGTCCTGAAGGAATTTCTCCCAACTCTGGTTTAACTGGACCGAATACTACTATACACACACACATATATATATATATATATATATATATATATATATATATATATATATAAATTGAGAAAAGTTAGATATTTTTGGTAGAGCTGATAAGATGATGAAAAATAAATCAAAAGTCGATATGCTACAAACGGACACAAAAGATTCAGTTCACAATATTTCGTTCTTTTTTTTTTGACAGACTGTTAAAAAAGTAAATGACGATCGAAATACCCTTTTTTTTCCACGTGTTAGATCTTAAACACACTTTTAATTTTTCCCAAGTCACTCTAATTAAACCCATATGTGGCAAAAAATTACGCAGGTAGTTAAAACCTGCAGTCATTTCTGTAAGCTAAAAAAAAAGACCTGGATTTTACCGGAATTCACCCTATTTAGCAAACATCATCCTACGTGAAAAAAAATATGAATATAGAAAATTCATTTTTTTCAAAAAAAGCAAGATAATATTTTTCTTGTACAGTGCTTCCATATTTCTTTCTCTTTAGTGCCTCCAATCTTTTTTTTTATATTTCAATTAGATATTCGAGTGGAGTCAAACATTTTTAACGAAACCGGATATGCCTAAACCTCCACCTCCATCACGCCATTATACATTTCTCTTTTTACTTCCCTTCCATTCCCCCTTCAAAAACCTCCCTCTTCCTCATTATATTTCACTCTTTGTCATTGAAATTAAGTCAAAACGAGTAACCCCATACCACCATCAATCGTAGATCTATTCCCAACCCTTTCTTTTCTGTCTTTTGTCTTTAGTCCCTACCCACTTTCATAATCACATTTATACATTGTTATCTATTTCCTCTTTTTGCTAAACTTCACAAAAAGCTATTTTTCTCAGTAAGAAAAAAAATCTGTCATTAAAAAAGAACGAAATATTCTGAGTTGAATCAGGAGTCTGCGTTTTTAGTACATCCACTTTTCCATTTATTTTTCATTTTATATATATATATATATATATATATATATATATATATATATATGAGGAATATTCAAAAAGTTCTAAACCTCACCCAGAAAGACGAACCATGACTGAACATTTCATTCTGGTGACATGCGAGTTGTTTTATAAAACGAAAAAACGTATTCCAGATTTCTGTGCTAATTTCAGAGAAATTAAAATCCATACAAAGTGATAAGTGTACGACGAATAGTCTCAAGTCTGGTTGAGACTTATAACATTTCAACAATCAGACATATGCATTTATCGAGAGAGAGAGAGAGAGAGAGAGAGAGAGAGAGAGGAAGAAAGAGAGAGTGAGAGAGCGGGCAATGCAGAGATAGATCCTTTTTAGAGGAAGTTTTTGTGATAGTATATTTTAAATATAGATTTCATGTTTGCTGTAAATAAGTTAAGCGTTTTCATGCAAAAGTTGTGACTCCCTTTTAAAATCCATTTGTATTATCTGATTGATTTGCTAGTACGTCGAAGAGAAGTATCTTTAATAAGTTCCCCATTTTTTTTCTGCAGAGATAAAAAGACGGCATGAAGCGAATGTTTGTATTTGAACAAAATTTTAAGATTTTTTTTTCCTGGAACTTAAGTCTTTTCAATAAAAAAAAATTATCCTGTCACTCTATTCTTTTGAGTTTATTATACTACATTTTATCTAGTGGTGAGTTTTCAGTTCTGGAAAATAGGAAGTGTACAGTCACACTTTCCTTGATATTGCTCATAAGTCCGCTCTGACACGAAATGGAATTACTTGCTGAGGCCTCATATATATATGAAATCGATCTGTTTGGGCTCGTATTAAAATAAACTTGATCGACATTAAAACATTGGAATTTGTATTTCGATAACACTGTTACAACCGGCAGGATTTAACACAACGTCAACGTTTAATCGGGGTAAGTATGCTTTGAATTACAAGTTTTCCATTTTTTAGGCTTATTTCTTCTCAAAAGCAAGAGAAATCAGGCTGGTCTACTATTTACCGAAAATTAAAACAGCCTCATCAAGGTTTTAACTCTTTCGCTGAGATGAAATTTTTCAGAGTTTTCATTCTCTTAGACAGATTGCCTATTCAAGGATAAAGGGTCATGCTTACTCTATTATTTAGTGTGAAGTGAAACAGCCTCGTCGAGGTTTTAGACTAGAGCCGTCGATTCAATTTCCTGCAACCATGACTATAACATTCTTCTTCTTCTTCTTCTTCTTCTTCTTCTTCTTCTTCTTCTTCTTCTTCTTCTTCTTACTAAGCACGGTGAAAGAATGAACCTCACCACAACATGCCAAAATCAACAAACCACCACTTCAACTGAAACTGCAAATACTATTGACGATGCATCATAACTGCTAATTTTCATTGCGCTTCTGGTTATAAGGGCAACTCCATAAACAATCTAACTCATTTATCCAGTAGTAGCCAGCCTATCCTGAATATCTAACACTTCTCACATCATCTCCCAAATGGCAATCCTTTCTCCTCGAGCTAATTACCTCAGCCAAGACGAATCTTGCACTCCCACAGATTTACCTTATTCATTCACTAAAATTGAATTCTATTTTCTCATCTCTGATCGATGAAGATTTGTAACTTTGACCTCTTTATTAAAACATTCACATTTTTCCTAGGCAACACAATAAATCCCATTTCATGGGCCACTCTAAACTGACCCGATAATGCCTTTTGACTTTTACGTTCATTGTTAATTCTATGTTATATTTTCCAGCTTTGTTTTTGGAACAACATTAGATTTTCAATAACATTGTTGAACACCTTGTTGTCCTGGATACTAACTTATACCTCATTAGCTCTCATATTATGAGTGTGTGTGTATGTGTATATATGTCAGTGAGTGTGTGTGTGTGTCAGTGAGCATATGTGTTAGTGTATGTGTCATAGAGAGAGTGAGATAGAGAGAAGAAGTCTGTGTGTTTCAATGAGGGTATGTGTGTCAGTGTGTGCGTGTCAGAGAGAGAGAGAGAGAGAGAGAGAGAGAGAGAGAGAGAGAGAGAGAGAGAGAGAGAGAGAGAGAGAGAGAGACTATCTGTTTGTGTCAGTGAGGGTATGTATATCAGTGTATGTGTGTCAGAGAGAGAAAAAGAGAGAATAAGAGGAGTGTCTGTGTCTCTCAGCAACAGTATGTGTGTCAGTGTATGTGTGTCGGAGAGAGAGAGAGAGAGAGAGAGAGAGAGAGAGAGAGAGATAGAGAGAGAGAGAGTACATGTGTGTATGTCATTGTGTTTGTGTCTGTCTCTTTGACGGCATTCGACTGATGTTGTTTAAGCCGGCTCTTCTCGTGTATTCATATGTGAAGTTCCTCGGGGATTGATGTCTGTTGGGGATCTTCAGTCAAACTATCGCAAAGAGTTTGATTTCAGGGTTTTCTTTCTATACCTTTTCCAGTTCCTAATGGGAGTAGTTCAGTTCAAAATGGGAATAGTTCAGTTCAAAATGGGAATAGTTCAGTTCAAAATGGCAGACCCCCACATATGGATGTGCAAGAGTGGGACGACCAGCACGAACATACATACAGCAACTATGTGAGGACACAGGATGTAACCCTGAAGACCTGCCGGAGGCGATGAATGATAGGGAGAAATGGCGAGAGAGGGTCAAGGATATCCGCGCTGGCGGCGCGACATGATGATGATTATAAGTATAGATATAAAAAAAAAGCTGCAAAGAGACAATGTGGGGGCCCTGTTGTGATGGTTGTTGACAATGCCCTATTTCTCTCAAATATTGAAGAAGTTTTTAGTGAAGAAGAATTTCTAGGATGTGAAGTGCTTAGGTTGGGACCATAATGTCCAATGTTTAATCCTATTGAACAAGTATGGTCTTTAATCAAAGCTTACGTCAAGCAGGAATTGGCTGATAAAATTGTGAGTATTCTGGCTATGGAGAGAAGAGATGGCTTGTCAATTACTGAACAAAGGGCAAGAGCATTGACTTCATTAATTGAGGAAGAATTGGGAAGGGTTACACCAGAAGTATGCAATCGTTTCATAGCTGGAATTCAATCTGAAAATTCCTGCAGCTGTAGCATTAGAAGGTGTTGTGTTCTAATAAATGACTTGAAGAGTTTTTTTTTTATATTATAAAATGTTAACAATTTTATTGCTAAAATAATTTATAGAATATCTTTTATATTTATACTCATAATAATTTTTCCATTTTGAACTGAACTACTCCCATTTTGAACTGAACTACTCCCATTTTGAACTGAACTACTCCCATTTTGAACTGGAAAAGGTATAATTGTCGAGTTGCCACACCTAATTTAAAGAACCTAGTCGCTCCTATTATTTACACATAGCTTGTATAGTTGGGTGCATTCCTTTCCAAAAGGTATTATTGCCATTTGAAATACAAACATCCTCGTACAGGATTCCATGACATCGTGCTTAAACCATACGACGATAACCGTTACACCACAAGTGACTCTTTTCTACTCTCATATTGCTGCAAATGAATTTCAGAATACGATATCAACACTCATATCAGTTTTATTTTTATTTTTTTTCTTTCTATAATAGTTTGTATCTTGTTTCTAACATAGATTTTCGTCAAAATTAGAAAAGTTTATGGCGTAGGTTATGTGAATGACTAAACGTGTCAAAAGTGGTTTGCGAAACTTTGGACATTATATTCTTCACTTAATGATGGTAATTACCAGGTAGGGTAATCAACATTGATAAGATCAGATAATATAATACTTAGGAATGATTGATTTTCTATAACAGGGAAAACCTTAAGTATTGATGATATCGAGATCTAGCCATGAATTTTATTTACACCATCTTTGTTGTTTTGATGTATAGTTTCAAAATTAGTAAAGAAAAAAAACTTGCTCCGCTGCATTCACTTAAATCTCTGAAGTTAACATGTGTAAAAAAAAAACATATGGCAGATGAGGAAAATGGATGTTTACAACAAATTGGAACGCTCTAGATCGGGTGTTGGTTAGAAATTTTGAATGAGTACTGACTGTGATTAGGAGAATTATAGATCAAAAGACGGTACTGTCGTGCATATGGCAGAAGTCCCTGCTTTGAACAATACAGTTACGAAACACATCCACACACACACGCACATAATTACTTAAAAAAGGTGAAACATCCCATCAGATAATACTAAATTGCGTGTTTCTAAGGTAATCAGCGAACATTTTTTTATCGAAGTTATTCATTTGTTGCAACTGCAACATATTTCTAATAAATATAATCATTTATTTTGTCCATTGAAACATCGGGTCATTCGGTACAGGAACTAAAGGGTTATTAAAGGGACTGAAGAACGTGGAAGTTTGAGGACGAGTAGGGACAATCCAAACTACAGCATTGTTGAGAACGGCCAGAATACTGAGAAGAGTCTTGGAGACTTGAGGAAAATTGCTCTCACTCAAACTCCACTGAAAGACTATTAGCTAACGCTGATATGAAAAACTCTCAAGGAGTAAATAATAATGTATCACATAATAATTGAATGCAGTAATTTACTGCAAAAGCCTATAAACTAGACACGACTGGATGGGTAAGGTAAATCACTGGGAATTGTGCAAGATGTTTAAATTTGACCATCTGAACAAATGGTAAATGCACAACCCTGAATCCGTCCAAGAAATGCAAGAACTTCTCAGATATTTTAAGATATAAAGGGATTATCTAATCACAACCAGACAACCAGTTTGGCTTATAGTCAATAACGACAACAAAAAAAAAAAGAACCTGCTGAATTGTTGAATTTACCGTTTCGGCTGACCACAGGGTAAAACTGAAAGAAAGCGAATACAGTGTACCTATACTTTGCCCGAGAACTGATATAAACTATGGAACATGAAAGTGAAAGTGATACCAATTTTAATCGGTACGGTCAGGACTGTCAACAAAGGTTTAGTACAGAGACTGGAGAACTTGGAAATAAGAGGACGAGTGGAGACCATCCATTCTATAGCATTGATAAGTTAGACCAGAATAATGATAATAGTTCTGGAGACTTGAGAGGACTTGCTGTTATCAGATTCCTGTGAAAAACCATCAGCAAACGCTGGTGTGAAAAACTCAGAAAAGAAAAAATAGTAATAATAATAATAATAACGATCACCTTATCCACATCAGAATTGTTAGCCTGATGCTTATTGACAAAAAAGTTGAAATTTACTGGATTTTGTCGTCCCAATGGACCACAGATTGAAAGTGAAGGAAGGCGAACATCTAAAAATAAAAAAATAACAGGGCTTTTTCAGAGAACTGAAAAACTGTGGAAGATTAAAGTGACGGTGATACCATTCATAATTTGAACACTGCAACAGTCTCTAAAAACCCGAAAAAGAAACTGGATTTAAAGAATTATTGAAACTCTCCCTCTCAGAGAGCAACAACAACAACAACAACAACAACAGCTACTACTACTAATACTAAGTATAATAATAATAATAATAATAATAATAATAATAATAATCAACACATTCTAAATGACAGCAAAAACTAGATCAACACATTCTAAATGAGAACAAAACCAGACGAAAAATTCTAGCTATGGCCTGGATTGACTACAAGAAGGCACGTGATATGGTTCCGCATAGCTGGATAATAAACAGCCTCAAAATGTACAAAATATCAAACGAAGCAATAAAACTCATCTTCAAAACTATGAAAACCTGGAGAGTGGAATTGACAGCAGGAGGAAGATTAGCTGAAGCAAAGATCCAAAGAAGGTATTTTCCAAGGGGATGCTCTATCACTCTTACTATTCATAATTGCCATGATGCCACATAACCACATACTCAGAAAATGCACAGCCGGATACAAACTTAGTAGATCACAGGAAAACGTTAATCATTTAATATACATGGACGACATCAAACTATCTGGAAAAAATGAAAAAGAACTAGAAACCCTAATACACACAGTTAGAATATACATTCGGGACATAGGAATGGAATTAGGTATAGAAAAGTGTGCAATGCTTGTAATGAAAGTGGCAAACGGCAGCTAACTGACGGAATGGAACTACCATACAAGGATAAGATAAAAACGCAAGCAGAAAACAAAACCTACAAATACTTGCGCATCTTGGAGGCTGACACTATCAAACAAGTGGAAATGAAAGACAAAATTCAGAAAGAATATCTCAGGAGAACTAGAAAACTACTCGAGACAAAACTCAAAAGCAGAAATCTTATCGAAGGAATAAATACCTGGGCTGTGCCTCTCGTTAGATATTCCGGGCCTTTTCTCAAGTGAACCAGAGACGAACTTAAGCAAATGGACCAAAGAACAAGAATACTAATGACAATGCATAAGGCCTTACATCCCAGACACGACGTTGACGGACTATGTTTCAAGAAAAAAAGGAGGAAGAGTACTTGCCAGCATTGAAGACAGCATTGACGTATCGATACAACGACTCAAGGACTATATACAAAAAGACGAAGGAGGACTCATTACAGCCACCAGAAACGATACTGAGAACTCAACGAACAACAGAATGATAATAACTAGGAAACAAAATGGGAAGGAAAACAACTCTATGGGTTGTTTAAACGACTAATAAACAATATCTCACACGACAAAACCTGGATATGGCTAAAAAAGGAAACTTTAAGAGAGACACCCTTTCTCTCCTAATAGCAGCACTAGTCAACACTGTAAGAACCAATCATTTCAAGGCGAGAATAGATAAGACTCAACAAAATAGCAAATGCAGGCTATGTGGTGACAGAGATGAAACCATCAATAACATAATAAGCTAATGCAGCAAATTAGCACAGAGAGAGTATAAAGCGACACACGACTGGGTCAGCAAGGTGATCTACTGGGACATTTGACAAACAAACAAATGGTATATGCTCAACCCAGCAGCTGTCCTAGAAAATGCCACGCATAAACTCCTATGGGACTTTAACATTCAAATGGATCACCTAATTCTGGCCAGAAGACCAGACTTAATAATAATCAACAAAAAAAGAGGACTTGCAAAATATTCGATTTTGCTGTCCCGGCTGACCACAGAATAAAACTGAAAGAATGTGAAAAGAAGGATAACTACCTCGACCTTGTTAGGGAATTGAAAAAAAATGTGGAACATGCAGGTGACAATTATACCAATTGTAATTGGTGCGTTTGGAGCAGTAACTAAAGGATTACTTAAGGGACTGGAGGACTTGGAAATTAGCGGACGAGAGGAGACCATCCAAATGACAGCATTATTGAGAACGGTCAGAATACTGAGAAGAGTCCTGGAAACTTGAGGCGACTTGCTGTCACTCAGACTCCAGTGAAAAGCTTTAACGAGTGAATGATAACAATAACAATAAATTCTTGTGCAATTTGCGGAAAAAAGATAACATAAGAAATCTACTACAAAAAGGATGAATGGCTGTTAAAAATGAAGAACACATCACAAAACATCGAAGAAGAACCGGAATCTGACAAATATATTGAATCCTTTAGAGGAATATCCAAAACAAAAACACCTGAACACGTCAGCCAAGAATAGGAACAATGAGATCAGGTGAAAGCAATTTACGGCTGTTTAGCATAATAAAGGCAGAAAGAAATCAAGCATTCATTTGCATTATATAAGTAAGTAAAGTTGGCGACCATAGTCGAGGGTGATCCGAAGGCTCCCTTTTCGATAGCTTACTACACCAAGGTGTAGGGGAGGGCGTTACTCCTTTCCCAGGATTGCTCCACTTTACCCTTGATCCGTACCTTATAATGCTGAGTGTTAAGCAAGGAGGCATCAAGTACCATTTTTTGAGTCTTTGGTATGACTCGACCTGGGATTGAACCCAGGTCTCCCGGGCCATTGGCGAACACTCTAACCGCTAGGCCAATGTCCGGTACAAATGCATCATATACATTTACACAATTATGGATGACAAACGAAAAGATTATCCTGATCCATAAAGATATTTGGGAATCAAAATATCATATTGAAAACTTTAACATACAACAAATTAGATGCGAAACAATTAAAACTAAATTAATGAAAAATGATAATAATTTAAACAACAGGGAAATCAGAAAAGTAAATAAGAATTAGTTTTAATGGTACATTAAAAGTTGGAAATCACATAATGTCTATTGTATCGAGGGCAAATAGAATAATTGGCTGAATGTTTAAAAATGTTATTGCTAAGGACATATTTTTTAGATATGTAAAATCCAAATAAAACCTAAGATAGAATACTCAGACCTGGGATTCAGTGTCGTTAAATTGAAATTAAAGGGAATAAAAAATATAAGCAGCAAGAATAATAAAAAGAGGAAACTATTTCAGTTATGTGAAGGGATTTAATAAATAAGGATCATCAATTTTACAAGAAAAACTATAGGTGATCTAATTGAAACGTCCAAAATAATGTAATTTATAATCATGGTTGAAACTATTCTTGTATTACTTCTCAAATTGATAATTTATAATCAATTCAGGTTTCAAAAACTAAATCTATTAACCAAAAGTTTTTCATGCATATATATATATATATATATACACACGCACACAGACACAGACATATATATATATATATATATATATATATGCAGTTCTAGATTAAAAATGTCTGTGTGGTAAATGATATCCACTGAAAATTATACAATAGATCAAATTTTTACTAATTATTATACGTCTAAACGAGTATAAATCAGGAAGATGATACGCATATAATTCTCAGAAATTTTGAGATGCGAACGGATCACCTAATCCTGGCCTGAAGACCAGATAAAATAATGCTTAACAGGAAATGAAGAACTTACTAACTCGTTTATTTTGCCGTTTCGGTGTATCACCTTGAGAAAATAAAGTAAAAATAAAGAACAATATTTAAATCTTGATAGATAACTAAAACAATGTGGAATATGAAATCGGTGGTAATACAAATTTGGAACGTTCCTCAGAGGCCAGCAAAAAGAATGGAGGAAGCAGAAAACAGAGAAAAAATCAAGATCATCTGGGCCCGAAAAAAATATTGGAACATGAAGTCACAGGTAATACTAGTTTGAACGGTCCGCTAAAGCCTAGACAAAGAATGAAGGAATCAGAAATCAGAGAAGCAATCGAGATCATGTAGGCCTCAGTATTGATACGATCGTCTAGCCTACTCAGAAGAGTACTGAAAATCTGAAGAGAGTTGCTCATTCTTGCTGTGACGCTGGTATGAAAAACTTGCATATCTACTTATAAGATTTGGTATCGATAAATGCACAATGGATGAAGTGAATAAAGAATGTTGAGAAAACAAGAAGATATAGAACTGGCAAAACAGGAAACTATCAGAATTCTCGAAAAGAAAAGCTTCCTGCAAATGTTCTTCTGCGAGGTTAGTTTTATTATTATGTGAAACTATGTGGGTGGTACGCCAGGCAGACGATCCCTTTGTCTGTTTTGTCGCGAAACCAAACAAAGGCCTGAGCTCGAGATCACTGGCAAGACCAGAAGTGGGGGAGAAAAGACCAGTTGGCAAAGGAGCCCAGAGAGGGTGAGTTGGCGAAGGGAGACGTAGAGTGGCAGTCGACAACGGTCCGTAGAAGGACTCAGTGAGGAAGACGGTCAAAAATGATTAGGCATTCCTAGTGGCTTTGTAGGAGTTTTGCAAAAATATACGCCCGCGATAGTCTACAAAATTCACGAAAAGCTCTATAAAAAAGTGTCACCAAACTACCCTTCTTGCACTTGGAGCTAACCGAAGTCCATATTGTTCGTGTGTTCTTTTTCTCCCACTCACTCGATTGTATTACTTGTGGCCGCAAAGAAATGTGTGATGCCCCACTGGATGAATCACGGGCCATGAATAGTATTGGTTTTAAGAAGTTGATGTATACGGGACGGTCGAAGGGGCATTATCACAATTAAATGACCCAAGAAGTTTTATTTATCATTAAACAAATCAACCAAACCAAATCAATCAGGCAGTTAAAAAATAGAATGATTATTTGCATTGAGGATTGTGAGTCAGTAATTCATGAAATTTAAAAATTCGCGAAAAATAGTAAAGGAAGACTAATTACGTTGTAAAATAAAATATCATGCATGGAAAACAGCAATATGTAGACAAAAGCAATATGAAACGGATTGCAATGAGGAAATTGAAAAAGTTAAAATGAATCGCTAGAATTGCCAGAGAAAATAACATTATAAGAACCAGTTTTGTAAAAGCTAGAATTGATCAGACTCAGAGAAATAATAAGGTTATATTATGTGGAAAGAGATGACACGGTCATCGACAAGATGATCGAAAACAGCAAACAGGCACGGGCGGATCCTAAGAGGAACAATGACTGACTGAGGAAAGTGATCGACTGGGAATTTTGCCAGCGACTGACGTTTGACTATACTAAGAAAAATATATACAGAAAAGCGAACATGTTCTTAAAGACGTGACTCAACGTCCTTTGAGATACTATGATTAGAATGGACAAGTCAATCAAGACCAGACGATTATATTATTTCTAATGTAAAAAAAAAGAACAGGTTATGGTTAAATATAGGGTTTGTCACAGAACACGTAGTGAAATTAAAGAAACCAAAAAAACTTTTTTTATATACTGACTCTTACCATTGAAGTGGAAATATGTAGAATATGCGACAGTATAATAATAGTTAAAGAGCTGAGAATCAGGAAGACAGGCAAACTGGAGATCCCAAGTAAAGTCCTTGGGAGCGGAAAAAACTAGTTTTTACTTTGACTACAGAGAAGGCTATCGGCTGAGACTGATGAAATTAATTGAAAGAAAGAAAGAAAGAAAGAAATATAATAATATTTATAATATTAACAAACGAACCCTCGTTAGATATTCGGGGCCCTTTTTGCAGTTCATCAGAAAAGAACTTAACAAATGGACCAAAGAACAAGAAAATTAATGACCATACACAAGGCATTACATCTTAGGGATGACGTTGACAGACAGGCTATATGCATCAAGAAAACACGGAGGAAGAGGGCTTACCAGCATTGAAGACAGCGTTGACGCATCGGTACAATGGCTAAAATATTACATAGAAAAACATAAAGAGGAATGATTTCAGCCATCAGAAATTAGACTGACAACACGATGGACAAAAGAATGACAATAACTAGAAAACAAAAATGGGAAGAAAACAATTCTATGAGCCTTTTAAACGACTAATAAACAACATCTCACACAACAAAACCTAGACCTAGCTAAGAAAAAATAACCTTTAAGAGAGAAACAGAATCTCTCCAAATAGCAGCACAAAACAACGCCATAAGAACCAATCATATCAATGCGAGAATAGATAAGACGCAACAAAATAGTAAATGTAGGTTAAAAGGTGATAGATTGAAACCATAAATTACATAATAAGCGAATGCAGCAAATTAGCACAGAAGAAGTATTGGACTAAAAACAATTTTGTGGGCAAGGTAATCGACTGATAATTATATAAGAAATATAAATTTGACCATACGAACATAGGGTATATACACAAGCCTGAATATATCCTGGAGAACGAGATGCACACACTCCTCAGGGATTTTGAGATAAAAAAGAATCACCTCATATTGGCCAGAAGGCCAAGCCAAGTAATAATCATAAGACACCAAAGAACTTCCCGAATTGTGAACTTTGCTGGTCCGGCTGATCACAGAGTAAAATTTTTAAAAAGCGAAAAAAAAAAAGAAGTAGCTAGAGAATTGAAAAAAAACCTATGGAGAATAAAAGTGACTTTGAACCAAATGTAATTGATGCTCTTAGTAGAGTCACCAAATGATTGATACAAAGACTGGAGGACTTGGAAATAAGAGGACGCGTGGAAACCCTCCAAACCTTATTAAGTTTGACCAGAATTCTGCGAAGTGTCCTGCAGACATGAGGAGACTTACGGTCACTCAAATCCTAATGAGAAACTATCGGCTACCGCTTGAGTGAAGTAAGAATAATAATGAAAAAGACAAAGAACAAAAACTAAAGAATAACCATTTATAGAATTCAATCGTAGATTGAAAAAAGACACTTGTAACAAAGTTTTAAGATGGTACAAGTGTGAGTTTTCCAAAAAGCTAGGCGAAAAGTGTGAAATACATCTTGAAATATATTATTCACTATAGTTGATATCGGAAACTGAAAAGAGACTTATTTATACTCATGAAATGAACAATGTTTCAGACGAACGTATATACAATATATATATATATATATAGTTATGTGGATGGATATATAGTCTTTGAGAGACGGTACTGCAATTATATCAGCAAAATCTTGTACTGATTAATCTCCTCTTTTTTCTTGAATCTATTTTGTTTTTTATTGAATTTTCGAAAATTATGGGCCAAGTACGATCAACATAGCGATGAATATAAAATATATATTGCATAGCTCTAAGTCATGTTCTTGTTGGACAAAAACGTTAAAATCCACGTATATATATATATATATATATATAGCAAACGAGAAAGTTTAAATGAAAAGGTACTCGTTGTAATTAGAGCACAGCAAGTTTAAATCCTAAAAGGGTATAATTAGAAATACAGAAATACGAGAATTGCATAGTTTGACGTTTCGTACTGTGAGCACAATCAATCGGAAATTATAATTGCGCCCACACTCGACTGATGATTGTGTAACACATATGAAACTTCAAAATACAGACTTCTGGCGTTCGTGATTATATTCTTATGCTATATCTATATGGATACGGAGAAAGAGAGTGGACGAAAAAGAGTGAAAGTAAGATAGTGGAGAGAAATAGTCAGATTGCAAAGGAATATGTTTCCAGCTTCCGTTAGGTCTATTAATGGCATGTGATTTACCAGTTTATAAATATATTATAATAACTGCAACTCAAACATACTTAAATAGAATCTATTACCGACATGCATTTTAATACCTTATAAACTTCGAGCAATATAAGTAAAAAACGCATGAACATTTTAACTCCTTTATAGTAATTATTTTCCACACGGGAAAATCATCTTTGATATGTTTGTAAAATCAAATTTTTATGGTGGTCGAATACCTCTTGTCATAATATGTAACATTTTTCTTTCAGATTTTTTTCTTTTCTGTTTTTTTCTTGTTTCCTTTTTTTCCCTTTTTTTTTCTTTTTACTAGTCTGGTATAGCATAGTGATTAACTCGGTCATTTTCACTTGATTCCGAAGGCAGAAAAGAAAGACAAATATGATTCTTAAAAATCATAATTATTTCGGTTGTTACTTCTTAGAACCGGTCTCGTGAGAAAGACTAGAAGTGGCAATGGAAAAAAGTCAGCTTTTTATTGAAAAAGCAATAAAGTACTTGACTCTGTCTCTTTGAGTCTGGATCCCAACAGGATTTTCGAATGTAATTAAATCTTTAAAAACCCAGGTGAATATCTATAGCCAATCATTGAGAATCGATTCATTCTATCTATTTCCCACAGTTTTTTACGTTTGCTTCAATAGTAGTAAACCTTGTCATGCCACCTGCGCCTACGCAGATATCTGTCAAATCCCCTATCCAAAGTGCTGACGGTTGTTGTGTTCCATTACGTATCACAGATTTTTCTTGCTCAGTCGGAATGGATTTACATAATAACCATACTTGCCAAATTGTATTCGTATAAGATATAAATGAGGTAGCCTTATGAGAGATGGGTTGAACGATCGATATTTACTTAGATTTTCCAAAAATGAAAGCAATTCAGAACATTTATCCTCTGGTTATATCAGTAACGAGTTTTCGGAAACATCCACCTAAAAATCTCGGGTACATTTTCAGCGGCCATTAAAGACATACTTATATTTTTTTATCGTTTGAACAGAAGAATAAAAATAAATAAATCCATTTTTGCAATCAATTGGATAGGAAAAAAGTTATAAGAAATGTTTGAATTACATTAATATTCGCATTTTTTCTATTTTGACGTCTTTTAGCACGCTGTATCAATTTCTTTCATTTGCGAAAAAAGACGAGCTTATCTCGAATAATACCTGAAGATGGAATAAATTGCTAAATCTATTTTTCCGTTCTTTTTTTTTCCACTAAAAAAAGAGACATATGGTCGTTCATAAGTACGTACTGAATTCCTACAATTAAAATAAAGTGCGTATTCCAAGAATTTTATTTCTTTCTTTAAATCTATGTCCCACAACGATGTTTTTTCTTTGCTGAATAGTGAAAGAAACTTGCTTCATATTGGTTAGGGAAAGCAAACGTTGTCATTACTAGATTGAAGTTAGGTCGTGATCTTAAAAAAATCGATAAAATTTTAATGGCTTATTTCAAAGATATTCCAACTGGAAATAAATGTGTAACAACCTGATAAAGTGTTTCAGTTCATTCAATATAAAAAGAAAATAGTAGTATATCTACATTACAGGAAATGGTATATATATACAGTTAGGTACATGCAATGATTTTATCTCGACAGACTGGCCACTGTACTCCACCGACTGAAATTTTAGGGATTTATGGCGTACATAATTCTGATATTTATATTGTCATATTAGTGCCATGACCAGTAATGTCTGAAGTGATTTCGTTATACAATAGATGGGTGATCTATTATTGACTGGAAGTGTAATATTCAAATTAATTACGGAGCTGTAAAACCATAGAAAAACAAAATGGTTTCAATCGGTATGTTCGATATCTATTGAACTCGAGATCAATCTGAGACTACAGCTCTTATCAGATAGTCTCAGTCAGCTCAAGAGTGAGAAAAAAGTTATCTATTTGTGAAAGATGCTTACGACAAACAGTCAAAAATATCAATTTGTACTCTTACCATGAACCTGGACAGGTGATTAAACGATGGTTGCCGCTAAAAAAATGTATATACATATATATATATATACATGAAATTCTGAATGCATCGTCATTCCTCATCCCAGCAGAGAAAAACAACAGAAAACAACTAATATGAAGAAAGATAGAAACACAAAATACGAGGTTACCGAATAAAGAAGCAAAGTGAGAATATGACTGTCAGGCAATTACAGAGTATGGGCAATATAACTACATCGTAGAGAATGTATCTGGATGCTTATATATATATATATATATATATATATATATATATATATATATATATTTGATTAAACATTTGATACATTTTTGGTCTACATATTTTTGCTTTTGACCTTTCACGCTGCCGTATCGAAATTATGATATCCAGCGTAAATTCGTTAATAAACATTCCATAGATAAATACAAAAATATGTAAACAAAACTCTTTGTATGGTTTAATCAAATACGTTTTAACGAAAACATGCTGCCCAAACACGCACGCACGCACACAGCCATCGAAAGATAACCATGACCCACACTCAAACCACTTACACAAACCGCATCGCTCTTCGCGCGGGTAAAAAAGGGGCGCGTCCTGCTGAGGTTGGAGCCCTGGCCTCGGTGTTCGAAAAATCAGCTACAGAGCTCAAACAATCAAAACTACTAAAATGCAAGCAAACACTACAAATAGCCACATTTAACGTAAGAACCTTAAATAGAATAGGACAACTCCCAGAGCTAATCGCATCGGCCGAAGAACATAAAATAGACATAATATGCATACAAGAACACAGATACACACACACAGAAGATATCAAATATCACGAAACTAGCAATGGATGGTCGCTCGCCACTGTATCCGCATGGAAAAACTCTGTCAACGCCGCAGTGGGAGGGGTAGGATTGCTTATAGGACCTAGAGCACTAAAAACGCTTAATAGCATAGAGAAAATACAACCTAGAATGATGGTAGCTACATTTAACGGAAACCCCAGAGCAACAATCATCTCATGCTACAGCCCCACCAATGTTAGTGAAGAAAATGAAATAGTCACCTTCTACGATGAGTTATCCTCATTAGTGCGTAGCATCCCGAAACACAACATGTTAGTCATTGGCGGAGACATGAATGCACAAATCGGGAAAAACGGAAACAACAAATACAGCCTCCACAACACGTCAAATAGAAATGGACAACATCTAACAGATTTCATGATAGAAAATAGATTAGCATGCCTCAATACAAACTACCAAAAAAGAGAGGGCAAACTATGGACATACACGTACGCAAACAACACTAAAGCTCAGATAGACTACGTCCTTATAAACAAGAAATGGAAGAATAGTGCATTGAATTGCGAGGCATACTCCTCTTTTGAGGGTGTGTCCACCGATCACCGAATAGTCACAGCGAAAATACGGTTAAGCCTACGAAAAAACGACAAACGAACAGCGACCACCAAACACTATGACTGGGCCCTATTAAACAACAAAGATGTCAGAGATAAATACGTATTAGAATTGAGAAACAGATTCGAAACACTACAAGAAAAGACGGAAAAAAGTACACCAAACGACGAATACGAAAATTTTGTCAATGCACACCTTGAGGCAGCAGCAAAATGCATTCCAACAAAAATTAAAACTAAATATAGAGTCCCATGGGAAACCTTAGCGGTGAGAGAAAAACGTGCACTAGTGAAAACAGCCTCCAAAAACTATCGAAAAAACCCAACAAACACAAATGCCTTAAAACTAAAAACGGCACAATATCAATTAGCAGGCATATATATAAAGGAACAGACAGAATACATTCAAAATCAGATAGATAAGATCAGAGACTCGGTAGAAGATAGACAATCTAGAATTGCCTGGCAAACAATAAACGAAGTGAGCAGAAGAAAGAACACAACCAAAGCAAAACTTAAAGCAGCAAACCAACAAGAAAGAATAAAACTGTGGAAACAGCACTTCGAAAACTTACTTGGAAACCCACCAAAAATAACGCATGAACCAATCACCAGAATAATTAGCAAACAATTAGACATTAAACTTGGACCGTTCACACAAGGAGAACTCGACTCGGTTCTCAGAAAAATTAAAAATAGGAAAGCTGCAGGACTGGACGAAATTCCCCCGGAAGTATGGAAGACCAGACAATTCGACGACATACTGCTCCGACACTGCAACGCAGTATACAATCAAAATCCGATAGATAGATGGACGAAGGGATGCATACTCCCCTTCCCTAAAAAGGGAGACCTCGGATTAGCCAAAAACTACCGAGGCATAACACTTACATCCATAGCTGCCAAAATCTACAATGCCCTACTACGAAACCGCATAGAACCCAAAATCGACAACATACTTAGAAAAAACCAAAATGGCTTCCGAAGAAATAGATCTACGACCTCACAAATACTAACCATCCGCAGAATCCTTGAGGGTGTACGGGCAAAGAACCTACAAGCGACATTAATATTTGTCGACTTTACCAAGGCTTTCGACTCCATTCACAGAGGAAAGATGGAACAAATCCTACTAGCGTACGGCATACCTAAAGAAACCGTAGCGGCAATAACGATTCTCTATAGAAACACTAAAGTAAAAGTACGATCACCAGATGGAGACACAGAATACTTCGACATTGTAGCAGGAGTACTACAAGGGGACACGCTGGCTCCGTATCTCTTTATCATTTGTCTAGACTACGTACTTAGAACATCGATTGACAAAATCAAAGAGAATGGCTTCGAACTGACGAAGAAAAGAAGCAGAAGATATCCCGCAACAACAATTACCGACGCCGACTACGCCGATGACATAGCGATACTGGCAAATACACCTGACCAAGCCGAAACACTTCTGCATAGCCTGGAACGAGCAGCAGCAAGCATAGGCCTCCATGTTAATGCACACAAAACGGAATTTATGTGCTATAACCAAACAGGGGACATCTCCACTCTAGAAGGAACCCCTCTTAAACTAGTAGACAAATTCACGTACCTAGGAAGCAGCGTCGAATCAACCGAAAAGGACATCGAAACGAGGTTAACGAAAGCATGGACAGCTATCAATAGGCTATCGACTATATGGAAATCAGACCTAACCGATAAAATGAAACGCAGGTTCTTCCAGGCAGCGGTCACATCGATACTGCTATATGGATGCACTACATGGACGCTAACAAAACGGCTGGAGAAGAAACTAGATGGCAATTACACAAGAATGCTGCGTGCAATCCTCAACAAGTCCTGGCAGCAACACCCCACAAGACACCAACTGTACGGACACCTGCCCCCTATCACGAAATCTATTCAAGTTAGGCGAACCAGACATGCAGGACATTGCTGGAGAAGCAGAGATGAACTCATAAGAGATGTACTCTTATGGATCCCCACACACGGCCGCGCAAAAGCAGGACGACCAGCACGAACGTACATTCAGCAGCTATGTGAGGATACAGGTTGTTGTCCTGAAGACCTGCCTAGGGCGATGAACGATAGGGAGGAGTGGCGAGAGAGGGTCAGGGATATCCGTGCTGCCAGCACGATATGATGATGATGATGATGATATATATAATTCTTGATACTGAATGCACCGAAATATGTTGTCAGGTTGATACCCTTTTATTTTTCCTTAGTGCATTGTTGAAACGAACTATCTTTTTAATACTTTTTAGATTACGACCTAACTTTGATTTTATAAGTTCCAAAATAAGGTTTACTAAGGTTTTCATATATATTCATCTTTCAAGGTCAAGATCAATTGACGTTCTCTTACTTTGAAGAACTTTTTTGACGGCCTTTGCGTTGACTAAGATTTTCTGTTTTATGTTATATCAACTGCCAATAACTTATTAAAATCGAAACTGTATTCTTTTATAAATCTTGTAATCATAACCACATTGGATTTGACATTAAATTATAATGGGAGTTTGATATGCCATTTAAAAAAGAAGCCAACCAACAAACAGTAACTATACAACAAATACTCCATTGCAATTAAAAACATTCATTTTTTTTTCATTTATCTATGTTTCATCGTTATTATCATGGAAATAGACACTGTGACCTGTGTTCTAATTCTGTCGAAGGCTGATAATATTTCATAACTCGCGCTAAAACTGTTGACATTTCAAAAATTTAACTGCTTTTGAAAGATGAACATGTGGCTTTATTTATATTTGTTTGCTCTTAAAAATTATCTTGTTGTCATCTCGGAATATAATATGCCTTCTGTGCCTTCGGTTTTCTGGTTTTCATCGCTTTTTTTGAAAATAATTAGTGACGTTTTTGCAACCCTATATATATATATATATGTGTGTGTGTGTGTGTGTGTGTGTCACTCTCTCTCTCTCTATATATATATATATAGAGAGAGAGAGAGAGGGGGAATAGACGCATGCACTGAATTTTGTATCATTCGGGTAATATATTGCTAATATTAAAAAGTGAATGATGATATATAAATTACCTTTCATATCACCACACTCACAGTTACATATCCAGTTGTATGGTTGTGTGTATATTTGTTTGCATATATTAAACATCAAATATATATTGTGTATCAGAGGACAACGAATTCTCAGACACTCTTGCCAATAACACTGACAAAGTACATGAATGTGTTTACTAAAGATATGGATCGTTTGAACTTCATAAATAAAACAGATATTAGGCAGTTAGTTTTCTTTGTTATCTTCAAACGTTCTGTAAAGGATCCTCTTTCTATAGTCCAGCCTATTGCCTGTTGCCTTTTTCTTTCTTCTTTTCTCGCAGACACTACTGTGCCTTTAATATAAATCTATTTTTGTAGTAATAATAACCATTTGATTGGCTCGATATTAGCTGGCGTCAGTATGTAAGCGTTTCGTTGAAAGGACGTTACCAGTGTTCATAATCACCGCTCATTACTTCATCGTCCGTTCGTTTTCGATTAATTATTTGGCATTTGTTCAGCCTTAGTTTTCTGTCTTTCGTTCTTGTCGATGACATTGTTTCCATAAGGCTTTTCTTAGTCCCGCTTCCTGAGATGGTGAAAGTCATTTATTTCTGAACATGCCAAGTCAGCTTTTGTGTCTTGTCAATATGCAATAAAGTCTTGTTCTGTATGCAATGAAATCTGCCGGCACCAACTTTAATGAATCTCTTCCGAGCATTCATAGAGGAAAGAGTAAATCTAATTAGATAAATCAATGCTATTTCTTGGCAAATTGAAGTTAATATCCCTTCATCATTTTTTTCATCCTTCTTCTTCTTCTTCTTCTTCTTCTTCTTCTTCTTCTTCTTCTAATTATTATAATAATTATTATCATCATTATTACATTATTTTTTAAACCAGCATTAGCTGATAATCTTTCACTGGAGTTCGAATGACAGCAAGTTTCCCAAATTATTATTATTATATTTATTTACTCCTTTAGAGTTTTTCACATCAATTTTAGCTGATGGGTTTTTACTGGAGTCTGAGTGAAAGCAAGTCTCCTCAGGTTTCCAGGACTCGACTCTGGATTCTGGCCGTTCTCAGCAATGCTGTCATTTGGATAGTCTCCTACCCGTCCGCCAACTTCCAAGTCCTCCAGGCTTTTTAATAATCAATTACTTATTGTGCCTAAAGCACCAATCACAATTGGCACACTTGTTACTTTCATGTTCAACAGCTTTTTAAAAACTCTAGCAAGGTCGAGGTACTTATCCTTCTTTTCACATTCCTTCAGATTTATTCAGTGGTCCGCCGGGACAGCAAAGTAAAACATTTTGCAAATTCACTTTTTTGTAGATTATTATAAGATCTGGTCTTCTGGCCGGGATTAGGTGATCCGTTTGAATGTTCAAGTCCTATAGGAGTTTATGCGTGGTATTTTCTAGGACATGTGCTGGTTTTGATAGATAGTCATCTATATCATCATTCAGCATCACAACGACACAACATCAAAGACAGACGCACGAATAAAGGACGCAGGAAGGAAAACCCAGGAACAAAGGACGCATGAAGATTTCTTTAACAATATTTTACCTCTCGCTTTATTGCAAAGATTCGAAAGGGTTGTTCAAAGTTGCATGTGAGAGGGTGCTGGAGACTGAACAAAAACTTCATATTTTGACCCCACTGTTATGACCGTCACGTTGTGTCTTTCTTGTTCTCCTGATGTTGGGGTCTACTCCATCGGGGCTTTCCCCGGCCCCCTCGGTCGGGTGTGGCCTTCCCTACCACATCCGGTCTTTAACTCTCTGGGAGTCTGCTGGCAACTGCTTTGGCACCCCAAACCCAACTGACTTGAAAAATAATTCAACGCCCACACGATCGCCTACTGGATCTTTGAAATCGGATGTTTAATCGTTATCAAGCGGAAATAACTGTCATGCAGTTCAGAGGTTACTCTCTTCCAGTGCATCACTGTAGTGGCACAATAGGACCTTCACCTTGTCCCATATCATAAGACTTAATCCGCCCACGCGATCTCTTTCGATTACTGGCCGTTGGAATGTGTCACTTCCTTCCGGTGTATTACCTTGGAATAGTATTTTTGGGCCGGGTCGAAGGTCAAAATATAACATTCATCCGTTAATTATTTTTCAAAATTCCACATGTGAAATTTTCTTCACGTTCGTCTCCATCAACCTCACACATATTTTACAGAATAATTTACAAAGGACAATAATGGCTGAAAACAAAAAAAAAACCTTGAAACACAGCAAATAAAATCTTACTTAGAGGGCGACCTTCTCTCTATGTAACACTTGCTCGGCTAATTATTATCTAAATTTCTCTTACTATCTTTTCGTAGTTGGCCATCTTGACATGCGTGCATCAAGGTACCATACGGATCCATTTTTTATCTTCTCAACACAACGGGCCCTCCATAATGCCTTGAAGAAATTTCAAAACCCTAAAAGGACCATACTCCTGTCCCATATCCTGGTCACAAACTTAGTGACCCTGGTCATTCCAGCAATACATTTCGCCTGGACTCCCCATAAACACACTCCTGTTCTTTGCTCAACAGGTTCCTACCTGGAGTAACCGGAGAATTTCATAAACTAAAACACAATATCTTCAAGGCCCAAAGCATTCCACAAAAACTACAAAAATCATGACCCAAAACAACGTATCACAATACATCCGAATGTATCACAATCTGGCACGCATGCTGTAAACCACCTAAAATAGTCCACGCAAAATACTAATTAGCAATGTGTTACCCATTTTTTTCATTAAGTTTCTGTTTCCATGCACATTGGTTTGCAAGCCCCTGAGGAAACATGTTTTACCTGATCAAACTCGCGCCGGGTTTCTTTTCAATTTAATCAGGAACCCTCGTGGCTACCAATATATAGGCACATCGCCTTTCCCAGATTTGTTTCACTTTGCCAAATCACACACGAATCCAAAACACCATCGGGACTGAAAGACTCAGACATTATCCACAAAATTTTGGAGTAGGCCACGCCTTTTTTCTTTTATTCCATTCTCGGAACTCCAAACTAAAAAATACAACAGCATCATGGGCCGGCGAATTCTTCGATAGAATTGCTTTCTTTGCCGTCTACCCATCAACAATCTGAAACCAATTGGATGAATGTCTGTCCTATTCTCACGTCAGCCACCGATTCCTCAAAACAGACCCCACCAAAAAAAATTTCCTATTCCACGAAAACCCCAAATTCTAAAAAAGAAACTTTAGAATCAATATAATTGCAAATATTTGTAAACCTAGAATAAAATCGTCTGTTAATGGTTTTCGTCAAATTTCATAATATGAACAGGAAAAAAAAATTCTAATGTCGCCTTCAAACTCAAACTCAAAAAATTTTTCACTTTACAACAAGTCAAAACAATATTACAATCACAGTTCAAAAATGTTCAGTTTTCTTTTCTTCTTTTTTTTTTCAATCTATGTACTGTCTATTCACTAAAAATGTCTGTTCTTTCTTTCTTTTTTTTTTCATATGCTGTGTTCAACAATGTTCAAGTTTCTCTTTTTTTTTCTTTTTGTTTTTTGTTTTTTTCATTTTCTCCATTTTCATTGTCCTGTAGCTTTATGTTTTTGTTTTTGTTTTCATTTCTTTTTTCTTTTTTTTTTTATAATAAATTGCTCATTCAATGTCCCTTTTTTTTTCAACCTTATATCTACCTCTCTGTCTTTACCTTAACACGATAACTATAGGTTCGCTTCCCAGTTTATTAAATTTCAGTCTATAGTACCATAAATTAAGCCTGATTTATAATACAACTTTTTCAATAGCTTACGAGCATTCTTCTTCTTCTTTTTTTCTTTTCACAAAATATCCCGGTTTTTTTTTTCTAAACAACCCAAACTTTTATAAATTCTGCCAACATTTCCCAATTCAAAATATTTCCGGATCTGCGAATCTTCGGCACACTTGGTTCTGTCAAAATTTTGCGCATCTCTTAACTATATCCAAAACCCTGTTCAAAATATCTTCTCCAATAACAATCTTAAAGCTTCACTCCAGGGGGAACTCACAAAATACCTGTCTGCCTCGTCAGACACAAAAAACATCTGTCTCTTAGTTATTCTGCCTCCACGGCAATACCGTTTTCAAGACAATACCTATGTCTTCAATAATTGATATCAACAATTTCCACAGCAAAACAACCGGCCTGATTCTACCAGCGCCGAAAATATTGATTCTCCCAACTTCGTAAATATCGAAAAAGTACATGCGCAGATAAACACCAATGTGCGAAATTCATGAGCATCCCATTGATGCTCCCAGGATTACATTTCTCGGATTAAAATTCTCATTTCCAATCCACAAGTTCCAAACATGAAAACTTGGCCAAAAGATCTTAACTACTGGTATGCGGGATTCCAAATCATGGACTGAAATTCTAATTTTCAATCACCACTTGTCTGGACCAATGAAAAGCTACAACGAATTTTTTTTTACTCACAAAGACCTATTTGCGATAAAAATATCCCCATTCATAAAATTAATTGTTTACGATAAGCTGTCTATCAAAAAACGGACAATAACTGTCCCCTTGTCATCTTCTGTTCCCTTCTTTTTTCCTCCCTCACTACGATACAATATTACACATAGCAGTAATTTCAATTTTTATCTAGGGATAACACATTTTTTAAAAAAATTATTTCCAATTTTATGCTTCTAGAAAGGCCCTTGTCATTAAAACAAATCTTTCACTATTATACCCAAATTAATCAACAGAGAGATAGAATTACAAGAATGCAGCAATTAACTTACAATTTTTTCTTTCTTTTCTCTTTTCTGTTGCTGGTTTGTTCTTGTTTTTTTTTTTTTTCGTTTTACTTCTTTCAATTCCAGCATTTTTCTTTGTTCTTTTTTTCTGTTCTTTCCGCGTCGGTCGGTTCCTTTTCCTTCCTTTTTTTTTTTTGCTAGTTTGTTCTTGTTTTTTCTTTTTACTTCTTTCCATTCCAGCATCCTTCTTTGTCCTCTTCGTTGCGGTCGTGTTGTGATGCTTAAAACTGCAGTTTACGGTAACTAGGTTCATTCTGAGTCCTTGAAGAACTCGCCTGGCACAAGCACAAAATCGCGATAATTGTTTTATACACATTTGCCGTATCATAACGACTAAACAATAAAGACGCACGCAGAAAGACGCAAGAGGAAGACACAGGAAGAAACGACGCAGGATAAAGACGCAGGAAGATTTCTTTAACAACATTTACCTCTCACTTTATTGCAAGGTTCGAAAGGGTTGTTCAAAGTTGCATGTGAGAGGATGCTGGAGAGCGAACATAAACTTTATATTTTGACCCCACTGTTATGACCGTCACGTTGTGTCTTTCTTGTTCTCCTGATGTTGGGGTCTACTCCATCGGGGCTTTCCGAGGGCCCCCTCGGTCGGGTGTGGCCTTCCCTACCACATCTGGTCTCTAGCTGTCTGGAATTCTGCTGGCCACTGCTTTGGCACCCCAAACTTAACTGAGTTAAATAATAATTCAACGCCCACACGATCGCCTCCTGGATCTTTGAAATCGGATATTTAATCGTCATCAAGTGGAAATAACTGTCATGCAGTTCAGAGGTTACTCTCTTCCGGTGCATCACTGTAGTGGCTCAATGGGACCTTCACCTTGTCCCATATCATAAGCCTTAATCCTCCCACGCGATCTCTTTCGATTACTGGCCGTTGGAATGTGTCACTTCCTTCCGGTGTATTACCTTGGAATAGTATTTTTGGGCCGGGTCGAAGGTCAAAATATTACAGTTTTTGCATATACCATTTGTTAGTATGATCAAATTTAGATATATTACACATTTCCCAGTGGATCACCTTGCCGACCCAGTCGTGTCTCGCCTTGTACTCCTTCTGTGCTAATTTGGTGCATTCACTTATTACGTGATTGATCATTTTGTCTATGTCACCGCATAGCCTACATTTACTGCTTTGTTGTGTCTTATCTATTCTCGCTTTGATATAATTGGTCCTTATGACGTTGTCCTGTGCTGCTATTAGGATAGATTCCGTTTCTCTCTAAAGGTTTTCTTTTCTTTGCCAGGTCCAGGTTTTCTCGTGTGAGATGTTGTTTATTAGTCGTTTAAAGCGGCCATAGTGTTGTTTTTTCTCCCATTTTTGTTTTCTAGTTGTTGTCATTCTTCAATAAAATAATGGATGATGGCGAAGAATATAATTTATTGCCTATGGATAGAGTGATATATTTCCGTTCGCAGATAAGATCAACAAATTACCGAAAAAAAGGAAGTGTGTATGTTCTGATAACCAGCCATAAACAGAAAATACATAGGACTTGAAAGACAATATAAGGTCAGTAATTTCGGTCTGAAAACAGAGATCCGTTGGTCGCTCAAGCAAAGGCGACAGATCCAGTGGTCTCTCAAGCATAGGGAGAAACCCGCTGGTCATTTAAGCAGACCTGTCAGCTCCCTCGTGTGTTCTCCGGCTGTTGCACTACTTCACAAAAAGGGTCCCTGCCACAGAAGTAAGATATGTGCGACCTCTCTTTGACTGAATATCTACTTCACACAAGCGGCGCTGTCGAAGAATAAAAATATAAATCATACTTTTATATATCTACGAGTTTTTCGTTGTTTGTCCAGCGGTCCAATATATGTCAGTGTATGTCAACATAATTTTCCAAAACTCTTTTCCTTTAGTCATTAACTTTTTTAACTGAATGCTGTAATTTTTCTTTTAACCAGACAAAGAAAAGAACTTAAAATTCCTCAGTCGCTGGAAATCAAACTTGACGTTGGCTAAAGTAATTGTTAACTTTGCCCGATTTACTTACAAGTCCAGTATAATAGAGAGAGAATTGTGGAAATATGGACAAAATACACGATAGACTCCGTTTTTACAACCGTGCCTGTTTTATGCACTATAATGTATGAAAAACGTTTTTAGAATCATCTGTAAAATTATACCTAAGGTATAGTTATGGCAGGTTTCAATATTCTAGTATTTAAGAATACTGATGTTCAGTAAAAAAGAAAAATATGTTATGAACTTTTCTTTATTTAAAGTTTCTTAAAGTCAACTTGCAGTGAAAGAACTCTTTATATCCAGATAGTTTTAGGCTCATTCTTTTCACAAAATTCGTTTACAAAGTTGGCCCAAAAGTTATGTTTTAAATTGTTTTTTAAAATCTACGAAGTAAGTAAATGATTATGAGTTTGCAAAATTACTAATTAATCTACAGGTTTTTTACACCAGACAAAACAATATATATATATATATATATATATATATATATATATATATATATATATAAGCATCACACGTGTATAGCACCACTGAAGAATTGTGATACTTAAAAAAGTCAGTCTTTGGATAACAATATATATGCTACCCGATAGGGTTGAGCAATCGAGTAGGGAATTGTCGGCTGCCATATACGCGTAAATGCAAAGCTCTGCGCATGAATTGAGAACTCCGGTAGCGGATAGCGTATATGTAAAAAAAAAAAAAAAAAATTACGTAAAAATTCCCTTCGCTTACGCTGAGAATAATGAAACCTCTTGGGTAAGTTATCCGACTGACGTAAAGTCAGCCGAGTTTCAATCCCTGTTTGAAACATCTCGCGTGTCTGGCCACACTAAAGAGATATTATACAACGAAACAGTCTGCATGTGGACAAAAATATATACATATCATTAATGTGGCGTTGTCAAAGCGTTAATTCCCATGACTCTCTCTGCCTATCTGTCTCTTTCCTTTTCACCCGCCATCTCTTTCGGTGATAAGTCTTGGCAAGTTGTAAAGGCGGTATTCAGTGTTCACGCAGAGCTGATTTATATTCATTTTCTGGTGGGTCAACACTATTGTACATGTGTAATAGTCCAAAAAGAAACGTCGGTTAAGAGTTCGTTTTTTGCTCATATTACTTGGATTGTTTGTAAGATGAGAGGAAAATGGTGCCAGAGATGTTGATTTTTAGAATACTTCTTCTAGGATTTGTTCAAAATAGCACGCAAGATTTTGTGTAGTTGCAGTCTCTCATATTTTTCTGTGGGTATTTTCTTAGAGTCTATGTAGTGTGGCTATACTCTAGCACTAACCCGGCTCCAACTTGGAAGAATTCAGGTTTTAATTTAACAAAGAGATCGGAATCCTATATTACCGATAAAGTGTCATAAGACTTATACGCATATATTGACATAATGTTCAGTAGATAATATATTGTTGACGAGTTATATGAACAAGTCATCTAATTTCAGATTATTAGCAATCAAATAAAGAGATCGCACCGTCTTTATTGTACATCAAATCCTTTTAATCTGATTTCACGTAGCAGCCGATGTTTATGATGTCTGCTCAAGGCCAAGCAGCGGGGATGCAACTTTAATAAATGCACCTATACGAAGCGATAGTTTGCGTTGTTTGCATCAGTAATATTTTCTGCATGATATTGTCAGCTTTATGCCGTTTTTTCTGAATTTATTTTCTTTCATTATATCTGTTAACGTTCGTAGTGATGTACATTGCACCGGTGGACAAACAATAAAAGACTCGTAGATATATAAAAAATATGATTCATATTTTCATTTTTCGAAGGCGACGATTGTGTTTAGTGGGAATACAGTCAGAGAGAGTTTGCAGGTATCTTTCTTCTGTGGCTGGGGCACTTTTTGTAAAGTAGTGTAACGGCCGGAGAACACACACGGGGAGCTGACAGGTCTGCTTGAGTGATCAACGAGTCTCTTCCCTTTGCTTGGGCGACCTGCAAATCTCTGTCTTCAGTCACATATTGTCGCTCAAGTCCTATGCGGAAATATGAACATCCTCTTCGCCTCACGTATTTTCTATTTATGACTGGGTATCAGAACATACATACTTCCGTTTTTTTACAGTAAATTGTTGATTTTATCTGCGAACGGAAATTACCATTACCTTTTTCTCTTTCTTGTGAAACAACTTTGTTGATGTTAACTTGCAACTGCATTGTATTTATTAAGTTCCTCGTCGCCAGTTAAGCTAGTGTATTACAGTATGGTTTAATTTCTTTGTTTAATGGCATATCAACATTCGTTATATTACTGTAGTTCATAATATAATTGAGGCAAATTTTGAATAGAAAGCGTGATATTGTTTTTACTTGCAAAATTCTATTTTCAACGTCAAATAAATTTTTATCTCTATCGAATGTGTGGAACATAGGTTTTGTATCTTAACAAAGCATCAATATAGCACTCATAGCAGAGTATTTGCACCATCTTTCCACAGTGTATAGAATCATATGGCCTGCAGAAATGTTATATATATATATATATATATATATATATATTAGTTTTTGATGGTCTAATGAGAGAAAAGTAAATATTTTTAAATAAATAGGTTTGCAAATGAATTTAAATGTGGCACACCATTTTTTTATATCAAATAATTATGCACCTTGCGCGATTGGGACTTCATACTTCACTACAATATAAAATCTAGACGCCGAGGTGACCCTCGACACTGGGTCTAGAAGAGGAGTTTAAAGTCTGATACACATATATAGTCTAAAACGTGAAATAAAATAAAAACCTTAAATACCACATTCAAGTTCATTTGCGGAACTATTAATTTCAATATATGAGTCGTGATACAACGAAACAGTCTGTCTATGGATAACAACATATATATATATATATATATATATATATATATATATATATATATATATATATATTGTTCATCTGTCTTTTTATTTGTTTGCCCAAAATCTATGGGAATTTTCTTTTTTAGCAAAAAAACATTCTACCAACCACTTATCCGTCTAGTTTTATGTACTATTTATTGCGCCATATATGGAATCTTAACTCTCCGAGTTAAAGTGTACGTCTGACTAATGTCAACAAACGACTGTGTCCTCTGTCCAGAACTCAAGGAGTTGGGCATTAGCACTCTATTTAGTTTAATATCAAGCAAAATCGATTTTGGGGAGAGGACTCTAAAGCTTCTGAGTGGTCAAGTTACTACAGTTAGCTCGTCTCATCGAACATAATGTCAAACGGATGAAGTCATTGGTTAAACTGTTTCGTCTTATTTGTGGGCTGTGAGTTCAATATCACCGACTGTAATTATATATAATATCCGTTTCAATTGTATGGAGGAGAGAAAATGAAGGTGAAAATTTAATGCATGCGAGATTTAATCTCAGAAATGACATTTAAAGATACTGACTTTTTTTAGAGGTATTTTACAACACTATGACACCATATTGAGCATCAGCAAGTGTTACATTGCTCGAAATACAATACAGAAACGTTGTTTCCAATGCAAGAAGTTTATTTCAGACCGCGACATTTCATAGCAGTCAGTCATCGAAACACTAGAGAAAGATAGAATGAAAGAATTACTTGAGTTATAGAAACGCTATGAGATTCTGGGAAAAAATACCTGATTTCACCCCACGAGGGTTTGAATTTCTGAACACAACTGACTGTCCCTGATTCTGAATTCTGAACTACCGGAACTAACATAATTAATTCTACTTAATTATTCTATTAATGATCACATTCACTAATGATGGTAATAACACGTGGTTAACTTTTAGTGTTACGTCATCTTCTTAAATGTACCAATAGAATATTTTCTTTTTAATATCCGGTCACCAAGCCTGATTTCAAAAGAAATATATGATATGCCGTCCCATGTGACTTCCAAAACAACCAGTCAACTTGATATCCTGGCATACGTACAAGTACACCATTTGATTTTAGCACGTTACTTACACCTCATTCAAAGATTTTAGCTGACTTACAATTTATCCCTACTAATAAAATAATCAACTCATACTATTAATCATTATCCTTAATTATATTAAATTTTAATCCCTCGGGATTATTTTCACTTTAGAGTAGAATATCGTTTTTATTGTAAGTTTATATTCATTTGCATTTATATCTACATTTCTTCTGAGGTTACTTTTTTGTACAGTGTTATATATTATATTAAGTATTCCTGTATTATACAAATTAGATGAAAACAGCTGTATAATTTCTATCATTACTTTCTTTTTATAATGATAATTATATCATTACAAGTAATTATTTAAATTTAATCACTGCCTTCTATTTTCACTCAGTTATATGATTCCTTATTACTAATAATAGTCCTTAGAAAACGATTAGGCTTAAATGTAACTATTCTTAATAAAATTAATTTGTCGTTTTATGGCATCAAATATTCCAAGCGAATGTGAATGGTTTTTAATTTGAACTATTTGATCCATACATGACACCCTAACAGGTACTACCACTCCGGCTATGAGAGAAATCGGGAGTAATGCTAATGAAGGGTGGCTCTATATAACCATGATTTACAGAACTGGAAATTTACCATCAGTTTCCTTTAGTGTCATGACTAGGATATTCCTTCTTATTGGCATGTTACCCTTCCACAGAAGATAAAGTCAGCCAATTCGAAGTCACATCGACAAGGCTGTATTAAAGGAGGACAATATGCCTTTATGGATTGGATATTTCGCTTCGTCATTTCCGCGTAATTGTCAAACAAGTTCCTAAAGAAAGCCATAGTATGTTACAAACCTTGTGACTATAATAACCAAAATGAAAACATCAGTTTACAACTAAGACGCAGTATCAAATCGATAAATAAATATTTCACAGTTTTGCTGACCCATTTTATCTCTCCTCTATTGAACTTTCTTTTTTTACTCATATTTAATACCACTTTCCTCACTATTCTTTTCTTAGCGTGTTACACGATAACACATATTGGAAAATACACTTTTGAAAATAAAGTCAAATGAAATTTTAATAGAAAATATACTTGCTGTTCAGTCAAAGAAATGACAAATAGTCATAAGTCATTGATATTTTACCTGCTATGAAGATTATATGATTCTTTTGAGAGTGCTCGGTTCTGTCTGGATATTTGTGTAATGCTGATAAGAGAAAAATATATTTAACCTCTGCTTTGTTTCTCATAATTCTTTTTCAACAGAAACTGCAATAGACCCGTTATAACCAGTAGAGTGCCACAGCTGTATTCTTTAACACTGTCTATCTGAGAAAAACGTCGAAGAGGTCATTAAAAAATAGAAGTAAAAACTGAAAACTAACTAAATGATACGTTGGTAACGAATATCGACTGCTAATTTCTCAACCTCCTAACGTTTTACCATAAACTGAGGCTTACCCAAGAGTTCTTTTCTAAATTTATTAACATTCACTCTGTTATATATCAGTTTTGCTTACACAGTGGATATCAATAACAGTTAACTGTCTACTTGATATGGATTGTGTCATCGTTATTTTCGAAGAATATTGACTCTGCAAGTCAAGTGAAAACCCCAAAAGTAGGTGCTTTCATATCACTTCATGTTAATCCCCATACAAAAAGCATGGACCCTTCTACTCTTCACTTGAGATATGGCTAGATATTAAAGTTGACCAAAGCATTCTAACCCTGGTAAGTAAGCCTTACCGGTTTACGAAATAAGACCACTTTTTATATTTCAAATCACTTACCAGCCAGGCAGGGATATTTAAAGTGATCATATAACCGAAGTTAAACAGCGATGCCCTTGTTCAAGACTCATATGGGTGACCACTTAAGCAACAGCAAGTAATGTGAGCAACCTGTGGCCTGTGTGCCAAATCTAAGCATAGATTAGTAAATATTCTAAGCTATCGACTTACGGTTAAGTCACGCTGAAAATAGTTGTTCCCGCAAAATCACTACATTTAAACAACGATCACCTGGTTCAATAACAGCATTGGTGGACACCTAAGCAATTAAAGATTCTGTCAATAAACTCGCACCATATGTAAGTAATATTTAGCAAATTACAAATTGCTGGAGCAGTGTGGTAAGACCAGTAGCTGGTGTACGAAAGCCAGTGTTCCAGTGTGTTCAACATCCACTGGTAAATTCTTTTGTGATACAAATAAAAAGTGGCATTGTGTTTCGCTCATCGGTAGGAAAACATCGGTGTCATAAAGAAGGGATATATGTACCGCGGCAATTGTCAGTTTTGTATACAATCTTGTCCATATCAAGGCAAGGTTTCCATGGAACATATATCTAGGGTAGGAAACGTTTAGCAAGGAAGGATGTTGCTTTCTCGATATGAAGGCACGGGTGCCAGAGAGTGTTGCCATGGAACATACATCTCGGGTAAGAAAGGTTTAGCTAGGAAGGATGTTGCTTTCTCGATATGAAGGCAAGGGTGCCAGAGAGTGTTGCCATGGAACATACATCTCGGATAAGGAAGATTTAGCAAGGAAGGATGTTGCTTTCTCGATATGAAGGCACGGGTGCCAGAGAGTGTTGCCATGGAGCATACATCTCGGATAAGGAAGATTTAGCAAGGAAGGATGTTGATTTCTCGATATGAAGGCACGGGTGCTAGAGAGTGCTGCCATGGAACATATATCTAAGGTAAGAAAGATTTAGCAATGAAGGATGCTGCTTTCTCGATAAGAAGGCACGGGTACCAGAGAGTGTTGCCATGGAACATACATCTCCGGTAAGAAAGGTTTAACAAGGAAGGATGCTGCTTTCTTGAGAAAAATTATTTCTTCTTGGGAACTCTTAAACAGAGTTAAATAAAATAGAAATAGTTGGTAAGGTAATGAATATAAGAAGAGAAGCATTTTTTTCTATTGTGCTGAATGGAAGATTTCCGTAAAAGAAGTAATATAAAATGAAATTGTTGAATAAAAATAATTATTGTTTGGAATCGATCAAGACGATTGAAAAGGTGACTGACAATATTACTGGAAAAATATTACAAACTGCTGATTAATTTAGTTCCCAATACTACTGGGATCAATAAGGCACTGCGAATTTGTGTTCGACTACCCCTTTGAGAATAATAACGAAAACTTGTTTTGTATTTTGCAATTACTTTGGACAGCATCGGTGCCCTTAAGTTTGAAAGTATGCAATATTTGCCTGCGTCAGTATTCTGTACAAGTTCGCCGAGATCCATGTGCTGATCAATATTCTAGAACGACAATTTTAAAACAAAAGATAAAAAAAGAAGAAAAATAACACTTTGGAAGCTGAATATGATAAGTAAAGGCATTCTTTTTTGACTATTTCAAGTAGAAAATTATATTGTAACTTACATCAAATATTACAACTGGGTACATTTCTTTCATTTCTATTATATTTATTATATCACCTAATTTCCAAACAAAAATGTAGGCTCAAAAGGCTGTAAATTTGTATCTGTATTTTTGCATTTATTGTTCGATTTGCCATTTATATCTTCGTTATAAAATTTCTTTGAAATTAACTGACTTCAGTATTTGACTTGCCTTGCTAAATTAAAAGAATCAAATCCCAAAATAATTTCAGAAATATTTCCTGTTGTTTCGTGAGTGCTAAGGCTTGACACCTGTAATAAAAGAAATATTTAGTCACGGAGAATAATACAGTTCGTCAACTAATGTAAGCAACTTGAGTTGTTTTGTTGTTGGAAAGACAAAGTTACGAGTGAGCACATCTCTAAATAGTCCTAAGATCAGTCATACCTGTCAGGTTGTTTCAACCATTCGTTCAACTTTTTTTAACAGGCTATTTCCTCTGGAAGTTGTATTTTTTCTTATCGGGTTTATCTCCATAGTCCCTGAAAATATCATTCTCCGTTTACTTAAAGGTTTCTCCTTAAAGGGAACTACATGCATCGATATATCAAATAAGTCATAAATAACTTTCATCTGGTCTTCTTTTGGTTACTTATATCCTCCAAGTGCCATTCTTGATCTGGTTGTGATATCACTTGATAGTCTTTTGGGGGGCTTTGTTTTTATACATTTATCTCTTGATATGTTTTCAATGACAACAGCCTTCCAGATTTCTTTCCCGTATCTGCACTCTTCAAGAAAGTGTTTTCCCCTGGTTTATAGGATTTTGAATCTGTTTGTCCTTCATCAGTTTTTATTTTATTTTGACAATAAATTGATGGACATAGAGTTTATTTTTCTAGCGAGCTTTAACTATCCTGATTTAGTGCTTGGGTTTGGGGTCACACGATACACCCTTTAAAATTGTAAGAAATCGTCAAGGGATTAATTTTCGTCCGAATTTTTAATGCTCGCTTGAAAGTATCGACAAATATTTCTGCCAGTCTGTTAGATTGCTAATGCTATGTTTCTTTTTTATGTTTGCCATCGACAATGCTTTACAAAAATCTTTGCATTTATTTGAAGTGAATTGTTTCACATTATCCGACACATTTTTATCAAGAATACTGAATCTATTAAATAGTTCCTGCAAAAATTTAATTGTACCACTGCACGTAGGGTTTTATATTTCATCACCCTTGGTCATTTTGAGAAACTGTCAACCATTATTAGATAATATTGTCCAATCATTGAAACTGCAAAATCTATATGCAGCCTTGACTAAGGCAAGTCCGTCTAATGCCAACGGTTAACTTTCACTAGTCGTGCCTTTGCTGCTGTCACACAATCTCTGCATGATTTTACATTTTTCTATTTCTTTGTCCATGTTCGGCTAAAATATATAGCTTCTCATTAAAGCTTTCATCCTCACTATACCAGAATGACCTGTATGGAAGTCTTTAATATTATTTTTTGAAGGCTCTTGGTATCATCATTTGTTTGCCGTGCATCTGTACCATAGCCATATACGGCTATGTGTGAAATGGACATATAATGTTCATATATATATATATATATATATATATATATATATATATATATATATATATAACATAGAACATAGGAATCTCGAAACACTAAAAACACTTACGACTTCTCAGTTCAGTTACGAAACTTTTTATTATCTTTGAGTTTAAAGATTTTTCGACATAAGGAGAGAGAGGCACAATCTTTCTATTCTGGCTTTTTTATATGCCCCCCACCATCTCGTGTGACACCTGCCCAAGGCCTCCACGAGCAAGTGAAAGCCAACCGTCTTCTCCCGAGGCAGGTCTCAACTCAACTCCACTAATTGACTTTTTCAAAATCTCCCAAAATCCTCCGTGCGCTTCCAGTGCGTGACGTCACCCGCACTCTGTAACCCCGTTTCCCATCTCGGGCTATTGTGACATTTCTGAGTAACACGTTCGCTCTGCACGCGCGTGCATGAACACCTATGTTAATATTGCACCTAAGTAACCCCTGCACTGAGCCGAAAGGTTCTCAGCCTAACTAAACGTAAAGGCATAAAACGAAATCCCTCGACCATTATATCACTCATCAATATTCTATTATAGTGAAATCTTTTCACAATCAATATTTTTTTACAGTTGGGGGTTAATGTGTTTCTTTTTCTCTGCGATATATTTTTCTATTTTTGCTTTATTCAAAATCTCTTCATTTGTTACAAGTAAGACTCGTATCGTATTGCAACACACGTTTTTTATTTATTTCTAACGATAATATAGCTATCACAGTTTCCTCTATTGGTTCACATAATTTAGGGATTACACCTAGAGCATCTGCATGTCCTAACCTCTTTGACGTGAGGAAATTATAATTTTAAAATATTAGTCATCATACGTGCAGTTGATTAGCACTATGCGTAGGAAACTCTTTTTTGGAACCAAAAATTGTCAGTACGGGGAAGTAGTCGGTTTGGAGCGCAAATGAATTAATAGACGGAACATTTTACCGCAAAAATAATCCCTAAAGGCTATTTTTGGTTATGGCAGTACCTTTTTCAGCAGGCAATAAGGTTCTCTACGCATGCACAATCGCTTTTACTCTGCCGTTGCATTCTTTGTGCAATATTACTGCTCCTAAGACAAAATTTTAGCGTTACTTGCTACAATAATATCTTTCTTAGGATTGCTATGCGTCAAACTCAAGTCTGACGCCACGTCATTAATTTTTGATTCCGTTAAAAGAATTTTCACATGTGATACTCGATTTCCACTTTGAAACTTTTTTTCAATAACTTATATCGAGGAGCTCTTAAAATGTGCATATTTGCGATAAAATCACCGCAGTAGGTGGCTAATCCAAAGATTCCATGGAGAGCAGATACATTTGTAGGGGAAATAATGTTCTATATGGTACACTACATCGATGAGACTGGCTTTCTATAATCATCATCATCATGTCGTGCTGCTAGCACGGATATCCCTGTCCCTCTCTCGCCACTCTTCGCTATCGTTCATCGCCCTAGGCAGGTCTTTAGGACAACATCCCGTATCCTCACATAGCTGCTGAATGTATGTTCGTGCTGGTCGTTCTGCTTTTGCCCGGCCATGTGTGGGGGTCCATAAGAGTACATCTCTTATGAGTTCGTCACTGCTTCTCCAGCAGTGTCCTGCATGACTGGTTCGTCTAACTTGAATAGTTTTCGTGATACAAGGCAGGTGGCCGTACAGTTGGTGTCTTTTGGGGTGTTGCCACCAGGACTTATTCAATATTGCTCGCAACATTCTTGAGTAATTGCTGTCTAGCTTCTTCTCCAGAGGTTTTGTTAGAGTCCATGTAGTGCACCCATATAGCAGTATCGATGTGACCGCTGCCTGGAAGAAACTGCGTTTCATTTTATCGGTTAGGTCTGATTTCCATATAATCGATAGCCTATTGATAGCTGTCCATGCTTTCGTTAACCTCGTGTAGATGTCCTTTTCGGTTGATTCGACGCTGCTTCCTAGGTAAGAGAATTTGTCTACTAGTTTAAGTGGGGTTCCGTCTAGAGTGGAGATGTCCCCCGTTTAATTATAGCACATATATTCCGTTTTGTGTGCATTAACATAGAGGCCTATGCCTTCGGCTGCTCGTTCCAAACTATGCTATACTGTTTCGGCTTGGCCGGGTGTATTTGCCAGTATCGCTATGTCATCGGCGTAGTCGGCGTCGGTAATTGTTTTTGGGGGGTACCTTCTGCTTCTTTTTTTCGTCAGTTCGAAGCCATTCTCTTTGATTTTGTCAATCGATGTTCTAAGTACGTAGTATAGACAAATGATAAAGAGGTACGGAGCCAGCGTGTCCCCTTGTAGTACTCCTGCTACAATATCGAAGTATTCTGTGTCGCCATCTGGTGATCGTACTTTTACTTTGGTGTTTCTATAGAGAATCGCTATTGCTGCTACGGTTTCTTTAGGTATTCCGTACGCTAGTAGGATTTGTTCCATCTTTCCTCTTTGAATGGAATCGAAGGCCTTGGTAAAGTCGTCAAATATTAATGTCGCTTGTAGGTTTTTTGCCCGTACACCTTCAAGGATTCTACGGATGGTTAATATTTGAGAGGTCATGGATGTATTTCTTCGGAAGCCATTTTGGTTTTTCCTAAGTATGTTGTCGATTTTTGGTTCTATGCAGTTTCGTAGTAGGGCATTGTAGATTTTGGCTGCTATGGATGTAAGTGTTATGCTTCGGTAGCTTTTGGCTAATCCGAGGTCCCCCTAATACTCATCCATAATTTTACTCAAATACTTAATTTTTGAAAAACTTAGACATGATTGGGATGTCGTTCTTGGCTTTCACTATAATTCAAAATTTCATTCAGGTAGGCTATTGCTAGGTATACTTTATTCAATAGTGTATCGATGAAAAATATCTGGTGGCATCTTTATTCCAAATGGCAATCCGTTATATTTATACAGACCTTTGCATATTCATAGTTGAATACTTCATGCAATCTTCTTTGTCAGGAATCTGGAGATATGTTTTAGATAAATCCAGTTTTGATAATACATTCACACCACTTAATTTTGCAGTTTATCCATCAGACATGGCAGACAATCAATCATTTCCATGGAAAAATCCGTGTACGGCCTAATTTTATTATTTTTCTTTTTCACATAAAAGGCAAAACGAGGCCATTCACTAAAGTCCATTTTCATCAACACAGCTTTTTGTTTGAAGTGGTGTATTTCTTTGCTAATGAAGGTTTCAGCAGCAAAATTTACTTTTCTTTTAGCCTAAAAATAGGCGTCACGTTATTTTTGTTTTGAATATTACTTTAGCTTTTGTGGACTTCTAATGACAGAAAAGTAAATGTTTTTAATGAACAGGTAATAAATGAATTTGAATGTGGCACATTAGATTTTTATATCATTTAATTATACTCTTTGCGTGATTTGGACTTCATGCTTCACTACAACATAAAAGCTAGAAGCAGAGGTGAACATAGACATTGGTGTCCAGAAGAGGAGTTCAAATCTGATTCACATGTATAGTCTAAAACGGGAAATAAAAACCTTAAAATAGGCTGTTCACTAAAGTCCGTTTTGGTCAACACACCTATTTGTTCAAAGATACTTCTTTGCTGTTTCAGCAGCAAAATGTACTTTTCTTTTAGCCTAAAATAGACGTCATGTTAACTTTATTTTTGAATATCACTTTAGGTTTTGTGGAATGAATTGATAAGTTGTTTTAAAAGGTTTGAAGGACTCAATCAAATCCATATCAAAATGGTTCTGGGGTCAACTTATAACAAAACCTCTTAATTTTAAAGTTGTTTCGCTATATATGTTACATTTGTATAACATTCACCGACAAATCTTAGCTTATTTTGCCAAGTGTTTTTTTCGTCTTTAATAAAGTTTGTCGACCAATTTTATTCCAGGTTTGTTCATTTATCAAAGTTATATATGGACCTGCATCCAAATGGAACTTAACCACTGTATTGTTTATCTGTACTTTCACAAAATTTCTTTAAATCTTTATTTCTAAGTTTTCTGTTTCAGTTGAGTTAACTGTCTTTTTCGTTTTTGCTGTTATTTTTTTATTTTTTGACTTTCTGCAATGCGTATGCCTGTAAATTATTTTCCCACAATTAAAGTATTCTTTACTTACTATAATGGATCTGTTCACAGACATAACAAGGATTTACTTTACAGGCAATCTTTTCTTTATGCTGTTTTTGCTTAATAGCATTTGTTTTTGACATGTTGCGTTTTTTAATCCTTGCCGTATCGTGTCAAAGATTTTTTATCCGTTCGTAATTTTCTCCGACCATTTGCAGACTGATTTTAAGAATTTGTTCTAATTTAGATAAAATTCCGGTTCTAATTTCGAAATCTCGCGATGCCCTCTATCCTTGTACGAAGAGTTAGCATTTTAACATACTGGGAATAAGTTCTTTTAATTTGTACCTTTCAATTCTCTGTAGACAATCCCATCAAAAGTAGAGTAATCCTCTTCACGTGTTTTATCAAGTTTAAACCAAAATGTATCATGGTAAATAGAAAACTTTTTTTCCCAAATGACCAGGTACAGCGAGAAATAATTTGCGTTCACTTTTTTATTTTCAAGACTAATAGTTCGACACTTTTTTCCAAACGATCGTTCTTTCATAACGTTCTTGGTCTAAATGTAGCAGTTATTTTAAACGTTCGCTCGAGATTTCCATAAATTCCATCGTAGCTTCTTTAAAATCCTCCAGTTTTCTTTATAGAGACAGAATTCAAATGACTAAATAATTTCCATTTTTTTTCTTTTGTAAACAATAATTACAAAACAAAAATCTAACTCGTTTTTAACAAGGTCAACCTGTTTTGCAGACTTTAAATTACGAGGATTTTTTTCATAACTCAGCTGAAAACTTTCTAATATTCGAGTTCTTTGTAGACAGATGTTAGTCATGCATGCCATTAGAATCTTCGTCGCTAGTATTTAGGTAAAAGATTTTCGACGTTCGATTCCTCGTTCCCGGAATGTTATGTCGTGAGTTGTAAGGGTTGACACACATACAAGATAAGAAATATTTGGTTACGATGAGAAATACAGTTCGGTGACTAATGTAAGTAAACTTAGACGTTTTGTTGTATGAAAAACCAACGGACACCAACTAGGGCGACTACCACTATAAATAATCCTCAGACCGGTAGATCCTCTGAGGGATTGTAGCAACTACACAACATCTTCCCTTCGCATATATATATATATATATATATATATATATATATATATATATACTTTTTCTCCGACATAGTGCCAAACTCACACAGATAATGTGCACACACAAACTATATCAACACGAGTTAGGCAACGCAAACTACTATATTTAATACGTGAACTCTTCTTTCTTATGAATCAAATATTGGCTAATATTTACGCTTGGACTAATGTTATCTTTTCTCAAAAGAAAAAACTTTGTAACTTCTGTTTTTTCAGCAAAATTTTCGCTCAGTTTATTGAAATAAAATGTATTAATTCGTACATCGGTACATATATGTTGCAGTGAATCACAACGCAATATAATGATCTCTCTTCATAATACGCTAATGACACAGAGGTCATGCTCTTGATAGGAAAAGGTTTTATCCTAAGTTTGTTCTATTTGTTGAGCTGTCCAACACAGACCATAAGCATGGGTTGAACATTTTCTGGGAGTCAGAAATCAAATCGTGGTAAGAGATTAAGAATGACTCCCAGTCTTATAATGACTAACGCATGATCTCAAGAAAAATATTAGAAAATTATTTCTTTATCCACAAAACGATATAAGAAAGATGTTATCAATATGAATTACAATATCAATTTTCATTACCTAAAACTTTTAGGTTTTGTGCAAGATTAGGAACCAAATAAATCTCTATATTGTAAGCTCTTTAATTTTATATTATGATCATATTTTCGAACTATTTAATTGATTCTGAATAATATTTAAGGAAGATCATGATTTTTATCTTTTTATTTGAGAACTGTATTGTATTAAAACACTTCTATTAAAGTTTCTGATTTGAAACCGCAAAATAAAGTACCTGCACTGTGAATTAAAATCACTCATATATGTTTTTTCTTAAGTATTTGGGGTGGGGTTAAAGGTCCAGGATTAATAAAGGTCTTATTTGCTGTTCGGTCGAATTTCTTCTCTACAATTCTCTCGTAAAACTCTACCCAGATGACAGGGCTTTGAAATTCGCTGACTGCATAGCCTGCAAAGAGTTAAGATTCCTGCAAAAAGGCTTTTTCATTGGTATGACACAAAACTGCATCTACTGTTAAGACTGCAGTTTCGGATCGTGGTAGATTCTGGAGTACTACCCACTTTGCCATCACTTTAAGGCCCAAACCGACCCGGAGGGTACAACTTGATAGTATCCCATCAATGAGTGAAATAGATCTTTTTTTAAAGATTATCAGTATTGGATAAGAATTCTTAATATATAACTGTGTGTAAAAAAATCTTAAGAAACAACAGGGAAGATGTAAATATAACTGCCAACTGTACGCAATTCCCTAACTTGTAGACATAAATTAACCTGAGAGGAGTCAGCATGCCGTTAAAATCAATAAATCATTTACCGAAGTATTAAGAAAATATTTCTGTATTCAGTAGAACATTGAGACTATCTCCGCCATAAGGAAAATAAGCAACTTTTTGATAAGTTAGAATATGTGTAGCATAATTGTGTAAGTAAATAAAACTTCGTGAGAATTGAAATGGAGTCTGCTTGGTGGATTTGCTCTCTGTTATTCTATCAAGATATATTTTCATTTTCCTTTCTTATTGCGCATTATCAAAGATTCATTGTGACACTTTTTCATAATTTTTCTGATTTCTATATAGCATATTCATATTTGCTTCAATTATTTCATTCGGTTCAATTTTCTTCTTATTGGCCTTTCTGTAGTAATCTTTATTGTTGTCATCTTCGTTTGTTTGACGCATTTCGTTACGAGTTGTGGTAGGCAGGCGTTTCTTCTTTCTTCGTATCATAATGCCTCTTTTTGAAGTAGCAACTCAGTGTTCCAAAAGATGGAAAAACTGATATATATATATATATATATATATATATATATATATATATATATATATATGTATATATATATATATATTGTTAAAAATGGAATAAGGAAACTAGAATTGAAATAATGAATAAAGATATCCATACGCTCCTATCTGTCAATGGTGTTAATTGTAAGAAGAATTTTGAAACAACTAAATAAGTAAAACTATTTTCATATTTCACAATGTTGCCAGAGGTTGTTCTTTGAATAGGGATCAAAACTAGAGTGTTGAATGCTTCTTGAGAGATATATGTAAGACATATATCAAAATTCATATGACCTTGTATCGTAATTAGCTAAGTGATATTCACAAAAAAAGTATCAACTATGAAACTAAATATAACCAAAAACTTTAATGACTCAACTGTTCATTTTTTGAGTAATTGTATTAATGGTAATGACCTTTCAGTCATAAAACCATTATTCTGTCATCATCTGATTTTAGCTTTTTTTCTGTTTGTATTTATTCAATCCCTCGTCTTCGAACAGATTGTGAAAATAGGTTAATTCAAAGCAGAATACAGCTGGTATGGATTCAGAGTTTTCCTTCAAGACTGGTTGCGTTATTTAGGCTGATGATCACAGTCAGTCCTGAAATTTTCTTATAGCCGGAGGGGGAACATATAGAATCAATTCTTTCCAAAGGGCAGTAGCTCGAAGTAAAACGCAAACATATTCGTTCAGGCTTTGAACTCATTTCATGACGACAATCGTTCCGTTAATGTTTCTGCAGGTGTGAATATATCAAGAAAGAATTGACAGAAAAATATGTTCCTTAATCTTATTGTGCAGTATTAGACGAAACAAAATAAATAAACTTGTAGAAGAAAAAAAAATGAAATATATTTCTATACAAATTTCCTTTTTTCGCATTGTATTGCATAAATCTCTGGAAGGACGTTTCACATTGTAGTTGGTTACGTGCTAGAAAAAACTATCTTATGGTAAAAATGTAGATAATAAATGAGGATTATGAAAATAGAATACGATCGAGATGATTAAATGACGAAAAAAAGCGAGGGTGAAAAGTTCCCGAAGACTAGTGGTGGACTGAGACATTGTCATCATTATCATCATCATCTTGTCGTGCCATCAGCATAGATATCCCTGGCCCTCACTCGCCCCCTCCCTGTCGTTCATCGCTTACGGCAAGTCCTCAGGGCAACACCCCGTATCCTCACAAGCTGCTGTAAGTAGGTTCGAGCTGGTCACCCTGTTTTTACTCGGACATGTGTAGGGGTCCATAAGAGTCCTTCACTAATGAGCTCGTCCCTACTTATCCAGCAATGTCCTGCAAGTCTGGTTCATTTAATTTGGGTAATTTTCTTGATGGGTGGTAGGTGGCCGTACAGCTGCCTGTTCAATATTGCTCGCAGCATTCTTGTGTAGTTGCTGTCAAGCCTTTTCTCCAGCCTTTTTAGTTAGCATCCATGTGCAGCATCCATATAGCAGTATCGACACAATAGCTGCTTGGAAGAAACTGCGTTTCATTTTATCGGTCAGGTCTGACTGTTGTATTGTCATCTGCTGATTCATGCAGAAATACACATATACATACTGGATACATACCGACGCAATGATAAAGACAGACGCAGGAAGACTTCTTTAACAAAATATTTACCTCTCCCTTTATTGCAAGGGTTCGAAAGGGTTGTTCAGGGTTTGCGTGTGAGAGGGAACTGGAGACCGAACATAACTGAAATATTTTCACCCAAAAGTTATGGCCGTCAGCGTAGTGTCTTTCTTGTTCTCCAGGGTTGCTCAACCGCAGCCTGGAGTCCACTCTGCTGGGCGCGGGCTTTCCTTACTACATCTCGTCCCCTCCGCCTCCAACTCTACTCAACTGTCTTCTTCTGTTCAATTCGTCGGCCATATATTACCTTCAAACTCCCACGCGGTGATATGGATACGCCTCCACGCCTCCGCAATTTCTTCCGATATATGGCGATCGGGATGTGTCACTTCCGCTATCTTTGGAATGGCCGGTGTGATCGTCATCGAGCGGAAATAACTGTCATGCAGTTCAGAGGTCACTCTCTTCCGGTGCGTCAGTCTGTGAGAGTATAATGGGATTTTTTAACCTCGTCCCATTTCATCAGCCAATCTCTGCCCACGCGATTTCCTCTCATAACTGCCATTAGAATGTGTCACTTCCTTCCCGGTAATTGTTTTTGCGGGGTACCTTCGGCTTCTTTTCTTTGTCAGTTCGAAACCATTTTCTTTGATTTTATCGATCGATGTTCTAAGCACATAGTCTAGACAGATGATAAAGAGGTATGGGGCAAAAGAGTCTCCTTGCAGTAACACTGCTACAATGTCAACCTAGTCTGTGTCTCCAGCCGGAGCACGCACTTTGGTGTTCCTATCCAGAATCATTATGGCTGCGACAGTTTCTTTTGGTAGACCGTATGCGTGTAGAATTTGCTCCATCTTCACTCTTCGTATGTAATCAAAGGCCTTTGTAAAGTTGACAAATACTGTTGTTGCCTGTAGGTTTTTTGCCCGTACGCCTTCTAGAATTCTACGGACAGTCAATATTTGTGAGGTTGTGGATCTATTTCTCCGGAAACCATTTTGGTTCTTCCTAAAAATGTTGTCAATCTGCGGTTGCGTAGTAGGGCATGGTATATTCTGGCAGCTTGGGATGTATGTGTTATACCTCCGTAGTTCTTGGCTAATCCGAGGTCTCCCTTTTTAGAGAAAGGGAGGATGCATTCCTTCATCCATCTGTCTATCTGATTTTGATTATAAACTGCATTCCAGTATCGGAGCAGTATGTCGTCGAATTGTCTGGTCTCCCATACTTCTGGGGAATTACATCAAACCCCGCGGCTTTTCTATTCTTAATTTTTTCTAAGTATTGAGTCGAGTTCTTCTAGAGTAAACAGTCCTAGTTTGATATCTAATTGCTTTCTAATAATTCTGGTGATTGGTTCCTGTGTTACTTTTGGTAGGTTTCCAAGTAGATTCTGGAAATGCTGTTTCCATAGTTTTATTCGTTCTTATTGGTTTGTAGCTTTCAGTTTAGCTTTGGCAGTGCTATTCCTTCTGCTCACTTCGTTTATCGTTTGCCACGCTATCCTAGATTGCCTATATTCTACTGAGTCTCTAATCTTATCTATCTGATTTGTATGTATTCTGTTTGTTCTTTTAGATATATGCTTGCTAATTCATTTTGTGCCTTTTTTAGTTTCAGGGCATTTGCCTTAGTTGGGTTCAGCCTATTGCATTTGGGGGCAGTTTTCACGTCTGCATGTTTTTCTCTAACCATTAATGTCTTTCTTGGGACTCTAGATTTAGTTTCATTTTTTGTTGGTATGTATTTCGCTGTTGCTTCTAGGTGGGTGTTGATGAAATTTTCACGGAGGACATGTTTCTGTCTTCCGTAGTGCATTGAATTTGATAGGGCTACTACTTGGAATATGGCGAGTGAAGGTGGTCTTTTATGTATTCGTTTCTACCGTATCGTTTTTTTTTTGTTTTTGTTTTGGGTTAAGAGATGTACTCTTATGGACCCCCACACATGGCCGTGCAAAAGCAGGACGACCTGCACGAACATACATTCAGCAGCTATATGAGGATACGGGATGCTATCCTGAAGACCTACCTAGGGCGATGAACGATAGGGAGGAGTGGCGAGAGAGGGTCAGGGATATCCGTGCTACCAGCGCGATATGATGATGATGATGATGATGATGGGGAGGGGACTTTCTTTATTTAGGCTTAATATTCTACACTACTATGGGAGTCTGTAAATAATTCTACCCAAGTTTTAGAAAAAAAGAGTACCAAACGTGTTAGCTCCTTTGACCAGGTTCAATTATTTGGATTTACGGTAAAATTGCCTTTACATTTAAGACACAGCAGCTGCATTATTATGTTCACTTTTGGTATAATACCCTTGGTGCTTTTGAGTGGCTGGAGACCCAAACAGGATGAAATTGTTCAAGGTCTATTTAGAGCGCTGCTTGTTTTTGACTGTGTCTGTAAACGAATGGGACTAAGATTATTTACATTAGTTAGCGTACCAGACAAATATCTATTATTTTACATGTGTATCGACCTTACCTATTTCATGACACAAGATCCGGTGACGAAGACGTTAAGCGCCGCCAACATTTGTCTTCGAAGGACTTGACTATTAGAAATTTTCAGCGAATTACTAATATTTGGCACCTCTCAGACACGCAGTAAATCTAGTTCTGCATAACGGGCTGACAGTATTAAAAACAAGTAATACTTTAGTTGTTCGGCAATTCTTGTTTGGAAAAAGAAGAAACAGTAAAGAATTATTGGGTCTGTTGAATTTCGTCTTTATAAAGAATTTTGCAGGATTTTAAACAAGCAAAAATGGAATTCATGAAATTTCAGAACGAATGTTTAGAAGAGTGCCGACGATTGGACTAAGAAGGCTATGAAAAACAAAACGAACTGTTAAAAAAATATTTGAACTATTAGAACGGAAAAAAGACGAAGGCCGAGCAAATTATTTTTTGTATGACACGGTTATAAATTCAGTCGACGTGTTTAAGGAGGATGAAGAGGTGACTTAAGGCGTATTTTGGCCGATTTGAAGAGGTTTTTCAAAAAGATTGCGCTACATGGTCGGACGAAAGAAATACGGTTGTTGCTCGGGAAATTCTGTCAAAGCCAACACGAAAGTTTTGCTAACTAGATACTTCTGAGAAATCCTGGACAGATATCATTTCAGGAGACTGTCTTAATTCTGAAAAAATATTTGTGAAGAAAAGTACTGTATTCAACACAAGATAGCAGTGCTTAAACTTGACAAAAAAAAACATGGAGAGGTTATTCTACTTTTGCTGGGTTTGTAAATTGAAAATGTGAAAAGTTTAAATTAAAAGGTTTTATCCCCAATATGTATAAATACTTGCTTTTTGTACAAGGACTGATGGTGCCGAGAAATGAGGAAATTAGTTCTAGAATTTTGTCTAATTTTGAAAGAATTCCTAAAGTGTTTTTGTAGAGAATCGTTATTGCTGCTAAGGTTTCTTTGGTAGGCCGTATACTAGTAGGATTTGTTCCATCTTCCTTCTCTGAATGGCATCGAAGGCCTCGGTGAAGTCGACAAATAGTAATGTCACCTGTAGGTTTTTTGCCCGTACGCCTTCAAGGATTCTACGGATGGTAAATATTTGTGAGGTCATGGTTCTATTTCTTCGGAAGCCATTTTGGTTTTTCCAAAGGATTTTGTCAATCTTGGATTTTATGCGGTTGCGTAGTAGGGCATTGTAGATTTAGCTGCTATGGATGTAAGTTTTATACCTTGGTAGTTCTTGGCTAATCTGAGGTCACCCTTTTTAGGGAAGGGGAGGATGCATCCCTTCGTCCGTCTGTTTATCAGATTTTGATTATAAACAGCGTTGCAGTGTCGGAGTAGTATGTCGTCGAATTATCTGGTCTTCCATACTTCTGGGGGAATCTCGTCGAGCCCTGTAGGTTTCCTATTTTTATTTTTTCTAAGAACTGAGTCGAGTTCTTTTTGAGTGAATTGCCCTAGTTTAATGTCCAATTGCTTACTAATAATTCTGGTGATTGTTTCATGCGTAGCTCTCGGTGGGTTTCCTAGTAAATTTTCGAAATGCTGTTTCCACAGTTTTATTCTTTCTTGTTGGTTTGCCGCTTTCAATTTTGCTTTGGCTGCGTTGTTCTTCCTACTCACTTCGCTTATTGTTTGCCAAGCTATCCTAGATTGCCTATCTTTCACTGAGTCTTATCTATCGGATTTTGTATGTATTCTGTCAGTTCTTTTAGATATATGCCTGCTAATTGATATTGTGCCTTTTTTAGTTTTCGGGCAATTGAGTTTGTTGGATTCCTCCTATAGCTTTTGGAAGCAGTTTTCACGTGTGAAACTTCTGCTCTAACCACTACGTTTCCCATGGGACTCTATATTTAGTTCTAGGTTTTCTTGGAATACACTTCGCTGCCGCCTCGAGGTGTGCGTTGACGACATTCTCATATTCGTCATTTGGGGTACCTTTTTCTGTCTTCTCTTGATGTGTCTCAAATCTGTTTCTCAATTATAATACATATTTATCTCTTATATCTCTGTTGTTAAGAAGGTCCCAGTCATAGTGTTTGGTGGTCGCTGTTCGTTTGGCGTTTTTTCGTAGGCTTAGTCGTATTTTTGCCGTGACTATTCAGTGATCGGAGGACACACCATCGAAAGAGATGTATGCCTCGCAATTCATTGCGCTTACATTGGCATAATCTTTACTACTATAACTACTAAGGCCTATTATGTGCGTTTCCCAAATCTTATCCAACGTAAAATCGAAAAACATTCTTATGGGAAAAATCAGAACTCGTTTCGAAGGACTCGCTTAGCAATCTCAAAATTCCTGATGACTTGGCAATTCATCGAAGGAGTACGGTATTGTTTGTAGATTTCTCCAAGACATTTGATTCTAAACATAGTGGAAACGTTGAATGAATTCTAAAATATGAAATTACAACCGTTACAATGATATTTACGAAGGCAATGATTTGCTTACCTGATAGTGAGACCAACTTCTTCGACATTGTTGCAGTAGCACCATATTTGTTTATAAGTTGCCAAGAATAAGTATTGTGGACATCCAAAAAACTATTAAAAATTAATTTTTAAAAAAGGCAAGATTTTTAAAAAGTCAAGATTTTAAAAGAGGTAAGAAGCGGATGATTTGTCACAGAAACGCATATGAGCTAGTGTTTCTGGAAAATTACTTTATCCAAGCAGAATCCCTGCTGCGTAGTCTAGAGCAAGCAACAGGGTGTATTAGCTTCAACACGTCGCTGATAAAACAGATAACATACGTTTTAAGCAAATATGTGCCACCCCAAACTGACCAACTTTCAAATTTAGTCGATACGGATTTACATGTTTCAGTAACAACACCTTATCTACAATAGAGAAGAAGTAGACTGCTATCTATAGGTTATCGATCAGAAAGAAGACAGTATTTCCGATAAAATAAAACGATATAAAGGGATTTCTTTCAAGCTGTATATTGCCACGTCTGCTAGAGCTACGACCCTCCCCCAACAGTATCCGAGATACGACAAAAAATCTGATGGTGAGGTTCCCTTAATGCTCGAACTTTGAGGAATGTGGAGTACCCCTTAAATATCTTCACATCCAGGTCCACATTGACGGGAGTGGTAGCAGTTGATAAAGTCCTATCTATCAGTTAAATCTTAACTCTGTACTTATGCTAAACTGAATTGCTTGAAAGAGGACTGTTTTGACTTTTAAAGTGTGTACTCATGCTAGGCCGAATTGTTTAAAGCATTTAACTCTGTGTAAACCAAAAAAAAATATACTAAACTTAACCGCACTGTTTATATGTATAGAAATGAATTTGGCATTGATAACTTGCAATGGTTTATGTCACATAAAACCAAACAAACCCAAGCTGTATCTGAATCCATACGACAGTATTGATGCGCCACTTATACTCTCACAAGACACATAGAGTAACAGCTAGACAGGAAACACACAAGAATACTGCGATCTCTCTTGAAGAAATTCCAGATGCAAGATTCTAGAAAACAGCAGCACATTGGCAACTTACATCCCGTCTCACAAAATCATACAAGGTAGACTGACAGTAGACGCATGGCTCTGTTAAAGAAGTTTGGACGAACTTTTAAGCAACATTATCATATGCATTGATAAACATGGATGTGCCAGTGTTGGCCGACCAGCAAAGATTTACACGAGCTGTGTGTCCATACAATAGAATAGCGAAGAATTTTAGGAATGGGTAGCAAGAAAATCAGGAAACTCCCTGCTGACAGGGCACTTGATGGTATATATATATATATATATATATATATATACATTTAAATTTTAGTGCATCATTGCTTATAAATGGAACAGGGCTGCTTTCTTTGATAATTGAGCAGTGGATTAATGTTAAAGGTTAAGAATGTCCAGGATTCCCATGTCGAGAATTGGCCGCCGGCGACTCTGCAAGTGATTGTACGTATCTGTCAGAAAATTTCAGAGTTTAAATTGCAGACGGATTGCTACAGAGCTATAACAAAATGAGAACTGTGTTTCTAAGTCAACTTTGAAGATGTCACTTTGTATTTCAATTTTAGTTAGTGCATGTCTACAAACGGTTTGTTTTGCTCAATTTTTCAGTAGACTCTCTTGTGAAGTTGACTACTTCTTTGGTTAGTTTTGGTTTCTTTATTCAATGGCGTATCAACTTTCCAGCGTTTTTTAATGCTAAATCCAGTCTCGTATAAGAACAGCTGTAATAGTGGACAACTATCAATATGCTATCAGTCATATGGAATCGGACCTGACCGATAAAATGAAGCGAAGTTTCTTCCAATCAGCGATGGTTCGATACTGTTATATGGATGCACTACATTGACGCTAACAAAATGGCTGAAAAAAAAGCTTGACAGCAACTACACAAAAATGTTGCAGGCACTATTGAACCCACCCTGGAGGCAACACCCCACAAAGCAGCAGCTGTACGGCCACATACAGCCATCATAAAGTTAGACGAACCAGACATGCAAGTCACTGCTGGAGAAGTAGAGAAGTGCTCATAAGTGATGTACTAATCTGGACCCCTTCACATGGCCGTGCAAAAGTAGGGCGACCAGCTCAGACCTACTTACAGCAACTCTGTGAAGATACAGGGTGTAGCCCTAGGGACCTACCGGAAGCGATGAACGATTGGGAGAGATGGCGAGAGAGATCAGGGATATCCGTGCTGGTAATGCGCCAAGATAATGATGATGACTATTCAGCCCATAACCTGAGAGATAAGGAGTTAATGTCTTTCTCAAGAGTAATAGTTCTAAAGTTTACGTAATATCAAACTGGAGTTTGGATTCATTACTTCGAGGCCGCAGTCAATCCTGTTAGCATTTTAACCAAGGAGAGCCCTTCACCTTCTTAACGTTTGCAGATTCTGAACATTATTATACATTTCATTATCTATGCTTGTCACGTAATGTGTCTCGCATATCTAAAAGCTATCCTTGCCATAGCACCTGTTCTTAAAAATCTTCAGTGGCCTTTTCAGTTTCAGAAGCAACCAGGCGCCTTTTGTAGCAAAACTGAGTCGTACAAATTGTGGACAATAAGCATGACTTTCTCATTCATTGTTTATTGGCTGCAATAGAGGCTTACATTATTGTGACGCAAAAGAAATTCATATTTTCAAGCTTTATTCTTCGGATTGTTGTTTACGTGCCAGCAAGTTTTTAGAATTCCGAACTACAATAATGGTAATTGTCTTCTAAAGAATTCCGTACGAATAAATCTCTTTGTATGACCAAACAATTGTGAGTATCATTTACTGGTCTTAACAAATTTGTTTTGATTTACCTTGCTCAAGGATAATTTGGCTGTTGATATTCCTAAGGTTCCGTTTTGTTGACAAGTTGAGAACTATGAACGATGAAACAAACAATGATTCATTTGCACATATGATGGATTATTCCTCGATTAATATCTTCCCTTAAGGAAAAGTCTCTTTGATTCATCCGCCGAACATTTTTAAATATGTCACCCTTTTTATTGATTGTATTTATTTTTGTTTGTTTAGTTACTTTGTTGTCTTATTGATTTCATGGGATGTCAAAACGAAATTGGTTAGTTAATGCTGAAGGTAGTTTGGCAGTCATAGACACCGGTAAGAATATCTATCATCATTATTGTTGGGTATCACCTAACTTTTTCAGAATAATGAGCTGTTCCATCTGCCATATATGGCAGTAGCGGAGATCAATCTGAGAATAGGCCTACGAGTCAGACCAGAAGAGCCGAAGAGCCGTTCCTATTGTTGAAGTATATCATTACTCTATCACTAATCCTATGTTCTTATTACTAACAGTCTCTCTCTTTTAGATACTTTTTCCTGTAAATATAACTATTTTCCTCACATATCGTGGTTGGTTTTATTATTACTACTAATTGTGTTCACTAACCAGAACATAACAATTATCATGCTGAATAAGGTGACCATCTCATTGTCTCAGAAAGAAGTATTTGCTCACAGAATGGAATTACAGAAGGTACAACCCCTCCGTGTTATAATGGTTGGGAGATTATTTACAACGAAGGTGTGACTCAGCACACCTCAAGACTGGAGCCTCATTATCCAATGCACTTTATTGCTATACCAAAAAGAACTTTTTGGGGAGGGTCTTACCTTCTGTAAAAGATTTTATTGACAAAGGACCTAGCGATGGGATAAAATGATCGGCAAGCACAAATTTTCGGTGAAACTTTTAAACCTCAGGAATTTTAGATTCGTATTTTCGTAACGCTTGGACTAGGCGTTTTTGAAGTGATGACACACTCTCCAAACATAGAGAATTGGAACCTTACCCTAGATGTGATTTAGTGTCTTACGCAGAACTCCGCTATTTTAGGAAAGTGTATGAACCTGTCCTTTGAAGAAAAGTTTTACCCTCGGTAACACATATACATGATCATATTCATGTATAAATTTGAGTGTCCTTTCAAAATGATTAACACTTTTTTAAATGTATAGTTTCTCAGCCCACCAAAACAAAACTCTGTTCTTTTTGTGTATATATATATATATATATATATATATATATATATATATATATATATATATATATATAACACGAACTCTTTTATATCTGCATAAAGTGTAATTTGGTATTTTTGATTTCTCCCAAAATATTTCTTATACCTCATATAATATAAATATTCATTTTGAAGTCAAAACTATTTTATTTACATAATACCGACATGTTTTTGTGATATATAATTTCAAATAACGATATTTCTAAACTTTTTCCTAGTTCATTTTTGGTACAAAAAGCGTTTTAGTTGTCAATACAGAAAATGAAATGGGTGAGTAAAATTTCTGTCACACATGACGCAGTTTACTTCAGACAAGAATGTATTTACTGAATGTAAAAATCAACAGTTCCTTCGTTTTGTACCATTATTATATAACGTGCAGAACAAAGTTCATATTTAGTATAAATTACGTTCGACTTAATTAGAAATGAACTCGAAGTGACAAGTTCAATCCTTGACGAAATTGTTCACGTTTAACTCCACCCTAATTTGCTTCGGTAAGTCAGGGACCACTATTTTTTCTTTGGTTCTTGTTAAATAGGTTAGTCTATCTTTTTTATTCTTGGTATAGCAAGAGGTAAAAGAATAGGACAAATCTGATTTCAAACCGATGTACGCCACTAAAAAAAAGAAAAAAAAAAGAATAAAAATGAATGCATAAATAAATAGACGTCGAGTAGAATCTTGATCGAATTACATTTGTAACTTTTATGTCCCTTGAGAGACATTTATGCAACATACAATCATGTATACAGTTGTGCAACAACGTTTTTCAGCGTTAACTCGACCTTTGTTTTCTCACATAACCATAAAAAATGCCGTAAATGTATTTAATATTCATATATTACAATTTGTGGATTAATTGCTTTTATATAAAGTGAATATTTAAGTTTTTTTTTTTTGCTTTTCTAATAATATCCAAACTATTTACTTACCACACCTACATTTTTAAATGAGCCTATTTAAGTTGTGAAGGTTAGTGTTTCAGTCATGCCAGGATAAGATTAATAAATCTAAGAGAGAATTTATAACCTTTTGTTTGTTTAGGTATTTTCTTTTTTTTTTTTTTTTTTTTTTACTATCATCAATAAATTATGTTTTCTTTTCTTAAAGGGAATCAGAATAGTTTAGCAATGTTTGAGTTTCATTTGGTTTTCTTCTGATATTGTGTAAAAATTCCACAAATTTTGCGATATCCTCTCATTTGAAAGATATTAAAATCAGCGTTTTGCTGCTTAACCAATTACATAGTCTTAGTAAACCGGTTTGAACCTATCGGCATCGCTTTGTATAGATTCAATGTATCCTCTGCAAAAGGGTAACGCCCTGCCATAAATATAAGGGATCTTTGGCTTTGACGCAAAACAACATTCTAGGCTCGGGTCGTGAAGACCTGCAGTCGTTTGTAGTAGAACTTCATTGTCATTAGTCCCAGGTCCACTATTTAAAGGAATCGTAGTACCTCTTATGAACTGTTTTATAAGTAAAATAAATATGTTTAGAAATTATTTGCATTTGATATGGTTACTTGATGCCGAATAACTAAATTATGTGTTTTAATGATATAAAATTATTGATAGTGTTTACTCGGGATAATTATTGAAACCGTATTTTTTTTGTGCAAAGACATTTCTATTACTAAATAGAAATAATTACTTGAAACAATATGATTATTGGTATGTAAAAGAAATAGTTTAAACCACATAATACATTGTCTATATTCGAGTTGATTACTGGATATGATACATGATGTAACTCATGGACCCATCGGAATATTCGAAATTTAGAAATAATGGGCGACTCGTGTTGTTCAGAAACAAAAGTTGTTTTTTTTTATTTAGACTGCTACAATTTCATATCAGTCAAACGCAAACATGTTGTGAGAAGAAGACCTTGTAATGGTTTATTAACGTATTTCCTTTGCAACCACCCCAACACCTCGTTTCTAAGCAACGTATAACCCCAATATTCTCTCTTTTGGTTTCAAAACTCAACTGCCTTCATTTTCAATTTAGCTTTTTTAAATTCTCTATTTTAATTATTCTTATCCTGTCTTTCCCGACATTATTTTGACGGGAGGTGTTAAACCAGGTCACCACCTCTACATGCGTTTGATCTTTGCGAAGAACTACACTTGATATCAAAGTCCTTAGCTAACTTACAATTTTACCAAATAAATAAAACAAGTAATCTAATTAATCAATCTTCCTAATTATTTTAGAATATAAGTGTGTGCGAAAAAAATTCTCCCAAGAAACAACTAACAAAACTATAAAAGCGAATGTGCATTGAACTCGATTCATTACCGCTTTCGAAGAAGGAAGCCAAGACGACTTTACTAGCAGTTAAAATCAAATATTATATTCAATGTGCTGGGTTTGTCGATCTTCAGTGTAACCGTAATGAGGCATTAGTCATCGACTTATTGAGCTTATATCTACAGTTTGGTTTCTGTCAACTTTTACAATAGTCAATTAATACCAATGGGTTTAATTTTCTTCTTGGAGGACTTCAATGATATGTCTCTCCTGAGTACACATATTTTAAATCAGATATTGCTTGACTGCAGCTCAGCGGTTCCAAATAATAGATTGTTTTTGAAAAAGTGAAATATTTACCGCCAAAACTCGCCTCTATAGTCTTGAGACAACACATTAATATTGGTGTCAATACTTTCGCACAGCATTTTGTATTAGATATTAGATATTCTAAGCTTTTCCGTGATCTCATCATTTGCTGCGAAGTCCTGTCTACTTTCTTATCAACATGTAATCTTTTCACCAGGTTTTTAAAACATATTATTGTTCCTATTATCAGACATTATTACATATTATAACATAGACGAAATGTTATTAAATATTTTAAATGTGAACATAAATTGTCAGCGCTATGGAGATAAACTCGTTTTAAACGATAAAGAGACGAGAAAAATAAAAAATGAAACAGTTAACAAACAACAACTAAAACGTAAGATATGGCTTGTTTAATGTAAAAGTTACAAATGTAATTCGAATATGTAGACGTCATATATTTTGTGAATCGTTTTCACAATTGCATAAGTAATATTTGGGTAATCAATATTCGCCTGTGCAAAAGGTCAGAGGAAGGGACTCTTATTTATTGAGTAAAAGATGACTGTGATATTTCCAAATTTAAGCATAGTATGGCAAATCTATGAAACCTCGGATTGATATCATTAACACTGTAATACGAGGATGGGCAAAAATTTCATAGTCTGAAAGATCCTATGGTGAACGTCATATCTGATGTTTCTGACGTTTTTGTCCTATTGTTTAAAATTCTGCAACACCGATAGAATTGAGTGTATTTGCAAGGGGTGCTATGTTGAAAAATAAACCGCGCTTAATTATAGTGCATAAGAGTATATTGTTCAGCATATACATTTTTCTGCCGAACCTCGCAGACTGGGGTAGAATTGTTGTTCCTTATTTAAGAAACACACACACACACACACACACACACACACACACACATATATATATATATATATATATATATATATATATATATATATATATATATATATACCTTTTTCTGGCTATTGTCCAGGTGTTTTTTGAACTCGGGAACCTCCAGGGAACATCGAATTACGTCCTTAATTGAATCCACGGGGGTCACCTGTTCTGATTCCGTTAACCATAGATTGGTACAATATGAGTACAGGTAAAAAAAATACATAATAGTAGTAATTCTAGTTAAGTAAGAACATTAAGTTTATAAGTCACAAAAATTCACTCTGAATTGTCCAGCAGGATACATGGCGTAACGGTTATAGGTGTTGGTTCCCGAAGCTTCTAAGGAAGTTGCGCGTTCAATCCTGACTGCAGGCGAGTAACAATACAGGAATAGTTAACACTTGTACCCGGTTATGGCTAACGGAACCAGAACAGGCGACCCCGTGGATTCAATAAAGGACGTAGTTCGAAGTTCTGTGAAGGTTCCCGAGTTCGACAAACACCTGAAGATGGCCGGAGGACATATCGGCCGAAATGTTGTGGAAATAACAATAAAGATGATTTAATAGTTTAATAGTCCGAAAAGCCTTAATGATAAAAATCACCCATCTTCGTCTCAGAAATTTAGACAACTAATAATGAGGGAAATTTTGCCAACGAAATTGGCAATAGGAAGCACTGTTTACCGTTATACTTTTATCAAGGTATTCAATTAGGAAGCCCTTTCATGTCCCAGAAGACACTTAGCATGACCTTATATCCTGACATCTTGGCCCTGATATTTTTTCTTTACCGGATAGTCAGTGAACTTGCTTTTATGGGTTGTATTTTTGGCTCAGACAAAGCCAAAAGACATTTGATACTATTATGAATCTTTTTTCTAGGATTTCTTCACTCCATCGAATTTTCTAAGAAATTGACAGACATAACTTTTTGTAATGAAACTCTCAAAGTTTATTACTGTAACTGACAGTAGAAATCTCGCTAAAAATGTTCACCTTCACAATGAACCACATTTCATTTTTTTCATAATCGCAATGAAATATTCTTTCCTTATCATTGAATATTTGTTGCAACTGTAGTTTGTTAGAAACTTTATTCAATTATTTTCGACATTTTCTAAATTTTTCAGACAGTCTAATGGGTAGTTTGTCACTCGTAACCGACATTCCAGCGGGATTTCTTCAGGTTTTGTTCGTAAATAGCAAGAACACGCTTAAATTATTTATCAGACACAGATAGTCTCTTAGGACACTTACCTTTACCAAAGAATACTCTTGTGTTGAACTTTCTGAACCAATCAGAGATTGATTTTCTCGTCTGCACAGATTTCCTGATTTTTTTTCTCAAATAGCATTGAATGAGAGGATATGATTTTCTTTAGCTTCATTAAAACACAAGCATATGGCTTCTCTTCGGTTCTAGCGTTTTATCCCCTTGGCTAATAAGGATGCAAGTTTGCGTGAGTATGTCTTCATGTGCATGTCTGTGTGTGTGTCCCTCTGTGTGAGTGTGTCTGTTGTGTTTATGTGCACTCGTGTTTGTGTTCGTGTGTATGTGCATTTAACCTAACCCCTCTACAGTGTGTCAATTCTTAAGCGGAACAAAACTGATTTGAATTCACAATTTTTCCTTCACCTATACTGGTGGCCTCACTAAGGGTAAGGAACACCGTCTGCCCAACTATTTTCACATTGCTGGAAGAAAATTGATGGTTTCATGTTTCTTTCGAAAACATTATACAGAGGGAAACACAAACGGCATCATCCAAGATTAGAACACGGGGTCACTTTCCTACGATGGTGATCGCTACCCATATGTATGTATAATTGCATTTATGAATGTACATTTGTGTATAGGTGCGTACGTGTATGTGTGTCTTTTGAATATGCTTATGACTGTGTGTCTTTTCTGGTTGTGTGTATGTATGCCTACATTAGTGTGTGATTGCATTTATGTATGTGTAGGTGTGTTTTTTGAGAGTATGTGAATATGTCTCTTTTGAGTGCGTGTGATTGTGTGTCGTTTGTGTTTCTGTGTGTGTGTGTGTGTGTGTGTGTGTGTGTAATGGTTCGTGTCTTTTAAGTATGTGTATGATTGTATGTCTTTTGAGTTTAACTGCAAATTTTGTGTTTGAAAGTATGCACGTGTAATGTGTGAGTATGCATACGTATGATGACATTTATGTATGAATAGATGTGTATTTTGAGTGTGTATGGGTGTATGACTAATGACTGATTGGGTGAGTGAGTTCTTTTTTGTGTTTCTGTGTATGTGTGCATGTATGTATTGTTTGGTTACATCAATGTACGCATAGGTATGTATTGTGTGTATTCGAGTCTTTCAAGTATTTGTGACTGTATCGTTTGTGATTGTGTGTATGAGTATGTACTTTTATTTATTAAGGCATCGGTGTGTATTTTGAGTGTATGTGAGTGCGTGTCTTTTAAGTGAGCGTATGAGTAGGCATTTTTGAGTGTGTATAACTGGGTATATTTTGTGTTTGTGTGTATGTGTACTGGTGTATATTTTGAGTTTGTAAGAGTGTATGTCTTTCGGGACTTTTTGCTGTTTGTTGTTTTTGAGCATGTGTATGTGTGTTCATGAGTGTGTTATTGAATTTATGCATGTATAGTTATCTATTTTGAATTTGTGTAGGTGTATCTTTTGAGGATGTGTGTGACTATGTGCCGTTTGTTTGTGTGCATGTCTCCGTGCGTGTGTGATTGCAATTATGTATATATTGATGTGTATTTTCACTATGTATATGTATGTTTTCGATCGTGTGTCATTTGTGTTTGCATGTATAAGCTTACGTGATTACATTTATAAATGTATAGGTGTTTATTTTGAGTGTGTGGGAGTGTGTGTCTTTTGTATTTGTATGTATGTGTGTGAATGAGTTTGTGTAATTGTATTTATTTATGTATAGCTATGCAATTTGAGTATGTGTGAATGTGTGTATTTTGAGTATGTGTGTGTGTGTATCTTTCCTGTTTGTGTGCAAATGTGTGTGTGTGTGTGTGTGTGTGTGTATGTGAGATTGAATTCATATATGTATAGGTGAGTATTTTGAGTGTGTGTGAGTGTGTCACATTTGAGTGCATGTGTGTGACTGTGTGTTGTTCGTGATTGAGTGTATGTGTGCGTGCATTTGTGTGCGTGTGTCTGTCTGTCTATCTGTCTGACTGTCAGTTTGGTGCGTGTGTGATTCAAGTTGTTATATAGAAATAAAATCCTCATGAAGAAAATTTAGAAAAGACATGTATGACTATCCGTCAGCCCGTAATGACTGTTTTCAGAGCTCAAAAAACAAACAAATGAAGACACCAATCGCACTAAAAACAAAAACCAGCACGACCGAATGTAAAACTTAAGACAACGACTGTTAACTCAACCCGTCGGAAAAGTCAAGTTTGATTATATCAGTTGTCACTTTGTATTTCAAGGTTATATATTTTTACAACACATTATCAGCAATAAGATATTTATTGTAAAAATGTAGTTTTTAAGTTGGCATTTTGTAAGTATAACAATATATATTTAATATATTTCCACGTCTCTTCTATTCCTGTTTCACCTCCACTGTACTCGTTAATTTTCCATCATTGTTTTATTTCATTTTCTTTCTGCGGTTTTTCTTTCCTATGCAATTTTATTTCTTCCTATTTATCAACCCCTCCGCTCAGGCAGGATATGACACAAGGTCAATTTTTAAGCGGAGTTTTACAGGTTTGAATTCAGAGTTTTCCTTCTCCTAGATTAGTTGCCTCACCAAGGCTGAAGAACCTAGTCTGTCCTACTATTTACCCATAGCTGGAGGGAGAATAATTGGATTCATACCTTTCCCAAGGGTATTAGTGCTATGTGAAATGCAATGAGTTTCGTCCAGGATTTGAACTCGTGTCGCCGTGTTCATTTCCTACGACGATAACAATTACACCACGGGCAATTACTCCAATGCAATTTTATTTCTTTCTAGTTTACATTTCCTTTAGGTTTTCAAATTTCTGCTTCTTTCTCAAACACTTAATTTTACTTCACGAATTGATTTTCATAATTTCTCTTTTCTTTTGCTTTTTCTTATTTTCTTTATTTTCTTCACTTTTCTTTTGTACTTTCATAATTTCTGTTAACCCGCTCCTTTTCTTTTCATTTTCCATCACTTTGTAAATTTTACCTTTTCTACTTGTGTATTTTATGTTTCTTTAACTCTCTGTTTACTTCCCTTTTTCTCTCTTTTCATAATTTCTTTTTCTCTTTTTCGTTTTCTTATGTTCTTCATTTTTGAAATTTCTCTTTTTCTCTTTATTTCATTTATTTTTCAGTCATTCTTTTTATTTTTCTTCCGTCCTTTCATAATTACTTTCTTCTCTCACTTTATATTGCTTTTTACTTCATTTCATTTTTTTTCAGCAAGTTTCATTTATTTTGGTTTCATTTCTTTTCTTTTCTTTTCTTTTAGTCCTTTATTTGATTTCTGCTTTCTTTGTTATTTTCTTTCGATATAATTACATTCTTTATTAATGTCTTATGTTCACCTCATTTCTTTTCTTTTTCATCCTTTCATTCTTTCTTCTCTTTTTTCTTATCGTAATTTTTTGCTATTTCTCCTTTTCTTGTGATTTTCCTATTTTACATTTAATTTTCGTTTTTGCATTTATTTTTCATTCATTCACGTTTTCCTCTCTTTATTGTCTGTTCTTTCATTATTTCTAATTTCATTCATTTTTTCTTTTTTTTTCTTTCATTCTTTTTAAAATTTTATTTTTTCTCCACGTTTTGTTAATTTACTATTTTTTTTTCTTTTCTCTCTGCCATTTAATAATTTTCATTTTCTTCGTTTATTTCTTTTATTCCCTTCATTCTTTAGTAAAACGCTTTTTTCTCCCTATATTTTATTTATTTTTCTTTCATTCACTGTTTTCTTTTGTTTTCTGTCCATTCATAATTTCCTTTTTCCTTTTCCTTTTCTTGAATTTTAATTCATCGTTTTTAAAAAGTTACTTTTTTCTCTATATTTCATTTATTTTTTCAATTTTTCATTCTTTCTAATTTTCTTTTCTTTCGGTCTTTTTGATTTTGTTTTCTTTCTCATTTGATATTATTCATTATATTTTATGTTAGTTTTTCAATATGTTTTTTTTTTTCTTCTTTAATTATTTCTTTTCCTTTTTTTTATAATTTCAGATTTCTTTCGAATATATTTGACCTTTAATTCTCTTTTCTTCAAGTTCATTTTTCTTTTATCTTTTTCACCGTCAATTTTTTCGCTTCAATTTTTACTTCTTTCAGATTTTCTTCATACTATTTTAAAAAACTTTTCCTTCATTCTCCATATTGTTTTCTTTTTTCGTTCATCATACGCTTTCCTTTTAACTGTTAATTTGTTTTTCCCTTTCTATCTTAAATATTTTCTTCCTGTGTTTTTTTCTTTTCTCGAAATACATTTCCACAGAACTTCACTCATTTCTTTCCATTCTTTTTCTGATATATCCATATTTTATACATTTAATACTCTATATCTTATAACTAATAGTATACGCATACATCTGCCTATTCATCTATTTTCTATTACGGTTGTTCACAATGTATCTCTCTGATGGCGCCATGTTGTATCTGTTTCTCACTACAATCTCTCATAACACAGTTTTACTGCCCAGACGAGCAGCGTTTACAGATAAAACTCGGGTCAAAACCGCCTATTCAAGAGGCCTTAGCAGCAAATGCGTTTGTTTTATTTCACTCTCAGTTGCTAAGAGCTAAAGAAAAGAGAGCGGAATGGCAACGTGAAGTGTGGACATTAGAGAGACGAATTGAACTGAGAAGAAAATGAAAGTAAAGATGGCGTCGTTGCTGGTGTATGTTGAATAATATTTGCTGGATAAAGAATTTACGAGTGTTATGAGGGACATAGATGTACGAGTAGAAGTACAATGAGCTGATGACCCTGAGAATAAAGTGGACAGGTCGAGGTTGTTGAGATGTTCTTACGTAGTCAGATAGGAATTTCGACGACAGAGCGAAAGGTTCGAATTGTGAAATAGACGAACGCAATGTATGAATACGTAAACATATAATAGCGGAGGTATTGGAAAGGAAAGGTTAACTGAACAATACGGTGCGGGAAGAATAAATTAAATGGATTTGGAAAGGCTGCTTCTGGAATTTGCAGATGTTCCCAATGAAGGGAATAAGAAATAATGGATCAAACATATATCACAAAATATTTAAAGACTGAGTCTAATTGTTCGTGCGTATAAGACATTTATCTGCAAGGAAGCATACCTACATTTATATAATGTATGGCCTTAAAAGTATATGTATTCTATTCTACTTTAATAGCCAATGACGATATGTGACTTTTTACATTACACTACAAGAAACAGAAATCTATCTATCTATCTATCTATCTATCTATCTTTACACCACTGAAAAAATTTAACTAAAAAAATTGATTTAACCCTAAAAGATGAAGGGGGGGAAATTGAGAAGTTGATGGAGGGGAAGAATCCTAGCTCTAACTTGTACAGAGTGAGAAAGAGAAGAGAGAGAGAGAGAGAGAGAGAGAGAGAGAGAGAATCGAATATAGATTATAGTTACTAAGATTACTTTAAAATGTCTAAAACCTTACGTTTAGCACAAGTGTTTTGCGTTACAGTCAGTTTCACGGTAATATATCTATCATCAGAGACTTCTCACGATCTTTCTATTTTCGTTTTCTTCCTCTCTCTCTCTCACTCATTCTCATTTTCATTCTCTTTCTCTTGCTCTCTCTCTCTCTCTATCACCCTCTCTCTTTATGTGTGTATGTGTGTGTGTGTGTGTGTGTTTCGAGGAATGAGGGAGATACCGATATTTATTTTCATAAATATATATATATATATACACACACACCAGTCTATGGTCCTCGTGAGTAGATTGTTCGCCAATGACAAAGGAGACTGTGGCTCAATCCCCGGTGGATTCATACCAAAGACTCAAAAATGGTACTTGATACCACTTTGCTTAAAACTCAACATTATAAGGTATAGATCAAGGATAAAGTGGATAAATCAGGCGAAAAGAGTAGCGCCCCATACCTCGGTGAAATAGCTTGTTAAAGAGAGCCGTTGGATCACCGTCAACTTCGATTGCCAAATCTACAGACCTTCTTTATATATATATATATATATATATATATATATATATATATATATATATATATATATATAAGAGAGAGGAAGAGAGAGAGAGACAGACAGACAGACAGATTGCGTGTGCGTGTATGTGTGTATTTGACGGAAAGACAGAGAACCTAAGTGTCCCTAGAAATGTATATGTTATTAAAAATATATAGAATTATTTTTTTTTTTAATTTGTGAACATATATCCTTGCTGATATATAAACTACTGTGATATGTAATTTTTATTTAAAAAGTGTCATGATTTAAAAGAAAAAAATTGTAAATTGTCCACACATATTGAATCTTCACAAACTTTTAATAGTTTTTAATATTTTAAAACCCGTTTATGGTTTCATATTTTCAGAGAAAATAATCAGTTCAATTTTCACTTGTTAAAACTTTTCGTATTCTCTTCTCAAATTCAATTACCACCATCAAAGACAAAAAGAAACTATAGAAAAAAGGGGAAATTCAAAAGCTGATGTAATAATTCACAGTAGTATAATTTGCACAATGTTATGGAAATCTTAGAAGAGTTGAAACAAAATAAGTTCTTTATTATCAAATATAGTACGGAATCATAAAAATTGGATGGGTTTTCATGAAAAGTTTTTAACGAAGCATTTAAAAACAAAATGTTGCTGTTTGTTTGACAAGAAGGAAAACGTTATCTTGGACTGTTTTAAAAGTTAATACAAGATTATAAAATAAACAAATATTGGTTTGATTTGTTTACTTGTGTTGCATCGCATATCAACTCTTGTGGGTTATTTAAGGCCAAATCCGGATTAAGCTCTCTCTCCCCCCACCACATATATATGTATATATATATATATAGAGAGAGAGAGATTTGCGGGCGAATCCTTTGTCGGAAACATTTTTAAACGAACCAGAGGTCATTTATTTGTTTACAGTTGACTGGCTTGAAGTTAAATGAATGGTTATATAGATTTATTTAAACCATGGATGTGATCCTAGCAGGTACCAAAATTCGGGACCAGAGTGGACTCGGGAGTAATGGCAATGTTGGGTTTCTCAATTTTCCCCAAAACTTCAGAACTGAAACATCACTATGAGACGGTTCAGTATCATACTCAGAACACTCACTCTAAAGGCTTTGCCCTATTCAGAGAAACAGTCGACTGGGCTCACTCACCCTTATGGAATAGATACATAACAATATTCAAAATCTAAACACAACACGTTTATTCTATTTATTTATATTCAGGTCTCAACATTATTTTTTAATCTTAAGTTTTGATATAATATTTCAAAAAGAAATTGCATAACAGTTATTCTAGTCGTAAATGGAATTTGAGAACGAAGTTCAAATCCTGACCGATACTGTTTGAATTTTACTTCACGCTAATACTCATGCAAATGGTGTGAATTCATCTATTCTTCCTTCTGCTAGAGTAAATTGATAATAAGGCAGACTGGGATATTTAAGTCTGATTGAGCAACCAATATTGGAGACAGAAAACTTTTAATTAAAATCAGCTTTACTCAGCTTAAAACTTGTCTTTTATCAAATCCTGCTCGTGGTTTAGTGATTTACAAAGCGCTTTGCTTCGTTGTGGCACAAGGCCGAATGAATGGGGCGCCCAATGAGACTTGAACTCACTCGTGTAGGTTTGCTAGTCTAGCTTGCTAACCGTTACACCATCAGAGGTGCCCTCCTGCTCGTGGTTTAGACTGGGTAAATATATAAAATATGATTCTGATTCTAACTTAGAGCATGTAATTTTTTTCTGTTTTTTTGGAGGTGCCCGTAGTGTAATTGTTATCGTCGTAGGAAATGAACACGGCGACACGAGTTCAAATCTTGGACGAGACTGATTGCATTTCACATAGCACTAATACCCTTGGGAAAGGTATGAATCCAATTATTCTCCCTCCAGCTATGGGTAAATAGTAGGACAAACTAGGTTCTTAAGCCTTGGTTAGGCAACTAGTCTAGGAGAAGGAAAACTCTGAATTGAAACCTGTTAAACTCCGCTTAAAGATTGACCTTCTGTCATATCCTGCCCCAGCGGAGGGGTTGGGTAAATAAGATAATTTTTTTCTAATTACTGTGATTACCTTGTTATGGTGGATCGGCGGCATGTGTAAGTTTTGAATATAAAAAACAGACAAAAAAGCACTGCTACAAACAACAATTTTTTGACATTTACGTCCAATTAAATTTAAGTCAAAATGTATGCTCCATCAAAAATAAAAAGTGATTATTGAACTAGAGTAAATTATATTTTAAAATGATTGCAGCTTAGATAAATCGAGGATAAAGTTAGTGACGTAAGCTCTGTTGTTGGGAGTATTAAGTTGTTTCTTGTTGCCGAACATTACCCGAAAGCTGTTGATCGTTCTCTTATTGTTTTGTTTTGTGTTTATTTTTTATTTTTCATTTAAATGATGGAAATAATAGATACATTAAGCTTACATAAAAACTCCCACATTTATTTTTGGTGTTTTCATTTACAGGCCGACTTTAAAAAGTGGGTATATTACCAAGCTTCGTTTTGGAGACCGGTTGCCCTACAAAGACTTCCCAAATATTCATTCATCATCGTCAAGTCGCGATGCTAGCACCGATTTTCTTAACTCTGTTCATCTGTCCGTAACATACGTACGCATGTCTTCTTCGTCTTCATTGGATGGTTTTAGAGATGGGAAGTAAGTGATCGTGTGGCAGTTTTACTTGGAATGTTGCTTTGAGCATTTCTTCAATATAATTCGTAGCATTTTGTGTAGTTCCCATCTAACTTTTTGTCTATGCTTTTTGTCAGCGTGAATGTGGTGCAACCAAAGAATAGTATTGACACTACTACTGCTTGTAATAAATTCCGTTTTATTTTAACGTATTGATCAGACTTCCCCGTAATCGATAGCCTAACGATAACAGTCAAAAATGGTTGGATGCGTACTTTATCCCAGTGAATTAGCACTGTGGCAAAATAAAAAAAACAAAACAACAACAAACAAACAAAACAAAAAAACAGCCTGTTCCGAAATTTTAAATCGTATAACCCAGTACGTTTTCTGCGACGATAATCTTTCCACCATCAGCGACATTTCAGACCCATTGCTTTGATCATATTAGATATTGTGTTTTACAAAGAGTACCATTTAAGCCAGTATAACCTATGAAATGTTAGTTAGTTAGCGATTACGAACAACTAAACCTGTGAGATGTCGTGAAGGGGAATTTATTCGGTATGATATCCAAACCTATAAAAGTTATGGTATACAGGAATATATAAACGCATAATGACATTCGTTAAAAAGTGCTCCTTACGATTTCCTTGAATAGAAACAAAAAAAAAACTGCCCAGCAACAAATATAATGGTTACTAAAAGATAAAATAAAAATAATTAAGATTCTAATAAAGTTTACATTTTTTTATATGGTATATATTTTCTGTAATGTATGCCTAACTTACAGTATTGAGATATCGTAGAAAGAGAGATCGATCTCAAGCCACGTAATTACATTCACTTTCGGACTTTTGTCTTTGGAAATCTATGAAAACCCTTATTCCCCCCAGCTATGGGGTAATAGTACTACTTCTATCCTTAAATAAACCATTAAGGTCAATATACTCGAACTAAAGAAACCGAACCGAACTATTATCATTATGAAGTATAGAGAACAGATTTTGACGTTTGTGTTTTTCCATAGTTTGTAAACCTTCCTCAAGACACAAATCAAGTAAATGATTAAAAGAAACAAAGGTATCAGAATCTATTCGTTTTCTTGCTATTAAAGTAAAGAAAAGTTAATTAATTAGATACTTTTCCAGTTAGTGAGCTTCTATTCAGTTATTTAATAGAATAGTCAATTTCCTATTCATTTAAAAAGAAAAACAGAACATTGATTTCAGGTGGCTTCTGAACATCTCACCGAAACACTGTTATATGTTAAAGGTATTCAAATTGATAGAGAAACATTTTGCAACAATGAGTCTTGTAGTATATGTATATATTGCAAATAGATGTGAACAAAACTTTTACTATTTATTGATCAGCCGAGTTGACTTGGGCTGAAGAATACACCAACAGTATTTTTGCAGAGGCATAAGACTCACACACAATGAGTGTCCTGTTTATGTCAACGTGGAGTATCTTTTCATTGCCTTTGCTCTCAACTTTATTCAGGCCAGGAGTAATACCACCTGATAAGGATCACATAAAACAGTTTGATATTTAAACTATGTGTAACAAACAAATCGTATAACACTGGATGAATAAATGGTTGCTGTCTAATTAAATTGTTGTGAATACATAACAATATTTGGAAGCATATTACCGTTTTTAAACGAATGACACATACCTTACATAAACAAAATGATCGTTAAAATGATTATCAAATCATAAATTTGATGAATACTTTTTAATGAAGTGATTAATAATGGTGTAATTTAGATAAATGCCAAGTTTTTAAATAAGTATTATTTAAAAGAATTCTATTTTCGAGCATAAATACTTATAATATATTCATGTTGCTGTTTCATAATTTCTGGTAATGAAAGAAAGAAACAAAAATAACTATTCTAAACAAAATCGTGAATGAACATAAAAAATAATGAAGTAGATTTTATATAATAAATTAGAGTCTTGGATTCGTACCTAATGAAATATATGTATTCTAAGAACAATTATTTTTACTTTTAAAAGAATCGCCTCGTTACTGCATGATAGATACTAGGATCTTAACATGAAGGGTGAAAGGCAAGTTGACCTTGATATCAAAAGATAGCGGGAAAAAGAACAAGTGTAATTAATTAAAAATTCTATAAAATGTCGACGTTTCTATTTATCAATTTATTCATCTTTGGAAATAACGGAAGACATTTCCGGGGATATATACTATTCAATAGAAAGAGTTCGAAATATTACTGAGTGATCTAAATCATTTACAAAAGTAAGTACAAGAATTGTCTATTATTCATCGATCATGCAAGGCAAAAAGAAGAAAAAAATTAACAATAAGATACATTGCTTACTAATGCAGCTTTTACATATGCATTAGGTTTTAGAATGTCAAGTTTTTATCAACATCGTTAAGCCCACGTAGAAATATATTCATAATTGCAATAAGCTTCCCGTTAGAGAATAGAGTTGAGAGAAGAAAATGTTTATATAGCAATGTCATTTTATAAATGTGTTTAATCTTAGTGGTATATATGGGTACTTAAAATAATATCAATCTCTATTTCTCTCGCTTTCTTACTCTCTGTCTCTGTCTGTCTGTCTGTCTGTCAATCAGCTTCTTTCTGTCTACATAACTCTCAGTCTTTCTTACTTTCTCTCTGTCTATCAATTTGTATTAGTCACTGTCATTCTCGCTCTCTCTCTCTCTCTCTCTCTATCTATCTCTCTCTCTCTGTTAGTGTGCGTTTTTAGATCTTCATTATTTAAAAGAAAATTAGAGGGCAGGTAGCGTAGTGGCTAATGTGCTGAACCGTCACATTGTCGTCAGAGGGTTCGAACTACATTCGTGCTGTGACAATCATTTTCGGAGTAATACCATGGGAAAAGTTATGAACACGTTTATCCGAACGGTTATAGTTTTGACAGTAGCTGCGCCGTTCTTCTACATGAAGGATTATAGCAGTAAATAAACTAACGAGAAAATTAAAAAAAGGAAGGAATGATAATAGATCGAGCGTACATTAAGGATTCCCTTCGATGCGTTTTTGGTTTAATTTGCTTTATATATCAACTTTTGCGGATGGATTAGTATCAAAGCTTAACTTTCGATTCAGTTTATCCCATAAATATGGAAAGTAGGTTTTCATAATTTTCCCATGGGTATTAGTCCGCAAGTGAACGTAATATCGTGAATGAAGTTCGAAATCGCTTACTACCATATAGCAGTCCAGCACGCTAGCCACTGCACCATAGAAACACTTTACAAAATTATTTTTTCGATACAAAGAAGTTTAAACGATCGAAGCAGTTTCGTTAAAAATGAATTGATAAGATCTATTTCTGGGTGCACATATTTAGTTGCAAGAACTCACACGCGTGTAGGTGCATGTGTGAACACGTCTATATAATTAAGTAAGCGTACAGGCATAGTGTATATGTATGGATATGGATATGGTTGTGAACATATCTGTATGAGCCTGTGGGCATATACACATATATGTACATGGATTTGTGTGTATATATTTACCCAACCACTCTACTCCGGACAGGATGTGACACAAGGTAAATATAAAAGGAAAGAGTAGTAAAAGTTGGTGACCTTAGACGACGGTTACTAGAAAGCTCCCTTTTTAATAGCTAATACACCGTGGTGTAGGGGAGGGCGCTATTCCTTTCCCTGGATTGCTCCACTTTACTCTTGATACGAATCTTGTATTGCTGAGTGTTAGAAGTTTTTGGTACGACGCGACCTGGGATTGAACCAAGGTCTCCCGTACCATTGGCGAACACTCTACCCACTAGGCCAAGCTGGTTTCATTTCTGAGTTTTCATTCGACTTTTGATAATTGCCAGATAAATAATAAAGAAACCATCCAACCCTACTTTTTATTCATTGCTAAGAAGAAAAGAGATTAATTCATGGTTTTTTCAAAGCCATTGAATAAACTAATTCGCAATCAGACCTAGTACATTTTTCTTTCATTGTTATTTTCAAAAACAAAGATATTTCATTTTCTATTATTTCAATCTCTTACAATCTCCTGAAATATTGAAGAACACCAACAAATTATGTTAACACTTCTGACTGTTCTTTAAAATGTTTGAAAGGCCAAAAATTAAAAAAATCACTTTCGCAGATGTTTTTGCTTATCCTTCACCGAACAAAGCTGCTAGGTGAGTCAAGACTTTTGTTATGTTTTCATAGGTTTTAGTTTGCCGTGCATATGTCGCTGAAGCATTTCAAGTCATAGAAGGTATCTACTGTGGTTGGTAATGTTGTGGTAGTTGGTGCGCTGTCACATTGTCCATTGCTTCACTTAAGGCAGCTTTTGTAAATCATACAGATGAATGTGCAACACAGTCTAATTTGATGACGGTAAAGTAACTAGATGGTTCATGATATTTTGTTCAAGTTGAATGAACCTTAATGATCAGGCAAGTAGGCCTAAAACTGGAGGCAAATCTGTTTCCAAAGACGAAAACCAAATCTCTTTCATGTTGATGGGTGTGTACATGTGTGCCAAACTGATAATTGAACAATTTAGGGATTTCGGCAGGTTTTTATTGATAATGACGTAGAAAGACAATGATTTTGCGATTAAGATGAAAGGGGTAGTTTTTCTTCTCAATAAATGAAGAATTTGTTACTGACATTAGACATGAGAAAAGCAGTTCCCTTTTCTGACTGTCTGTTATATACTGACAGTAGCTATTAGGGGTCATGAAAACAAGTGATGACACAAGACTGTGACAGTGTTCGCCCATCATCTATTACTGTAATCCGCTGGAAGGCACCTCTTAGACTTGAAAGGAAAGTGTCAAACATGTCATTCCTCCATCAGGATATATTTGTGTCGCTCACCCTTACTTTATACAATTTTAACAAGACACTGCAGACAATAGATGTCCTTTTAAAACAAATGCAGTTGTTAGGGGGGGCAGTGGCTTGGCGGCAAGACAGGATGAATGGCAGACGGTACTGCAAAAGTAACATATTATTGAGTTCATTAGAAATAACGCAATATTAAACATTCACATACTATTGAACATTTTTCTTGTGACCGAATTATTCTAATCGTGCAACATACACCAATCCAAAAACCAATACAAATATTGTCAAAGAAAAACTAAAAACAATTGAGTATGCCTGAATCATTTTTAAAAAGGCCAAGAAAAATTATTCGCAAGTCAAGAACACTGAATATTGGTCTAAGATCTGTAAGAAGGAATGTAACACTGTAACTAAATCATAAAAAACGTGTAAAAAAATCAGCTATCAAAAATAGCAGCAGCAGTAGTAGCAGAAAGAATGACGAATGAAAAAGTTGAACATTTCTACCAGTGAAGAAAGTGTAACAAAATGTGTTTGATCCAGCTCCTGGAACTGTGGGTCTTGCAGATGTCACCAAGTTTGATAAGAGAGAGTGGTGTAGTAGTATCACAAGAACACCCAGTGCAATCTTGTGACGTATTAATAAGATGTGAACACTCCCCAAAACACTTCGGGACAGACACGAGCCGAAGCTCAATGGCTGTCTATTGCTACTGTTGTAAATATATCAGTGTTAATAAAAGCTTGTTCATATATACTTTAATGAATTTTATAACAACGCAAATTCACATGGTGGCAGCGGAAAACACCTTAAAAGTAAACTAACAAAAACAATGTAACTGACGCCACAAAACGATGTAATTATCAACCTGCCCAGATATTACCAACAGAGCGAAAAACTAAAACAATACAAAAGTTCATACAGGAAGCAACAAATGGAAAAACCATTGACCCTTAAAAACTCATTGATTCTCCTATCAAGGTAATTCATATATACTCTAAAGAAAAAAACATTCTTAAATGAACACTTTCTTTTGTTTTATGTAATTAGTTTGCATCACCGCCATCTTTGTACTTTCTTGCTGCTTTATCAACGTATTTCTCCCTCTACCCCCACCATTACAACAAACTTCGCCTGCTGTCATTTTTGCCGGCACATATGCGTATCGAAGACTTATTCGCTTGTTCCCTAAATAGATATATTCTAACGTGCCCATAAAATGGCTGCCAACGACATTCCTGCTATGGATTTCGATTCGCCAAACAAAGCAGAAACGTTTAAACTATTTAAACAAAGAATAGAACTTTATTTTCTGGTAAACAAGATTAAAACAGAACACAAGTCCTTAAAGTAAACAACGGCAGTCTTAAACGGTATAATTCCTGGACGCTCACGGAGAAAGAAAGCCGTTCTCCTGGTAGTTTTTATAAATCAATACAGCAACAGGAACCGAAAGAATATTATTGGGGGAATAACCTCAAATTGGTGTTGTATAGACAGAAAGCAGAAGAGTTAATATACGATTTTGTTAATAGATGCAGACGACTCACACAAAGATGCCCACTGTCAGAAAGTGAACAAAAGCAGCGCATAATAGGAGTTATCATCTACACCCCAGTCGCAGATTTCTCGAAATATCATAAAATTACACTTAAAGACAACTTAATATTGGCAAAACTTGCTAAGCTTCCAACGCTTAGATCTAAAAACTTAGGGTTATGCAGAACACATTCATCGACGGGAGAAGAACTGCAATAAAAGTCATAGACCCAGAAACACGAGATGCAAAAAATATGCCTTAATTGTGGTAAAAGTCACGCATTTCGACTTGAAGCATGTCCCACTGTTAGATCAATATGCAACAGATTTGAAAAAAGTCAATCTCTGGACAACATTTTGCTTGTCAAGCAAAACAAAACTAAGACCAAGGTCAAAATCATGAAGCAGTGACCATAACAAACCAAGGTCACAACGTCAGCCTTAACACTAGAGTAATCCATAGAAAGACAGAAAATCGATCTAAATCGGAATCTGAGTATCTGCTTAGACCCAAGACACCAAACAGCGCTCAAAAGACCACATAATAAAAAGCCATCGAACAAACAGAACTAACACTTCACTTCACATGTGCTAACTCATTCTCCAAACTTGATGAAAAAGCTTGCTATTATACCATACATCTGGATAGAGACTCTCAGCTCTTAACAACATTCCATTTACGTTTTGCAAGATACTGTTTCCAAATATTTTCCTTTTGATTGAATGTAAGGCTAGACATCTTACAGAGGAATATGGATCAAATACTTGAACAAGTTGATGATGCAGTAAGAATCGCTGATGATGTTGCAGTCGACGCCAAATCAAAAGAAAAGCAAGACAAATTATTACATAAGATCTTGCAAGTAGCAGCATAAAATGGTTTTGTGTTAAATTTAAAAAAAAGCAGGATCAAATACAAGAGCATATTTTTCTTTGGAATGACTTTTGATTAAACCTGCGTCAGCCTACACCCAAAGAAGATCAATGACTTTCATACCATGCCATCACCAACATGCGAAAAAGAATTGCAAGAAATCTGACGTCCCCTTACCTACTTGTTACCATTCATCCTTAACCTGGCTGAGAAAAGAAACACACTGAGCGGTCTATTAAAGAAAGAAACAGCGTTTCTATGGGAAGAACATCATAACCAATGTTTTTGAAAAACACAAAGATAAATCAACAGACATATTCTTCAACACGATTGAGATGCCAGTACTTTAAACTGATGCAAGCCTGAAAAGACTTGGAGAAGAACTGATGCAAAACAAATTCACCAGTGGTCATGTCACTAAGTAGATGCTAAATTTTAGTTCTGGTGGTCTGCGAACTTCAATATAAACGTATCTTGGATATCGTAATTCGGTATTTTTGTCTCATTTTTGGCAGTTTAGTTACAAGGTGATAAACGTTGACGTTGAGCGAGGGAAGAATTAAAGAGAAGAGAAAATATGGTTTCTAAAAAATTGAAAAAAGTTAGACCTTGCTGTTTGGTGTCTTTCTTCTGGCTGCCACTCCCTCAGACACTGATCGGAGAATATAAAACAACGAAGTTTCTAACGCTGAAATAGGTTGTGCTTTGATGTTTTCTTTATTTTTTTCCAGTTTCCATCAAACAATAAGCCATCAATGACATAGTGTTACATAGCTATATACATGAATATGGCCATGTGCGAAATGGGTGAAATGGACATCGAATGTTGATTACGATAGAACATAGGAATCTCGGAATTCGAAAACACGTAAACGACTTCTTGTTCTGGTACGAAACCGTTTTATTAATTTTGAGTTAAAGGTTTCGACGTAAGGAGGAGAGACACAATCATCTATGCTGTCTTATTCATTTGGCCACCAACTCAAGCGGCCCCCCCATAGGGCGTACGTTCGCCTCGCGCCTGCGAGCTCCAAATAATCGATCCTTCTCGTTTGGCGTCTAGTACCCGACTCTTTCTCTCTTCAAATTCTCACACAAACCTCCACGCGCTTCCGGTGCGTGACGTCACCCGCACCCCGTCACCCGTTTTGTCTCGGACAATTATGACATCTGAATGACACCTCCATCCTCCCGCGCGCGCCTGCGTTTCCACCTGCCTCAGTGTTGCCTCAAACTAACCCATGTGCTGAGCCGAAAGGTTCTCAGCCTAACTAAACTCAAAGGCATGAACTGAAATTCCTCGGCTATTTTATAACAATAGTAATTGACGATATATACACTAAACAAGACCAATAATTTAACTTTTTAAAAACAATAATCAATAAAAGTTATTGACTTAGCTGTGGAACAATAATTAGTGAACTAGAGACGGAAAACTGTTCCACTTTAAATTTAATCAGCACGGGAAATTTAAGTTTGTTGACTTGTGAAAATATCAATATACAAACTATGGCTTTGTCTTATAACATTTCACTCGGTTTTGTTTTACAAAATAAAGAAAAAAGAGATAAAAGAATATTATGATTAACTGTTGATTTTTAATAGAAATACATTTTGCTTTCGTTTTATTTTCAGAAATTGACTTGCGTAGGAAAAATTTATTACAAAATTAAACTTTATATTTCACATTGTACAGGAAAGATCGAATGGATTTGTAGTAAAAAATTAACAGTAAAATTAATTAAAACATTCTTTAATTAGTTGGAAAAACTATTATGTCATTAATTGAAGGGAAATTAAGAAGAGAAAAAAGGTATGTCAATGTAACTATTATTATTGTTTAATCGATTTGATTCTGTAATCGACTTATGTTTTCCTTTACGAATTTGACAGCAGATATCGACAATTCACGACTGAATTGAAGGTTATATAAAATTCTTTTGACCAATGCTGGTAATGGGGATAATTTTGATAAACATATTCAGTTTTTCGAAGAAAAGAATTCTAACCTAATTAAAATTATCTTATTCAAGGCCATTCTGTGGCTTAAATAATAATAATAATAATAATAATAATAATAATAATAATAATAGGAATGTGAAAAGAATGATAAGTACCTCGACCTTGCAAGAGAATTGAAAAAGCAGTGGAACATGAAAGTCACGATTGTACCTACTGGAGGACTTGGTAGTTGGTCGGATGGGTAGAGTCTATCCAAATGACAGCATTATTGAGAACGGCCAGAACTCTGAAAAGAGTCGTGGATAGAAGAGGAGACATTATCTATAAAACTTCAGTGAAAAACCATCAGCTAACACTGATGTGAAAACCTCTAAAGGAGTAATAGTAATAAAGAGTCCTGGAGTCTTGAGGGGACTGGCTGTCACTCAAACCCTAGTGAAAGACCATCAGCTGGCGCTTATGTGAAAACCTCTAATAATAATAATAATAATAGGAATGGAATTTGGCATATAAAAATGTGCCATACTAGTAGTGAAAAGTGTCAAACGGCATCTGACTGAAGGAATGAGACTACTAAATAAAGACAGGATTAGAACGCTCGATGAAAAGGAAACCTAAAAATACTTTGACATCTTGGAGGCTGAAACCATCAAACAAGTGGAGATGAAAGAAAAATTTAAAAAAAGAATATCACAGGAGAAATGGAAAGTTACTCGAGACAGAACTATCAGGCAGAAACCTTTCAAAGGAATAATTACCAGGCTGTACCTCTCATTAGATATTCGGGACACTTTTTGAAGTGGGCCAGAGAAGAACTTTAGCAAATGGACCAAATGACAAGAAAATTAATGACCATGTATAAGGCAGTACATCCCTGAGAATACGTTGACATATATGTATCAGGAAAGGAGGGAGGAAGAGGACTTGCCAACATTGAAGACAGCGTTTACTTTCCCGTCGGACAACAGAATATAACTGAAATAATGTAAAAAGGAGGGATGAGTACCAAGACCTTGCTAGGGAATTAAAACAAAAACAAACTATTGAACATATTGGTGAAAATTATACCAATCGTAATAGGGGATTTTCGTACAGTCACCAAATGATTATTAAAGAGACTAGACAACATGGAAATAAGAAGAAGAGTGGAGACTATTCCAAGCTACAGAATTATTGAGAACAGACAGAATACTGAGAAGTGTCATGCAGACTTGCTGTCACTCAAAATCCAGTGAAAGACCATCACTAAGGTCTGGACTATTGGAGGCTGAGGAAATGTCTTGATGCCCATCTATCTCAAATAGTCTGTGACAAGGATGGAGTTGTGGACTGATGCATTGTCCTGGTGGAAATGCCACTGACACGATTTGAAGAGAGTTGGCCTGTTACGACGGAATCTCTTCCTGAACTCTCTTAAAACCTCAACATAGTATTCCTTGTTGACTGTCTGTCCAGTGGGAACAGAGTGCATGTAGATCATGCCAGTGCTGTCAAAAAAAGGGATCATCACATTTTTGTGCGTGGATTTGCTCTGTCTGGCCTTCTTGAGTCTGGGAGAGTCAACATGCTTCCACTGGGAACACTGTCTCTTGGTCTCTGGATCATAGCAGTCGATCCAGCTTTCATCGCAGGTCACAAGAGCATCAAGAACTGTGGGATCTGAATTGTTCAGGTCAACCATCTCCCTGCTGTCATGACAACGTCTTTCTTTCTGATCTTCTCTGATCACACTTTGGACAAACTTCACACAAATCTCCTGCATCTTCAGTTCCACGCGAATAATTGTGTGTAAAGTTCTCACACAGACACCAAACTGTGCACTTATTGTCTCAATAGACACACGCCGGTCCTTATCCATGAAATTCTTTATTTGGCCAATCAACTCTGGTGTTCTGACTTCCTTACACCTCTCACACCTCTCATCATCCCTCACATACTTCCTGCCTTCCTAAAATCTCTTATGCCACTCAAAAACTGATGCTCGGTTCATACAAGATGGTACAAAAGCAGACTGAAGCATTCTACACGTTTCTGTGGCATTTTTTCCAAGTTTAAAACAGAAATGTATTGCTTATCGTTCTTCTAAAATGTCGTATGGTCCAGATTGCATTTTTTAAATTTGCCAGCTGTGACAATCCGGCTTTAGTAGGATGTATTCCAATTGCTGCTGTAGCTGCTCTTTTGAATCAGAAATCATAAAAATTGGTCAGTCATTTCATAAAATGTATAGCAATAACATACTGAATTTTAAATGTATGTACAAAAGACGTCTGGAAACTTATTGAAACTTAAATTATTATCATTAATATCATTATTTGTATGGCACCTGTGTCATGTTGATAATGAAAATGGAAAACGAAAAATGACGGAAGAAATATAACTTAGTCAACAAAATATCTGAACGCTTGCAGAAGAGGAAACTTACAAATCCTTTGGATTATTGGATATGGACACCATCAAAAAAGCGGAGATAAAAAAAAATTAAAATGGAAACTTCAAGAGAACGAAAAAGTTACTGAAAACCAAACTACAATGCAAAAATCTAATCAAAAGGATGAATACCTGTGCTGTCCCACTCCTAATATACTCGGTACCATTATTAAAGTATACGAGAGGATAAATTCAACAAATGCACTTGAGAATAAGAAAATTCATGGTGATACAGTGATGACGTACTCAGACTGAATATTTAAAAAAAAAAAAAAAAAAGAGAGAAGATGAATCGCCATTATTCAGAGATGACGTACACAGACTGAATGTGTCAAGAAAAAGAGGACGATGAATCGCCATTATTCAAAGATGACGTAAACATAATTTATGTGTAAAGAAAAGAAGGGGGAATCGAACTCACAAGCATTCAAGATAGCATGGATGCATTGAATCAACGACTAGATGACTATATTAAAGAGAGCGGATGGAGACTGATTACAGCGACTAGAAACAATACAAACACAATCATCAACAAAATAAAAATAGCCAGAAAACAAAAAGTGGAAATAAAAGAAACTGTACGGACATTCTAAGCAACAAACAAGTGAAAACTCCCATGAGAACATTTTTACCTATCTGAGAAAGGGAAACCATAAAAGAAGAACTGACACTTTTCTGAGAAAACAAAACAACACCATAAGAGCTTATGATGTCAGAGGAAATGTTAAACAACATGCAACAAAATAGCAAATGGAGATAATGTGGTGACAAGGATAAAACCATCAATATCATAATAAGCGAATTCAAAAAAAAGTTCAAATAGATTATAAGACTTGACAAGACTGGATGTAAAAGGTGATTCACTGAGATTAGTGCAAGAAGTTTAAATTTAAACATTTGATTAAATGGTATATGTACAATAAAAAATCCCTCCTGAAAATGAAACGCACAAAATTCTTTAGGATTTTGAGATGCAAAGGGATTATCTAATCTCGGGCAGACGACTAGAACAATTGATTGTCAACAAAAAATGTGAACCTGCTGAATAGTGGACATTTCCATTCCGGCTGACAGCAGGGTATAAACTGATCGTATGCAAAAAGACAGTTAGTCCTTAGATCTTGCTGGTAACTGAAACAATATGAAACACGTAAGTGACGGTGACAATTGGCGCGCTTGGTAAGTCACTTAAGGATTACTACAGGAAGTAGAGGACTTGGAAATTAGAGGACGAATGAAGACTATTCAAAATATAGCATTGTTGAGATTAGCCAGAATACTAAGAAGAGTCCTAAATACTTGAAAAGACCTGCTGTCACTCAGACTCAAGTGGAAAACCATCAGCTGATACTGGTGTGAAACGCTCCGAAATGAGTAAATAATAATAATAATAATAATAATGATAATAATAATAATAATAATAATGTGACAATTGTACCAATAGTGATTGGTGCTTTTAGTTCAATAACTAAAGGATTATTAAAGGGATTGGAGGACTTGTAGGTTGGAGGACGAGTGGAGATCATCCAAACTACAGCATTATTGAGAACTGCCAGAATACGGAGAAGAATCAAGGAGACTTGAGGAAACTTACTGTCATTCAACCATCAGCTAAAACTGATGAGAAAATCTCTCAATTATGAAAAAACTATTAACAATCGGTGTGGAAAACGTTCAAATGAGAAAAATAATCATACCAGTAACTTGGATATTGAGATACAAACAGATTATCTAATGTCGTCCAGGAAATCTAAAATAATGATGGTCAGCAAAAGAAAAAAAGAAAGAAAAAAGAAAGTAACAAACAATTTACCAAATGGTGATCATTGCTGTTCCAATAGAACCCAGAATGAAAATCTAAGAAAACAAAAAGACAGACAAGTAATTTTGGATCTTCCTAGGCAACTAAAAAAAGTCACATAACTCGATGAAGACGGTGATACCAATTGCAATTAGTGCGTTTGGAAGGGTCCCCAAATGCTTTGTAAAGGGGGCTGAAAGAGTACGAACCAAAAAGATCCAAAATACAGCATTGTAGAGATCCGCAGGAATACAGAGAAAAGTCCTGGCTACCTATAAAAAATTGCTGTCACGCATATTCCAGAAAAAATGAATTCTAGACAAGGACAACATAAAGTCACATAACACATAAAATTAATTCTAGAGGAGGACAACTTCGTCAGAAAGGTGATCTTCTTGTAATCGGAAAAGCGATTAATAATTGACTATTCTCTCAAATAGCATATGCAAAAGCCAGAATCCATCTTAGAGATTGAAACTTACCAAATTGTATTTGACTGAGATAGAAACGGATAACCCAATCTTACCCAGAAAACCGGAACTAGTAAACTTAATGACAGGAAAAGAACTTGTCAATAGGTAGGTGTTTTTTTTTCATTCCAGAAGACTAGCCAGGCGAAAAATGAAGCAAAGATAAAGACAAATATTTGGATATTGCTGGTGATCTGAAAAACCGGGGGTTATTACCATTTATAATTAGTGTCTAATTAGTGTTTGAAAGGTCTGTAAAAGAGACTTGGAAAAAAATCGATACCATTCTAAGCACAGCACCGTAAAGTTTAACTAGAATACTTAAAAAGGATATGATTGCAGTGTAATGATTGTTGTCTTGGGAAATGGACTCAGTTACCCGAGTTAGCTTTCAGGATGAGCCCCTTTGCATATCTCATAAAATTCATAATCTTGGAAAAAGTATGAAACCAGTCGTTCCCCTCCAGTTACGGATAGATAGTAGGGCAGATTGGGCTCTTTTAGTTCGGTATGGCAACTCACATTGAAGAATAACTGAATTAAAACTCGAAAACTCCGCTCAAAATTGACCTTACGTTGCATCCTATTCGTGCAAATGGGTTGGTAAATATATATCTAGAAAGGTCATGGAAGCCTGATGAAATTTACTTTGCGTCGTACGTGTGTGAAAAATCTCACATTAAAACCGGTGTGAAAAACTTACAGGAAGTAAAACTATAATATGTGTCTGAGAGATATCAAAGAAAGAAATGGCTTGGAGCAGACAAAAAAGTCTAATCCACGGTTGCTTTAAAAGCAATCCAATATAAAGACGTTATAGATAAGGGAGGGTCGAAATTTAGGTAGAATCCGCTAAATTCAATACAAGCCAAAAACTGACTGAGAAAACTAGAATCATTTTAAAGAAAGGTTGGTTTACTAGCTTCAAAAAACTTGGAATATATGGACTGGTAAATTGTGTAAAATACGCTCAAGCAGATTCTAAACTAACTAAAAGCTGAAATATTACGTAACACATCGCCACATCATCGATGATAACACAAAAATAAAGAAATTATAAATAAGTTAATAAGGAAATTCATGACCGAAAATAGGTTACATAAGCACACCAAAGAAATAAAGATAGGAAAAAGTCAGGGTAGAAACTGAAAAGTAAATAAGTTATTAAAATTATCCGAACAGACATCACCTTAATGAACGATTTAATTCATTCGGGAGTAAAACTAGTCGGTGATTTAATTGTTTCCTCCCTAGAAAGCCAAGTGGAAACATAAAACCTGGATCGGAATAAATGATATTGGGATAAACCAGAAACAATCCATGATTATAAGACGCTTATAATTCTGTGGGATGCTGAAATGTTTATGCATCACCTAATCCCAACCCGGATTCCACAGCTTGAGTTAATTAATAAGAAAAAAGAACTTGTCAAGTGAATCGTATAAATCCTGCGGATCACTGAGTTGAAAACAACGAAGTCGAAAAATACTTTGACCTTGACGAAGAACAAAAAAAAAGTTGAGGAACAAAAGGGTGATGTTTATACCAATAATAATTGCTATGCTGAGAACGATCTCCAAAATTTTGGAAAAAATAACTGTAAGAACAAGAAATCAGAAAGTATCGAGACAATTCAGATATCACCATTAAAAAATGAAACGATGAAATATTCATAAAACTCATCCTCTGTCCACACACTCATAAACACACACACACACACACATGTACAGACACACAAAAATAAAACAAAAAACATACACACAGAGGTTATAATTATAGTATAAAAAACAAATACTCTTAAATCAGACATATATATATATATATATATATATATATATATATATATATATATATATTGTTGTGGTTATTATACATATGCAAGTCTAGTCAAGAGTAATCAAGTGGTAAATGCATTAAAATTCTTTCAAAACTGGTTAGTGCTTTTTTAAAATCATTATTATTTCACCTACAGGTTTTTGCTTATCTGTATAATGTCAAAACATCATTTCACTTAAATTTGACAATCACTAGATTTTTTTTTATTATAGATATCTACAATCCATATGATTTCGTTTAGTTACTAATTGCTTTTCCGGTATCGTATTTGTAAAAAAATACATTTTTATTTTATTATGCAACTTTTTTTTTTTTTTTTTTGGTTTTTCTAATTGGGCATCCAGATGTCATGAAATAATTATCCGTTATAATTCATTCAAAACAGCATTTTCTTTTTAGAAATCTAAGTGCTTGTTAGAATTTTACGCTAGGATGTCTTTTTAAATGTGTTATGAAAACGTTTCATAGTTTTGGTATCATTTAACTTGACCAATAAACTAATAGCACTCGATGAGACAGAAATTTATGGTTAATATTGATCTAAACCAATCTCATTTAAATAGTTTTAATTAATTATATACTTAAAAAAATGAGTACCCGACATTGGCCTAGCGGTTAGAGTGTTCGCCAATGGCCCGGGAAACTCAAAAAATGGTACTTGATGCCTCCTTGCTCAATACTCAGCATCATAAGGTACGGATCAAGTGTAAATTGAAGCAATCCAGGGAAGGAGTAGCGCCCTCCCCTTCACCTTGGTGTAGTAGCTATCGAAAAGGGAGCCTTCGGGTCATCTTCGACTATGGTCGCCAACAACTTATATACTTAAAGAGATGATGTTTCTGAAAATAATTTCAAGTTCTTTGAGGTATACAAACGTTACTGGCTGCTTTAAAAATAACAATGTTGGCTTCTATTGAACTTAAGGGATTTACTTTTTTGTAAAGAAAAATTCAAATTTTCGCTTTTCTGTAGATCGTCTCTTATTACTGCAGACATATGCATAATTATCTTAGCTAACGAGACATCTCTCAGTCTCCCTCTCACTCACTCTCGCTTTCTTTCTTCCCATATACATATATATATATATATATATAGTGAGAGAGAGAGAGAGAGAGAGAGAGAGAGAGAGAGAGAGAGAGAGAGAGTGAGAGTGAGAGAGCAAAGGGAAAGAGAGTGGTGAATGCATTGGGACATATTATCTAATTATAATATACAAAGTAGCATTTTGGAAATATTTTTTGCGAAGTTTTGACGTCTTCTTCATAATTTGACATTTGAATAAGTCAAATTACAAGAAATCTAATGGGAAGAACTGTCAGGATAAGTAGTTAATTCTAGTGTATCCAAATTTAATATATTCGTACTAAAAAATATCTTTGGCTTTTCTGAGTAAAAATGCATCTTGTCAGAAAAAAACAAAACAAAAAAACTCTCCAAAATAAGTAGCTTTGAAATAATTTCTAATGACATAAAATACTCACAAGCTGACCATCTTTTTTCCAGAGATATACCATATATCGTAGCGTACAAATCTACCTATCATATAAATCGACCTCAACATTTTTAGCTCAAAACTCAGAGTTAGACCTACACCTGAAAAATGCCAAATACCGCAGTTCTCTGATTGGACAACTGGGTCCTGATACGATCGTGTAATTTTTTACAATCACTGTATCAACTGTCGATAACTGCGTATGATAGAACGTTAATAAACTACTTCATTCTGAGTACAGTTTTATTATTGTATACAAGTCACTGTGTTAATTTCTAAATGTTCACCTAACTCTAGTTTCAAATGTAAATGTTCGTGACATTCTGTTGAAGTCAAGGTTAATACAGTATTTCATTAGGTAAGAGTACTCTTCCACTGGTTGACCAATCTGTGGTTAAGGTTTAAAATTTAGCCATGTCATCTAAGTCAAACATGCATTTGTAATGATTGTTTCAGGCTTGAAAAGTCGACATGCTCACCGCTAGTTACGGAAGGAACCTAAATCTAAACGTCAGTGTTTGGGCTCAATGTAGTTTTGTTGACACGAACGAACTTCCGTAGCTTACCTATAAATTATCTGCTTAGCTAATAACAGTTTATAAGTATGTAAAATTGGCAACTGTAGTCGAAAGTGACCCAAAGGCTTCCTTTTGAGTAGCTACTGCACAAAGGTGTTGTTGTAAGCGCTATTCCACTCCCGGGTTGCTCAACTTTACCCTTGATACTTACCGTATAATGCTGAGGGTGAAACAAGGAGGTATCCAGTACCATTTTTTAATTATTTGGTATGACTCAACTTGGGATTGATCCCAGGTCTCCTGGGCCATTGATGAACATTCTATTCACCAGGCCAATTACAGTTTATAGTTAACGTTTAATACAGCATATTGATAAATACTAATAATTATGATGATAATGATGGCAATAGTTGGGTGTCTTTCTCGTTAGAGGAGACCACATAAAAATAACAATCAATTTGTTGTGCATAACTTTCTTAATTCATTATCCTCGTATTTGTATTTAGCGATTAATCCAAAGAGACGGAAAAGGGTTACAGAACAGAGCTATATGTCTTTAATAATAATTGAATTGGTGAGATTACTTCATCCCGTCCGGTAAGACTTTTCTCCCTCAGAACTGATAATAGAGCTATGTCTGGATATAGACCTTTGAAACTCCATAGGCATAAACACATGTCACCTGACAACAACACAACGACATGGCCGACTATAGACATCGGACAGCCCTTGTATTTTCCAACCGAACGTTAACAAAAAGATAATTCGAGTGCTTAATCATATTTTTTTTTAATTTTAAAAACTGGTGAAACACATTTGTTCACTCAATGTTTGGTAGAATATCGTACATATGACCGGTTATAAAATATTCCTAAAATTCGAAACTTGTGCTATGCTTACCCATATTTGGCGTGTCGTAACGGCAGTCAGATTTGTCGATCATCAGTTAGAGACAGAAGATAACGTTCAAGTTTACTTTTTACAGCGGCAGGAATTCTGAGGTAAAAGCTTAGACATAAACAATCACTTGTCTTCTAATCTTACTCAAATGCTCCGCGCTAGACAAAAATATACATAGAAATTATTCCGTTCATACTCACTATAATTACGTGTGTACGTGTATGTTTATGTGTGTGTGTGTGTGTGTGTGTGTGTGTGTGTGTGTGTTTGTTTGAAATCTCTGCTAGCACATACATCATAAATATTAATATTTGTTTTAAGCATTTCTAGGCGCAAGGTGACCTTCAGACAATTGAATGTTTATTATATATATATATATATATATATATATATATATATATATATATGTATGTATGTATGTATGAATGTGGAAAAAGGAAGAAAGGAACTCTAAGTTTATTGTTGTCTAGCTACGACCAAATGAGGAACAAGGGAAGTGTCATGATATTTTATGTCTAAGTTTATAGGTGGGGAGACCCTGGTACCGTAAGCAATATATATATATATATATATATATATATATACATATATATATATATATATATATATATATAATTAAATAACTACAAATAAATACCATTTCTGAAAAAAGTAATCGATGCTATTATCACCGTGCAGGTACATAAACTATGGGTAATATATATATATATATATATATATATATATATATATATATATATATATATATATATACTGTGGCTGAAAATTGTAACATACTGAATAAGTGATTGGATTTACACAACATAAAAACGTACTGATAATGTAGTCAGAGTCCAGTAAATTATAACATTCAGAATCAATACGTGAAGTGGTTTCAACATAATGGAAGTTTCCAAAGCATTCAGAGCTGATAGACTTACTGTAACCCTGTCGAACCTGGCAAATCGACAATACCCTTGAAGAATTTGCAATTGTATTTTAATTTATACGTACATTCCTTTATATATATATATATATATATATATATATATATATATATATAGTCAATTCGCGCTGATAGCTCAGAGTTCCTGTTACCATATCTCTCTCTCTCTTTCTCTCTCAGTCTCTCTCTCATTCTCCATCCGTTCGTATCATCCATTGCTCTTTGCAGGTCTTCTAGACTGAGTCTAGTGTACGCACAGAAATCATATTTATAAAAGCTTGCTGGTTTGCCAACATAGCTACATATGTAGGAGTCCATAAAAAAAAAAAAAACATCACTTATGTGTACGTCCTTCTGCTGCTCTTCTCCGAATGTCTTGTTAGTCATACTTGCATGGTTCATAAATCAGCTGTTTTGTGGGATGCAGCTTCTAGGATTTGTTATAAACAGCATCTAATATTCTAGTGTACCTCCTCTCCCATCCACCTTGTAAGCGTCCACGTGATGGATTCATTCAATAGTACGGACACTGTTACAGCTCTAAAGAAATCCCGTTTTATTTAAATGGGAAAGATAAGACTTCCGTACGCTTGACAACCTGTAAATAGCTGGTTATGCGTTAACGCAGTGTATGTTAACATCATTTTCAGTAGGTGAGATATTGTTTCCGAGATATGTGGACACTGTCCATTAATTTTGGTAGCTTGCCACTTAGAGTACAGATGGCTCATTTGTGCTTAAATCATACAAACTCAATTTTATTTGCGTTCACGTAGAGGCTACTGCCTCTTGATACTTCCTTTAAGCTATGCAGCAAGAAATCTGCTTGGTTAGATGTACTCGAGGGAAGCAGTTGATCATCTGCGTTGTCTACGTCTGTTTTCTGCGTTTAGTGGTTGCGGAATTGCTTGTTCTTAATATGGAAAGAGTCTCTGCATTAGATGTATGGACTTAGTCTTGGCAGATGATGAATAAGTGTGGTGGAAATGTATCTGCCTATAAGTTTACAGCACACTATCGAAGAAATCGGTGTTGCGATCTGGAAAGCGAACCAATGCATCAGCGTTTTTGTAAAGCATGATTATTGAGGTATCATTTATAGTAAAACCACAAACAAGTAGTATTTGCTATATCTCTCCAGATAATAAGCAATCGAATGGCTTGGAGAAAATTAAGTACGCTAATTTCACCTTTGCATTTTTAGCACAAATTATTCGATGTTTTAGCGGATTGTCAGAATCACTAATGTTGAATTTTCTTAACACTAATTTTAATACAATTTATGAGCAGGGCATTATAAACCTTACCAACTATAGCATTAAGAATTATCCCTCTGCACTTTATTAATCAATCCAAGTCACCTTTTTCGGAGACGGAGAGGAAGCAGATTTTTTCCATTTCAGTATTATGCTTCGTTTATACAGTGATGCATAATCGTATAATTAAATCATTAATCGTGTCTTCCATACTTCGGAAGTTATATCGTCGAGAACTGTAGCTTTTCTGCTTTTGATTAATTTTTTCAGTACTATGTCAAGTTCTTCCTTATAAACTTTTTTAGTTCGATTTCATCTTGGCAATGAATAATTTCTTTCAGTTAGTTTATAAGTAATTTCAGGAAGTTTTGTTAGCAAATTCTTGGAAGGTTCTTTTCATTTCCGGAATATTTCTTCTTGGTTCGCAGCTTTTAATTATACAGTCGTTGTGCTTTGCCTTCCGTTGACTTAATTTACTCTCAGTCTTGTTTATTCTTTATATTCAATCGAATTTTTGATTTTATTGATTTAGCGTGGAATGTATCAGAGCTGTTCCTTTTGGTTGGTGCTTGTTATTTCTCTCTAGGCCTACTTAAACTTCAATGCATTGATATTTACTGTGTTTCTTTTTTAAGTAAGGATGCAATTCCCATGTTCATTCGTTTTTCCATAATTACTATTGTTTCCAGCGAACTATATTTGACGCTTGGTTTGGTTAGTATGCTATCAGCCGCTGCTTATATGTTGGCGATAACAAAGTTTTCATATTCGTCATTTAGAGACAATTTTTCAGATGTCTCCTAAAATGTATCAAACTTCTTTCATACATATACCATCTATTTATTGCTTAGAGCATAAATTTTCAAATGAGTGCTAGTCATATCGTGAAGATTTCGCTGTTTTTCTCATACTTCTTCGTAGAAACAGTCAACTTTTTGCTGAGAAAATTCTGATTGAAAGATACTCATTCAAAAGATTAGTTTGCTTCACGCTCCAAAGAACTATCTATCCACTTCTTGTTTCAGAATATATAATCTAGCTAGCTTAAGAGTTATTTCTTAAGTTTTATTCCACATTTTCGTTCCTCTATCTTGAATTAATTAATGTAATATGTAAGCTTTTATTGAGTGAAAAATTTGCCAGATATTCCCCATTTTAAGTATTTATGTCTCCACCGATAATGAGAATAACTGTGTCTGGGGATGTGCCAAACAGATGATGATAGGTCTTTATAGATCATGCTGCTGTCAGTGTCAACTCAACTATTAATGAACCTAAGCAAAACATGAATGTTTTCTAAGTATTGCTATAGAATATATCACACAGTCTTGTGGGTTCGAATCTCTTTTGATTGTTTTGTCATTTAAATGTAATGGGATTGAATAGCATCCATGCACCTCTTACGGCATTATTGAAAGGTTTTTTCTAAGTAGATGCTGGGATTAATGCCCATGAATTACTGGTGTCATGATGTTTTAGTTTTAGTTCACTTTGGAAAAAAACTGTGTGCTTAAAACATAAGATGTGTATATTGTGCAGAGCTGCAGATGTTGTCGATTCAGATTGCTTGTTTATAGAGTTTAAAGTTCTAAGGTTAAATGTCGCTATTTTGACATGCATTTGCATTCATGTAGGTTTTGTTTGAGTCTAGGTTTGGGATTTGTATCTCAGTTTTCGAACACTGTATCCAGAGTTCCCACCGCATCAGGACGTGCCCCTACTTTACCTGAGTTGTAGCCGATGCAGGTTGTACGAATGATTTGAATTTGTGTCATGGTAATCTTTAGGTAGCAATTTTTCTCTTCAATTGGACTAACCCTTAATTTGTTACTATTTTGAGAGGATTACTATTTTTGCATATTTTTTTTTACGGTATTCACCAATATCCAAGGAAACCGAGGTTCAATCTCAGGTCGAGTCATTCCAATGAATCAAAAACTATACTTGATGCCTTCTTGCTTAAGACTTAGCATTATATGGTTCAGACCCAGAGTAAGTAGGGCAATTCAGGGAAACGAGTAGCACTCTCCTCTACATGTTTGTGTAGTATTTATTGAAAAGGGAACCTTCGGGTTGCCCTCAACAACTGTCGGCCTACTTACTTATCTAAATATTCAATGGATTGTTTTGATATGTAGCTCATGGATCTAACATCCATTTTGCAGGTTGTTGAATTGGTCTATTTAATCCCCTGCAAATGAATACGATCCTGCACACAGAGGTGTCGTTAGAATGAAATTAAACTTTATCCTGTGGTGACCACAGTTTTTTTAATCTCTGATGATAGTGGAGTTCATCTTTGCCAGTACTCTCAGATCGTCTCTTATTTAGGTTTAGGGTGCCATCTCTGGGTTAAATAAATCTGTGAGAAAATTATTTGTATTAGGTAGGAATATATGAAAAAATATTACTGTGATTAAATCACTTATAGAAAGAATAATTACTTAAATGTATAAATTTTTACAAAGGTTTATTATTATATATTTAGTTTTATATACGTGCTTCAAATTCTTGAAACCATATGATTATTTGTTTTTAATAGGAATAATTGAAAACATATAATTGCATTTAAAGTATTCATATTAAGAAGAGTAACTTTAACCCATATTTCTTTTTACAATATATGTTTGTATTATATAATGAAACTATGTATTTTTTTCCTGAGACACATGTTACCATATAAATGAGTGCAAAGTATAGTCACTTAAATCTGTAATTTACTAATTACAAAGTATTATTATTATCATTATTACATACTCTTTTAGAGTTTTTCACATCAGCGTTAACTGATGGTTTTACATAGGAGTTTGAGTGACAGCAAGTGTCCTCAAGTCTCCAGGACTCGTCTCAGGGTTCTGGCCATTCTTAGCAATGCTGTTGTTTTGATAGTCTAAACCTGTCCGCCAACTTCCAAGTCCTCCAGGCTTTTTAATAATACTTTAGTTATTGTGCCTAACGTACCAATCACAATTGGCACAATCGTTATTTTCATGTTCCACAGCTTTTCTAGCAAGGTCGGGGTACTTATTATTCTTGTCACTTTCCTTAAGATTTATTCTGAGGTCCGCCGGGACAGCAAAGTTGACAATTTTACAAATTTTCTTTTTTTTTTGTAGAATATTATGAGGTCTGGTCTACTGGCCGGGATTAAGTGATCCGTTTGTACGTTAAAATCCCATAGGAGTTTATGCGTGTCATTGTCTAGGACAGGTGCTGGGTTGTGCATATACCATTTGTTTGTATGGTCAAATTTAAATTTCCTGCAAATATCCCAGTGGACAATCTTGCCGACCCAGTCGTGTCTCGCCTTATACTCCTTCTGTGCTAATTTGCTGCATTCGCTTATGTGATTGATCGTTTCGTCTCTGTCACCGTATAGCCTACATTTACTGTTTTGTTGCGTCTTATCTATCCTCACTTTGATATTATTGGTTCTTTTGGTGTTGTCCTATGCTGCTATTAGGAGGGATTCCGTTTCTCTCTTAAAGTTTCCTTTTCTTAGCCAAGTCCAGGGTTTTTTTTTTATGTGAGATGTTGTTTATTAGACGTTTAAAGCGGCCATAGATTTGTTTTCCTTCCCATTTTTGTTTCCTATTCGTTGTCACTCTTTCGTCTATCGTGTTGTCGGTATCGTTTCTGATGGTTGTAATTAGTCCTCGTTCGTGTTTTTCTATGTAGTCTTCGAGCTGTTGTATGGATGCATCAACGGTGTCTTTGATGCTGGTAAGTCCTCTTCCTCCCTCTTTTCTAGATACATATAGTCTGTCAACGTCGTCTGTGGGGTGTAATGCCTTATTCGTGGTCATTACTTTTCTTGTTCTTTGGTCCATTTGTTTAAGTTCCTCTCTGGTCCACTTGAAAAAGGGCCCCTAGTATCTGACTAGGGGCACAGCCCAAGTATTTGTTCCTTCGATGAGGTTTCTGCTGGAGAGTTTTGTCTCGAGTATTTTTCGCGTTCTTCTAAGATATTCTTTTCGGATCGTGTCTTCCACTCATTAGAGTTTTCCCCATCAACGTTTGTTGACGGTCTTTCACTTGAGATTGAGTGACAGCAAGTTTATGTTTCCAGGACTCGTCTAAGTATTCTGGCGGTTCCCAATTATGCTATAATTTGGATGGTCTCAACACGTCTGCCAATTTCCAAGTCTTCCAATTATTGTTATTATTATTATTATTAATGCTAATTTTTCTCTATAGAGTTAGCTAGTTGGCTTTCAATAGAGCAAGTCTCTTCAGGTTTACAGGAACATCTGAGTATTCCTGAGAATCCTACTAATAGTGTAGTTTGGATGTTGTTTTTTTCTCCGATCTCCAACTGTACCCTTCCTCCTCCCACTCATATGGAGATCATTCCCAGCGTACCAAAAACAATTTGTATTACGACACCTGCATGTTTTACTTGTTTTTTTTGGGTTTTTTTTTAGCTCTCTGGCTAAGTCATTGTAATGGTTTAACGTTTGAATTTTTCTTATTTACTCCATGGTCCGCTGTGAATGCAAAATCGACTACACGACACTGGCCGGGATTAGATAATTCGTTTGGATTTCAAAATCTCAGAGAATTTCATGCGCCCCTTTTTCTGCGACGGATTCTGTCTTGTGGATATACCATTTGGTAACAGAGTCAAAATTCACTCAATTACATAATGCCACCCGGATCACTTTTCTTTATCAGTCGTGACTAGTCTTGTACTTCTTCTAGAGATAGTTTGCTGTTTTAACTTACTATATGATAAATCGTTTCATTTCTTTCGCCACATAACCGACAGTTGGTTAATTGTAACGAATTATCGGTTTTCTAACCAAAACAATTGGTTATCATGGCGTTTTTTGTGCTACGATGAGAAGAATTTCAGCTCCACTTTTGAGATCTTCTTTTTATAGCCATATGCACGTCTTCCTTTGTACAATCTCTTCTGTTTGTTGCTTAAAATATCGATACTGTTGTTTTTCTTCCAAGATTTAATGTTTCTATATCTATACTTATGATGACACTGCTTTTATTGGCTGCTGTAATTAATACTATATAGTTCTTAACAAACTTCTAGTGTCTTTGTGGAGATAGATCTACCCAGTCTATAATGCAAGTGAGTCATGCGCCTCGTTCTTTTCTTGACACACACAATCTGTCTATGTAATCTCTCAAATGTTCAACCATGAGCATTATCATCAACGATCCTTGTACATTTGTCGATTTATACTGAGTTGAACCCTTACCTATCTTAAGAAAGATCCCGAATATCTTCCAAGGGTGAGAGGCCTGGTGTTCATTCTTTAGATAGAATTTTCAAAGCAGAAATTGGTTTAAAGACGCTTTTAGTTATTCTATTGTACTATTGCCTTATTTTTCCATCATCTCTGCTAGTTTAATGGTGTAAGCTTTCAACTTTCCTAAATAGTTGAGCTTTTTATTCTCTCCCAGGGTTCTGACGCCTACTTGGTTGGTTGTTTGGGTTTTATGGCCTATCAACCTTTGTAGGTTATTTAGCGCCAAATTCATTTTTATATATAAATGATCAGTTCTATTTCAAACAATTCAGTTTAGCATGAGTATACTGTTTAATTGCCAAAAACATTTCCATTTCAAGCTATTTAGTTTACTCAAACAGTTGTAATTCAAACAATTCAGTTTAGCGTAAGTAAAGTTACAATGTAAAAAACAGTTCTATTTCGAGGAATTCGGTTTAGCATAAGTTCGCGATTTAGTTCTATTTGACCCATAGAAAGGACTCAATCTGGGGCTACCACTACGAGCCATTACTGTAACCTCAAAATCAGATTGTTTAGTATCATATCCAGGACATTCATTGAGAAGGGTCTTACCCTTCTGTATAGAAGCAGTCTGTGATTCTACATCCCCATCAGAACTGCTAAGATGCCACCTTATTGTAGTTCTCTTCCTTCTTCAGTGTCTTTTTTCCATTTTTTTTTATAATCACCGTGGCACATCTTTCAACGCAAATTATTTGCCTATATCCTGGCTGAATATTCTTGGTGTCCCCATCATGATTTCCTGTTATTTTTCATTATCTGCAAATACGTTTAAGTCATCCTGGTTCAAACCGATTTAATTTTTTCCTTTGACTTTGTAAATTTGTAGCCCCCTGTAACTTTTTCGGTAATTTCATTAGTAGCATCATTGCTATGAAAAATAGCAAGGGTGATAACATGCCACCCTTGAAATTTTCGCGGTTTCAACTACTCTATAATCCAGGTTTCTGGGAGCATATAATAGGCCTACCTTTTCTATAAGCATTTTATGGCTAATTTTTCTGCCTTTTTTGTTTTTGCTTTGAGGATGTGTGGGTTCTGTATATAGAGAGTCACTTATTCCTCTTTTTTCCTACGGCATTCTTTTTGTTCCACTGAAAATAGTCTATTTGATACAAGGGAGTAATTGATTTTTTCGCTTATCTGTGAGGTCTGTATTTATCACATCATAGTTAAACACGTAATTGGTCAATAGTTGCAGGAATGGTCAGTTTTTGGAGTCGTTCTGTATCAAAGAAGTTCTCTCTTTCGATATCACTTCAGGTATCTTTGCATCTAGTTTGCATTTAAATGCTCGGCTCATTGGTCCTCTGGGTAGAGTGTTTGTCAATGGTCAGGGAGACCTGGGTTCAATCCCAGGATGTGTCATACCAAAGACTTTAAAATGGTACTTGATACTTCCTTGGTTAACATTCAGCAATATAAGGTACATATCAATGGTAAAGTGGAGCAATCCAGGGAAAGGAGGAGCGCCCTCCCCTACGTCTCGGTGTACAAGCTATTTTAAAGGGCGCCTTTTGGTCGTCCTCGAATATGATCGCCGGCAAAAACGTATGTATTTAATCAGTCGCAGAGTCTCTCTGTTATGGATGGGTGAGATATTTTAAAACTCAAATCTATGAAGCCATTATGGCCTTGTATTTTCCACATGGCTATTTTATTGACTTTTGCTCTTAGCAATTACAATTTTATTGTGACGTTGTATGCCTTTGAGAGGGGAAAGGTAGGATTAATATCCCTCACCGTTCTGTGTTTGAGCTAAAAAGCCCCAAAGATTGACCGCTAAAGCAGTCAGAATGCAGGTCAAACGCTACCTGTACTCCATAACCTATAACTGGTTGGACAGAGAAGGTAATGTAGGTCATTTTAGTAGCCCGAATGAAAAATAGAGGAAGAAAAAAAGAGGCCAAAAATAGTACCGAAAATAGTACCTTTTCGTCAGAGGAAATTTGGAAAGGGCTCTTCAGTTTTGAGGACAGAAGTCGATGGATAAAGACGTCGGTTTACAGCCGCTCCGGGGAAAAGCCTCGTAAAAAGCATAGAACAGAATCTTAGGACTGTAGTCAGCAGAAATACTGACCCAGCCGATTCTGGGGGTGGATGTCACTCATTCGTAAGAGAAAGGAACCTGAGAAGTAAACCCTTCGAAAAGATAAATACAACTTAAAAGGCTTTTCCTTCTACCCTTCCTAAATATTGGAAATTATATATATATTCAGAAAAGGAAAGGAAGAGACTGAAAATATCTATTTAAATCAACGAGTGGACTTAGATAGTTTCTCAAGTAAAAGAAAGAAAAGTATAAAGAAAAGAAAAGAAAAGAAAGAAAGAAGAATGAAAGAAAAGAAAGAAGAAGAAATATAGATATTTGTGTTTAACACAGCCTACCTGGCTTAACAACGCTGATAGTCTAAAAGAAGAGAAGGAAAGAAGAAAGAAAGAAAAGAAAAAAAGAAGAAAAAGAGACATTTGTGTTTAATATAGCCGGCACCTTAGAAAGAAAGAAAGAAAAGAGAAAGGATTTGTTTCTTAAATCTCATAATTATGGTCGTCGCTTGTTAAAGCTTTGTTACATGTTGAATGCTCCCTTTGTGTTGAAAGCTATTGGTTATATCGTTTATCTATCGAGTTGCCATCTTTTGCACATGTCTTTTTTCACCTTCGTATCGCTATCATTTATTCTCGCTAAATGTCTTATTCGCCTTAAAAGCATTACAAAGGAATTTTGGAAAATTGACTACAGTGAAATATATATGGTTTTAACCTAGGAGTCCATGCTTTCCGTTATCTGAGTGGGTAGGAAAACGAAGGACTTGGTGGGGTATGTGGAAGTGAAATTAGGAACCCCCTCGCCAGCGTTGAGATGAGTCTAGCCCCAAATTACCCCCACATTATTTGCCAGTTACCTTATGGCCGAAACAGGTGTCTTGGCTAGGATTTATTTTGCGGAGGGATCAAGTGACAGACTCCCCCGACGTCACATGTGCATACAATTGAGAATAATATTAATGCAACGTTGCAGTATATTTTCCTCGGAGCCTTTTTCAAGTCCTTCCAATTCGTTTTTCATATTATTTATCCATATAGCATTACCATTATGCACTTTGTTTTTCTATAGTTTACTCTGAAAGTGTTTTGTTTCTTTTACATCTTATTGCTGATCAGTCATTGTGCTCTCTTCACCAACCTTTTAGCTGAATTTACTTTTGTTATTTTTGATAGGAGCTATTTCTTTTTATCTTTTTGAAACTGTCAAGGTATTTTTGCATCTACCTTCTTTCGACAATAAATTCTGATTTGCTTTTTTTCCACTTGTACTCACACAGATGTCTGTAGCTGTCATTTTGGTCTCATTTCTTTCCGATGGGATACTATATTTTTTACCTTCCATGGTAGAATCGCTTGTTGTCACAGTTTCTTTATTTGACGTTCTAGCCTAGTTTCCAATCCAGTTTTATTTTTAATTTCTGTTCGGATTCCTTAAGGGAATTCCTATTTCATTACTGAGAAGATTTGCTTCTGCATAGATTAACTCTTTCAGTTATGTGATGTCCGTTGAGATATGTTGTAATTCTCAATTTATTTTTTTCAGTCTTGATTCCTTATTGATAGTAATGTAGATTTCTTTTCACTCGTGGTTTCTATTTATTTATTCTACATTTTTCCTTTATTATTATGTTAAGCCGTATATTGTGTTTCTGGGTCCAATGGTGATTCGGTTTTCAGTATTTTGGCTTTCAATTCGTTTAGAGGGATCTCTTGGAGTATGTTTTTCACGATGTACATGTTCACGTATTCTAGTATCAAATAACAAGTTTCTTTTAAAATCAACCTCACTTCGTTGCATTAAATTTACCGAATCCATTTATATCTCAATAATCAGTTTCCTCAACTCTCTTTGCTTTGGATTGCTTTTAAAATAACAGTCGATTAATTCTTGGTTGTTTTCTTTAGGCCATTTTTACATTGTTGTCTCAGATGACTGGTCTTTGTTTGAGCACCTGAAATCAGAAGAACAATGTCATGGATAGAAGTGAACTTTTGAAACCAGTATCAATGTATGCCATCATGGGTGGGCGTTTTCCTATTTGATACTTTTTTGAGTCTTGCTCTGTGTGAGCTGAGATGCATTTTCGATTTCGGTTCTTCTTCGAGTCCTAACGCTTTTTACACGTTGCTTGTCCATTTGGCTTTTCTTTTATTTTCTCTCAGTTGCCATATTTTGCTCAAAAATTGTTTTGTTTCCTTGTCATCCAGTTGTTGGTGTGCCTTCGTGGATTCACTCCCTAACTGCAGATATATTTTTTCTTATTTTGGAATATCCTGTTTTGTCCGTATTTTTTATCCTATATCCTTTTTGTCTTCCTTCTTTCGCAAGTATATTCTGCTTTTTTTTCCTCGAGTTGTATTGTTTTTAATCGTTGAGTTCCTTTTTTATTCGGCCCAACATGTTGCAGCGTTCGCTCTCTGTCTTATATTTTTTGTTTGTAGAAATGGCTTTCTAATCTGCGTTTTCAGTCGAATTTTCCATCCAGGTTTTGAGTTTCAGTTTGTGTTAGTGGGGGACACCGATTTTATCACAGACTAAATTTGTTCCTGTATGGATTTGTTCATTTATCTTCAAGATGTTTTTTGAGATATGTGTTACTAATTTGTGTATTTTTTTTTGTTTCTGCTTTGACTGATTTCAGTCATGGTTTCTTAACGATGGTAATAAAGTCTTCTTTTGAGACATAATTCAATTGAAATTTTCTACAATAATTTCTTCATGTGTTAATGTTTGTTATATGTTGTTTGGGTTTTGTTTCGATCTTTATTTGCGGTTCATTTCAGTTGAATTGTTCGCGTTTTTCACTATATGCTCTGTTGATTATTGTAATAGAGTCTTGTTGTCTCGATTGCCTATTTATTTTTTCGTGTATTTCTAATATATAAATGTTAGAAAATGAACCTTTCTTTATGATCGACCTAACTTGGTAGCAAGTCCTTGGCTTGTTGTCTGAAATTTAGCACATTCTTCCCAGATTTCTATCCTTTTTTTCCCGATATGCTCTTTTTGTAGGGCTGCTTTTAAAATAGAAGTTAAGTGTAAGTTTGTTGTTTTTCCTTGTCCTATTTCTGTGTTGGTGTCTCTGGTTTGGGTGGTTAATAAAGTCATCGTTTTTGTAACTGATAAAGAACCATCAACAATTGCAGGATGACAAACGCATCTCCCTGTTGGCTATCAGTGGATCACCTGCAGATCATGACACCTTGTCTTCTGTGTCCTATTTTGTGTTATGTTTCGATTTGACATTTTTATCATGGGAAGTATATTGTGGCTATATCAGACCCAGGATTTGTCTTAAATCTGTGAACTTGTCACTGATGTGACCCCACCAATAGACGCCATACTTACCGAAGGTTAGCAGCAGTTCCCTTTCTGGACTATTTGACCTTTGCCATTGACTCAGCAATTCTTCCACCCGACATCTGGTGTGGCACACATTTGACGCAACGTTGGATTTATACTATTAATTTACATCATCTATGATGCTTCCTATGGCTTCGAGTGATATTTATTCAGTGAATTTTTATTCATTTTCTTTCCTTTTCATATTTTTTTACCCGTTCTTTCTAGAGAAATTTAATTTTAGTTTAGTTTAAATCCAGTTAATCATTTTTTTTCTATCTATAAATGCATATCTAAACAGCCAAAACTTTGAGACGAAGAGGAAAAGCAAGTAAAAAATTAAACACGATTTTTTTTCCCATTTATTTAAGCTCGGTCAAACTTGATAGTTTATACATAGAATTTTGACGGGTTTTTCGTATTTATTTATTTTTTGTTTTTATTTTCTTTGTTTTTTATGTGTTACTGATTCAAAGGGCAACTGTTTCTAAGACTGAACGCCTAATATTGTTATTATTCTGAGTTTTGGTCACAAGACTAAATTTCTTTTTATTCTATTTTTCATATTAAATGTATAGACTGAAAATTTTCCACAACTCCCCCCCTATTTCTGATAACTTAACAGCATTTTAGCTTTTTTTGTAGAACAGTAAAATTTACAAACAACGAAAATCATAACAAGTTAAAAATTAAAATCGATTATTCTTCCGAATAGTTAAGCTTGGACAAACTTGAGTGTTTATGCATAAAGTTTTGCCGAGTTCCTCGAGACAGGACATTTTCATATTCTTTTTTCTCGCGTCTCATCTGCTGCTGATTCCAACAGCGTCTGTTTTGAACTCGGGATACCTATTATTACTTCTAATTCTGAATTTTTTGTCTGATTATTACATCCATTTATTCTTTTATTACTTTATTTTTCATAGTTTTTCACATCAGCACCAGCTGATGGTCCTTCACAAGAGTTTGAATGACAGCAAGTCTGCTCAAGTCGCCAAGACTCTTCTCAGTATTCTGGCCGTTCTCAACAACGTAGTAGTTGGGATGGTTTCCATTCGTCCACCAACTTCCAAGTCATCCAGTCTCACCAATCCCAACTGGTACACTCCTCACTTTCATGTTCCACAAATTTTTCAATTCTCAAGCAAGGTTGAGTTACTTATCCTTCTTTTCACATTCTTTCAGTTTTATTGTGTGGTCAGCTGGGACAGCAAAGTCGACAATTTTGCAAATTCACTTTTTTTTTGTTGATTATTATAAGGTCTGGTTTCTGGCCGAGATTAAATTATCCGTGCGTATGTCAAAGTACCATAAGAGTTTACGTGTGTCATTTTCTAGGTCAAGTGCTGGGTTGTGCATATACCATTTGTTCTTCTGGTCAAATTTAAATTTCTTGCACATTTGCCAGTGGATAACCTTGCCCACACAGTCAGGTCTATTCTTGTACTCTTTCTGTGCTAATTTGCCGCATTAACTTATTGTGTGATTGATCGCTTCATCTCAGTCATCACATAGCCTACATTTGCTATTTTGTTGAGGGATATCTATCTTTGCCTTGAAATGATTGGTTCGTATGGGGCTGTTAAGAGAGTCTGTTTCTCTCTTAAAATGTCCATTTCTTAGCCAGGTCCAGATTTTGTCGCGCCAGATGTCGTTTATTAGTCGTTTAAAACCCCATAGATTTGTTTTTCTTTCCATTTTTGTTTACTAGTTATTGTCATTCTGTTATCAATCGTGTTGTCAATATTGTTTCTAATAGCTGTAAGCAGTCCTCGTGAGCGTTTTTCTATGTAGTCTTTGAATCGATGTATCGATGCGTTAACGCTGTCTTCGATGCTGACATGTCCCTTCCTCCCGCTTTTCTAGATACATATAGTGTGTCAACGTCCTTTCTGTGATGTAAAGCCTTATGCATGGTCATTTGTTTTCTTGTTCTTTGAAGCATTTGTTTAAGATCATCACTGGTCCGTTTCAGAAAGGGTCCCGAATATCTAACAAGGGGCACAGCCCAAGTATTTATTCATTTGATGATGTTTCTGCCGAAGAGTTTTGTCTCGAGTAGTTTTATAGTTCTCCTGAGATATTCTATTTGAATTTTATCTTTCTTTTCCTCTTCTTTGATGGTGTCAGCCTCCAAGATACCGAAGTATTTTTAGGTTTCATTTTCTCCGAGTGTTCTAATTTAGTCCTGATATGATAGTTCCATTCCGTCAGTCATGTGTCGTTTGCCACTTTTCATGACGAGCATGGAACATTTTCCTATGCCTAATTACATTCCTATGTCCTGACTGTATATTCTAACGGCGTGTATTTGAGTTTTCAGTTCATTTTCAAGATTTTGCAAATAGTTTAAAGTCATCCATGTACATTAGATGATTATTCTTCTCTTGCGATCTGCCAAGTTTGTATCCGGCTGTGCATTTTCTGAGTATGTTGTTAAGTGGCATCATGGATATTATGAATAGTTAGGGTGATAGTGCTTCTCCTTGGAAAATACATCTTTGGGTCTTTGTTTCAGCGAAGCTCCTTCCTCCTGTAGTCAGCTCCACTCACCAGGTTTTCATTTTTTTTCGATAAAGTTTTTGTCTTCACGTGATATTTTGTACATTTTGAGGTAGTTTAATATACAGCTTTGTGGAACCATATCATATGCATTTTTGGAGTCAATCTAGGCCATAGCTACATTTTTCTGTTATGTCTTGCTCTAATTTAGGATGTGTTGATCTATGTAGAGTAATTCTGCTCTGCCTCTGGATTCTTGACGGCATCTTTTCTGTTCGTCAGGGAACAATCTACGGCTTGTTTACGAGTTCTAAATCTTTTCTCTTATTTGTGCTGTGAGTATTTGCCTTATCATTGGTAAGCAAGTTATCGGTCTGTATTTGTTTGGAGCAGTTCCTTTGCTTGGGGCCTTTTGGATCAATGTAGTCTTTCCTTTGGTCATCCATCGGGTACTTTTGCGCCTTGTAGGCATTTGTTCATTTCTAATGCTAGTCTGCCGTGAATGGAGGTGTATTTCATGAACCAGAACCCAAGTATCCCATCATGGCCAGGAATTTTCCAGTTTCATATTCTTTTTAGTGTTATTTTGAGTAAGTCGAGGTGTATTTCTGCTTTGGGACCTTCTTCGAGTCGTTCTAGTTCTCTTGTCATATTGTTTATCCATACAGCTTTTCGTTATGTTTTTTTGTTGTTGCCATATTTTTGTCTCAAATCGTTCGATTTCTTTGACATCTGGTTGTTGGTCCGTTTTCAAGACACCCACTTCCAATTGTTGATAGAATTTTCTTTCGTTGTTTCGGAATTTCCACTTTTGTCTGTAATGATTTACCCTTTGTCGATATCTCTTTGATCTTCCTTTTTTGGTCAGTAATTTCTGGCTTATTTCCTCAAGTTGTACTATTATTTTTCACTTGGGTTGCTTGTTCCTTTTTGTTCCTGCATATTTCAGTGCCTCTCTTTTTTATCATTCTGGCTTGTTTTCGTAGGTTTTTTTATTTGCGTTTCCAGTCCAATTTCCCATCCTGGTTTTGAGTGTTTCTTCGTGCTTTTTGAGGGGATCCCAATTTTCTTAAAATCTAATTTTGCACCAGCATAGATTAGTTCATTTAACTCGGTTATGTTATTCGTTGGTATGTAAGGTATTATGTAGTTTATTTTATTTGTTTCAAACTTAAGTGTTTTCCATTCTATGTTTCTTAAAAATGGTAGAGTAGTCTTTTCACTATTCATGATTCTCTTTACATTTTCTAGATTTATCTTTTGTTCTTGTGATTGTGTTTCTTCATGGTTGCTTGGTTGTGCATTATTAGATAGTGTAGTGTTTACATTTTTCTAAGTTGGCAGTTCACTTATTTGGATTGTTTTTGTTTGACATCGCTTGATGGGTCTGGTACTGTATTATGGTTTTGTTTATGTGATTTTTGATGGATTTCTAGTATTTCAAGGTCAGAAAACCAACCTTTCTTAATTGTTATAATTTAATCGGCTAGCCTTTGGATAGTTGTCTGAAAATTCGCACATTCTTGCCATATCTCTATCATTCTTTTCCTGTATCCTCTTTGTGAAGGGTTTCTCCTAAAATAGCAGTGTATTGCAAGTTGATTATATTACCTAGTCCATTTTTTGCGTTTAGGTCTGAGTGTTGTGGTTTCTTAAGTCGTCATTCATGTACCTGAAAAAAGAGCCTGACACTGATGTGACCAAGAACAGCTATGAAAGCTGTACTTGAACAGCAGGTCACAAAAAAAGTTGGGTATATGTAACCCTAAGTTTTAACTTAGTAAAAGTCCGTTATTCGTCGAATTTATATTTTGCTTCCGGGCCTAAGACCCGGTCCTAGTTTCAGGTTTTCCTTTATCGTCTTTATAGTTTATGTCTGTAGTCCTACTTTTATATAATTTCTATTGAGGCTGATGACTTTGCAGTGAAATTAAGGGCGGAAACTGTTTATCGATTTAGAAATCGGTGAGTATTACTGACTTTAGCACGTTAAATTTAAACAAATCTTACATATTTCAGAATAGTTGACCTGGAAATAATTTGGCCGATTAGAAAGTTCTTAATTTAAAAAAGAATACAAATTGTTCACCAAATGATTGCACAATTATTCGAAAAATCAATGTTGTTTAAAAAAAAAAAAGAAAAAAAAGGGATCTTACTAATCTTAGTTCCTCCGAAATAAGAGACGTCTTATATTCAAGCCCTTTATCGCTCCAGTCCTGCTACCTAAGTACTAAGACTTTTTTTTATATCTTTCTTTACAATTACATGTCGTGTGATTTTCGAGATTCTTCCATTCTAACGTTGTGGTAGGGGCTCTAATTACTGTCATTAAGTGAGAAAGACCGTTCATATATACTGTTGAATTAATCATTTTAGCGCGCTAAATTTAAATAAATCTTTCAGAAGAGTTGATAGAAGCTCCCAAGTTTTTCATATCAGCGTTAGCTGATGGTCTTTCACTGGAGTTTTAGTGACAACAAGTCTACTTAAGTCTTCTGGACTCTTCTCAGTATTCTGGCCGATCTCAACGATGTTGAAATCTGGCCGTTCTCAATAATGCCGCCGATTGGATGGTCCCCACTCGTTCGGCTACTTCTAATTCCTCCAGTCATTTAATAATACTTTAGTTACTGTACCAAAAGCACTAATCACAATTGGTATAATTGTCATCTTCATGTTCCAAATTTTTTTTCAATTCTCTAACAAGGTCGAGGTACTTATCCTTCTTTTCACATTCTTTCAGTTTTATTGTGTGGTCCCCTGGGACAGCAAAGTCGACAATTATGCAAGTTTTCCTTTTTTTTTTTCATTGTTATAACGTCGGATCTTCCGGCCGAGATTCGGCGATCTTTCTGTAAGTCAAAGTCCCATAGTTGTTTATGTGTGTCATTTTCAAGGACAGCTTCTGTGTTGTGCATATACCATTTGTTTGTATGGTCAAATTTCAATTTCTTGTAAATCTCTCGGTGGATCACTTGCCCACCCAGTCGTGTCTCGTCTTATACTCCTTCTGGGCTAATTTGCTGCATTTGCTTATAATGTGATTGATGGTTTCATCATGATTGGTATATGATTGGTCTTATGGCGTTGTCTTGTGGTACTATTTGGAGAGATGTTGTTTCTCTCTCATAGTCTCCTTTTCTTAGGCAGGTCCAGGTTCTATCGTGTGAGATGTTGTTTATTAGTCGTTTAAAACCCTCATCTTGTTGTCAGTCCTCGTTCGTGTTTTCCTATGTAGTCTTCGGGTCGTTGTATCGGTGCGTCAACGCTCTCCTTGGTGCTGGCAAGTCCTCTTCTTTCCTCTTTTCTTGATACAAATAGTCTGTCAACGTTGTCTCTGGGTCGTTAAACCTTATGTATGGTCATTAGTTTTCTTTTTCTTTAATCTATTTGTTTTAGTTCATCTCTGGTCCACTTCAAAAAAGGTCCCGAATATCTAACGAGGGGTAAAGCCAAGTTATTTATTCCTTTGATAAGGTTTCTGTAAAAGAGTTTTGTCTCTAGTAGTTTTCTACTTTTCCTGAGGTATTCATTTTAATTTTGTCTTTCATTTCGACTTGTTTGATGGTGTCAGCCTCCAAGATGCCCAAGTGTTTGTAGAATTTGTTTTCTGTGAGCGTTATAATATTGTCTTGAACTGGTGGTTCCATTCGTTCAGTTATATGTAGTCTTCTATTTTTCATTACAAGCATGGCACCGTTTTCTTGGCCAAATTTAATTCCTCTGTCCTGACTGTATATTCTAATTGCGTGTATTACAGTTTCCTGTACTTTTTCATTTTTTGTAAATAGTTTGATGTCATCCATGTACATTATGATTGAATTTTCTGGCAATTTATTAAGTTTTGTACCCGGCTGTGCATTTTCTGAGTATGTGGTTAAGTGTCATCATGGACATTTTGAATTGTAAGGGTGATAGTGCATCTCCTTGAAAAATACCTCTTTGGATCTTTGCTTCAGAAAAGCTTTTTCTACCGCTGTCAATTCTCTCTCCAGGTTTTCATGGTTTTCTCAATAAAGTTTCTTATTTCATGTTATATTTTATACATTATTATTATTATTATTATTATTATTATTATTATTATTATTATTAATTACTCAGAGCTTTTCACATCAGCGTTAGCGGATTGTTTTTCACTGGAGTCTGAGTGACAGCTCGTTTCCTCAAGTCTCCAGGACTCTTCTTAGTATTCTAGCCGTTCTCAGCAATGATGTCGTTTGGATGGTCTCTACTCGTCCGCCGACTTCGAAGTCCTCTAGTCCCTTTAGTAATCCTTTAGTTACTGTTCCAAACGCACCAATTACGATTGGTATAATTGTCACCTGCAAGTTTCATAGTTTTTTCAATTCTCTAGCAAGGTCGAGGTTCTTATCCTTCTTTTCCCATTCTTTCAGTTTTATTCTGTGGTCAGCCGGAACAGCAAAGTCGACTATTTTGTAAGTTCTCTTATTATTATTATTATTATTATTAAGACTGGTCTTCTGTCCGGGATTAGGTGATCTGTTTGTATGTTAAAGTCCCATAGGAGTTTATTCGTGGGATTTTATAGGACAGGTGCTGGGTTATGCATATATCATTTGTTAGTATGGTCGAATTTAAATTTCTTACACTTTTCCCAGTGAATCATCTTATCGACCCAGTGGTGCCTCACCTTATACTCCCTCTATGCTAATTTGCTGCATTATTATCATTATTATCATATTTTTAATTTGTTTTTAGTCCGTGAGAGTTTTTCATATCAGTTTTAGCTGATGGTTTTTCACTGGATTTTGAGTGACAGCAAGTCTCCTGAAGTCTCTAGGACTCTTCTCAGTATTCTGGCCGTTCTCGGTAATGCTGTAGTTTGGATGATCTCCACTCATCCTCCAGCTTCCAAGTCCTCCAGTTTCTTTTCAAAATCCTTTAGTTACTGTACTGAAAGCACCATTCGCAATTAGTATAATTGTCACCTTCATGTTCCATGTTTTTTTTTTAATACCCTAGCAAGGTCGAGGTAATTATCCTTCTTTTCACATTCTTTCAATTTTATTCTGCAGTCAGCCGGGACAGCAGAGTCTACAATTTTGCAAATTCACTCTTTTTTTTGGTTGATTATTTTAAGGTGAGTTCATGTAGCTGAGATTAGGTAATCCGTTTATATCCCAAAGTCCCATTGGTGTTTATGTCTGTCGTTTTCTTGGACAGGTGCTGGGTTGTGCATTTGTTCTTCTGGTCAAATTTAAATTACTTGCTCATTTCCCAGTGGATCACCTTGCCCACCCAGTCCTGTCTTGTCTTATACTCCTGCTAATTTGCTGTATTTACTTATTATGTGATAGATCGTTTCTTATGTTTATTATTATCATTTTACTTATTGCGAGGTTTTCAACCAATATCATCAATGTTGTGGACTGGATAATCTTTTTCTTTGATTTCCAGTTCATATATATTTTTAACAAGCTTTTGGGGACCGTTCCAAGTATACCAACTACAATCACTATCACTTTTAACCTCAGATTACCCAGGGTTTTTTTTGTCCTCTAGAAACGTCCAAGTATTTGTCCGCTGGAACGGCAAAATTCACAAGACGGTAATTTGTTTTTTTTTTCTTGCAACTCTTGGTCTGGTTTTCTATCCTAGATTAGGTGATCCGTTTGTATCTTAATCCCAGAGAATTTCTTGAATCTAATATTCTATGATTGATTCTAGTTAGTGCAAATACCATTTTGTTGTATAATCAAATTTCAATTTCTTGCTCAGATCCCCATGATTTACCATCTCCATTCAGTCGTCCCAGGTCTTGTACTCCTTTTGTGCAAGTTTATTTATGAGTATTATTTACGTCTTTTCGAGGTTTTCACGTCAGCTTTAGTCGATGGTTTGTCATTGGAATTTGAGTGACAGAAAGTTCTCTCAAGTCTCCAGGACTCTTCTCAGTATTTTGGCCGATCTCAATAGTGCTGTAGTTTAGATGGTCTGCATTCTTCCTCTTATTTCCAAGTTTTCCATTCCTTGTACCAATCCTGTTGTGTCTACTCCCATTCGTATCATGTTATTAATACTTTCGTCTTTATCACCACATAATCGACACGTGACATTCTGTTGCATGTTATCGATTTTGGCATTCGATTAATTCGTTTTTCTAGTGTTGTTTTTGTTACCTTTAAAAGAGATTCTGTTTTTTCTTCTTCAGGTTTCCCTTTAGAATCCACGCCCATTTCTTATCGTGTGAGTTTTCGCCAGTTTAGCGATTGAAATATACATACAGTTGTTTTTCTTCCCATTTCTGTTTCTATGTTTCTGATGTTATGTTCGTTCTTATGTTGATAGTTTTGCTACTGGCCGCTGTTAATAGTTTTATATATTTTTCGTTTTTTTTACTGAAGTTCTTAAGTTCTTGTAATGATGAATCCTCTCAATCTGCAATGCTAGCAAGTTATCCTCCTCCTTTTCTCGACACACTCAGTCAATCTATGTCATCAAGTGTCATCATGTCTTCCGAGGGTTATCACCATTCCTGACCTCTTGTCCATTTGTCTAAATTCCTCCCTTCTCCATTTTAAGAACGGACGTAGTTATCATAAAACGGTGACAACCCAGTTTTTTATATCTTTGATGAGAATTCTCCATCAGAGTTTGGTTTCCTAAAGTTTTCTCGTTGGTCAGAGCAAGGTCAAAGTAATTATCTATTTTTTATTTTTAATCTGTTGTCTTTCGGGACGGTAAAGTCCGCTATTGGGAAGGTTCTCTTAATTTTGGTCTGGTCGTCGGGTTTGAAGTAGGTAGTCTAATTCTCGTAGACAGATTCTGATTTGTTCATATACCACTCGCTTGTATAGTCAAATTTAAATTCCTTGCAATATTTCCTGTACCTCGCCTTCTCCACCCAATCGTGTCTTGTCTTATACTCTTTTTGCATTAATTTGCTACATTCGCATATCATTATTTTATTATCATTTTTCTCCATGTGAGTTTTTTCACATCAGCGTTAGCTGATGGATTTTTACTGGAGTTTTAGCGACTCAAAGTATTTTCATTCTGGCCGATCTCAACAATGTAGAAGTCTTTATAATCTTCACCTGCCCCCTTATTCCCAAGTCCGCCAGTCCATGTATCGATCTTTTGGTGACTGTACCAAGAGCACAATTGGTATAATCGTCACTTTCATGTTCCGCAGATTTTTCAATTCCCTAGCAGGGTCCAAGTATTTTTCTCATTCTTTCAATTTTACTCTGTTTTCCCCCGGGACGGCAAAATCCACAATTCTGCAAGTTCACTTTTTCTTGTCGATTATTATAAGGTCCGGTCGTCTGGCCGAGTTTAGGTGATCCGTTTGTATCTAAAAATCCCAGAGGACGTTGTGCATCTTATTTTCCAGGAGAGATTCTGAATTGTGGATATGCCATTTGTTCGTATGGTCAAAGTTCAGTTTCTTACACAATTCCCAGTGAATCACCATGCCCACCCAGTCGTGCGTAGTCTAAAGCCCTTTCTGTGTAAACTAGCCTCATTCGTTTATTCTGATATTGATCGTTTCGTCCCTATCACCCCATTAACCGACACCTAAACCAGTAGGTTGTAGAATAAACCGACAGCTTCTCTGCAGAGTGGTAAGATGGCTTCTCTGCAGAGTGGTAAGATTCCCTCAAAGAGCTCCCGGAATATGACACTAAGCAACCTGATGGTGAGGCTCTAGTAATGCTGCAGCTCTGGGGAATGCAGAATACCCCGTTATTGCCATCACTCCCTGGTCCATTTTGGTAGCACCTGATAGGGTCCTATCTATGAGAATTAGAATTAAACTGTGTGCTTATACTAAACTGGATTGTTTGAAATAGAACTGCTTATATGTATAAAATGAGTTAGGCATTAAATAAGCTACTATGTTTGATATGCCATAAAAACAAACCAAACAAAATTGTCCTTTAATGATTGTTCCTTATATACAATTGGTCTCACCCTGACTTTCATGTTCCATAGTTTTTTGATTCTCTTGCAAGGTCAAGGTAATTATCACTCTTTTCGCTTTTTATAATTTTCACTCTGTTGTCCGCCAAATGACGTATTTTTAAAAATACATTAAACCAAATAACACTGGGTAAATTATCATTATTAGACAGGAGTGTAATTTGTATTTGAGTAGATTATTTGTATTAGATTGGAATAGTTGAACTCATGTGATTGTTTTAAAACCGGCAACTCTTACGATTGAATAGGAAGAATTACGGTTATCGTTTGGAAAAATACTGTCTTCAGTAATAAATAACCAAACAGGTATTGGTATGGCATGAAACCATGTATTATAAGATAGAATTGACTGAATTTTGACGAAGAAAAAACCATGAAAAAAAGGTGTTGGAAAAGGCGAGAGATGTTTTAATTTCCAGCACTTATATCCTATTAGATACTTCATTGTAATAGTACTTCTTTTTACTCTCTCATTTCTTTTTTTCTTGATTTTTAACAACCAAATTTCATGCTGCATTCATCTCTCTCTCTCTTTCTCTCTCTCTCTCTCTCTCTCTCTCTCTCTCTCTCTCTCTCTCTCTCTTTTTTCTCTCATTTGTTTCTCCATTTCTGTTACAGTTTCATGTCTCTTTTTTTTGGCAAATTTTATTCTTACCTTTTCTTTCTTTCCATAACATGTTGCTACCTACATACATAGTTACCGATTTCTTTACACTGTTCCGATTGGATCTTATAGTTTTCACAGTTCCCCTCCAACCACACAAACTATTTTCCTGCTATCCTTATCTTCATGTGACATTCTATTACCTCAAGCTAGAATTTCATCAATTGCCTCCGTTATGGTGCTCTATTTTCCAGCCGATGTCAACTAGTTTTACTCGAGGAAAACGACAACCAACAGAGTAGAAATCTAATCCACATAATTAACAGATGCAATCAACATCGCAAATAATATATTGCTTTTTTTTTCGTTTTCTTTTTTCTTTTTTTTTTTTTTGGTCGAGAGAAACACGCTGATAAAAAGAGACGGATTGTTTTTCAGTAGCCAATTCATTTTATCTAAATCAAAGACAGTTATACAAAATGTTGCTACAGAAAATTTTACAAGAGTTACTCTGATTGCCCGGGGATAGAACTCTTTCTACCTTCGATGGAAATGTTAGATTTTCAATCGTAAAATTTTGGTTTAATTAAGAGATTTTCAGACACCGTAGGCATTTTAGATTTTACTAGAATAACTGAAAAAAAAACCTTGCAAAAGGAGAACAAAGCATGAGAATACTGGTACGAGTTTAATGCTCTTTCAAAGAATAATACACATAATAAAATCATTGATATTACATAGAATAGTCGTATAATTGATCTCATCTTCATTGTTATACTCTTAACAATGAACTATTTGTCTTAAAATTATACCTGAACAAACTGTGTTTGGCATTGAATGACCTGCTCTGGTTGATATGCCATAAAACCAAACTCTCCCTGCCTTTTTGTCATTCTCAAAACGTTTCGGTCGATATGTAAGAATCACAAGGGATACTTACTATAACAAAACGTTGGTATCCGGTTACTATTAACAAAAACTGGAATAGTCTATCCCTGTGGATTAAATAAAGCGTTCAGTTAGAGGTTCTTTGAAGATTCCTGTCTTCGACAAGACCCACTTGAGGAGGTTCGAAAGAAAAATCGAAAGAAACATAGTTACTATAACAAGGAAGATGAGATTAGGATTAAGAAATAACAATTAGCAAGCTTCATCTTATAAATTTATACAAATGAAAAAAACATGTAATTTAATCTTTCACGATAAACACCTTTTAAAATTAGCGTAAACAACAAGCGGAAGTGCCAAATTAAATAATTTTTCAAATATTTGGGCCTTTATCATTAATGAATGACAAATAAAATTATTAAAGACACCAAAACTAAATAGTGGAATACATTCAGTTGCATTCGTTCGAGAGAAATATTTCTAAATACTTTACAGGGTGGAACGATAAAATTGTCGTCTTAAAGAAAAAAATACTACAGCTTTATTTTAAAACTTTTATTGAAAAAACAATTCAGGTAACTTGGTTATGTAGTAGGGCTGACATCTATTCCATGTAGCCGTCTTCAGCCTCAATCACTGCCTCAATACGGATCCGGAACTGGAAGCATGCCTTTTCCACAAGCGCTGGCGGGAGCTCGGCGAATACTCGGCGGGTGGCAGAGATCAGGCTTGCTTTGGTGTTGTGGGAGGTCATGTTGGTGATGTTCTCGACGTATGACCATACGAAAAAGTCCAGCGGGTTCAGGTTGGAAGAGGAGAGGGGCCAGTTAGAGAAGGGTACAAAGTCGTAGCACTCCTTCTGAAGCCAAACCTGGGTCTCTTTTGACTTGTGGGCCGGCGCTGAGTCCTGCTGCCACACCCAGGGTCTGCCATCGGTCACCTGGTTGCACCAGGGGATCACCATACTCTTCAACACATCCGGGTACACTTTGGTGTTGACTTTCAAGCCGACTTCAAAGATGTGAGGTGGCATGATGTGGCCCTGACTTGAAACCACACCAATGGCCATAATCGTTGCCGGAAACTTAGTTTTCATCACCCTTGGCAGGTTCCTGTTATTCGTGGTAATCCAGATTTGCATTTTGAGGGTGCTGGCAATTGCCATGTTGTCATAACTTGGATCGGTATAGGGCATGAGTTGTACAGCAGTGCATCTCCGATCTCGCTCGTTGAACATTGTGTCACTTTCAGACATGATAGAAGGCTCCTATAGCTCTTGGGATTTGTACACAACTGGCCAACTTGTAGATGGTCTGCTACAAAAAAAAAAAAAAAAAAAAGAAAACCGGTTATCATTAAACGGAAATGGAATCATGTCATCTTTTCTAGGGTGACAATTTTATCATTTCACACTGTAGATTTACATTTTTATAGGTTTTTGTTGTATTTAAGATATGTTTCTTTCATCTGTTTTGTTAATTTCTATATATTTAAAATATAGTTTTAAGGAAAAAGAAACTGATCCAATTCACGTCCTATTTCTCTGACGTTTGTAACACTGCTTAGTGACGTCATGTTTTCTGAACGGAAATTTAATTTCGAAAAGTAGCGTAAAAGTGATTTTAACGTCGGTCGAGACAACGTAAAGCAGCGTATTACTATATATCGCTGGCTGGACGCATGACCACTTGTTTGCATCATGTCGGAAGGGAAAGCTTTGAGATTAACAAACTTGAATACGGCTCACTTGTACCAGCAACTGGGCGTGGTACACCAAATAAACAAGATTAACCAATCCTTACGTCAACGAAACAACCACCAATCACAAGGCCTCCGACCAACAGGGCGCATGCTTAGCAATATCCATAACACATCTAGCCGGGTGTGCCAAAACGAAGCAATGAATAATTTGTCAAATATAAATATAACAGTTTCATAAGTATAACCTTATTGAAGTTAATGTTTTCATCACAAGGACTTAGAATAATTGTTATATAATTTTTGTTGTTAGAGTGGAAATAGATTGGTTAATTATTTGCTAACTAGTAATTTTAATCATGTCATAATCTCAGTTTCTTCTATAGTTTCATAATAAGTTTTACATGTCTTCTATGAAATAGTTGACAAAATCATTAGATAAAACTGTGTTCGGAAAAAAAATGGATCATAGAATGAATTATCAAAGTCTTTGGCTCGGAAAAGTAAAATTAATCACTGCCCTGTACAGGAACAGAAGTAATAATGAAGATGAAGAAAAGAAAAATTGATTACCAAACGTTTTTTTTAAATAATTACCTATTCTCATCTCTTTAGTACACACACACACACACACACACGCTCTCTCTCTCTCTCTCTCTCTCTCTCTCACATGCACTCTCTCTCTCTCTCTCTCTCTCACACACACACACACACACACACTCATATATTCTTTGGTTTATATGAGGTTTGTTGAAAAAGTTCTAAGATGTTAGATTTCTCACAAATTTCTCATCTTTATAGGGGTCTCACCTGCCCAGAAATTATGACAAAAATCCTAAAAGTTTATTGTTTTATAAACTTGTGGTAGCGTGTTACCACGATAACAATATTCAACAGTAGCATTGCTTTCGGTATGAGGCTAAGAAGCTTTTGAACTAACACACACACACAGTGTACCCAGATAAGAAAAATGCACGTTGAACTTATTTTTTTCCACGATAGAATTATTCGGTATTTTGAACAGATGCCTACGAGAATTTTAGATACTCGAATGGATGACTTAAGGAAAGACCATCCGGACACAGAAAGACTAAAAAAAAACGAAACCCCTAAACAACTTTAGACCCATAGCATGTCCACCTAACGTGGGAAAAATACTAACAACAAAAATAAGCTGCTGACTGTTCCCCGAGAAATAGGAGTATAATGAAAAAGACCCAGAGGGACAAGAAAGCTATTGTATATTAATTAACTCATACTTAAGGAGAATAAAACAAAATGAAAAAAATCTAGCTATGGCGAGGATTGACGACGAAAAATACTCACAACATGGTCCCCCTAAGCTGGATAATACCTGTTTCAAAATGTACTAGATATCCGATCAATTCATAAATTTTATCGAGAAACCCAAGGAAACCTGGAGAGTAGAACTGATACCAGGAGGAAAAAGCTAAGCTGAGGTAAAGATCCAGAGAGGTTTATTCCAAGGAGATGGAATATCATCATTATTATTTATAAGAGCGATGATGCCACTCAACAGCGCACTCAGGAAATGCCCGAGTGAATACAATCTTAGTAAATCGCAAGAAAAGACTACTCAGTTAGTGTATATGGATGACAACAAACGCTCTGCGAATAACAAATAAGAATTAGAAACCCTAAAACAAGCAGCGACAATATACAGACAAGACAGAGGTATGCAATTTGCCATAGAAATTGTTATGTAGGAAAGCGGGAACGACACATGACAGAAGAAATGGATCTAACAAAGCAAGAAAAAATCAGAAGACTTGGAGGAAAGGAAACTTACAAATTTTTGGGAGTATTGGAAATGGAAACAATTATGCGGAGATGAGAGAAAGATAGCTCAGGAGAATGAAAAAGCTACTCGTAAACAAGCCATATAGGAGAGACCTCATCGAAGTGATAAAAACCTCGGATGTCCGCCTCGTAAGTTACTTGAGGCCATTCTTGAAGAGGACGAGGGGAGAACTTTAACAAATGAACTGGAGAACAAGAAAACTCATAATGGTTCCTAAAGCCTTAAACCCCAGAAATGATGTTGACAGACTATATGTGACTAGAAAAGAAGGAAGAAGAGAATTTGCCAGCTTTGAAGATGGCGTTGATTCATCGATACAAATCCAATATACATATTTACCAACCCCTCCGCCCAGGCAGGTTATGACACAAGGTCAAATTTTAAACGGAGTTTAACAGGTTTGAATTCAGAGTTTTCCTTCTCCTACACTAGTTGCCTCACTAAGGCTAAAGAACTTAGTCTGACCTACTATTTATCGTAGCTAGAGGGAGAGTAATTGGATTCATACTTTTCCCAAGGGTATTAGTGCTATGTGAAATGCAATCAGTTTAATCCAGTATTTGAACTCATTTCGCCGTGTCCATTTCCTACGACGATAAGCATTACACCGCGGGACACCTCGACAATATAGAATGCTCTGAGGAAGACTGATTACAGCTACCAGGAACCATACTGACAACACATGGGTCAATAGAAAAAAAATAAGTAGTAAACAAAAATGGGGAAAAACAACTGTACGGATATTTCAAATGATAAACGAATTAAATCTCTCTCGAAAAAACGCGGAGGTGGCTAAAAAAAGGAAACATGAAAATATAAACTGAATCTCTTTTAATAGCATCATAAAATAACGCCAAAACGGACAATTATATCAAAGCAAGAAAAAGATAATGCGTAACAAATAGCAAATATAAGTAATGTGGTGATAGAGGAAAAAAAATCAATCTCATATTAAGCGAATGCAGCAAATTATCTCGAAATGAGTATATACAACTGGATGGAGAAGGCAATCGACTGGGATGTGTGCAAGATATTTAAATTCGATCTTACAAACGAATATACATGGTGTATTCAATAAGTTTCCAGATATTTTTTGTACAGGCATTTAACTTTGTCGTAGACTCTTGAAAATTCAGTATCTTATTGCTATACATTTTATGAGATGACTGATTAATTTTTATGATTTTAGGTTCTAATGAACAGCTACAGCAGGAATTAGAATACAGCCTACTAAAGCCCGATTGTCACAGCTGGTGAATTTCAAAGATGCAATCTGGACGTGAGGACACTTTAGATGAACGATATGCAAAAAAAATATGTTTTAAACTTGGAAAAAATGCCACAGAAACGTATGGAATGCGCTTTTGGAGCATCTTGCATGAATCGAGCATCAGTTTTTGAGTGGCATAAGAGATTCAAGAAAGGCAGGGAGTCTGTGAGGTATGATGAGGGGTGTGGGAGGAGTAAGGAAGTCAATACACCAGAATTTATTGGCCAAAGGCTTAGGGTTATTGTTACTATGTTGAGGTTTTAAGGGAGTTCAGGAAGAGATTCCGTCGGAAGAGACCAGCACTCTTCAAATTGGGTCAGTGGCATTTCAAGCAGGACAATGCACCAGTCCACAACTCCATCTTTGTTGCAGACTATTTGACCAAGATGGGCATCAAGACAGTTCCTCACCCTTCCTATAGTCTAGACCTTGCTCCCTGTGACATTTAGTTATTCCCTAAGCTCAGAGGTTGTTGTTATGAGACAACTGAGGAGATGAAAGAGGCTGTGACGAAGGTCATTGACACGTTCACACAAGAGGACATCCATGGAGCCTTCCAGAAATTCTGGGAACGGTACAAGTGCATTGCAGCTGGAGGTGATTACTTCGAAGAGTACTAGAGTTTCATGTGGGTACTATCAATAAAGGTGTCCATACGACAAAAGTCTGGAAACTTATTTAATGATCCTTGTATATTCACGATCGGGAATCTGTCTAGGAGAATAAGACGCTCAAATTCCTCTGGGGTGTTGAGATATTAACAGATCACCTAATCTCAGCAGACGACCTGACCAAGTCATAATCAATGCAAATAAAGACAGCTTGCCGAATAGGGGACTTTGCTATCGCAGCTGACCACAGAGTAAAATTGAAAGAAAACGCAAAGAAATATAAGTACATCAACCTTTATAGGGAATTGAAAAATTGTGGAACAGGAAAATGATCGTGATGCAAGTTGTAACTGGTGCTCTTGGTACAGTCACTGGAGGACAGGTAGAATGACTGGAAGAATTGGAATTAAGAGGATTAGTTGTGACAATCCAGAGTACTGCATTATTAAGATAGGCCAGAATCCTAAAAAACACTCAAAAGAGTAAAATAATAATACTGTTAATGATAATTAGCAAACTCAAGTTGTAAAATATTTATAATAATATGGAATTTAGCATAGACAAATGTGTCATGTTTGTGGTGAAAACAGGCAAAAGGCACCTGATGGAGAGAATAGACACGCCAAATCAAGACAAGATTAGAACGGTCGGACAAAAGGAAGCGTACAAATGCTTGGTCATCTTGGAAGCTGACGCCATCAAACAAGTGCAGATGAAAGTAAAAATTCAGAAAAAGTGTCTCAGGAGAACCTGAAAGCTATTCGAGACAAAACTATCTAACAGAAAACTTACCAAAGAATTAATACCTAGGCTGTACCCCTCGTAAGATATTTGGGATCATTCTTGATGTGAACGAGAGAAGAACTTAAGCAAATGGACTAAATAACAAGAAAACTAATGACCATGCTTTTGGTTTTACTTTATACAGATCACGTTGACAGACTCTATGTATCAAGAAAAGAGGGAGGAAGAGGACTTGCCAGCATTGAAGACAAATTGACGCGTTGATACAATGACTCAAGGACTACATAGAAAAGCTCGGAGAATGACTGATTACAGATACCAGAAACGATATTGACAACACGAAGACTATCGGAACAACAATAACTAGAAAAGAAAACTGGGAATAAAACAACTCTACGGCCGTTTTAAATGGCTTATAAGCAACATCTAATAAGAGAAACCTGGATATGGTAAAGAAAACAAAGCATTAAGACAGCAGCTGAATCTATCATCGCCATAAGTACGAATCATATCAAAGCTAGTTTAGATTAGACGCAACAAAATAGCAAATGTAGGTTATGGGGTGATAGAGACGAAACCCCCAAGTGTATCCAGCCAATTAGCACAGAAAGAGTATTAGACTAGACACAACTGGGTGGGCAATTTGACCCTCTGGGAATTGTGCAAGTCATTTAAATTAGACCATAAGAATAAATGGTATATGCACAACCCATAATCTCTCCTTGAGAAGGACACACATAAACTGCTATTGGATATTGAGATACAGACGGATCACTTAATCTCGGCCAGAAGACCAGACCTTCTAATAATCAACAACAAAAAAAGAGATTTTTCAAAACTGTCAACTTTTCTATCCCGGCTGACCACAGAATAAAACTGAAAGGATGTAAAAAGAAGTATAATTACCTAAAACTTGCTAGGGAACTGATCAGACCTTATTATAATCAACAAAAGCAAGAAGATTTGCAAAATTGTGGACTTTGCTGTTCCGGACGACCACAGAATAAAGCTGAAACAGTATGAAAAGAAAAATAATTACCAAGACCTTGCTAGGGAATTGAAAAAAAAATTGGAACATGAAAATGACAATTATATCCCTCATGATTGGTACTTTTGGTAAAGTCGCCAAATTATTATACAAGTGACAGGAGGACTTTGAAATAAGAGGACGGGTGGAGACAAACCAAACTACTCCATTATTGAGAATGGCCAGAATTCCGAGAATAATCCTGGAGACTTGGGTAGATTTGTTGTATCTCAAATACCAGAGAAAGACAATCGGCTGAAGCTGAGGAGAAAAAACATTCAAGAAGTAAATGATTATAATAAGTGTCGATGCATCGATACAAAGAATCGAAGACTCCATTAAAAATCGAGAGAAAGTTTGATTACAGCAGTCAGATATAATTCAGACAACGCAAACATCAATCGAACAAAATAATCAGGAAACAAAAATGAGAAGAACAAATGTATGGATATTTCAAGCAACAAACGAAATCTCACATGAGAAAACTTGGGCAGGGCTGAAAAAAAAAAAAAAAAAACCTTAAAAGAGAAACTGAACCACTCCTGATCCTATTTACCAACCCCTCCGCTCGGGCAGGATATGACACAAGGTCAATTTTTAAGCGAAGTTTAACAGGTTTAAATTCAGAGTTTTCCTTCTCCTAGACCAGTTGCCTAACCAAGGCTGAAGAACCTAGTATGCCTTACTATTTACGCATAGCTGGAGGGAGAAGAATTGGATTCATACCTTTCTCAAGGGTATTAGAGCTATGTGAAATGCAATCAACCTCGTCCAGGATTTGACCTTGTGTCGCCGTGTCTATTTCCTACGACGATAACCATTACACCACAGGCACCTCCTGATAGCAGCACAAAACAATGGCATAAGGACTATGTCAAAGCAAGAAGAGACAAAATGCATAAAAATAGCAGTTTGTAGGTTATGTGATGATGGAGACGAAACGACCAACCACATAATTAAGAGAATGCAGTAAATTAGCGCCAAAAGTATATAAGACTATTGTACAAGAAGTTTAAATTTGTCCTTACGAAAAAATGGTACATACAAAACCAAGAATCCTTCCAAAAATTAGACACACAAAGTTCTCTGGGATTTTGAGTTACAGCCAGACTACAAAACCTTGTGTTAATCAAAAAAAAAAAAAAAAGAAACAAAAAAAAGAAACAAAAAAAGAAACAAAAAGAAGGAAAAAAGAGAACTTGACGAATAAGTGACTTTGCCGTTTCAGCTAACCAAAAAGTCAAATTGGAAAAAGAAAAGGGGATGTCCTCGTGGTGTAATGCTTAAAGCGATTGTAACTGCGGAATCGTTGTAAGTGAGTTCGTACTCTAATCGCGCTATTACGTACACTTTCGGGCAAATATCCTTGGGAAAGGTATGAACCCCCTCATCCTCCCAGTTATGGGTTAAATAGTACCACGACTGTTCTTCTCGGAGAATAGCTTTGGCATTAAACCTAAAAAGTTTGATATGCCATTAAACAAAGAAACCAAAAAAACAAACTAAACCCCCCACCAAAAAAAAAAGTGTGACAAGTACCTAAACATTGCTAGAGAAGAGAAAAAATCTATGGAACATGAAAGTGACGGTGATATCCATTGACAGAGGGTGCTCTCGGTACAATCATTAAAAGAAGGTTGCAGGGTCTACAAGACTTGGAAATAATTGGCTGAGTAGAGACCAGCTAAACTGCAACATTATTAAGATTGGCTTAAATATTAGGAAGAGTCCTGGAGACTTAAGGGGACTTGCTGTAACTCAAACACCGGTGAGAAGACATCAGCTTACGCCAGTGAAAAAGCTCTCAGAGGAGTAAAGCCATTGGAAACGATAATGAAAGCACAATGGACAACGGAATGTCAATAACTAAGAAACAAAACTGGGAAGGAAAGCAACTCTATGGACGTTTTAAACGACTAATAAACAACATCTCAACCTGGACATGGCTAAAAAAAAAAGGGATACTTTAAGAAAGAAACAGAAACTCTCCTAATAGCATCACAAAACAACTTCATAAGAATCAATAATATCAAAGTGAGAAAAGATAAGATGCAACAAAATTGCAAATGTAGACTGTGTGGTGACAGAGATGAAATCATCAATCACATAATAAGCGAAAGCAGCAAATTAGCACAGAAGGAATATAAGACTAGACAGGATTGGGTTGGCAAGGTGATCCACTGGGAATTGTGAAAGAAATTTAAATTTGGCCATATAAACAGATGTTATATGCACAACCCAGCACCTATCCTAGAAAATAGCACACATAAACTACTATGGGACTTTGACATACACACGGATCACTTAATCTCGGACAGAAGACATGACCAAATAATAATCAACAAAAATAAGAGAACTTTCCAAATTGTCGACTTTGCTGTCCCAGCTGACCACCAAATAAAACTGAAAGAATGTGAAAAGAGGATATGTACATCGACCGTGCTAGGGAATTGAAATATGTATGGAACATGCAGGTGACAATTATAATAAATGTAATTGGTGCGTTTGCAACAGTAACTAAAGGATTACTAAAGGGACTGAAGGACTTGGAAGGTGGGGACCATCCAAACTACTACATTATTGACAACGGCCAGCATGCTGAGAAGAGTCCGGGAGATTTGAGGAGACTTGCTGTCACTCAGACACCAGTGAAAAAACCATCAGCTAGCGCTAATGTGAAAAACTCTAATGATTAAATAATAATAATAATAATAATAATAATAATAATAATAATAATAGAAAATGACTTGCATAAACTCCTATTGGACTTTAATATACAAACGGATCACCTAATCCCGGCCAGGAGACCAGACTTAATAATAATCAACAAAAAAAGAGAACTTGCAAAATAGTCGACTTCGGCAGACCACAGAATAAAACTGAAAGAATGTGAAAAGAAGGATAAGTACCTCGACCTTGCTAGGGAACTGAAAAAACTGTGGAACATTCAGGTAACAATTATACCAATTGTAATTGGTGCGATTGGAACAGTACCTAAGGGATTACTAAAGGGACTAGAGGACTTGGAGGTTGGCGGACGAGTGGTGACCATCCAAACGACAGCATTGTTGAGAACGGCCAGAATACTAAGAACAGTCCTGGAGACTTGAGGACACTTGCTATCACTCAGAATTCAGGGAAAAACCATCGGCTAACGTTGATTTGAAAAGTTCAAATGAGTGAACAATAATAACAATAAATGGCAATGCCTTAAATATTGAAAGATTTATGTCTTTATCAAGAGCTTAGGATTGACTACTAAGTCTTTATTATATTTCTCCTAAATGAATTCACATTTTTTTAATCAAAAAGAGTATCTTACATAATCATTTCCTCCGTATACTTTGGAAAAAATTGAGAATTAATTTCAATAATACAATCTAGTATGTTTAAAATATTTTTATGAAGCAGGAATGTCCATCTAAAAGAAAAATGCTTTTTCTCTGTTTTATTAGCTTAATTATTGCTGAACAGAATATAAGAAATTCACTAAGTTACTTTTGCCAGAGGTAGCATATATATATATATAATTAACGTAAATCGCGAGTCGGAATTCTCCTACTAAAGTTTCACATTAACGGATCATCAGGGAGTCTCATAAATATATATATATATATATATATATATATATATATATATATATATATATATATATATATGTATATATATATATATTCTTGTAACTCTTTTGTATATCTATGTATATATGCTATTTCAATTTCCATACGCTGATCAACTTTTTCAAATTAACTCCTGTCTCTTGTGGCCCATATATAATTTGTATGCGAATTGTTTATTCGTGCCTTTTCTTTAAACGATTTGATTGGGTTCATTGGCTTGCACATGGTTAAATGGTTTCAAGTATTTCCCTCAAAGACTATTTAAAAAAACTATCTAATATTAATCATTTATTTGCACACAGTAAAATCGTTCTATTTTATGTTAATCATTATTTTTCGCACAGTTAAAAGATTTCAAGTATTCCAATGTAACCCTGATAATTCTATTTAATTAGAAATCATTTGTTTGCACACAATAAAATTTTGTAAAGTAATACGATTTAACTTCAATACTTGAATTCCTCAAGTATTCCTATCCAATATAAATAAATTGCGCACAACTATATGGTTTTAAGTAAGCAATAAATATAATTCTTTGGAAATTATTGTATTTGAATCATAGATTAGACCCTAACAGGTACTACCGTTCTGGATCTGAGTGGACCTGGGAGTAATGTCAATGTACGAGGTCTTCGTCATTACCCAAAACTCGAGAAATGCAGCCTCATATTCAAATGCATATTAGTGCCATGTACACGACTCTCTTTGTAGGGTAGACTTCTTACCCTTCTGCAGAGGTACATCAGGCGTATTCTACAGCCCCAGCCGACAGGGTGTTCTATGAAAAGTATAATCGTATGTTACCGTTAAAGAAAAAAAAAACTTGTAATGATTATCATTCTTTTTCTTAGTCGATGATACCCTATGAAAAACATAATATATAGTTATGGTGTGAAATGCCTCATGGAAATTCTCAAATTCTATTTAGAGACACTCTCTACATTGCTATTCATCAGTCGATTAATTACGTTGCCAGAAAGGAATTCGCTAGACAAACGCGAGAACCGATCAATTATCGTCAACAGTCCCGGTTAAAAAAATAAGAGTGAAAAATAAAGTTTCAAGATGTAAAGAATAGGGTAAAATAAATGTAAAAAAGCAAGACGTTCAATTGATTCATTATTTCTTATTCATCAACAAATGAAAGCAATTTAGTTCTTAAAGTAGGTTGAGATTTTGTGAATTTACGCGCTGTAAAAGGAGGAATATATTTTACTTATTTGTTTGAAGATTTGATTAGCATTGCAAACATTGATATAATTAAAATCTATTGGTAGAAAGCAAAAAACAAAAACAAAAACAAAGCAAAAAAAATTGTATTCAGACCCCAATAAAGAAGATTACTTGATTGATAAAAGGGTCTATATCTACTGAATCAAGCTATGTATATATATCATATATATACATACATGATGTACTTTAGACTTATGGAGAAACCATTTCGTTAGCTGTCTAATAGAAGGCATTCAAACCTATTTCTGAATTTATGATGAAGGGTGAATTTGTTGAAAAATTAAAAGTGGTATATTGTACATGTGATTTGATTTAAAATATTATTCTATCACTGCTTCGCCTGTCTCAGTCTCTCACTGTTTCGTGCACACACACACACACGCGCAGAGAGACTCAGTTATATGTTTGTTATCCGTATTTAAACTTTTCAAAACGATTATTTCTGAAAATAAATCCTAAAAAAGATTAATTAAAGAATATATACTAAAACACTGAAAAACCTTACATATATTTTCTTTTGAATTGCTTGAGATGTAACTCAGGAACAAAGTGCTTACTTGTAATGGTTAAGGGTAATTTCTTTTAAAATTGTGACTCATATAAAATACCATTTACTCTGAACAAAGGAAACAATTTGGTACTCTGGGTGTGTACTTCTGTTCAGTTAAGATTAAAATAACAAATAGTATAATAAATGGTCATGTGTACAAATCAAATCATGTGTACAGGATCCCAAATACAATTCATATCAACAATTCCCAGATCCCATAATAGTTTACTTAATATATATATATATATATATATATATATATATATATATATATATATATATATATAATAGAATTCCAGTTTAAACACAGTCTCATGAGTATGGACGTGTTTAAAAAGAAATACTATCCCGTGACATACTGGATATGTTCTATTGAATTAGATATATGATGATCAAAATCCATTAAGAACGAGATATATTCATATTTACCTACCACTCCGCTCGGGCAAGATATGACACAAGGTCAATTTCTAAGCGAAGTTTAACAGGTTTGAATTCAGAGTTTTTCCTTCTCCTAGACTAATTGCCTCAGCAAGGCTGAAGAACTCAGTCTGCCCTACTCATATTGATTAGTTACCCATAGCTAGAAGGAGAATAATTAGATTCTTACCTTTCCCAAGGGTATTAGTGCTATGTGAAATGCCATAAGTCTCGTCCAGGATTTGAACTCGTGTCACCGTGTCCATTTCCTACGACGATAACCATAACACCTCCTAAAAGAACCAAGTATATATCCGTGCACGTTGTGTCCTTTAATCATTTCAACCTGCTTTCACGGCTTCAGAAACTGTACAGAGAGGATAAAGCAAAAGAGGTCTTAATTCTTGATGTTAATTCTACTTTTTATATTTCTCCTCTCCATCTATAGATTAACAATTAGTGACATAGCAATAGTCAATGAAATTTCTTAGATATTATTATTTTTACATCTCATGAAAATAAATATATCGGGCAAGTCATCATAGCCAAAAATGAATGGCTTTAATTGAAAGTCCATATTCAACCATAAATATTAGGAAGCAGGTGTCTAAACATCCTATCAAATAAATTTAAAGTTCCCTTGAAGATACTTATGACGCTGAACGATAAAACAATCTAGCGCAACTTGTAAGTATCAAAGAACCTACACTTGACTTCGAATAATGTGAACATTCCTTCACTTTTACAAAGAATTATGTAATTGTTTCTTTGCTTTCGCGATGATTTCAATAATTTCTGATTGAGTTGTGTAAATTTTACCTTTAAATATCTTCCCGACACGAGACGAATTTAATTTTTGAGTCTGCTCAGGGCTATGGTTGCCTGTGTGAATCATGGAATATTTTTACCCTACGGTGATTGGAGATAAACGCTTAAAAAGTGTTAAGTATTTTCAGGAAGTTACAATTTGTAAATGAAAAAATGCACTTGCCCTCAGGCGAAAATTTTAATCACGAACTTTTCTATTTTATTTTCCATATTTTCTCTTATATTATTACTGAGAGCTTTTCTTCAGAGATATGAGTCTTATTGTGTATGTTTCGAAAGATAACAACAGTGAACGGTCATTTACGAGATTCCCTTTAAATATTGTGAGCTAGAATGAATCTAAATGTAATGACATAGATAAAAACGAAAAAGAAGAAAGGAGGAGTTCTCAGGCCTTATGGTTAATGAGTTGCAAGCGACAATCGTTCTAGGGTTTCCCCGTGGCATAATGCATAAGTACAGTCTCCAAGAGTAGCAAAATCGAACTTCAGCTGTGCTATTCTTTTCACATTCATACAAATACTTTTGTGAAATGATATGAACCCCCATTATCCTACCAGCTATGAGCTAAACAGAACCAATGTACTTATTTTACAAGGATGGATTTGGCATTATATAACAATGAAACAAAACCAAAATTTAAAAAGGGGATATTAAAAACAACATAATCAGCATACAAAACTCTGTATATAATGCGTAGGCAACTGCAGGTTTATAAAATCACAAGTAAAAATAAACCACCTCATTAATATGATTGATATGAGGATATTTGCCAAGAATGAAAAAGATTAAAAAAACTTAATACAAACTATGCAAATTCTCAGCCAGATATAGGAATGGAATTCGAGATTATAAAATGACGAAAAACGTTTTAAATAAAAGAAACAATATAAGGAATAGAAATACCCAATCAGCAAAGCATATAACACTTACTGATAAAGAAAACTAGAATCATATTTAATCAATTGAAAGCAGATGAAAGAATTAGAAAAGAATATCATAAAGGAACACAAAAATCTCTCTTGAAGCTCAACTCTGCAATAAAAATGTTGCCAAAAGATTTGTTTTGTTTATGACATATCGACCATTGTTGGTTAATTAATATTAAATTCTGTTTTTACACACACACACACACACACACACACACACACACACACACACACACACACACACACACACATACATATATATATATATATATATATATATATATATATTAAATATATCTATCTACATTTATTAGATGAAGTTTCATAATAATAATCATAAGTTAGAATATTCGGAGTGATGAGTTTATTTTTATTCTTATGATCACAACGTTTTGGCCCAAATCTCCTTCGATCTGTTTCATGTAGAACTCGGGAGTCGAAACAGAATCTCCAACTGAACTTTTTATATGAACCACAGGGGTTGACTGTTTCATTTCTGTTAATTATGAGCGTGTACAATTGTTAAGTTTTAGTAATTGTTCATTGTTAGTCTAACCTGTTGTTGGAATTGAACCTCCAACCTCCAGATAATTTCACTCAGAAACACGTTCCAACCAAAATGCCTTATCCACTGAATGATGTTCTTGTTGGACCATTTAGAGTTAATTTTTGGGACTTATAAACCTAATATCGCCAACACGTTTTATTCACGAGATTATGTGTGCACTAACGGGTACGACATGAAACTTTTGAAAAAGGCCGAAGGACATATTGGCCGAAACTTTATTAAATATATGATTTGTAAACACATCTTGATACATTTTTAACGAGCTTGGGCTCATTTCTTTTGCACAGAGTTTCATAGTTGCTAGAATAGCTATGTATCATCCACAATTCAATTAAGCATCAGCTGTACGTTTACACAGTTAAATGATTAAACAGTTCTATTTCAAAGCATTCAATTTTGATGGAGTGATTTGATTTTCCTCAGTTTAAATAACAAACAGTTTTATTTAACCCAAAGATTGGACTGCATTAGTTGCTACTACCCCGGGTCAAAGTAGACCTGGGAACACTGGCATTGAAGAGGTACTCCGCCTTTCCCAAAGGTTCAGCACTACTGGAGCCTCACCATCAGATCATTTAGTGTCATATCCCGGACGCACATTGAGAAGGTTTCATTCCTCTGCAGTCGGAGTATTCTTCAGCCGCAGTCGACAGGGCTCGTTATCAAAGGGATAAATACCTTGGCATTAGCCATGTAAGTTACTCTATACTCTGCTTAAACCGTTACACCCTTAGTCGTTGATTATAAACCAATGTAACATAGTGAACTTTCTTAAAAAAATAGGCATGCTGATTTCTAAAAATGTATCAATACAACCCTAAGGCCACGAATAGGATCAGACATATTTCATTATTCAAAGCAAACGTCAGCTGATTTAAATTAAGAGTTTTCTTAAAGTTACCTTGCCAAGTTTAAAGAACAGTCTGCCCTACATAAAGCTGGAGGGAGAATTGTTTGAGTCATACTTTCAATCTAGAGTATTAGTGCAATGGAAATTCAAAGAGTTACGTCTACAATTTGAACTCACGTCTGCGACTCCATTTTGAACGACTCTAATTGTTACACCGCAAGTGCATATAAGTTGCATTCATTTCAACTTTTGCGGAATCGCTTATACAATGATTGAAAACTTCAGATGTTCTTCTGCATATACTTTATTGACTATTTAATAGTAAATTGTAGACTTGTTGAAATTTGTTTGTAAAGAATTATTCTGTGTGCCTATTAAAGAGAATTCAATTTCTGTTTTAATTACCTTTTTGCAGTCATATCAGTGTCATTATACAAGCTATCGCTAAAGTTCATCTCTTGTAATTTCTTAGAATTTTTGAAAATCCCCATATCTGTTTTCTCGAATAAAGCTATATCTTCCTAATTTTTTTACTCTCATTTTTCTGTAATAAGTAGCTGTCGAAGTTAATCTTTGAGTACACAGAGATTTCTTGAAACCATAAAAATTGTCTATTGATTATGTGCATTTAACTGTATAAAAATTACTTGTATCAAATCTCGACATTAAATAACCAATGTGCTATTTAACCGAAAATTAAAGCAAAATCTAACCAGACATAAAATAAACAAATACAATTTAAATAAGACTAATATTAAAAAAAAGAATCTTGCAAAGTCTGATGAGAGATAATCCATTTGGGAAAATTTTTTGGCGCAATTTTCTGAGATTATTTGGGTAAACTATTTCTCTGAAATATTTTTTGGTTTCACTGGCTACTTCTAGTTTTATTGATTAACTTACCTTATTCTTTTAGTCCAGTCTATATACGGGGCTTAGAATAAACAGGGTGTATCCCTGTTTCGGAGAAAGACACCCCTACCCACAAAAAGGGTGTTCTGGTTATGACAATAATCCATATCTTATGATAGAAACAGTTCTTGAGATTTAGATAATGTGGAGAAATCTGTTGTTACCATTACTTCCAAGTTCACTCTAACTCAGAGTGAAAATAATTGTTAGGGTTTCATTTATAGATCTGATAATAGGTTATTAGTTTAAGATAGAAAAAAACATAGTAACATATAGTTTTGAATTAAGAATAGTTATTTTAAACTGTAACAGTTTACGACTATTTTTACACATGTAGTAACTCTTTCTTTTTGCTGAAGTCGGGTAATCAGCAACTCCACAAAGCTCAGAGGACATTACATATTATTCTTGCTGATCTCAATCGTAGTGTGGTTTGGACAATTTCCATCCACGGATTTCTGTTTTCCATTCTTTTTTCCAGTTTCCGTGGGATCGTTCATGATGTCGGGTCTTTATTGATAAATTCTTATTTATTTTTTTCTTACTGCTTTTCAATTTTTCCACATCAGCATTAGCCGACGGTTTCGTCCTGGATTTTGAATGACTCCTAATCTCCTCATGTCTACAGGACTCTTCTCAGTTTTCTGCCCGATCTCAACAATACTGTTGTTTCGATGGCCTCCACTCGTCTTCTCATTTCGAAGTCACCTAGTCCTTATAACAATCATTTCGTGTCTGTACCAGGAGCATTAATGACAATTGGTATAAATTTCACTTTAATGTTATACAGTTTTCAATTCCCTAGCAAGGTCGAAATATTTATCCTTCTTTTCGCTTTCTTTCAGTTCTAATAGGTAGTCAGCCGTACATAAATGTTCACCATTCAGCAATTAGTGGGTGTCCTCGTGGTGTAATGGTTAAAGCGATGAACTGCGGGATCGTAGTACGCGAGTTCGTACTCCAGTCGCGCTATTACGTTCACTTTCGGGCAAATACCCTTGGGAAAGGTATGAACCCCCTTATTCTCCCTCCAGCTATGGGTAAATAGTAGGACTAGGTTCTTCAGCCTTGGTGAGGCAACTAGTCTAGGAGAAGGAAAACTCTGATTTCAAACCTGTTAAACTCCGCTTAAAAATTGACCTTGTGTCATATCCTGCCCGAGCGGAGGGGTTGGTAGATAGTACCATTCAGCAATTCCTCTTTTTGGCTGATTATTATAAGGTTCGGGCATCTGGCCAAGATTAGGTGATCCGCTTGTCTCTCAAAGGCCCAGCGGAGTTTGTGTCATTCTCCACGACAGATTCTGGGTTGTGCATATACCATTTGGTAAAATTTAAAATGTCAAGCATAATTCCTGGTGGTCTACCTTCCCCAGACAGCCAATGTTTTCTTGTGTGAGAAATCGTTTCTTTGTCGTTAAAACATCCTTAGAGTTGGCTTTCTTCCCCATTTTAATTTTCTGATTATTCCTGATCTGTTGATGCTCATGTAGTCAGTGTTGTTTCTGGTAGCAGTAATCAGTCTTCTTCCGCGCTTTTCAATAGAGACTTCGAGACATTGTATCAAAGCGTTAACGCTGTGTTTAATGCAGGCAAGTCCTCTTCCTCCTTCTATTCTTGATAGATATAGTCTGTCAACGTCATTTCTGTTTTCACGTCGGCCTGGGCTGTAGATAACAACAACTGCTTCTCTGTAGATGAATAAGACCACTCCAATGGGTGTTCTAGTTATGACACACAACTATTTGATAGTGAGGTTTCTGTAATGCTGGAGCTTTGGGAAATGCCAAGTACTCATTCATTGCCATCGCTCCCAGCTCCCCGCTGGCCCGGTGTGGTAGCACCTGATAGTTCAAATAGAACTAAATTACGTACTAATGCTAAACTGTATTGCTTTAAATAGAACTGTTTGGTATTTAAATAGCGTAATTGGGCTGAATTGAATTGTATGTTAAATTGAATTGTTGGCAATGGAACTGTTATTGACTTTTAAGTATGTGTAAACAAAAACTATGCTTATACAAAACTGAATTGTTTGAAATAGAACTGCTTATATGAATAAAAATAGAATTGGCATTAAATATCCATCAAATGTTGATATGCCATAAAACACAAACAAACAAACGTCATTTCTTGGATGTAAGGCCTTATACATCATCATCAGTTAACTTATTCGCTGGTCTATTGGCTTAAGTTATTCTCTGGTCCACTTCACGAATGGCCCCGAGTATCTTACGAGGGGAACAGCCCTGGTATTTATCCATTTTATAAGGTTCCGAGAAATATAGTTTGGTTGCAAGAATCTTTCTTGCTCTCACTAGATACTCTTTTTAAAAATTTTTTCACTTATTATTACTATTATTATTGTATGCGATTCTTTTATTCCTGATTCAACAGGTCTTTTTTTTTTTTAATGAAGTCAGCAAAATATTCACTTTATAGTTCACGGAAACAGCAAAATCCTCATTATAAGATGTTCCTCTTTCATGTTAATAAACACAAAATCTTTTTTCAGGTTGGGTTTGAACCGCAAAGCTCCAAAGAACTTCTCATTTTCCTGGACGATTTTTTTTTGAATATATAACCCGTATGATAATTACTTAAAAATTTCAATCCCCTTCGCAATTTCCAGTGGATCATCTTTCAAACTGTCATGGATAATCTGGTATTTCGTTAATACCAATTTGCTACATTCACTTATTTTGTGAATAAAAGTCTCATCAATGTCTCTGCAAATCTACGTTTGTTATTATTTTGCGCATTATAAATTTCCACCCCTTCTATAATAATTCATTTGCGGATTATTTTGTGCGTCAATTCAAAGAGATTCAATTTATCTTTTCAGGTTTTCGTTTTTAACTATATGCAGGTATTCTCTCGTGCAACCGCTTCAACTTGTTGATTAAAATATCTATGCGGTTGTTTTTCTTCCCATTTCTGTTTTATATTTTTGTTGGTTTTATTTTTATTCGCCTATTGCCATTGCTGATGCCGGCTGCTGTAATTAGTCTTCTTTGCTCTTCTTAGTATAGTCCTATATGGAAATCAGACCTAACCGATAAAATGAAACGCAGTTTCTTCCAGGCAGCGGTCACATCGATACTGCTATATGGATGCACTACATGGACGCTAACAAAACGGCTGGAGAAGAAACTAGATGGCAATTACACAAGAATGCTGCGTGCAATCCTCAACAAGTCCTGGCAGCGGCACCCCACGAGACACCAACTGTACGGCCACCTGCCCCCTATCACGAAATCTATTCAAGTTAGGCGAACCAGACATGCTGGACATTGCTGGAGAAGCAGAGATGAACTCATAAGAGATGTACTCTTATGGATCCCCACACACGGCCGCGCAAAAGCAGGACGACCAGCACGAACGTACATTCAGCAGCTGTGTGAGGATACAGGATGTTGTCCTGAAGACCTGCCTAGGGCGATGAACGATAGGGAGGAGTGGCGAGAGAGGGTCAGGGATATCCGTGCTGCCAGCACGATATGATGATGATGATGAGTATAGTCCTCATGTCTTGGTATTGATGCATTTGCATTGTCCGCAATGCTGGTGAGTCCTCCAACACCTTATTTTCTTGAGAAATAGATTCCACCTGTCATATCTTGAATGTAAAATCGTGTGCATAATCATCAATTTCCTTGTCATTTAGTCCATTTGTTCGAGTTCCTCTCCAGCCGATTTTAATAATGGTCCAGAGTATCTAATAAAGTGAAATGCTGAGGAAATTTATTCCATTGATGAGATTTCCGCTGGAGAGTTTGATTTCGAGAAGTTATCTTTTTCTTCCTGTGTACTTTTTTGCTACTTTTTCTTTCATATCTGTTGCAAGTATTCTTTCTTTACTCTGCTAATATTATCCTTATATTGATATATCTACACAATACTCAATGATGTGGAGTCGTGTTCCTTCTTTTTTTTCTCAACATGTATAGTCTGTGTCATCTCTTGAATGTTAGATCTTGTGCAGCATAATTAACTTTCTTATAATTTGGTTCATTGTTCTCTGTTCCTCCCTTATCCATTTTAAGAATGGTCAAGAGTACGTTATAAAGAAAGCCGCCTAGGTGATTTTTTTTCTTCGAAGTGATTTCTTCTGTAATGTTTTGTTACGAGAAGTTTTCTCCTTCGTCTGAAGTTCTCTTCTTTTTTTTTCTTTGATCTCTGTTTGAGTGATGGTATCCTCTTTCAATATTCCCAAGCACTTGTTATTTTATTTTTCCCAAAGTCTTCTGTTTCTTTCTGAAGTGTGCAATTTTGCTTCTTTCGTAGAGTTTTTTTCCCACTTATCAATTTCCGCATGGCACATTTTTCAATGTCGAATTCCATTCAATTATTATTACTTTCCTCTAAGTGAGTTTGTCACACCAGGTTAAACTGGTGGTCTTTCAATAAAGAATGAATGACAGCAAGTCTCCCCAGGTCTTCAGAACTCTTCTGGGTATTCTAGATGATCTTAATAAGGCTGTGGTCCATATGGTCTCTCTTCTTCCTCTGATTTTGTATTTTTCCATTTTTTCACATGGCTTTGGACACTGTTCCAAATTATTATCATTATCTGTATTTGCTCATTAGAGTTTTCAACATCAGTGTTAGCTGATGGTCTTTCACTGGAGTTTGAGTAACAGCAAGTCCCCTCAATTCTCCAAGACTCTTCTCAGTATTCTGGTTGTTCCCAATAATCTAGTAGTTTGGATGGTTTCCACTCGTCAGCCAACTTCCAAGTCCTCTACTTCCTTTATTAATCCTTTAGTTACTGTTCGAAACACACCAATTATAATTGATATAATTTTCACCTGCATGTTCCATAGTTTTTTAAATCCCTAGCAAGGTCGATGTACTTATCCTTATTTTCACATTTTTTCAGTTTTATTCTGAAGTCAGTCAGATCAGCAAAGTCGACAATTTTGCAATTTCTCTTTTTTTTTTTTTGTTGATTATTATTAGGTCTGATATTCTGTCCGAGATTAAGTGATCCGTGTGTATGTTAAAGTCCGTGTGTATGTTAAAGTTGGAGTTTATGTGTGTTATTTTCTAGGACAGGTGGTGGGTTGTGCATATACCATTTGTTTGTTTGGTCAAATTTAGATTTCTTGCACATCTCCCAGTGGATCTCTTTGCCGACCCAGTCGTGTCTACTCTTATATTCCTTCTGCGCTAATTTGCTGCATTCGCTTATAATGTGATTGATGGTTTCATCTCTGTCGCCGCATAACCTACATTTGCTACTCTGTTGCGTATTATTATTATTATTATTATTATTAGTCATTAGTGTTTATCACATCAGCGTTATCTGATGGTCTTTCACTGGAGATTGAGAGACAGCAAGTCTCCTCAAGTTTCCAGGATTCTTCTCAGTATTCTGGCCATTTTCAATAATGCTGTTGTTTGGATGATCTTCACTCGGCCGCCAAGTTCAAAATCCTCCAGGCCATTTAATAATTATTTAGTTGCCGTGCCAAAAGCAACAATCACAATTGGTATAATTATTCCATAGCTTTTTCAATTCTCTAGCAAGGTCTAGGTACTTATCCCTCTTTTCACATTCTTTCAGTTTTATTATGTGGTCAGACGGGACAGCAAGGTCGACAATTTTGCTTCTTTTCTTTTCTTTTTTTGTTGATTATTATAAGTTCTGATTATCGTCGCAGGAATTGGATACGGCGATACGAGTTCAAATCTTGGACTGATTGCATTTCACATAGCACTAATACCCTTGGGAAAGGTATGAATCCAATTATTCTCCCTCCAGCTATGGGTAAATAGTAGGGCAGACTAGGTTCTTCAGCCTTGGTGAGGCTACTAGTCTAGGAGAAGAAAAACTCTGAATTCAAACCTATTAAACTCCGCTTAAAAAATTGACCTTGTGTCATATCCTGCCCGAGTTGAGGGGTTGGGTAAATATGATATTCTGGCTGATATTAGGTGATCTGTTTGTATATTAAAGTCCCATAGGAGTCTGTGTGTCATTTTCCAGGACAGGTGCTGGGTTGTGCATATACCATTTGTTTGTATGGTCACATCTATATTTCTTGCACATTTCCCAGTGGATCACCTTGCCAACCCAGTCGTGTCTAGCCTTGCACTCCATCTGTGCCAATTTGCTGCATTCGCTTATCATGTGATTAGTGGTTTCATCTCAGTCACCGCATAGCCTACATTTGCTATTTTGTTGGGTATTATTATTATTATTATTATTATTATTATTATTATTATACTCCCTAGAGTTTTTACCACACCAGCATCTGCTGATGATATTTCACTTGAGTTTAAGTGACAGCAAGTCTCTTCGACTTTCATGTACTCTTCCTAGTATTCTAGCCAATCTCAACAGTGTTGTCGTTTGGATGGTCACCACACATATTCTTATTTCCAATTCTTCCAGTCCCTAAACAATCCTTGGGTTACTGTACCGATTGAACCGATTACAATTGGCATCACCGTCATTTTCCTGTTCCATAGTTTTTCAATTCCTTAGCAAGGTTCACGAATATTTTACTCTTTTCTTCTTCCGACTATTTGACTTTGTGGTCTGTAGGAATGTCAAAGACAATAATTCTGCAAGTTTTCACTTTTTTGTTGGCTATCAAAATGTCTGGTAATCTGGCAGAGATTAAGTAATATTTTTGTATACTAGAATCCCAGAGAATTGTGTGTGTCTCGTTCTCCCAGACGAATAACGGGTTGTGGGTATCTTACTTGCTCATATGGTCAAATTTCAATTCCTTGCACAGTTCCTAATGGATCAAATTACCCACCAAGTTATGTCTAGTCTTATACTCTTTTTGCACTAATTTGCTGTAATCGCATATTATGTGATTGATCGTTTCATCTCTATCACCACATAACCAACATCTGCTATTTTGTTGCTTCTTATCTATTTTTGCCTTAATATGGTTGGTCCTTATGGCATTGTTCTGTGCTGCAATCAGGAGTGATACAGTTTCAAAATTAATGCTTCTCTTTCTTTTCCATGTCATAATTTTCTCATGTGAGATTTCGTTTGTTTGTCGCTTGAACAAACGATAGAGTTGTTTTTCTTCACATTTTTGTTTTCTACTTTTCTGTTCTGTTGGTGCTTATATTGTCTGCATTTTTTGATGGCTATTTTTATTATTATTCATTGATTTCTCCTACAAGTAATATCTGGAGGCTTTGGAATTAGATCAAGAACGATATTAATTCTAAATGTCTCTGCATCGTTCTAAGAGCCTTTGCAAAACTGTTGTAGTCTCCATCGACATAACGCTTTTCATGTTTTTATAGTTTTATTAAGAGAAATTATACTAAAAAATATTAACAGTTTTTAAACTGCCAAACTGATCTTCATTATTTATAACGCGAAGGAATAAATAAAAGTAACAAAAGAGAAATTAAAGAGAGAGAGAGAGAGAGAGAGAGAGAGAGATGGAAAGAGATCGAAAACAGTATATTTCAATATAAAGTCAGATTATTGCCCCTATCAGTTTGTTTATGAGTTTAAGCATTTCATTAGATTATTTCATTTGACTTTGGTTTGATGGATGTTTTAGTTATCAACAAGGATTATTGCATAGACTGATCCGTGGAAATGATGCGATTCTTCAAATGTATGCAGAGTAGTAATTACTTTGAAGATTTTTATCGTAATTCTTCAAGATTTCAATCAGATCCCAACGTACATTGTTCCTTTCTATTGACGGATAATTACATGATTCATGTATACAAACGAGTTAACAACGGGTTTTTGTGGGATTAAAATGAAGATTGAAAGTAATTAGTACATTTATATATATATATATATATATATATATAGAGAGAGAGAGATAAAGAGAAAGAGGGGTGTGAGTGAAAGAGGGAGAAAAAGAGGGGGTTAAAAAAGTTACTCCGTGTCAAAATAAAATATTCATTTTTCTGCAAAATAGAGATAAGAAATAAATTATTAGAACTTCAATAAAGAAGAATCTTCTTTTCAATCACCCAATATTCGTTAGTGTGCGTGTATACATGCATGCAACAATAGTTTTGATTGATTTCATTGTCTTATGGCATATCAACCTCCCTGGGTAATTTAATGCCAAAGTAATCCTTGTAGAGGACAATAAATGCATATTTTAACCCACAGCCTTAAGGTGAATCGGGCGCCCATAATTTTCAAAATATTGTTATTCAAAAGATGAAATCAAAAGTGCGACTGGGTTTTGAACTCGCTTACTTAGGTATTACTATTCAGGTTGTTTGCCTTTACTCTACAGCAACTGGTTCTATGTATGTACGTATTTATGCGGGTGTTTATATATACCTAAAAATTTGAACAAAAATGAGTATGAATATAAGGAATAAAAAAAAAAAACTTATTGGGGTAAAAAAAATGTGTTTATTGATGACAAAGTTAATATTAATCCATATTTTGGCGCCGATGATCTCAAGAGTAACTTATGAGAATTTCAATCAAAAAGTAAAGTGACCGTAAATAGAGCTGTTTTTCGTTTTGTTTGCTTTTTTTCCTATGCAAAACTAGAATCATGTGTCCTTTAGAAATATATAAATAAACTTGAGTAAATACTGCCACTCTAACGCTTCTTCTTCTCTTCTCTCTTTCTCTCTCTCTCTCTCTCTCTATATATATATATATATATATATATATATATATATATATATATATAAGAGAAAATTGATAAAAATGATCCCTTCACGAGATATGATTTTAAAGGTAGATACTCTTTCCTAATACGGACATAGCTTGTGTTAAATGGTTGTACCCTGTGTTCTGATGTAAAGTCTATTGGAAAATGGCGTGCAAAATATAGGTAGGCTTTATATTGATAGAAAGTCAAGTGAAAACAAAATGTGGCGTTTTTTTATATTAGTCCTAAATCGTTAGTGTCTACAATAATTGAATGTAAAAAAATTAAGTAAGTCATCCCGATGAAAAAGATTATTGCAAAAGAGACTTTTTTATATTTAATAGAAAGAAAATGTACAGTCCAAAGGAAGTTTCAAATCAAAATATTCAATTGTGCTCAGTCCACTTTGTGAGTTAAAAGCAAGTTTTCGAAGAATTATTTGAAATGAAAGTGAATTCGAAGTATAGTCCATTATATATATATATATATATATATATATATATATATATAATTTCTAAACAACATTGAATACAGCAAGCAACAAAACTCTTTAAATTCGTTAAAATCGCTCCAACGGAGAACAGTTATTTCATGGCCTCAGTGACAGGATCATGTTCTGGGAAAGTCTGTCCACATTGTCTCTTTTCAATCGGCCAAAACAGAAAAAAAAAGTTGCTATCCAAAAAACACGGATCAAGCATAAAGAGTGGGCGGTCCCTGCAGGAATGGAGAGTAATATTTTGGGGTTACCGGACTGCAGAAATCTCAAGTGACCACACCGCCCTTAGATTTCTGATGCCATGGTTTTGATATTTGCATTAACAGATAATTTACATTTCATTACACCAAGAACTGTTCATCATGTCGTAGAGGCTAAGTAAAAACTGTCTTTATCAACTGCGTATGAAACTAACTGCATCTAGTTATGAGATTGCAGTTTTGGTGATTTGGGGAGGGTGGCATACTCCTTCATTAAAATCCATCCAAACTTCACTAAGACCCGGAATAATAATACCTGTTATTTTCTCATCTTTGGTCAATTACATCTGTTTTGAAATTATTGTATTAGATAGGAATAATTTTCGTCAGTAAATAAAAAAGTATTAATAAGCAAAATACATGTAACATGAAATATAAATGTACAAAGGACGTAATTTCTTAACGACTAACCATACATTAACAGCAGAGTGTTTGAGATGCAGTTGAAACTAAATAATCAATCAACCAAGAATTGACCCTTTTTTGGTTCGTGGTGTTAACATTACATTTAATACCTGGTAATGATGCTAGCCAGGGAAATGTTGGACTCAGCCTCGTTTTAGTTCAGCCGGTCCTGACTGACAGGGTGTCATTTATTGTTTTGTTCTTGTGTGATTATCCGTAAGACCCACCTGACACAAACTTTACGATATGCTAACGGTATTGTCATCGTTTGCAATGAATTGAATCCAGTATTCAACTTCCTATACAATTCTCTAGTTGATAATCTGCCGATTTACACGGATGAACTGATCAGTGGTTAGCTATTGTGCAGATTTCAATCGGGAAAGTATTGTAAGACTTAACGGCCGTATGAAATTAAACACAATATTACTTTAATATTATTAATCTTCATATGTCAGAATCAATATCTTTCATATCGGTTGTTTTCTATCGATAACTGTAAGCCGCTGACAACCAGCAAAACCCGAGGATCTACGCATAATATAAGATTAAACTTTCAAAGCGAATCGATTTGTGATTTGCACACTTTTTGATCTCCTCATCTTTAGCGATAAACCAAAATAATCAATAATTTACACATGATTTCTGCATTTGTGTTCTGAAAAAAAATGAAATAAATCACAATTGGACAGAGTTTGAAACAGTTGATTGATTGATAAATATTACTGGCATATCAACTAGTGTAGAGTTATTTTATGCCTAGAGTTTAATCAATCGTATTTATTGTACGTTTATATTCAATTTTTTTTTGTGTTAGTGTCATAAGTGTTTTGGACAGAGTTAAGAGATATCAAGTATTCCTAACACAAGTTATTCGCGCACAATTGTATCGTTTCAATATTCTTATATAACAGTAATAATTATGTTTTGAAGAAAGTATATCTTGTTAATAATAATATCTTGTCTCCATGGTATTATATAGTTTAAAGCAATGAATAATGAACCGGGAAGTGCCCATAGAACAGTACTTAACGTGGTGAATATCGAAATGGTATTAAGTGAGCTCATAGAAATAACTATACTTCATCATCATGTCACCCTCTCTCGCCACCCGTATCTCGTCCATCGCTCCTGGCAGGTCTTCCTGGCTACATCCTTTATCGGCACAGAAATGTTGTATATAGGTTCTAGCTGGTTGTCCAAACTTTCCTCGTTCATGTGCAGGGCCCATATGAGTACATCGCTAATGAGTTCTATCCCAATAGCTACAAGTTACAATTATAAGATACCATTTATTTTCATGGAATACAAACAACTTGGAAACCGATCAGTTTGAGTCATTGATGAAACCTAGCAGATGCTATTATTCTTGATCAGATTTAACCAAGGAGTAATTGCTAAGCAATGAGTCTCGCCACACCTTGTTATCGTGAATACAATGTTGTATTTATAGGCATTTTAGTAGTATTAGAATCATGTTTGAAAAGAATTAGTAAATTAATATGCACACACACACACACACACACACACACACACACACACACACACACACACACACATATATATATATATATATATATATATATATATATATATATATATATATATATATATATATAAGAGCTTGGCAAGCACATAGGTTATTCTTGTGGTCATATCCTGGTCACGCATCGCCAGGAAATAACTGGATTAATCAGCCATCCGCCCAGGTTGTGATTTAAGATACGGATGAAGAATCAACCACAAACCGTTTCAGCAATTAAATGGACACCTCCACACAATTCTGTAAGGAAAATTTAAAAAAAAAAATATGCGACGATAAACAAAAAAAAACCCTACAGATTTAAGACTATGATAATGTTTAGTGTGTTTAATTGAAACTGTCATGCATCAGCTTTTTACATAATACGATTTTTTCTGAGACCGACTGATACTAGCTTATTTTCTATCTTCCAATCCGGCAGTATGATAGAAGGTCAGTAAACTGAAAATCAGTGTGGGGGGGATTCACCTTATGTCTGCTTTCAAAGTCGATCAAGCTCGGTCTGCGTCTCTCTCTGCGTCTGTTTATTTTTACTTTTATTTATGTATTTTCATGCCTTGGATGTGTAGGGGTCATTTCAAAAGCTCATCAACTTGTAGTAACTTGAGTGCGTAGTAAATTCCACAGCGAATTCCTGAGTAAAATTTAGTTACAGATGTCATTTTATTGATCAGTTAACTTTGAAATGACAACATTTTGTTTGCGTGTTTTCATTTTTTTCATCAACCACATTTTAAAATATTTTGGAAACAATGACGACTTTTGTCTGTCACTGAATAATTCTGATGTTTATAAATTCTTTTGATTAAGATACTTCAATCACCGATTTTATAGAAGACATTTTTGTGATAAAATAAACAATACACTTCCTTCTATACACCTCGTTCAAAGGCTATCAAATATTTGCAATGTATTTTCTTCAGTTTTCTGATATCAAGATAAACGTTTTCTGGGTATTAACTCCATCTGTCTGTCTCGAAAATCTTGAATGTTATACACACACACACACACACACACACACACACACACACACACACACAGACACACACACACACACACACACACACACACACACACGCGCGCGCGCATATATATATATATATATATATATATATATATATATATATATATTTCATCATAAATAGGATGTGACACGAGGTATATTTCTTAGCAGAGTTAAACACGTTTGATTTCAGAGTTTTTTCTTCCCCTTGAACGTTTGCGGAACCAAGAGTAGAGAGTCCAAACTGCCCTACTATTTACTTATAGCTGGTGGGAGAATAGTGGGTATCATACTGATCTAGAAGTTACCACGAACATAATATTTTTCCTTTAAAATAGTCTTTTCTGCTGTTTTCAACAATATTTTCTACTTTTGGATGTCATTTTGTAGGATAGTATGTGGGTCTTGCAACTAATTTTCTTTTAACTAAATCTAACAACTTTCAGGATGAATATCAGCTTTGAAAAGAAATAAATGTCTCTAAGGGCAAAATATGGAAAACAGGGTAACTAAAATGTGAAAATTCTTTCAGTTTTTGCAAAAAATTTTCCACACAGAAGTGAAATGTAAGCACCAATTTTGCAGCAATATGATCATTTTTTTAGTCAATTAGCACAGATATTTATAAGCTTTTATCTCTTTCAAGCGATCATCATCTATTAATAAGAAAGTTATTTAGATTTAAGATTGGCTGTGGTGCGTGTTCTTCCTGATTTGAAATGCTGGTACTATTTGGGAAATTACTGACAAATCCTTCTCAGAAAGTGTTAGCACAATGCTAAATGCAAATCACCTCGTTTAGCATTTAAACTCGGTTGTCTCTTTCAATTTCCAATGACGATAACCAATACATCACAGGCAACTCCGTACATAAAAATGAGAGTTCTTTTTTTTTTTTACCAGTAACGCTGAATGGAAGTATGTGAAATAATTTACATTTTTAAGTAAACCAGTTAGAAGAAATTCATGTAGTCACGAGAATCTCAAGGTCATCGGACGTCTAGGGTTAAGAGCCATCACCAAAGAAATGCTAAAGTATGTCAAGTTTTTTTTTTCTTATATGCGTAAAGGAATCTTTCAAAATCATGTACATTTATATATCTATGAAGATATATAAATCATATTCATATAATCAGAAAGTGTTCTCTCTCTCTCTCTCTCTCTCTCTCTCTCACTCTCACACTTTCTTTTCAAATGGTTCTCACAGCCGGAGTCATTTTCTCTTCTCATATAATTTAGTCGCTCTTGGTAAGTCGAGTAGACTTCATATGATAACTGCAAAGAGCGGATGAACATGATATTTTGATGGTCTGACAGCTGTGGTGTGTCCATGTGTAGTAGTCCATATGAAAACGCTGTTTATGAATTTGCCCTCTCTTAGTGCTCTGCATGTCTTCAGGGCTATAAATGGATTTTTTGCGTGATGAGATGCTGGTAATCATACCAATTTTTGGGTTGGTTCTTTCAGAAATTCTCTCTATATATATTGGCAGCATTTCTTCATTGATACATATTTGATTCAACATTGTAGACATTTTTTGTCTTCATATATTTTGTTAATCCTTTGGAGTTGCCATATTGATCTTACGATATATGACGGGAATCGGTTGATAAACTCCTCTGATAACAAGAAAAAACTTCAGATTCTCGAGGCAGTACATAATAGAAATAAACAACCCAAATTTAATACAAATAATTTCGAATCCAGTGCTAATGTACTTAAATATCTTTAGCTACTGACGCTATTTATAGAAACAAATTCTAAAAAGTAAACCCTAAACAATACAATGAATGAACGGTCATTCTTACAAAATAGTAATGTACATAAAAAAGTTACCTCAATTTCGTACTTCATCCTCCTCTGATGATAGCCCAGGTTTCGGCAGAAAGTACTTGTGAAATAACTAATCATGGAAGGTTTATCAACTAATTCTTGCTGAATATCAAAAGATTAACACAGTAACTCAAAAGGATTAACAAAACAAAATGTAGACAAAATTATCTATGATGTTCAATTATATATATCACAACGTTTTAGTGCAGCCACTAAATTAGCTCATTTCTATTACAAAAGATTGAGAAACATTTTTGAAGCCATTTTATATAATTTTCTATTGGTTTTGTATTTCATTAAAATTAACGTCACTCAATATCATCTTTTCTAAGTCTTGATAATGGTTCATTAGAAGTGAAATGTTATAACGTTGATTTAAATTCTGCTCTTTGGATTAAATTGTTTTAAATTTTCTCTCTCTCACTTTATATATATATATATATATATATATATATATATATATATATATATATATATATATATATATATATATACTCTATTTAATCTATATATTTCCTGGGATCATCCGTCTTACAATAACGATTATTGAAAAGTATATCCACTGAAAATTCATGATGTTTAGTAATGAGTCAATCGATTAGAATTTAATGATCTGATCAGTATTTTAGACGATATTTTAATTAGATGACTTAACAACGCTATGAGTCTGGCTCTCCTTTGTTTAAAAAAAGGAAAATAAGATAAATCTTGTTGAACAGATAATTCTCAATGCAGCACAATGGAAAACGCTCGATGGCTTCAGCGTTATCAACAAAAGGATGTGCATTGATGAAATTCTCTGCCAAAGAGCTATGTTTCTTTTAAAATTAGAGCTAAAGGAATGAATAATTGCACATAGAAGGAATCGCGATTTTGATGAAATAAATACCAGATAGTCAACAATCATCATCATCATCATCATGTCGTGTCGCTAGCACGGATAACCCTGACCCTCTCTCGCCACTTCTCCCTTTCGTTCTTCGCCTCCGGCAGGTCTTCAAGGACAACATCCCGTATCCTCACATAGCTGCTGTATGTATGTTCGGGCTGGTCGTCCTGCTTTTGCTCGGCTATATGTGGGGGTCCATAGGAGTACATCACTTATGAGCTCGTCGCTGTTTCTCCAGCAATGTCCTGCATGTCTGGTTCGTCTAATTTGGATAGTTTTCGTGATAGGAGACAGGTGGCCGTATAGTTAGTGGCTTGTGAGGTGTTGCCGCCAGGGCTTGTTCAATATCATTCTCAACATTCTTGTGTAATTGCCGTCCAGCTTCTTCTCCAGTTAGCGCCCAAGTTGTGCATCCATACAGCACACAAAACGGAATATATGCGCTATAATCAAACGGACGACATCACTACACTAGATGGAACCCCTCTTAAACTAATAGACAAATTCACCTACCTAGGAAGCAGCGTCATCAACCGAAAAAGACATCGACACGCGGCTAACGAAGGCATGGGCAGCTATCGATAAGCTATCGATCATATGGAAATCAGACCTGACCGATAAAATGAAACACAGTTCCTTCCAGGCAGTGGTTGTATCGATACTGCTGTATGGATGCACTACTTGGACGCTAACTAAACGGCTGGAGAATAAGCTAACGGAAATTTCACAAGAATGTTGCGAGCGATATTTAATAAGTCCGGGCGAGGCCACCTGCCTCCCATCACGAAAACTATCCAAGCTAGACGAACCAGACATGCAGGACACTGCTGGAGAAGCAGGGACGAGCTCATAAGTGATGTACTCCAATGGACCTCCACATATGGCCAAGCAAAAGCAGGACAACCAGCACAAACATACATTCAGCAACTATTTGAGGATACAGGATGTTGTCCAGAAGACCTGCCTGAGGCGATGAACGATAGGGAGAAGTGGCGAAAGAGGGTCAGGGATATCCGTGTCTGTGACATGATATATATATATATATATATAAGGAAAAAAATGAAACCATAGCCTGTTAGCAACAAGCTTTAATAATACCCTCCCCCATTACTACAAAATATTAGGAATTTCAGGAAAAACGTTAACCTGAATAAAATTGTTTGCAGAACTAGTCATGCTTGCATATTTTAAACATAATAATCTTAGAGATATGATAGGAAATAATTAAGTCTTAGACATCATATCTATCCAAAACAAATGTACAGAATATAATAAAACCTTGCAAGGGTAGAAATAGGCTCTTTGTAAATATATCAAATACATGGATTTTTCTCTAGTTCTATAAACAATAAGTCTTTTAAAATATACCATAAACAAAACTACATATACAGGCATGTAATCTGCCCCTTGTAGAAGATGAAAATGAGACATTCTTCATTTCTCGGGAAACTAGTTGAGCATATCTAACTGAAATGTGGGTTGTTATCAACATCACTGTCACTCACCATGGTTGAAATTTCACCCACCCCACACTCGTCTCTCACTGTTACCAACCATTATTCCACCGAGGCTTATTATTGTTTACTTTGACTATCCATTATTTAGTCAAAATAAACAATAATAAGCCTCGGTGTAATTGTAACGTAATTGAACGGTTCCTAAGAAATTGAACGAATAAATACATAAATGAATAAAGCTGACCGAAGTCGCTGAATAACAATGCCGGGGCACTCATAATTAAAAATGACAAAGGAAAACGGGAGGGTGGAAATCTTGGGCGCAGGAGAGCGGAAACGGATATATTCCCGCCCCTGACACGACAGGCGGTAGTAAGTGTACGACAGCGAATAGTGATAAGTCAAAAACGTCAGTAGGAAACGAGCTACGAATTTTTAAGGAACATTAAATTTACGAAGTCCAAATTCTTGAGTATCCTAAGGGGTTAGTTAAAACCAGTACACAAGCATGTAAAAAGCATGAAAAATTCAAGGTCAGTGTCTCCCCATTTGTTTTTCACTATGATATGCTCCTTATTTTTGTCTAGTTGACGATCATATCATGCTTCTATACACCCTCTCTATCTTCTGGCGACTTCTCGCTTCCTAGTAGTAAATAAACCTTTGTGTTGCTTTAAAGAGTTTCATGTTCGTCAACTTGTTACAACATTGAGGTCACAACGGAGTCGAAAAATCTCTTTAATGCCACAATAGTACACAGTCGATGAAGTGCAATCAATGTTACACTCCTGTTTTGTAAGTTCTTTCGTTTAAGACGATTTTTGACGTGTCATCCCACTGCTATAATAACCCAAATGAAATTTAGTAAATATTGATATTAAATTTATTCAAAAAATTTTATACTTCAATGAAGAGGAGAAAGATGTTTTATTAATTGGGAACATCAAACTTTGATTCCCATAACTCCAACATTTACCTCTTGCTATTTCCTCAGTATAATAAAAAGAGTCATTTCATTTAAAGTATTCTTTGAATAAAGATGATAAATAAAACATAAATTTATATATATCTATATATCTCTTTATATGTATATAAACCGGCGAATTGCAACCTGATTAGTCTTGTAGTTATATCCATAATATTACAGAGGACACGGTCACCGCTTAGTCCACATCTTACGAACTTACAAAAACTCATTCCTGTGATCACAACCTTATGAGCAAGGAAAATATATACCATTTAATTTGAATTGAGGAATTATATATCATTAATTGAATTACCGTGATAGGAAAATCCATGTACTGCGTGTGATATTCGAAAACACTGGACATCTGTTTCGACCTCATTAGGTCTCATGAGCAGTGTATACCGTGATTTTTCCCGCGGGATTTTCTGACATATAGGTTTATGTTGTCACGCGTATACCATGACAAGTTAATTTAGCAATGTTTGTGTACGAAAAGGAGGAAGGCTTGCCGAATTTTCTGTCACATATGTTTAAAAAGTCACGCGTTTACCTTGATAAGTTAATTTAGCGACGCTTGTATGCAATATGGACCAGTTGCTCAGTGTTAGAGTTTCGTCTTGTATTCTATGGCAGCTGGTTTGATCGCTTGTGGGTGAGATTCCGATATACACAGCTAATAAAACCTAATAAGATCTAAATACCTTTTCAGTGTTTCGGTATGTCACATGCAATGCTTGCCGGATTTTCTGTTCGTGGTAATTTAATTTATAATATCTAATCCCTCTCTTAAAAAAGAATATATAAATATATACAAAACTGGCAGTATGACTATTAGACACAGTCTATAATGTTAGAAAATATCTAAAATACTTGTCAAACCAGCATATTGTAACGAAGTTCGTACTCGCGAAAGTGCAGGTCAAATACCTAAAAATTACAATGATAAATATTAAGATAATCTTAAGGTAGAAAATAAAACATCTCGCGACTAGAAGTTGCACGAAAACAACTTTTTTTTGTCGTCTAATATTTTCAAAACTTGTGCCGTTAAGTAAAATTTATTTATCATATCTTAAATAGACAGAGTAATTACCATAAAAACAAAAACAAAAACAAAAACCTAATTAAATTCTAAGAAACCAATCCAAGAATCTGAGAAAGATCCACATTTATATCCACCGCTGATATTCTGTATTTTGCGTCATATCAAACAATTTCTATATTGTAGTTATTTACAACATTGATATCACTTTGAACGCAAGAAGTATAAGGCACCCAGTGAGAATTGATTTCATTAACAATGTTTTTTTTTTGCATACCTCGATTACTATAAAAACTATGCGGGTTGGGGGCTGATTATGCAGTGGCTTATGGTTATCATCATCAAGAGACAGCACCGATTGCGTCGAAATCTCTCTTTCAAACAATCTCTGTTGATAATCACACAACTGGTCAATCCCATAAATAGCATCCAGTGTCCACACAGAAATAATAAATATACGTTTCTGCTGGTCGGCGAATACTGCTGTGTCCATTGGACAACCTGGCAGGTATGTTCGTCATTTCTTATTCAATAATGTACAACACTAATTGCTCGTCTAACTTAGATTGTTTGTCAAAGGGTAGATAATTGGCCATGCTGTGGCTCTTTTGTAGAGTGGTATTCCCTGAATATACTCAGAAGAACACGTAACGCTCTTATGTATTCCTCATCTAGCATTTTCTCCAAGAGTTTCGTAGGAGTTCAATAAGTGCAGCTAAGCATTTGTACTGATAACGCAGATTCTAAGTTTGACCTTTCCGAGCAGAACGCTGGTGGAGTTTGTGGGTCATATCATTACTGAAAAATATATTGCGCGTCAACAAATACAGTATAACATTATAAATATTTCATGTCGTTAATTAGTCCTCAATAGTATTTTGTATTTATTTCTTATTAATATTTCCCTTGAGCAACGCATAGGTCGTAGACAAGTAGGTCTTCCTATGTGATTCAGAGTATTATGAAAAAAAAATCCTGCACTGATTGTTGTCTTCACTTGACGACATATAACAGACGAAGAAAGAGAGAATCACTATGTACGTATATTCGTGTCCATAAAAGCTAGTTAATCAAATTACTCACCCCAATGAAACAAGCAGAGCAACCATTAAAGCAGATGTCTGAAATGAATAAGCCCGACATATTAATCTGACAATCAGTACAATATGAAGACAATATTTGAAAAAAAATAATAATACTACCATAAAAAATCAACCAAAACCAAAACCATGCATATGCACAGTCAAGTGCAATCAAGTGTATTAAATTATATCAATCCGACCATCCGTCCGAATATGACACAAACTAAAATATACATAAAATTAGATATTCAAGACATATATATATATATATATATATATATATATATATATATATATATATATTTGCAATAACGTTATCTAATACGATGCAAAAATGCATAGATATCAAGACATAGTTATGTTTTTTATAGAAACCAAGCTATCTAATTCCATATTCGCCACATATCTGTCTATCTCAAAATAAAGTGTCAGCAATTGTATATGTTTCTTGTGAAATGTTTAGCAAGCAAGATTAGCAAAAAAATTATGAAAGATTTTATTTCGCACTGGGTGCCCAATACTTTTGGTATTGTACTCCAATTAAGCTAAGGTTACTAAATAACTATATGCTTAGGTACCAAATATAGCCAAGAGGTCCATTCTTTGACAACGTACATTAACACTATCATTAAAAATATACTATATATATATATATATATATATATATATATATATATATATATGTGTGTGTGTGTGTGTGTGTGTGTGTGTGTGTGTCTGTGTGTTTGTGTGTGTGTGTGTCTGTGTCTGTGTGTGTGTGTATGTGTGTAAGAGTGCAAGTAAGCGATATATATATATATATATATATAGAGAGAGAGAGAGAGAGAATAAAAGAGGGTGAGAGAGAGTCGGAAAGTCAGACTGAAACATCTATAAGGAATGAAAATTACTGCGATTCATATAATTCATGGCACAAAACGAATATTTATTTAAAATGATATTTTCATTTATTTTCGAAAAATACCAATAAGTTGACGGAAGAAAATTCATTAATAACATTTATCGAATAATACATATTGTGAATTATGTGTATAAATTCCCTCAAAAATAGTCACAATACCGTGTCACATGCGGATCGACTACGTGGAACCAAGAATCATGCGTTTTTAACCTATTTGTCTTTAGCGTTATTGTATTCTATACTTGATACTATATATATATATATATATATATATATAGAGAGAGAGAGAGAGATTATCAGACACAAATAATTCTGACAGCTAATGTACACATAAATGCGGAATGAGTTGCAAAACGTCCATTATAGTTAACCCTGCAAGGGGTAAGGAACCACACAGACTGCCCTAGGGATGTCAACAACAAATTAAGAAACCTTCTCCCAGACAACACAAATTAATATAGCAACAACAGTAACAAAATAAAAAAAAACATTTTTGTGGGCAAGAGAGACCAGAAATAAAGATCTGTCTTGCAAAAATACCGAAAAAAAACTAAAGAAAACCTAGAATAATCAATCTAACAGTATATAAATTTAAAAAAAATCATATTGATTTTTTTCCAAACTCTGTCTAAAATCTTAAGCAAATTCAAAAACCTACTTAACAGAATTAAAAAAAGAAAAACGATCTCAAAGAATTTGAACAAAAATTTAGTTTGATTGAAAAAATGTAATGACACAAAAAGTACAGGCGACTTTCAAGTGAAAAATAAGTACAATTTCTTCCACGACAAAGTTGATTGCAGTGAGTAAAACACATTCTTCGAAAAGATATGAAAAGTTAACTTGTATAAAAAAGGAAATACACCTCTTACTCAAACAAAAACAAACTTTAAATTATTATTGAAAACAACAGCATAATTATAAAAGTAGCAGATAAGAAAAGCGCAGTAGTCATTTTAAATAAAATATATTACAGAACAAATCCAGGAAAAAAAAATTGCATGAAATCAACTATAAATTAATAAAAGCACAGAAATAATACCACATAAAAAATTACAATATTTTGCTCAACATAAAATGCAATATTTGGAGAAAACGATAACTTCTAAAATCCATAACGAAAACTAACAACTTTTAAAAGATTAACAAAATTTAACAAGTCTAAGGAAATAAAAATAGATGTAGAAACACAAAAATGTTGATATAAAGAAATTATTGTGACCACATATTTATATCTACAATAGCAAACTTATGCCCCACCAACAAACACTGTAAACAAATAGATATTCGACTTTAACCATTCCTGTATGAGCTAAACGCTACATTAGAGATGACATCCACTTTTTAATCTCAGTACCACCAAAAATTGACCACAATACATTTGTGGTAACATTTGACGACAGTAACCTATAACTTAATATCACCCATGAATTAAAAATAAGTCATCTCGTTTTCGATTGAAAAATACCTTGAATGATAACTTTGTATTTCGGCAACAAATATTAAATCTAAAACCGAGTAACAGCCATGGGAACTAAAATGGTATCAAAATAGATTATAATTTAAAAAAAAGATGATATATGAATTGTTAGGGAAATGCAACATAAAAATAGAATTTTCTATATCATAGAAAATATTAGTCGGAGACTTTTTCCTACTAAGGAATCCTCATGGGTTACATTTAACGCTTAACTTAATAAATTCCCAAAAATACACGCTAAGATAATATTCACCAAACAACACGGTTTCAAAGAACTACCACTTTTAGACATCCTCCTTAAAATCAAAATTGTCAAATGATTACAGATGTTTATCACAAGCCCACCGACACTCAGCAATACCTCCCTTTCAAGAACCATCATTCCAAAAACTGCATAAAATCCCAACTTAACATCCTTGCACTTAGGTTTTATAGAATTGTCTCGAAGAAAAACATCCGACTCGTCAGCATAGAACAACACATAACTCTCTGTACTATACAGACAGAAAGAAGGAAATAACACTTACATAAAAAAATATCCATCTCTCTTTTTATTTACAAAATAGTCGAAGTTATCTGCGTGAGAAAGAGAGATAGATAGATATAGAGATAGAGTGTCAGCAAGTTACTGCTTGGGAAATGCGAGGTAGAGATTCATCTTCAGAGAGCATTACTTCTTCACTCTGCCTTCACTCTGCCATCTCAGGGCCAAGCTAAGACATTAAGCATTTCCGTTTCTCATTTCTTCTTTCACGGTAGAATGATACAGGGCTGCCTCTCAACACAAAACCATCTGCCTCCTCCGCACATAAGCTAGCACCCAGAATGGCAGGACGTTTAGTGTCACACTGCTGACTGCGGACTGACTGACAGCCAAATTTCTCGGTGTTGAAAACTCTCGTCGCAATATATTTTTCAGACACCTACGGACGCTTCCTACGCAATTCGCATGGAATTTCCACCGTCCTTTACCTTAAGTCACATTGAAATCCACAAACCTATACGGCCTGTCAAAGGTCAGTATGTAACATCTCTACGAGAGATGATATGTATTAACACTATTAAATAACAGGTACCTGCGATGTTTTCAAGGCTGAATATATAATTGCTGATTTTAAGGCATTTTTTTTACGCTGAATACAAAAATTATAGCAGTTTTTTTTATCAGATAAAATTTTACAGGTACAAGCTCCTACTTTAATTGTTAGGAACAGTATTAAAACTCTTTATTTTCCTATTAATTTAAACAAATAATGCAAAATTTAGAGTTGATAAGTTAGCAGAAAGTCCAAATTTTACCAAGCAGACTCTTTTCAAAGTTTCGTCTCTGGTCATTGAGTTCTGCTAGTGTCAAGAGTCCTGATTGGTCATCCTCTTCTGATCTGTATGCGTTATCACAGGTCATTATGTTAGCAATCAGAACTATATTCCCTGATATAATCTGGCTCAGGAGTAGGAAGCTCTGAGCCATGATATCTTGGTCTTATGGCAGAAAAAACATCAAGGTATTAAACATGGTGCTTGTTCTTGCAATTTATTCCTTTTAAATTTATCGTAATGAAATAGCCGTCCATACTGCGACCTTTTCCTTCTATACTGACCATTGAAAGAGTAAATGGCATAACCTTACTTTTACCATTCCACCAATCCCTCAAGTCCACACGTTTTACAGCAAACGTGGAGAGCGCATAGCTTATCCTGATCCCCTACTTTGACTCCAAAGTAATCACGATATGCCTTTTTCACAAAGTCAGATATTTTTGCTTGATTGTTAGGAAGAACTACATTACTGAAGACATAACAGAACGTGTCAGGATTTATCATGCACTTTCAATCCATTATTATACGAATACAAATGATAAGCTGAAAAGAGTGTTACACTGTAGTAAGGTACACATTCAACATGATATACTATACTAAACATCAGGCACCCACGATCTGTTTTGAGAAATCGAACCCACAGACTTTTAAATAAGTGCTATGGGAACCGTAGAAAACCGAATAACTCTACTAATAATAATTGGTTCTTCTTTGTTTCCGATTAGAAAATAGCATACAATTACAGCAACTAAGCCCTGGTCACAATGCCTTGGACAAGAAAAAAAATTACATCATTACTTATTTGGAGATAAAACATTCAAAATTATCTCAAAATAGATGCAAACAATTAATATGATAATGATTTATTACTAAAACAAAAACAACAAAAATATTTTATGACTTGAAAACTGATATAATAGCAATAAAAACAACAACATTAATTTGATGTCTCAAACTGAGAGAATGTATTTTTACATGATGTGTTTTAAATGATCGCTCGTCTCAATAATAAATCATTATCATATGAAAGAGTTGCATCTATTTTGAGACACTGTACATGAGCACATTTTAAGAAGCTGAACTAACCAAACACTATGAATGGTATTTTTGAATTCAGCTAAAAATTGTTTCATTGCTTTATGCGGTATCGACCTTTTTATGTTATTTTAGGCCAAAGACATCCTTCTAGATGAACAGTCGTGCTACTAAATAACACACAGCTAGAAGGATAAAGGGATTCATACCTTTTCCCAGCCTATTTGTCCGAAAGTGTCAGCATAAAATGATGATCATATATTACTTGATAAACCTTTTACCTTTAAAAAAAATATTAACACAGGCCAGTTTAAATGATTTAGAAAAGAAGAAAAAATACAATTAGAAAAATCACTACTCCGATTAAAACTAATCAACGAAAAAAGTCTTTGCTCAACAAACAAAAAAAGAAAAAGAAAATAGGGCTATTCATAGAAATATGATAGAAACTAGATCAACTAAAAATAGAGATAGAATTAAAACGAAGAATGCTCTTTCACACACACACACAAACACACACACACAAATACACACACTATATGGGCGATATACAGAAAGTTTTAAAATAGATGCAACCCATTAGTATGATAATTCACGTAGCATCAAATCATTTTTCATTGGAGTTTTAAAAAACAATCAGATCACTTCAGAAAGTTGAAACCAAATAAAAAGGGCAGGAATGGATTGACTTCATCCTACAATTTGCGTGAAAGACGAAGTTCTTGGAAACATACTCGGAGGGACATTTTTGGGACTCATTCCAAAAGAAGCTCTAACCGCATTTTTATTGTCAGGACAACCTGCAGTCAAATTTTCTACGTTTTGTTGAGGTTGTTTACGTACCAAATGGCTTGAATTTGTGTATCAATCGATGAATTTGATTTTTTTAGGGATATTTGATGAAGGTAAATCTTCTGCAAATGTTTCTTGCTCAGTTTTAAATAATTTTGCCTCCAAAGAAATAGTGACGCAAAATATTTCCTCTTTTATCAAAGGCATTGTGATCAATGATTAATCGATATTATTGTATACCATTTTGAAATCTAAAAGAACACTACATTATTATTTACAAAGCTATTAGCAGTCACATGGGTCCAATTCAAATTGAGACCACACACACACACACACACACACGCACACACATTTATATATATATATATATGGTGCCCTCAATAAGTTTCCAGACTTTTTTGGTACATGCATTTAAAACTGTTGTTCTCTCTTGAAAATTCAGTATTTTATTGCTATATATCTTATGAGATGGCTGACCAATTTTTATGATTTCACGTTCAAATCAACGGCTGCAACTAGAATTGGAATACACCCTACTAAACCCTGATTGTCACAGCTGGTGTATTTCTAAAATGCAATCTGGAGGTGAAGACACTTTAGAAGAACGATATACAATAAAATTCTGTTTTAAACTTGGAAAAAATGCCACAGAAACGTATGGAATGCTTCAGACAGCTTTTCGACCATCTTGCATAAAACGAGAATCAGTTTTTGAGTGGCATAAGAGATTCAAGGAAGGCAGGGAGTCTGTGAGGGATAATGAGAGGTGTGGAAGGAGTAAAGAAGTCAATACACCAGAGTTGATTGGCCAAAGTCTTAGGGTTAGCGTTACTACGTTGAGGTTTTAAGGGAGTTCAGGAAGAGATTCCATCGGAAGTGGCCTGCACTCTTCAAATCGGGTCAGTGGCATTTCTACCAGGATACACCAGTCCCCAACTCCATCCTTGTCACAGACTATTTAACTAAGATGGGCATCAAGACCCCACCCTCCCTATAGTAGAGGCCTTGCTCGCTGTGGCATTTGGTTATTCCCTAAGCTCACATGCTGTCGTTATGAGACAACTGAGGATATGAAAGAGGCTGTGACGAAGGTCATTGATATGCTCACACAAGATGACATCCATGGGGCCTTCCAAAAGTTGGGATCGGTACAAGTACATTGCAGCCAGAGGAGATTACTTCGAAGACGATAAGAGTTTCATGTGTGTTCAATCAATAAAAGTGCCCATACGAAAAAAAAAAGTCTGGAAACTTATTTTACGATCCTCATATATATATATATATATATATATATATATATATATATATATACATATCTAATTTCAATGGACGATATAACGATTCTGATTTTTGTAAATATCTAGATTAAAATGCACGAATCTTTACATGAGATAAAATATTCCCCTAAGTTAACAGTTAAATGATCATTTTTTAAATCCCATCTGAAGTTCCCATCAAACGAGTGAAATAAATTTAAAATGGGATATACCTAGTGATTTTCAGATTTCTCAATTATATATATATATATATATATATATATATAAGTGTATATATATATATATATATATATATATACACATATATATATATATATATATACATGCAATAGATCAAAGAGGGAAATTGGGCTATTTATAGAAATATCAAAGAAACTAGATTAACTAAAAACAGAGGAAGAATTAAAAGAGAATTGTGACGGTGCCATTAGATATTTATCAGAGGATGGGAGTTTATTTTTAGCACGTGTGAAGTCGGGGCACTCTGGCACTTGATCGCTCGCAAAATAAGTTCCAGTTAAGATTCCTTTTTCGGGCACATGGGGAACTGGCAGATAATGTGGGGATTAATTTCGAGCTAGACTAAACCGCTGCAGGCAAGGGGTTTCCAAATTTCACGTTACACACACACCCACTAGGCCACTACCTCTTCCTACCCCTAGGATAATAGAAGATTTGGGCCTCTAGATTTAGATATAATATTATTATTTATCGTAGTCGACAATTCCAATTTCCCATGTAATATTTTTAAAGGCGAATAGGACATTTAGCGAGAATAAATTGAAGCGAATGAAGCTGAAAAGGAACATGCAAAAAGAAGGCAACTCGACAGGCAAACAACACAACGAATAAGTTTCGACCCGAGGGGACATATAAAATATAACAATGTTTTAATAGCCATAGTCAAAACAAATATTTATAGGGGTCGGCTATGTTTCCCAGTAAACAGTCTCCGACATAAATGTCTCTTTCTTCTTTTTCCTTTTCTTTCTACCTTTCTATCTTTTCTCTTGAACCTTGAAAAGGTAGCAAAGTTCACTCGTATATTCACAGTTTACGAAATGGATGTTTTCATTTCATTTCTCTTCTTTTCTTAATGCATATAATTCTCTAAATGCTTCTTTCTTTAAATTGAGAGGGAGAGCATACAATTGCAATACTTAGGAAGGATGGAAAGAGAAAACGGTTTTACGGTGTACTTAGCTTTTTCGACGGATTTCTTTGCAGAGTATTTTCTTTAACAGGCTAGCGGGATTCTCTGGAGCTTTGCTTGAAGGCGTCTGCTATCTCCTGTTCATGAGCTCTGTTTCGCTCCTTCACCCGGAGTTTTGGCGACATTGTCAACACATCTTGTCACGCCAACTGCTGTCCTAAACTAAATTCTTTATTCCTATTTTTGCTGACGAAAGTGGTGCTACTTCCGCTTTAGGGTTCTGGCCAATCACTTGGCCTCTTTCCTCTTCCTCTTCCATCTCCCACTGTCATGCTATTCCTTCGGGCTACTATACTGACCTCCGCATATCCCTTTCTCTGTCAACCAACTTGGAGTTACGGAGTTCAGGTAGCTTGACCTCGATTAATTACTTCCTTCAACAGGCCGGCTGAAGTTGACCTACATTCCTATTTCCTCCTTTTAACGGTCAGTCTTTGAGGCCTGTTAATTCAAGCACTGAAGGGTAGGGGAAATTTCGTTTTTCTCTCCTCTCAGTGGGAGACCACGTGACAGAATATACACACATTTTATACATGATATAAAGTAAGTAAAGTTGGTGAGATTGGTCGATCTCTGATTGGTCCATCTCCGATTGGTACAACACCAAGGTGTAGGAGAGGGTGCTACTTCTTTCCATAAATTGCACCACTTTACCCTTGATCCTAAAACTCTAATGCTTAATGCTAAGCAAAGATGCATCAAGTACCATTTTTAGTCTCTTGTATGACTTGACCTTGGATTGAACACTAGTCTCCCGGACCATTGGCGAACACTCTACTCATGCTTGAGAACTATGGAGGATTTTTTTTTTTTTTGCCATTACATATATTCTAATTATTATTAGACAGTTTTGAAATGCGGGTATCATAAGAATTACTTGAGGAGAAAACCTACTTAAAGCGTTTGTTTTTAATGAGTTTTGAAATTATGCCAAAATTTGTCTTCAAGTAGTTGAATTAACACAATACCAATTTCCCTTTCATTGCCAATAAAATCTGGGGGTACATCATCTACGAAAATTTATTCTAAACTCTCCTGTTTTCAAAAAAGTCGTTTGCAAACAAAGGAAACATAGATTCTCTCTCTCTCTCTCTCTCTCTCTCTATATATATATATATATATATATATATATATATATATATATATATATCAAAGCACCAGGCTTTTTGTGTTAGATAATGGCGCAGGTGGGCTGGGAAATTACTCATTTACAAAAGAAATAAATCATTATGAAATGACATAGTCATTTATATATGAATATATTCATGTATATGTGTGTATGCGTTTCTTTTGTGTGAGTTTAGCTTGCCTCGTTACCATTTTCAGAAGGACAGTCTCTTTGGAAGTGGATCGGTATTAGCTGTTTCCACAAACGTTTAAACCAGGATTCTACCAGCTAATTCAAAAGCTCTGATCCTTTCTTACATTTTTTACAACTTTTTGAGACAACACAGATTTTTAAGCATCATTTACGCCATACAGAACTATGATTTTTGGAAAAAATGAAACAGAAGATCCGAATGTCATGTGATAATGAATATCAAAAAGTAAATATTTTTTTTCGAAGAGAATCTGAAAGGACCTATATTATTTCAGCTAACCCCAGACATAAAATATTCACCTTAATAACTATGCAAATATATAAAAAAAACCTTTCATTTCAAATTTGTCTCAGAGGGACATTTACTTATAAATCTGCTTTTCTGTCTACAGCACGATTTTCTGTAGCAAAAATAGAATAGAATATAACAACTCAGACAAAAAATATAGGAAAAAAACCGGTTACAAGGTCCTCTCAACTGTAAAGCGACAACAATTTTCTGAATCTAAAAATTATCCAAAATAATTTCGTTTCAAATAATGCGACCCATGCGCCAAGAAAGTTTCTATTACAAACTGATTTGGTCGTGGGGGTAGTAGTTATGTATCATGTCTTGGGCAGGAATAAACCAGCGAAACCGATTCCTCAACAAATAATTTGCATTCATTTCTCTTTCTCCTTGATCCGTTACTGAACTAATGATAAAAAAGTCCAGTCAGATGGGACGGAGGAATAAACCGTCCGTATTTCTTAAGAGGAGGAAAGCCCCCACAACGAGTGCCCGGGATATGACACCAAACAATGTGATTGTGAAGCTCTGGAAATTCTGTAGATTTGGGGGATGCAAAGTACCCCTTTTTTGACATCATCTATAGGTCCACTCTGGCCAGGAATGAAGCACCTGATAGAGTCCTGACTATAGGCCAAATAGAACTGTTTTGCATTTAAAATGAGTGCAAATAAATGACTTATTCTGGATTAAATTGTGAGAAATAGAACTTATCATGTAACTGTGAATAAAGAAATGACTGTTACATAATTGAATTGTTTGTGACGCATAAGCATACTTGGAAACATTTAACAGTGTGCAAACGAATGAATAATGTTGATGAGAATTATTAATGTTAATAGCAATACTTGAAAATCTACAACTGTGAGACGGAATTGGATTATTGATATTACATTACAATACGAGGAAACATTTGTCTTCATGCACATTAATAAAAGGAGCCGAATAGAATTATAACTGTTAAATAACAATACTTGGAACCCTTTTTCTGTCATTTAAGAAATGATTAATATTGAACAGAATTATTTGTGCGAGATAACAATAATTAAAACTATTTGACTTTGTAGAAACAATAACAATGATAATGAGGAAACGAATTAGTTCTATTTCATTTAACATGGAAATACCGACAAATTAATCTATTACATATCATGTATATCAGCTTAAATTTCTGCAAAAATGAATGGTGTTGACCTGTTAATGTTACATGGTACTATTTACCAACCCCTCCGCTCGGGTAGGATATGACACAAGGTCAATTTTTAAGCGGAGTTTAACAGGTTTTGAATTCAGAGTTTTCCTTCTCCTAGACTAGTTGCCTCACTAAGGCCGAAGAACCTAGTCCGTCCTACTATTTACCCATAGCTGGAGGGAGAATATGGGGGTTCATACCTTTCCCAAGGGTATTTGCCCGAAAGTGAACGTAATAGCGCGACTGGAGTACGAACTCGCGTACTACGATTCCGCAGTTCATCGCTTTAACCATTACACCACGAGGACACCCCGAAACACCACGAGGACACCCCCCAAAATGTTACATGGTAGTATTCGAAACTATTTAACTGTTTGAAAACAAATGGTTAATAGTAGATATAATAACTTGTATTAGATGCCATTGCTTGAAGCTATTTAACAGTATATGCAAAAAATGAGTTTAACTTGTTTTAAAATACTATCAACAAAATGTGTTTACAAATCATATATCTAATATATATCTAAAAGACAGGATTTTGCATTAAATAATAAACAATGATTGATAATCCATAATTCTTATCCAAACCAAACCAATCCAAACAATGTTAATGAACACAGTTTTCCCTATTATTTGTCCATAGGAGGTGTCCGTGGTGTAATGGTTATCGTCACAGGATGTGGACACGGCGACACGAGTTCAAATCCTGGACCTGACTGATTTCACATAGCACTTGGGAAACGAACGAATCCAAATATTCTCCCTCCAGGTATGGGTAAATAGTAGGGCAGACTAGGTTATTCAGCCTTGGTGAGGCAACTAGTCTAGGAGAAGGAAAACTCTGAATTCAAACATGTTAAACTCCGCTTAAAAATTGACCTTGTGACATATCCTGTCCGAGCGGAGGAGTTGGTAAATATGATTATTTATCCATAGCAAGTGGGAGAATAATTAGATACATATATTTTCCAATGTTATAAGCGATAAATAAGATGCAAACAGCCCTGTTCAGGTTTCGAAACCGAATAGTCGCGTTCACTTCTGACAATGATAACCGTTACACTACGAGCATCTCCTCGGTAACTTAGATTAAAAAAAAAAAAATATATCGCTGTAAATCTTAAACTCAACTTATAGAAATTCAAAATGCACTTGTGTCATTCGTCATACACCTTTCTATCTCTTACATTAATAGTTTATTTATTTATTTTTTATTTCTATATTAGAAAAAAAAACTTTAGATGAAAGGTATCATAGATATAAATGAATTGCATCTGTTTTCGCTATAACAGACTGATGAAATGGTGTTTAGAGTTAAGTTTGTTAGCTCGAAATCTTTTCAAACATAACAAATATATTGATGTTGTTATCGTATATACTCGATTGATGAAATACTTCGAGGAATGAATGAACCCGTAGTTTTAACCACAAATTTATTTTATCATATACTGCGTAAAATGTATGAATCCTAACTTTTAGTTCTTTTTTTGGGGGGGGGTTATGGCATATCAAAATTAGTAGGTTATTTAATGGCAAATCTATTTTTATACAAATAAACAGTTCAATTTCAAACACTTCAGTTTAGCATAAGTATACAGTTGTGTTCAATTTGACACATAAATCGAGTGGACCTGGGAGCGATGGCAATGAAGGAGTGCCCAGCATTCCCCAAAGCTACAGAATTAGTTGAATCTCATCACATTGTTTAGTGTCATATACAGAACATTTTTCGCGGGGTTTATCTCTCTGCAGAGAAGCAGACGATGTAATCTATAGCCCCAGCCAACTGGATAAACCTAACCTTTGCCTACGCAAGCCTACATAAACATTTCTCAAACGTGTAATAGCTCAAAGAAATCACATCAAACACCTATTTATATTTTCAAAACTACTTTAATAGTAAGTTCATAAGAAAATACAGAACAATTATAGCATGAAAAGTTTAAATTCCGTTCGAACATTATTTTAATTGTATTTGTATAAAAACAATCACATTCCAAATGATTTGTGTATTATTTGTTAATATTCTATCACTTCTTTCAGATTTTTCTCTAGAAGGTTACATGTCCCTAATCATCATGAACATGATAAAACAAAGTGCTTCGTTTACGTTTTTTTTAGCTTTGTCATAATTTTTCTTCATGACAATATTCGGCCTCAAGTTGACAGTATGACACTGCTGAAGCCCACTGTCTTGGAATATAACACTTTTCCACATACACCATATTTCTCTGATCCCTTTCCAAGTGATTACTATTTTTTCTGGGCATTTCATTATGCAAAAAAACAAAACAAAAAAAAAAGACAAACAAACGCTAAAAACCTTTGCATACCAAAGGAAAAGTTGAAAATGCATTTAAAGGGTTATAAATCTTATCGCCAAAGGTGAGCCGTTGTAATTAGACTTAAACTGTATTTGATGGTGAGGATTTAGTTCTGGAGATCATCGTAGTCTGGTATAACAGGTTCCCTCTAACCAGGGTCAAATAGATCTGTTTAAATCTTTTTGTATTAGTTAAGATATTATAGAAAAAATATTAAGATGCATCAACACAAATACATATTTAAAAGTAAATGAACAGTGAAAGTGATTCCATAACCTTAACACATAACATAACTCTAGGCGGGTTTAAATGTCGTACAAATCCATCAATCATTCAATCAGAAAAAAAAAGGATAATGCTAAATTGAATTTTAGATTAAACAGAAAACATAACAAGGGGATGAAATGCAGACAAGTTGTCTTAATTTATTCATTTATATTTATGCAATAATCGATAATTTAAAAATACATTTTTGTGTGTGTACTGATTTTCTTGGTGTACATAAGCGATTGCAATAGGCAGTTTTTATTGCATTCAAATCCATTAGTCTGGAAATAATTTCAGGATTAAACTTTGTTATCATTTTTGAGATCCAGAAATTATATCTGAGTTCAACTGTTATTATCGTAATAATATGTTTGTTCTGCCCTCTTAGAATACAAGATTTACACTGTCAGAACAGGGGATAGCTGGTGCCAGACCTACAAGAACTTTGCAACAAATATGTTATTCCCGGAAATGATGACACACTTGAGTTTTTTTCCAGGAAAACCTAAGTTTATTTTTGAATGTGCGGAAGTAAAGAATTTTATTCGGGGACATTTCGATGACATATCACCAGGCGGCTAATAAATATGCATATTAAGCATATACACATACGTACTATGAAAATATAGCCACATATAACACAAATAGAAGATATATAAGCGGTGATATACAGTAGTACTTGTTTTAGAACCCAGGATCCACTCGTTAAGCAGACATCATGCTCAACACACCAACGCTCCAATGTAACCTCAACTAGCCCAACAGATTTTATGAAACAACTTGATTAGCTCGTCAGGGATACTGTACTAAGAATAGTAAGGTAACTTTTTCTATTACTGATGATGGATGGATGTCTATGGAAAAGGCCGGTTGCTTTTCTAATTAAACCAACACAAAATAATTTTCATATTTACTTTGTACATTCCTGTATTAATTTTGTAAAATTATAACTGCTTAGTTGCTGCTTTGTACCCTCGTCTATTAGCGAAAAGCCTGGCTGTATTGTCTAATGGTCGGGTCTCCTCTAAATGAAATGCCGACAGAAGAGTTGGTTTATTGAATTGTCTTCAGGGAGGCTAGCTTTATACGGAGTCACATATATAAACTGAACCTGTGTCACATTTTAGCACTCTTGCGGTTGATAAATACCAGAATTAAACAGGCGTATTTTGAACATGAAGCGTATCAATTTGTTTTCGTCAGCGGGATATGAATCAAAATCGCTGACTTTTGAGTCCTGTTTGGAAGCAATGCAAAAAAGCCCTGCGTATAACTTTCATTTGAAGTTAAAATTAAAAATTGATTTAAATTTAGACAAATCTTTCATGTAATGAACAGTTTTTTTTTTCTCTAGGTTTGGGGATTAAATTTAACAGTATTTGTTTAACAATGTTAATCTATTGTCTTCCAAGTCCGTCTTTGTCCGGGTATGGTCTTGGTCGTTCATTTTACATAAATTAGAGCTTAGGTACGCAAAACCCGAGTTGCTATGTAAGTATGATTGATCAAAACCAAGGGCTGAGAAGACTTTGGTACGGACCGAGCCGAAATGTGGGGTTTATGCTGTGTACCTACCTACCTCGGACTAAGGTCTAAGCTGTAATAGAGTTCGATCCGGGTGCCATACATTAGGAGAGTCACTTGAATGTGTAGGGTGCTTTTTTGGCATCTGCCATAAGACACGAAGGAACTCTTGATGATCAGGAGGTACATACCATCGGTGGTGTACCAACTGACCTTAAACAAAGTCCATCAAATCTCTTACTAGTAACAAAGGAATCCTGGAAAAGTTATTAATACGAGGAGTATGACCGCTTCTTTTCACAATGTGGGTATTCGCCAAGTATCAAAGTGCTAATGCAACATCGAACTTGATGATTTGACGTTGTTATATTATATATACATTTTCCAGTTCAAAATGGGAGTAGTTCAGTTCAAAATGGGAATAGTTCATTTCAAAATGGGAATAGTTCAGTTCAAAATGGAAAACATTATTATAAGTATAAAATGTTAACAATTTTATTGCTAAAATAATTCATAAAATATTTTTATATTCATACTTAAAATAATTTTTCCATTTTGAACTGAACTATTCCCATTTGAAATGAACTATTTTCTCGTGTATTAATTAATTTTGTGTGTGTGCTTATTTGACATGGTTTTAAGGATTATTCCCCAAAATCCTTCTTGCTAATGATCCGATTCTGCAATTTGCTTTGATTTTTACCGAGAAGAAAGTCCAAAGGATTAAAAACAGAAACTTCTTCACGCGTAAGATAAACAACGTTATTTGCCATGTTTTTTCCCCTCCCCAGCAAACATAAAGCAACTGTATGAGCAGATGATTTAACGCGTTCACACGCATATGGAAGAATAAACGAATGCGCCAATGGAGGAAAATCCTACAACCAAGACGTTCCGTCAATAGAGAATATCGGAAAACTGTTCATTTGCTCAAGTGTCGTGAAATGTATTCAAAGCAATAAGCTCAAAAAGATTTATAACCTACATACGCATACACAACCAGAATACTTTATCATACGTAGGCACAAATACACTTACGTAGGTACACATATATATTGATATATTGATACCCATCATCTACATCATGTCGTGCTGGTAGCAAGGATATCCCTGACCCTCTCTCGCCACTTTTCCCTATCGTTCATCGCCTCAGACAGGTCTTCTGGACAACATCCCGTATCCTCACATAATTGCTGAATGTATGTTCATGCTGGTCGTCTTGCTTTTGCACGGCCATGTGTTGGGGTCTACCAGAGTACATCACGTATGAGTTCGTCCCTGCTTCTCCAGCAGTGTCCTGCATGTCTGGTTCGTCTAACTTGAATAGTTTTCGTGATAGGGGGCAGGTGGCCGTACAGTTGGTGTCTTGTGGGGTGTTGCCGCCAGGACTTGTTCAAGATTGCTCGTAGCATTCTTGTGTAATTGCCGTCTAGCTTCTTCTCCAGCCGTTTTGTTAGAGTCCATGCAGTGCATCCATATAGCAGTATCGATGCGACCGCTGCCTGGGAGAAACTGCGTTTCATTTTATCGGTTAGGGCTGATTTCCATATAATCGATAGCCTATTGATAGCTGTCCATGCTTTCGTTAACCCCGTGTCGATGTCCTTTTCGGTTGATGAGACGTTGCTTCTTAGGTAAGTGAATTTGTCTACTAATTTAAAAGGGGTTCTGTCTCGAGTGGAGATGTCACCCGTTTGATTATAGCACATCGATACTAATTAGCCGTGATTTTCAAGATAGTAGAATCAAACAAAGAGGAAGAGACAGACTGTTGAGCAAGCGCTTCCATATATGAATTAATATATCGGGTTTGAATACCTGATATAAAAATACTGTATTTTATTAAGATTCTTTTACAAAACCAGAGTTCCTCTGAAATGAGTTATTTGTTAATCGATCAGACAATATATATATATATATATATATATATATATATATATATATAAACTAACTTACTCTCCTTCGAAAAAGCCTGAATTATTGTTGTATACCGTAATACATATACAACTATAAATATAAGCAGAAACATAATCAAACATAATGACGAACTTCAATGAACGAACGAACACACTTCTTTATAAAAAATATCTCTCTCACTCTTTATTCTCGAAAGGGTGATGTTTCTTCTGTGTGGGAGATAAGCTGGAGACGGGGACAGACTGCTATATTGACCCTAAGTTCTTCTTACCATTGTAGCACCACTTCCTCACCCTGTCTGGGCTGCTCAACTGTGGGTCACTGAAGGCTGCAACCCTCAGTCTGCAAGCTGATCCTCACGCTGGCATCCTATCTTCAACTTACTCGAACAACTCCGGGACTTGGTAATAATATTGTCTAACACCCACCTGCTTCCGCTGTTCTTCCACTTATTTACCCAAGTGCATCTCTTGATTGACGGCTCGGTCGAGTGTCAATCTATAAAATTATTCCTGTATGTGTCAACGATTTTGCAAAGGATCTGTGTATATATATATATATATATATATATATATATATATATATATATATATATATATATGTTCTGCTTAGGATCAGTGTTCAATTTTCTGAACGTCTTTTCAACTACCAAACAGAAACGAAAGTGAACCACCAGTCCAACGATTTTTCTGGTGTGTCTACTTTTATTTTTAGACATTTAAATACTGGAGGTGTACCTCTACGTAATATTATACAGGAAAACGCTGGGGTAGTATGATGCAGTGAGAGAAATCAAAAGGAAATAGTTTTCTCTTTTTCGAAAAGAGAAAATATATGTTTTTTTAAATATCTATCTACATTCTTGTGTTATTTTCTGCCAAATCCAAAGTGGAGGAATTATTTAACCCATAGCACTAAGGATAAGAGGGCTCATATATTTCCAAAGGGTATTCGTTTAAAAGTGAGCGTTATAGCATGACTGGATTTCGAACTCGCTTTCCGAAGTCCCGTACTTTAACCATTACACCACAAGGGCAACCCCAGAGAAAAAAAAAGTAATGTTGTATCAGTATATCTGTATCTGTATACAGTGCTCTTTATCTATATTTGTGAGCACTATGAAAGTTTTTTCACTCAAATGTACATAGTTATAGATATACTTTGAGTTCCATTTATACATATATATATATATATATATATATATATATATATATATATATGGGCGGGTTGAGAGAGAGTTAAAATAGCCACAACAACTTAGAATCCTAACTACACCTGTCTTGCTCCTCGTAAAATTCTTGTAATTAATTTTACCTTAGTTGTCTGAATTTTTAAGACGAAACTTTATGATTTTATCGTTCACGGTTTTCGGACTAAAAACTTCATCTTCATTGTTATATTCACAACGTTTCGGCCGATATGTTTTCCGACCTTATTCAGGCGTTTGTTGAACTCGGGAGCCAACACGGAGGACCAATCCTGACTGCAGGCGAGTAACTATACAGGAATTCTAAGCATTTATATCCGGTTATGGTTAACGGAATAAACAAAAAAAAGCAAATCCCGTGGATTAAATAAATGGACGCAGTTCGAAATTCCGTGTAGGCTCCAGAGTTCGACACACACCCGAAGAACGTTGGAGGACATATCAGCCGAAACATTGTGAAATATAACAATAAAGACGAAGCCAACCTTCCGAAAACCTTGAACGATAAAAATCAATTTCACCTGTTGGGAATATGTCAACTTCTAGTTAATCCTAACTCTGGTTTAGTTTTGCAGCAGATATATTTCCCAGCAAACATAGAGCGTTTATAACCATCCTTCATTCTGTCTGTTTTTCTGTATGTCTATCTCTTTCTCTCTCTCTCTATATATATATATAGTGAGAGAGAAAGAAGAAAGAAAAAGAAGGGGAGGGGAGTAAACTTTATTGAAAACCAGGTTATAATAATCCCTGTAGATGCAATGAATAGCTGGTACTGTCTGCCTGAAAATGATAGCCATCTTGATAGATTCCGTTAGATCTACAAATTAATCACTACTCTGCGTATGCTGAAACCATCTTATCATCGACACCAAGCAGACTAAACCATAAGACCTGTAATTAAAATATGAAATAATTAAACTCTAAATTCCATACAAGAAATGAATCTATTTAACCCATGTACACGATGTGTCGTATAGAAAATTAGTCAACAATCTGTTAACGTATATATATATATACTCCCTCTTTATAGGTTTTGACAGTTTTTTCAGTCTACATCCATTTTTGAGGAAATATTACATAGAGTAATTTTTTAGATAACGCCGTTTAAATTTGTATTTTTTACTGTATATGGTAAAAATACACTGTTTACACGGTACATATCTTTAAAATAATTCTAGAATTTTACTGTACACATATACTAAATGATGATGTTAGTATTTATTCAACTTTCTTTGCAGACAAGCTTGTGAGAAACTCGATTCTATAATCTATCAAGTTACATGTAAATAGTACAATAGACATGGATCTTTAAGCTTGGTATGGTACTCGGTCTTTGAAAAGGTAAATCTTTAACTTCAAAAACATGTAATCTGCTTAAAAATTAGCTATGTTTCGTATCAAGATTCAGGAAATGTGGTTGGGTAGGTATATAGGCACCTGGGCCAAGACACTTATTCCTTAGTAACCAAGATCTGTTTCACGAATATATCAGAATTTTCCAATTCTCCTTACCATTCATTCGAGATGCTGCATCAGACTAGCAATAACCAAGTTTATCCATACATGTTTTGAACAAGACAAAGACTCTCACGAGGAGTAAGCATCGATAAGACAGAACAAATAGGACCAACCATTTCTTGAATATTGTCTAACTGAAAAATAAAAAGTTGCGAGTCGAAACGACAAACTATGTAAATGTGGAAAACTAAAATGTATGTAAATTATATACAAAAAAAGAAACGATTGAATTCTCAATAAAGGGAATATATATGGTTACCTTTTCCTAGAAAAAAGAATAAAATAAATAAAATATTTCTAGTTATGTTATCTTGTTACAAAGAAGAACCTTTTAATTTCCTTTCTTTTCCTCTGCTCTCATTTTTACCACTTAACTGCCTGTGGATATATGTTTCGCTTTCTCTCCAAGACAACGTTTTTACAAAACATCTATCGGCCAGCGAGAGCACCACATTAGTCTATGGCTTCTTACCTCTTCCTGTTGGAAGGAAATGAAGACATCTCTGTTGGTCTTTATACCACGACAGCTATTATTCGTTCACTGCAAAGCAAAACGACAACATATTGCTTTTTTATTCACTTTTCTTACTTTAGTATTAATTGCTGTAGGGAAACTCACATATTCTCTGTCTCCAATCTGTTCAGCATTTATTGTTATTTTTACTATACTGCTTGCTGATACGTTCACAGGTTGTTGACTTCACACACGATAAGTCAATCAACACATAATAAAAACTAGTCGATTTAAAAAAAAACCACCTGTATCATAGGTTTGGGACTTTGTCAGAGTATTCATCTACTAAAATAGTAGATTCTAGTACTATTGTAGTTTTAATTCAATATATCTCTTTTCTTAGCCACGAAAATTAGGATTTTCTAATCATTAGAGATTATAATTATTGCTGAATGAAAACATGAATTTTTTTAGATATATATATATATATATATATATATATATATAATTATGCATTACCAGAGTTAACCTTATCAAAGGCATCGACAGAAAGATGGAATTAACAAAACACAGCAAATACCAACAAATCATTTTTAGTATTGACCAAGTTAAACAAGAAGCAGTGAGTTCAAAATACAATTTATTTAGACCAAAAAGCATGCATTTATGTAGGTTTTATGACAAAAAAAGATATATCACGTCTCAATGAAGAGTTTCTTTTAAAAATGCCTAAAAGTTTGTTATGATATTTTGCAAGAAAAAGTGCCATTTTCCTATCCTTTCTTTTTCTCTGCTATTCTTTAAAGGACTTTAGAGAGGTTGTCTACCAAAATTTGTAGTGAAAATGGTAATGTTGTTAAAATTTCGAATGTTCTCTTTTTCAATAGACAAATCCCCATCATCATCATGAAATCCCACGACTACGTTTATTTTTTCGACATCGGTCCATTAGCAACCATCATTCTCGGCAGGTCCTTAATGAACTTTTATTCTTTTAATTCTC
>OY757904.1:113176163-113206163 GCA_963585895.1 Sepioteuthis lessoniana | reverse complement strand
GAAGCTGTTTTCAAAGTGAGTGCCGAATTTGCTCCAAATCGATCAAAAATAATAACGCGTCGACGATTCAGTACGTTGATTACAACTATTTCAACGCAAAGGGATTTTGCGTAAATATATGACAATGGTTGAAATGTGGATCCACCACTTCACTCCGGAGTCAAATAGGCAGTCTACTGAGTGGAAAGCGACTGGTAAAAGCCGTCCAAAGCGATTAAAATGCAATCATCAGCAGGCATGGTTTTGGCCTCCGTATTTTGGGATGCGCAAAGTATTTTGTTCATTGAATACTTTGAGAAAGTAACTATCTATAGCGACTATTATATACAATTATTGGTGAGTTTGAAGGCAGAAGCCGCTAAAAAACGGCCAAAACTGAAGAAGAAAAAAGTGATCTTTCACCAAGAAAATGCACTGTGTCATTAGTCGATTGCAACGATGGCAAAAACTACATGAATTGCTCTTTGAATTGCTTGAGAACACACTATATTCTTCAGATATGGCCCCAAGCTACTACCAGCTGTTTGCAGACCTCAAAAGAATGATCCAGGGAAAGAGATTTGATTCCAATGAAGAAGTGATATGGGAAACTGAGGCGTATTTAGTGGCCAGAGACAAATCATTCTACAAATAAAGCATCCAATATTTAGAGAAACGTTGGAAACACTGTATCACCCGAGAAGGAGATTATGTTGATGAATAATGTCAAATTTTGTCTAAAAGTTATTGTTTTATTAGTTTTCCCCGGACTTATTTGTGATGTATTACTTCTCTGTGATAGAGATTGTTACGTCTTTCATAAAAGGCTTGATAATATCATGATAAATTAACCCTAGCATTCCGAATTCTTTTTTACTAAACGATCAGATGGGCTCTTACTAAATATGTTTATCATATTTGTGGTGTAGCCCAATCTCGCTATATCCATGAACCCGGCTACTGATTTGTGTTATAATAAACTAAGCTTAGAAATATCAACTACAAAGATATCTTCCTGAAAAAGCATTTCTATTTTTGTGGGATATATAAACCATTTTTTTTTCTATTTCTAGATTTTACGTAGTAGTAGGTAGAGAATTAATCAATAACATTTGGTATACATTTCTATAGCCCCAGAAAAAAGCGTTTTGAAAGATGCACAATAATTTCTATCTATCGCTTTCTTTTCCTTTCGGCGTAAAATAAACAAAACCTCAGTTGTCTGAATGAAGTTTTTTTTATTATTATTATAGAAAAAATACCAGTGTTTTTTTTTTCTTTTTTTTTTCTTTTACAAAATGTATTACATGATGGTATTTAAAGCTTACTTTAAAAAAAGAATTCTGGGAGCTTTTGAACATGCCTAATAGAATTTATTCAGTCTTTTTTTCCATATTTTCCTCCTGCAATGACAAACACTTTCTCTTGTGATTATGCACCTAGCAAAAGCATAAACCACGCATACAGGGATATTATACAAGAAAACATACAAATTTCCGTGTTAATACATCTGGCGCAAATCGGACGTAATCAGATGTTGATAAAGCGAAAAAGACGGATGAGGTATAAGAAATAGGAAAAAAAAACAAGAAAATATAGCATAAAACAGATCCTAGTCGACCCAACGATGGAAGATTTATGAGTTAAAAGTAATAGAGAGAAAAACAGAGCAGCAAGCAACATATGCAGGTATAAAATCTGTTTATATTCTTCTCGATCATTTGTTAAATCAACTTAAATAAAATAAAAAAAGAAATACATAAAATAAGAAAGAGGATGTAACAAATGGCCAAATATGTGAATGAAAAAAACAGGAATTATACCGACACAGATAAATGAGATTCTTGCTATCTAATTATTCACAAAGCTTATATATATATATATATATATATATATATATATATATATATATATATTTATATATATATATATATATATATATAAGTATCATTCGATTAGTGGGGTGAATTTGACCCAAGGATCTGAGAGTAAAAAACACAGTTTACAGTTGCATATTTTTCAAGTCAATCAATACTAATGGGTTATTTAATGGCACAACGGACTGTCAGCATGACCTTCTATTCTCGGCACCATGCAGATATTCTTTTAGACGATAATCAGTTTTTTAAATCCATGGGCTCTCTTTTTGATTCCGGCTTGTTGTTAAAAACCAATGTTCAGAACATTTGTAAACCTTTTAACTAAAACTTGCTTCTCCGTATACATCACATCTTCTTCTGCTGTTTTCACATACCTTGTACTTCTCAACAAACACCTAAACCACTGCTGGAAATACAGTCAGCATATTGTAAGCCATAGCAATCAAGCCTATTCTTATTTTCGTCGTGTTCTTTGATTATTTGGGTATTATTCTACTAATAAATAAGTTTTTAAAAGAATAAAGAAGAATTAACACCCTACAAAGCATCAGCTGTACAGTCTCCTACCACCTATCACGAAAACTATCAAAGTTAGAAGAACCAGACATGCAAGACACTGCTGGAGAAGTAGAGACGAGCTCATAAGTGATGTACTCTTCTAGACCCCTTCACATGGCAGAGCAAAGGCGGGTCGACCAGCTCGAACATACATATAGCAGGTCTGTGTAGATACGGGGTGCAGCCCTGAGGACCTTCCCGAAGCGATGGACGATAGGGAGGTGTGGCGAGAGAGGGTCAGGGATATCCGCGCTGATGGCACGACATTATGATGATGATGAGTTTAATATGAATAGTAAAAGGACTTTATTCAAATAATTTCAAAATAAATAACCATTACTAAACATTAGAAAAAAGCGCGTAAAGAATGGTGAAGAAAGATAACGATGATCTGATACAAATCTAAGTTCGACTTGGTTACTGTAACTCCCTTGGCGGTGTACATGAAAAGTTAACCTCGAAACTTTTAGCCTTTAATGAAAGTCTTGCGGTAAGGGGAATTCCTTCATTTCCAATTTAGTGTAATTTGCTTTAACGTTCGAAGAATTTCTTGACCAAGGGTGATGGGATATAAAAGCCACAAGAACGGAATCTCATAAATCTTGTAATGTATTCTCATAAAAACAGTGGTTGTTTACTTGCTTGTATGAGCATAACGTACCACCAAACGGCTGGATATTCCTGGCTGAAAATTAGTCTTTAAGAATACTTGAGGACGGACTAACGAACTGAGAGCTGATTTTTTTTATGTTTTTACCAGTCAACTTAGGGTCTAAACAAAAACTCCAACCAAACAGAAATAGATAATGAGTTTATAATGGGATGGGTTGTTCAAGAGTATAACTCCCCAAAATCTGCTCATTATTATTTTTAAAAAGATAATGTTGATTATTTTGTTTTTTCAGAAGCCCTTTCAACATTGGCCTTCTTTTTGGATTTTCTCAGAATTCTGCTCGACATAACATTAGTTTCTTCTTTGGTTTCTTTTGTCTTTATGGCCTGTCAACATTCGGGTGTTATGTAAAGCCAAAGCCATCCTTGTAGAAAAGCAGTAACGGTACCATTCAACCCATAGCTGGGAGAGATAAGAAAGTACATACCTCTCCCAAGATTATTAGTGCAATGTAATAGCGAGAATGGAGTTCAAACTAAATTACTGGAATATCACAGTCCAGCACATTAGCCATTACATCACAAAGGCTTCTTCCATATTACAATGTTATAGAAAAACACAAAGAAAATAAGTGTATAAATACATGTTTTTTTTTAAATTTTACTCAATTCCGTTTCGTCACTGCCAGTGAGAGACAGAATAGGTTACATCTCGGTTAAAAGGCGTGTCCTAGGTATGCCATTAAACTATATCTGTTTGTGAAGATCCAGGTCTGGAGGTCTAGAGAGTGAGAAGTATACTCTTCTTACTATTGCTTACAAGTCCACTCTGACTTGGATTGGTAGTTGCCAATAAATATCCCCAATCTGAGGGTAAATAGATCTGCTTAAATATTGCTTTTTTTCCAAAAGAACTGAGGGAAAAAAGCTTCCTTAGAAACAACTATAACAATATGTAAATATAAATTTCCTAAAAAAGCAATTTCTGAACCTCTGGGCATAAAATACCCTAAGACGGGTGGATGTCGTCTTAAAATCGAATCAATCAATTAAACTGTATATTTTCTATTCTGAAAAAAAGGCACCCAAGCGACTGAACGTCACAAAATTAAAAGCTATTCCAACCAGGCAATTGTTTGTTGAGGATTTGGAGGAACGGCTTAATGCCGTCTTTTTGGACGATCGTGATGTGAAAGCAGCGTGGATCACTTTCCGAGACAACGTATATAGCACCGCTATCGAGTGTTTAGGACCATCTACCAGAAGACACAGAAACTGGTTTGATGAGAACCATGCCGAGATCATGGACCTCATAGGGAAAAAGTGCGCTACCCACTAAGTGCACCTCTATTATCCTCAATGTACTATCAAAAACGACGCCCTAAGGAGTATCTGCCGCATCGTTCAGCTTAAGCTGCACGAAATGCTGGATTCCTGGTTGAGTGCTAGAACTGATGAAATCCAAGGTTACGTGGACAAGAATGACATCAAAAAAATTTACAGCAGTCTGAAGTACGTCTACGGTCCCACCAATGCCGGATATTCTCAACCTCTGAGTACAGATGGAACCAAGCACATATCAGAGAAGAATAAGATCCTGGAGAGGTGGGCTGAGTATTTTGATGGTGAACTAAACAGGCCATCTTTTATCAATGATAAAGCCATTGAACGACAGCTGAGAGTTCAAGTGAACGAGTCACTCGATGTCACTCCAACTATCCAGAAGTAAAGCACCCGGATATGACTCAATTCCTGCAAAAATCTATGAGAAGGGTCAATAAGCGATGACAAGTAAACTTCTAACCCTAATTCAGCTGCTATGGGTGAAAGAACAAATACTATTGGACTTCAAGTACGCCTCCATCATTCATATGTACAAACGGCAAGGGAACCGACAGACATGCGATAATCTCTGCGAAATCACCTTACTTTCAATTTCGAGCAAGACCCTCGCAAAAATTCTTCTAAATCGCCTGAACAACCATCTTGAACGTGGACTCTTACCGGAGAGTCAATGCAGCTTCCGTAAGGAACGCGGGACTATTGATATGGTGTTTGCTGGAAGACAGCTGCAATAGAAGTGTCAGGAACAGAAGACTGAACTTTACCCGACTTATATTAATCTGACTAAGGCATATGACATGGCCAGGAGAGACGGCGTTTGGAGAACTCGGGCAAAATACGTCTACACCCCCCCAAAAAAAATTCATCATCATCGTTAGACAATTTCATGATGGTATATATGCAAGGGTGCAAGACAATGGAGAAGGCTCAGTGACCTTTACCGTTACAAACGGGGTTAAGCAGGAATGTCTTCAAGCTCTCACTCTTTTCAGTATCGTGTTTTCTGAAATGCTGTTTGATACATTTAATGTCTCGGATAATAGAATCGAGATTTGATACAGAACTGACGGCTCTGTCTTCAACCTCGGAAGGTTTCAAGAAAAGACCCAGGTCAAGACTGATATCGTCAACGAGTTTCTGTTCGCCGACGACTGTGCATTGAAGGCTACTACAAAAGACAACGTGAAAAACAGTGTTGACAAGTTCTAAATAGCCTGTGACAATTTTGGCCTAACCATCAGCATAAAAAAGACAGAAGTGATGCACCAGGAAGCGGCTGGAAAACCAAACGTCAACTTCAACTTCATAATCAAGAGACAACGACTGAAAGTGGTAGAAAAGTTAACCTACCCCTGCGGTTCCCTCTCTAAGTCTATCGTCATGGATGATGAGGTGAACACCAGACTCACGAAAACGCGTGCAGCTTTTGGCCGACTCAAAAGGAATGTGTGGAATTGGAGAGGCATCTCGGAAGCAACCAAAATCAAAGTATACAGAGTTGTCGTTCTTACTACTCTCATTTATGGCTGTGAAACGTGGACAACTTATCAACGGCATATAAATAAGCTAAACCCCTTTCACACGACCTGTCTGAGGAAGATTTTCGGCATCACAAGGCAAAAACAACCACGATAACGAAGTTTTAACTCGGGCTTCTCTTCCCAGCATCTACATCATCTTAATGCAATCACAGCTTTGTTGTGTCGGTCAAATTGTCCGCACGAAGGGTCACCGCCTCCCGAAGAAACTGCTCCACAGCGAGCTGTCTCAGAACAAGGGATCCCAAGAAGGCCAGGAAAAGTTCTTCAAAGACACACTGAAGGTCTCCAGGAAATCTTTAGGTATCCCTCCTAATTGCCTAAAATATCTGGCGTAAGACAGAGACAAGTTGCGTGAAGTTGTCAAACGTGGAGCGAAAGTTTGTGAAACCAGAGGAAACTCAGCAATATAGCTGCGCAGGAAACTTAGAAATGGGACTGTCACAACAGCCACTGCCGCCATCATTCCTTGTTCTCACTACTCAGGACTCTCCATGCACAAATTGGTCTCATAAGCCATTTACGCACTCACGGATGCTTTCCTCAATCATTAGGTTGATCAGATGATTCTCGTCGATTACGATGAACAAAAAAGATATTTTCTATTCTGTTAGAAAAACCCCCAGAGAGGATAGAATAAAATGAGTAATTAGATATTTGTACAAAATCTATTAGAGGTAATTGATTTGTACCTGTTAAATAGAGGATTGTTCTTTACCCATCGTTGCTATTTTATATTCTCAACATGTATTTCGTCTGTAATCAAAATTCTGGGTAATCCAAAAATTCGGACTTTATTTTTGTATTCTAGATTTGAATACTACTGACTAGCATATAAATCTGGTTTAAATGTTCCCGAGAAACGCCAAAAATACCAGCCAGGAAAATACAACATCTTTAATTAGTACTCGCATATTTATGGATATGTTGTGTCTAGTCAGCCGCATTTATATTGAATACTAGAAGTAAAAGGATTTAAAAAGAAGTAGATATGGATTATGTCCAGAAAATCTAATCATTCAATTCTTCTGTTTTCCTGTTCTTGGTTTAGTTTGATTGAAGGGGTGATATATGGGCAATACGCGAGAGTCTACCACATTTACAATAGCCACCTTGATTAGATCACTAATGCTTACACACCAAAATATCCAGATTCTTTTTTATGTAGGTTCATATTTTAGAAGCATCCACGTGCTTAGGAAAATAGACAATAATTTACCCTTGTTCTCCAACCCTGACTAATTTTCTATTCTGTTTGTGACATTCAAAATTAATGGGACTCATTGTTTCTCTACTTTGCTAAACTTGGCGACAGTAGTCTTGTTTTGTCCTTTAAATTAGCGTCTTGATGTAATTAGTTAGAATTGGTTTGATTTTGGCAGGTGTTACTAATTCTATTTAAATTCTCACCTGTCCCTTACATAGTTTCTTTATTTTTTCGAATACTTGTTTTTCATTATTTCAATTTTTTTCTGATTTTTCTTCAGTTTAATCTATTGTATTCGGCTTTTATTCTTTCTAACCTTCGTTTATTATTATTATTATTATTATTGTTGTTGTTGTTTTTGTTGTTGTTGTTGTTGTTTTTGTTTTTGATGCTGTTGTTATTGCTGTTGCAATGGTTTTACTTTTTGCTAGGTTTTAACACAAACACTAGCTGATGCTTTTCACTAGACCCAAAGTGACGATAAGTATCCTTATATTTGCTGGATCTTCTGAATATCCCAGGCGATTTTAGTAGTGAAGTTCTTCCACTGTCTCTTCCAGGTTCTTGGGAATATATACAAGGGCTTCTAGTATGATTCTTATCACTATCTCCTCCATGTTCCTGTGGTTTTACAACTCTCTGGCAAAGACCAGCTATTTGTTTTGTTATTTTTCTTTTCTTCAACTTTTAACTCTGCCCAAAGTGTTAAAAGTTAAAGAAAAGAAAAAAAAAAGTTGTTTTTTTTTAAATCTTGTTAATTAAAACTTTGGCTGGTCTTCAAGCCTGGATTGGGTAATCCGTTCTTATCTCAAAGTCCCAGAAATATGTACGTGTTTCATTTTCAGTGACATATTCTTGTTTTACGTATACGATTTCATTTTCTAGCCCAAAATTCTGTGGATCAACTTCCCCAGCAACTGGTTTCTGTTCTTCAATTCTTTTTTATGCAAGTTGACTGCATTGACATATTATTTGATTAATTGTTTCATCACTACCATCAAATGACATAGACTTTCTATACTCCTGCGTACTATTCTTATTTTCATTAAATTAGTCCTTATGGCATCATGTTGTGCGGTCGATTTTACGGCGAGTAAAACAGAATTTATGCGTATTAATTAAGTTTCTCACTTAAGTTTTCTGCTTTTCAGTCATGTACACGCCAACTCATGAACAATTTTGTAAGTTTATCGCTTGAATGCAGTTGTGTTTCCTCGTAATTTTGTTATCGAGATTTTTTATGTGTCTTTTTCGAGTTGAATATCTAATTAAACTAACTTTTGTTGGAATCATGTTTTTCGGTGGCTGAAATGAAACAACCCACAATGACAGAGCCTTTAATAAGTTCTTTTTCATCTTAAATCGTTATATAAAATATACAGCACATTACCTATGGCTATCAACTCTGTAATGACCTATCAACAATTAAAAAGTTCTCTGGGTCTTGCTAAGAACAATCTCAAGAAGCACACACTACGAAAATTTTCCATTGATTAAAAGCATTTTCAATGTGTCTGTTCTTGGTTTTCTTTCCAAACATTTTTTTTTCAGAAATATCCTTGATTATTTTTTTTACCTCTTGTGATTTTTCATACCTGAATGAACTGGCTATATTTCATGGGAGTCTACGTGACAGTGCTTATTGAAATTATTTATGCTGCTAAAAGAGATTCAGTTTATTTCATCCGGTTTCGCTTTCCTTCGATGTTCTGGTCATCCTCTGTGTTATTCTTGTAGTTTTTAAATTGAAGTATTTGTAAAGTTGTTTACTTCTCAGCTTTGTTTCCTAGAGTTTTTGTGAGTTACTTTCTTGTTTGTTCTAAAGTTATGTTGATTTTTACTATTGCTGGCTTCTGAAATAAAACCATCTATGCCGTTTGTGTGCTTATTGTACGAGTCATTGAATTGTTGGATCAACTCAATCCTCGAAGACAGCAAGTCTTCTTTTTTCTTTTCCTGACCCATAGAATGTCTTTATCCTTACTCGAGTGAAAAATCTCGTTCATAGTTATGATTTTCCATCTTCTTTAGTCATTCTACCTGAATTCCATCCTTATCTCTCTTCAGAATGGTTCAAAGTAACTTAGAACGGAGACTATTGGTAATTTATTATTGCGTAAAATTTCTTTTGCATTGCTTGTTTTCTTGATATTTTGTTATTCTTCTGAAGGATTCTTTGTGTATTTTACTTTCGTCTACATTTGGTTGATATTATCTGCTGGTAATATTCCCAGGTATATGAAATTTTCATTTTCTGCCAATAATCTGATTTGAATCTTATTTTTATTATTCGATAGCTTTTGTCTTTTTCTATTTTTCATTTGTTCATTGTAAGCGTTATATATTTTTCAACTGTAAATTCCATCGTAATATCTTTTTATTCCTGACGAATTTTTCAGAAAGGGGTAGCTGATGTTCTTCCACTGGAGTTTGAGTGACAACAAGTCTCTTCAGCTCTCAAAGGCTCTTTTCAGAATTTGGGTCGATCTAAGCAATACTGTTGTTTTGAAAGTCTCGGTCCGTCATCCGATTTCAAACTCTTTCAGCCTCTTAAAAAAAAAAAATTCTGAAGACCGTTCCAAGTGCAGCAACTGCAATTGGTATCACTGTTATTTTCATGTTCCAAAGTTTGTAGCTCTGGCATTGTTAATCCTTGCAAGTTTTCACTGTAGCTTTTGCTGGTGGTCTTTCGGTTGAGCCAGAGTGAAAGTGAGCCTAATATTATTATTTTTATTATCATTGTTGTTAAGAGATTTTTTTTTACATTTGGGTTAGCTGATGGGCTTTCACTGAAGTTTAAGTGACAGCAAGTCTTCTCAAGTCTCCAGGACTCTTCTCAGTATTCTGGCTGCTGTCAATAAGGCTGGAATTTGGACGCTCTCCACTCGTCCTCTTATTTCCAATTCCTCCAGTCCTTGTATCAATCCTTTTTATAACTATAGAATGGAAAACATTTGAGATAAAAACGGAAAAAATAAATCACATACTACCTTACATACCGACGAATAATATAACTGAGATAAATGAATTAATCTATGCAGGAGCAAATTAGTTTGTGAGAATATTAGGATCCCCTCAAAAAGCATGAAGAAACAGTCCAAACAAGGATGGGAAATTAGACTGGAAACGCAAATAAAAAAACTACAAAGACAAGCCCGAATGATAAGAAAGAGAGGCGTTGAAATAAGCGGGAAGAAGGAACAGATATCACGGGGAAAATAGCAGTACAACTTGAGGAAATAAACCGGAAAGTACTGGCCAAAGAAGGATGATTAAAGGATATCGACAAAGGGTAAAACAATACAGACAAAACCGGACATTCCAAAACAACGAAAGAAAATTCTATCAATATTTGGGAGGGAGTGACACCAAAACATACCAACAACCGGATATAAAATAAACCGAACGATTTTGGACTAAAATATGGCAACCAAAGAAACATGGTGAATGGATAAAAAATATTACAAGAGAACTAGAGGGAGTTGAAAAAAGCCCCAAAATAAAAATATACATCGATGTGCTCAAAAAAACACTAAAAAGAATATCAAACTGGAAGGTGCCAGGCCATGATAGAATACATGGCTTCTGGTTTAAGAAATTCACCTCCATTCACGGCAGACTAGCACTGGAAATGAAAAGATGCTTACAATGCGCACAAGTACCTGAATGGATAACCAAAGGAAAGACTACATTAATCCAAAAGGACCCTAGCAAAGGAACTGCTCCAAACAATTACAGACCCATAACCTGCCTACCAAAGATGTGGAAAATGCTCACAACACAAATAAGGTAAGAGATCTACTACTCGCTAACAAGCTGCAGATTGTTCTCTGGCTAACAGAAAGGATGCCACAAAGGATCCAGAGGCACGGCAGAATTACTCTATATAGATCAACACATCCTAAATGAGAACAAGACAAGACGGCAAAATCTAGCTATGGTCTGGATACCCTGCAAAAAGGCATATGATGTGGTCCCACAAAGCTGGATACTACACTGTGTCAAAATGTACGAAATATCGCATGAAGTCATAAACTTCATCGAACAGACCATGGAAACCTGGAGAGTGAAGCCGACAGCAGGAGGAAGAAGCATAGCTGAAACAAAGATCGAAATTCGGATTTTCCAAGGAGATGCTCAATAACCCTTACTATTCATAATAGCCATGTGACCACTGAACCACGTACTCACAAAATGCGCAGCCGGATACAAACCTAGCAGATCGTAAGAGAAGATCAACCACCTAATGTACATGGATGACATTAAATTATTTGCAAAAAATGAAAAAGAATTGGAAACTCTCATACACGCCGTTAGAATTTACAGTAAGGACATAGGAATGGAATTTGGGAAAGAAAAATGTTCCATTCTCGTCATGAGAAGTGGCAAACGACATATGACTGACGGAATGGAACTACCAAATCACAACAGAATTAGAACGCTCGAAGAAAATGAAACCTACAAATACCGGGGTATCTTGTAGACTGACACCATCACACAAGTGCAAATGAAAGACACGATCCGTAAAGAATATCTCAGGAGAACGAGAAAACTACTCGAGACAAAACTCTCTAGCAGAAACCTCATCAAAGGAATAAATACTTGGGTTGTGCTCCTAGTCAGATATTCTGGACCCTTTCTCAAGTTGACCAGAGAGGAACTTAAACAAATGGACCAAAGAACAAGAAAACTAATGACCGTGCATAAGGCATTACACCCCATAGACGACGTTGACAGACAATATATATCTAGAATAGAGGGAGAAAGAGGACTTGTCAGCATCGAAGACACCGTTGACGCATCGATACAACGGCTAAAGGACTACATAGAAAAACACAAACGAGGACTAATTGCAACCATCAGAAACGATACGGACAACACGATATACGAAAGAATGACAACAACTAGAAAACAAAAATGGGAGGGAAAACAACTCTATGGCCGCTTTAAACGTCTAATAAAGAGCATCTCACACAAGAAAACCTGGATTTGGCTAAGAAAAGGAAACCTTAAGTGAGACACGGAATCCCTCCTAATAGCAGCACAGGACAACACCATAAGAACCAATCATATCAAACCGAGAATAGATAAGATGCAACAAAACAGTAAATGTAGTCTATGCAGTGACAGAGACGAAACGATCAATCACATAATAAGCGAATGCAGCAAATTAGCACAGAAGGAGTATAAGGCGAGACGCGACTGGGTCGGTAAGGTGATCCACTGGGAAATGTGCAGGAAATTTCAATTCGACCATACAAATAAATGATATATGCACAACCGAGCACCTGTTCAAGAAAATGACTCGTATAAACTCCTATGGGACTTCAACATACAAACGGATCACCTAATCCCGGCCAGAAGACCAGACCTCATAATAATCCACAAAAAAAGAGAATCAGCAAAATTGTAGACTTTGCTGTCCCGGCGGACCACAGAATAAATCTGAAGGAAAGTGAAAAGAAGGATAAGTACCTCGACCTTGCTAGAGAATAGAAAAACTGCAGAACATGAAAGTAACGATTGTGCCAATTGTGATTGGTGCGTTAGGCACAATAACTAAAGGATTACTAAAAGGCCTGGAGGACCTGAAAGTTGGCGGACGGGTAGAAACTATCCAAAAGAGAGCATTGCTAAGAACGGCCAGAATACTGAGACGAGTCCTGGAGACTTGAGGAGACTTACTGTCACTCAAATTCCAGTGAAAAACCATCAGCTATCTCTGATGTGAAAAACACTAAAGGAGTAAATAATGTAATTCTAAGTACTAAATCAAGGTGTAGGCATTTTTCTGTTTTCTCAGTCTTGAACATTGACTTTTTCTCATCTTCAATCAAACATATTTATGTATTTGTCGTTTTATAATCAAATCTTGTTTTCTTGTTTACATGAACTGGTAGAATAAATATTTTTTTATCGTGATCGTCATTCTTTTTTAAAGAATGTTGAAAGAAAAAAACTTTGAAAGTGAAAATTGTGTCCTTCAGAGAAAAAGTCGGTAAAAATTTTAATAGTTATTTTTACTTTTTAAAAAAAAATAAGTGAACTGATTATTTCATTGCAAGAAACATTTTTCGCTGCATAGTTAAATTACTTCGACATTGAGGATAATTAACACAGCTTTTCAAAACAAATATTAAATAATAAATTACATTAGTGAACATTTTCAATTATTCTTTGAGTATATATATACATATATGTGTGTGTGTGTTTGTGTGTGTGTGTGTGTGTGTGTGTGTGTGTGTGTGTGCTTATATATATATATATATATAACATATTTTTTCTGGTATCATTAACTGAATCCACAGTTTTACTCCAAAACAGCTTTCTAAAACTTTCAATTCGTCCAAAAATTGAGAAATGAAAATTTTATTACAAACTGACCCCGTTTTGAGAAAATATACTGTATACTGTGAAATGTTTCATCCCTTTATATAAATTTATATATATATGGTATCCAAATTTCCATTATAGAACAAATTTCATAGTGAAAATCATTTTTCAATTACATATATATATATATATATATATATATATATATATATATGCATGCTCGTGGCGTAATGCTTACCACTGTAGAAACAGCTACAGGAGTTCAAATCCGGAATGAGACTGTCTTCATTTTACATTGCACTAATATCCTTGGGAAAGGCATGAATCCAATCGTTCTTCTTCCAGCTTTGGTTAAACTGTTGAACATACTGAGCTTGGTGGTTAGGCAAACGGTCCAGGGGATGGTAAATTCTGAATTCAAGCCTATTAAATTCCACTCGAAAAATTACCTTGTTTCTAATCCTGTTCGTTCGGGGATATATATATATATATATATATATATATATATATATATAAACCCCACGCAAAACAGAAACACTGTAATTTTCTCGCTAATGTGCTGCACGTGTTTTATAGCTTTATATATTCAATTATATGGGACATAGTTATAACGGTAATTTTGGTTGCAGGGCATTCTAGAAATGCCAGTGTTGTCTATACTGTGTACTTATTAACCTTTGTATATTATGTAAGCTTTTTATATATTGATTTATTTCCTCTCTTACTTTTAATTAATGATTTCCTAATGTTTATATTATTCATTATTTTTCCTAGCACATTTTCGACAACCATATCAGAAGTTGTTTTTTTTTCCTTAAGGGATTTGTGGGTCATCAAGTTTTCCAAAATTTCTAAAATATCCTCGACAAATTTTGAAGAATTGTGGTCTGACTGGATTAAATTCTTCATCCGATTCCAAGTTCATCCCGTCTTTTTTACGGTTGTCAGGGAATGTTCCAAGTGTTCAAAAAAGATTCGTATCACCGTCTCTTTCCACGGCTTTTACTGCTCTCTAGCAACGTCCTGGTATTTGTTATGCTTTTCGCATTTTCACTTTCATTTTGTGATGTGTTGTAACGTTACGCCGTCACCCCCACGACATTAGATCAGTCTTCTAACCATTCCACTTCTTACGGCCGGCCGGTGATCAACTAGTGGTTCGAGGTGGGTAACGCACATTTCTTGCCACCACAAGAATACGAGGGGGGGGGAGGAGAAAATAAAACAGATGAACAAACACGAACAAAGCTTGGGGTTAACCAAGAGCAGAAGGAGGAGTTATGCAACACTACTTGCATGTGAGGACTAACGCTAGCGTGGGTTACTAGCGAAAATTCCACAAAGCAACTGGAATGCTGTCATCTCGACTCGTCTTCTTCCCTGGGCCCTATCTTCTCTGCTACTGTCTCCGGAGTCCGGTGTTGACTGCCCCTGTCCGTGGTTCCACGCCAACTCTGTTTGCTGTCCCGCCTCTCTGCTGTCCAGTTGCCAACTGCTCTCGTCCGGGTCCCGTCGTCAACTCTCTTTCGCGTCCCCTTACCACTTCCGGATACGGCGAGATTTCAGGTCCAAAAATCCTTTATCTGGTTTCGCACCGAAACAGACAAAGGAATCGTCTGCTCAGGCCACCCATATAGTGCTACATACCTCACCCTCTTACCCTTGTCATTTATTCACAATAAATTACAACACAATTCAACAACAAGCAAAAAAAACAAAAACATTTACAAGCAGTAACAACCGAAATTACAAAATTTTAAAGGGGTTCGGTCGTCCCCTAAAAAAAAACAATAAATAATATAACAATATAGCAAAACTGCACTGGGGTGGTTGGGATCACTCACCCCTTACCATATCATCATACACATAAAAAAAAGAAAGAAAAAAATAATAATATTGCTGGATTCAGCTCTTCCACCTTGCTTTCCTGTGAACAATTATGGGGTCTCCTGACTCATCCCTATTCTTCATTCCAATTGGACTTTTCGATTCACCTCCAACATTATTCATTTTTCTTTCAATTCGCCCCGCCCCCACCCAACAGAACACAGGGGAATTTTAACCACCCCTACCCAACGATTTCAGGACGACTTTTCCATTCACCTCCAACGTTATTCAATTTTCGAAAATTTCGCCCCATTCTCCAACCCATCAGAACACAGGGGAATTTTAACCACCCCTACCCAACGATCCAGGGGTATTTTTGGACTTGTCTCCCCCTCTTTCCTTTCGACGTGGGAACATCAGTAATCTCCGCAGTTCGATCGGTCTCGTAACAAGAATAATATTTCGGAAAGCGCTGTGGAATTCACCTTCCAACCCAGCAACAGTTGAGCAAGGAACCTTTTTTTATTCATTCCAGCACCTTGCCAGCAATCCCCATGGATTTTGAAAATATAAGAAAAAAAAAAAAAAAGCAATTGACACCATCTCCTAGATTGTCCAGCCATGACCAGCCAGTGGGGAGGAGCAACCGGACACTGCCCCGCGCCCAGGCATCGTCCTCCCAACCCATCGTCAACCGTTTCCTTGGTACCATATCCATCAATTCGTCGTAATCAGCCCACTCGCTTTCCTAATCATCATTTGTATAACTTACTACCCCTCGACACCAGTCCCCGAAACGGGGCCCCCGTGCAATCAACCCCCCAGGGGAAACACGATCAGACGAAGTGAAGAAGTGCCAAGAGCAATTAAACTTACAAAAAATAAACCCAGAAAATCCATGACGGTAAAATAAATAAATAAATAAATAAAAATAAACAAATAACAATAAACAACAAAGCAAATGACAAGGTAAGCCCAATCTCCCAAAATTAACAAAAAACAAGGCAAAGTATAACAAAAAAAAAAACAAAACAAAGGATAGCAAAAAAAAAAAAATCCACACAAATTAAACAACAAAAAAATTAATAATAAACAATTCACAGACAAATAAAAATAAAATAACTTCAATTGCCAAATGTATAAAATAAAATTGTTCTGAAGGAATCTGTCACGCATCCACCTTCTAACCTTTGTCTCTCTTCCCTTGAGACCTCTGCCCACTTCCACCATTTCTCTTTGCATCTTTCTTTCCTTCTGTCCTGTCCACTTGAATTCTTCCCTCTACCGAGGGTGATGTGGGAGGGGATAGCGTTTGCTTCCAACCGTTTTTTTTTAAATCGACAAAAAACAAAAAACGAAAACTTTCTTTTCTTCCTAAAATCCAAAGTTTACTTCTTCTTTTTTTTTTTTTTTTTTAACTGAGACAGGCATGGATGCAGTGACAAAAAATCCCTAGCAATCTCTCTTTCTTTATCTCTTTTCGTTCCCTCTCTTTTTCTTTCTTTTTTTTTCTTTTCCTCTTTTTCATGACTTTATCTGTTCTTCCTTCTCTTTCTTTGTTCAAATTTTCCGCCATTTTTTCAATTTTACAATTTTTTTTATCATTTCTTTATTTGTTCCTATCTCTCTTTTCTCGTTTAATTTTTCCATTTTTTTTTTTTTTATTTTCAATTTTTTTTTTTGTTTTTGTGGTAGAAGCTTTCCTCCACCTTCTACCCTCTGCACTCGGAACGATCCGACTTTGACCAGTCGATTTTAACCTAGCTTAGCGATCTCACTCTCTCTCTTATTTTTCGTTTCATCTTCCCTTTCTCTGGGGTTTTAAAATACCACAATTTTTTCTTTCAGTGAACCTTACAGCAAATTTTTTTTCCAGTGACTTATCACCTTTCCAGCATAAAAAAGATTACTATAAAACTTCCCAGAACGGACTAACCTTCTTTCTTAAGCCACTGGTTCTAACACTTAAGTATAAAAATTACTATATGAAACTGCTACGGAGAAGGGAAAAAAAAACATTTGAATTCTACCGGTCAAGTTAAGTGTGAAAAAGGCGTAAGGGAAGAAAACTTTCTCTTCTCTTCTAAGAAAAATACAACAAAAATTATCAGCAGTTAAGGGGTTAAACATACACACACACACACAAACGAAATAGATTACTTGGTTTTTATTTTCTACATCTTAAAATTTCCTTAATCTAAAAAATCTTTTTTTTTTGTGTTCTATAATTCGAGTGCAGTGGGGGAGGGGGGAATGTGTATTCCTACCTTTGTAGATTTCTTTCTTTTCCATCTTTTTTTCTTTGTTTCTCTCGTTTTCTTTTTCTTTTCTCTGTCTCGCCGGTTGCGGGAACTTATGGCATTTTTTTTTCTTCTTTTTCCGTTCGTCTGTTAGCTTCTTTCGATTCCCTCGTCCGATCATTTCCAATTTTTTTTCATCAGGTCTCTTTTCTCTGGTCAACGGCACCATTGTAACGTTACGCCGTCACCCCCACGACATTAGATCAGTCTTCTAACCATTCCACTTCTTACGGCCGGCCGGTGATCAACTAGTGGTTCGAGGTGGTAATTTACTAAGCTTTTTGCTTAGATGTGGCACAAGGCCATATGAAAGGGGCACCCAATGAGACTCGAACTCACTCGTGTAGGTTTGCTAGTCCAGCTTGCTAACCATTACACCACCACAGGCGCCTAACTAGTGGTTCGAGGTGGGTAACGCACATTTCTTGCCACCACAAGAATACAATCGGGGGGTGGACAGGAGAAAATAAAACAGATGAACAAACACGAACAAAGTTTGGGGTTAACCAAGAGCAGAAGGAGGAGTTATGCAACAATACATGCATGTGAGGACTAACGCTAGCGTGGGTTACTAGCGAAAATTCCACAAAGCAACTGGAATGCCGTCATCTCGACTCGTCTTCTTCCCTGGGCCCTATCTTCTCTGCTACTGTCTCCGGAGTCCGGTGTTGACTCCCCCTGTCCGTGGTTCCACGCCAACTCTGTTTACTATCCCGCATCTCTGCTGTCCAGTCGCCAACTGCTCTCGTCCGGGTCCCGTCGTCAACTCTCTTTCGCGTCCCCTTACCACTTCCGGATACGGCGAGATTTCAGGTCCCAAAATCCTTTGTCTGGTTTCGCGCCGAAACAGACAAAGGAATCGTCTGCTCAGGCCACCCATATAGTGCTACACTGTTTTAACAGCAGTTCCTCCATATAAAACGTACTTTTCTTCTTGTAATTTACTACTTAACTTGATCTTCTGGTGTGGATTAGGTGATCTGTTTGAAAGTCAGTTCCAGAGAATTGCATGTGTTTCCTTTTCAAAGATATATTCTCGTTTCTGCTTATCCAATTGGTTAGTATAATCAAATTATTTTACAATTTTCACTGGATATCCTTACCTACCAATTCAAACCATTTTTCCTTTCGTGTAATTTTTCTGCATTCAGTAATTTTTTTTTCCTCTTTTGAGAGTTCATTACACCAGCGTTAGCGGATGATTTCTCACTTGATTTCAAGTGACAGAAAGTTTCCACAAATTTTATGGACTCTTCTCTCTATTCGGACCAATCTTAATAATGCGGTAGTCTGGATGGTCTCTAATTGTCCTCTTATTTCCAAGTCTTCCAGTTTCGTTTCTAATCATTTAGGGTTTATTTTAAGTGCACCATTTACACTTGGTAAAAGCGTCACGATCGTGTTCTATCGTTGTTGTTTTTTTTTAGTTTTCCCCGCAAAATTTAGATATACATCCTTCCTTTCACCTTATTTTAATTTTACTGTGATCTGCCGGGACGCCAAATTCAAATTTCCTAATATTAATTTTTTTTACCATCACTGTTTCTAGCCGTCTGGCGTATAACGAAGTGGCATTCAGTTTCCGGGTCGCATTTCGGTCGGCCGAGCTGGGGGCGGCACGGATCTGGCTGGGTGTGGCCCGATGACTGGAAAATTACCTTTGGCCTCAGGTTAATCGCCCAAGGCCTGAGGCGCCCCTAATAAGGGGAATGCCGATGGGGCCGTAGGCATTTTTGGGAAATGCCGGGTGTGTGTGGGCTACGGCCCTGCGCTCGGACCCACCAAAAAAGGCCTTGTGCCACAGTTGCCTGTTAGGTGGGGCGCGCAACAAATACCACCGTCTGGCCGAGATTAGGTGATCTGTTTATATCTCAGAATTTCCTGAGGAGTTTTGGCGTCTCATTTTCTAGGATGGAAAACGGGTTGTGCATACACCACTTGTGGTGAAATTGAAACTGCTTGCACAATTCCCGGTGGATAACCTTTCCCACCCAGTCATGTCTAATCTTATACTCTTTTGGTGCAAGTGTAGTGCATTAACTTATTATGTGATTGATCGATTTGTCTCAGTCACCTCATAACATATATTTGCTATTTTCTTTTGTCTCATCTATTTTTACTTGAACGCAGTTTGTCCCTAAGGCGTTGTTTTGTGCTGTTATTGATAGAGATTCAATTTCTCTTATAATTATTCCCTTTTTTTGTCATGTCAAAGCATTCTAATTAGAAATTTTGGTTTGTTTATCATTTGAACATGCATAAAATTTATTTTCTTTATTTTTTGTTGAGGTCTTGTTAGAGTTGTTCTGTTCATCCTTGTTTTGTTTGAGTTGTTCTATTATCATTTTACTCATTTGTGATTAAGTGATCGTTTGTATCTCAAAATCACAGAGAATTTAGGGTGGGGTCTCATTTTCTACAGCAGATTCTGGTTTGTGCTTATACCATTTATTCGTTAAATCAAATTTGAACTTCTTGCAAAATTCCCAGTGGATCACCCTCCGCAACCAGTCGTATCTAGTCTTATACGCTTTTTTCGCTTATTTGTTTCATTCGCTTATTATATGATTAATTGTTTCGTCTTTTTCGTTGCATAATCTACATCTGATATTTTGTTGCCTCTTGTTTATTCTTGCATTGGCATAGTTACTACTAATTGCGCTGTTTTGGCTGCTATCCGAAGTGATTCAGTTTTTCTCTTAAGGTTTCCCTTTCTCAACCATGAGAAGTTTCATTGTGTGAGATTACGCTTGTTTGTCGATTGAAATGTCTATACAATTTTTTCCTTCCCATTTTGTCCTGGCTATTTTTGTTTAATTGATATTTGTATTGTCTGTATTGCTTCTGAAGAATAACATATCGATTGTTGAGTTATCCGTAAGAAGTAAAGGATTAATATGTCCTAGATATTTTATCAATGTAACTAATAATTCCTATATATAATATAATTATCAAATTAGAGAGTAGTTTCTTAGATATTTACATATAGAAAAACGGTAGATTAGAATATATATATATATATATATATACGTGTGTGTGTGTGTGTGTGTGTGAATATTACTATACCGTTTATCGTTTATCTATATGATTAACGTTGTTTGCAATACACACACACACACACACACACACACACACACACACACACACACACACACACACACATATATATATATATATATATATATATCAATCTATTTGTGTATGTATATGGTGGATATTGTCTTGAATACCTCTCTTTGATATGTCACGTAAATTTCTTAAGTGGCAAGGTAGAAGAAAGTCGCACACTAAGATCAAAATTAACAGGATATACACTTGGTTCCTTAAGTAGAGAGTTGCTCCCTGTGGATATACAGCGTAAATTACATGGGTCGCATGCTAGAAAGAAACCTGATCACGTTCATTGCATGGTTACATGATAAAAGTAAGGGTTTCGACGAGCAATGTGTATCAAAGTGTTTGGAGGAGATGAGAAAACAAATATTTGCATGGGCGGTCAAGATATGATATAAGCAAGGAGATTTTAGCCCAAAGAAGAGAAAAAGAAGAGAGGTCTCAAAGAATATCCATGCCTTCGGCCCTTTAGTCTGTGGTAGCTCTGCCATCTTCGATATCTCTCTCTCTCTCTCTCACACACACACACACACACACACACACACACACACACACACACACACACACACACACACACACACTCTCTCTCTTTCTCTCTCTGTCTTGCCCGTGAGTACATTTTAAGTAATAAAAGGAAAATGAAAGGAGGAGATTATAACTTTTTACATCAATGTAGCTTTCTTTCTCTTCTATACAATATGTGTGTGTATGTGTGTGTGTTTTCTTGTGCTATTTTTATGCATCGTTCAACAATGTTGTTCATAACTTGTGATAATGATATCTTAGCAAAAATAATAGTGGAACATAAGCTATGTAAGCGTATCGCTTTACTATTTGGAACATTAATTTTCTAGGTTCGCATACAGTATAATTTTGATCCACATTGTTGAATTGAAAACTAACTAAATCTTACTTCCTCTGCATCCCGTGGGAAATCTACCGTTATTAAGATCTTATATGTTACATAAATCAAAAACAAATAAATTCTGCCGTACACGATGTTTTTCCTTTTCAGATTTATTTTGAATAAAATTACACACAGCTTTGATATATCTAAAAGAATTGGAGACAAAGAAGATATTTGCCTTTCAGCAGTTCGCACTTTCTTGACAATATTAACAGCTATTTTTATTTTTTTTTTATTTCTATTTATTTATTTATCTAATTTTTTTTTTTATGAGACAAATAATATAGTTATAGCAGTTAATAGAAGAATCAGCAACGATGAAGAAAGAGCTTGAAGGATAAGAACAATACTGAATGAAAGATGAACCAAAAAAATGATTTAAGAATGTAAGTAAAAATGAAACACAGAACATATGTGTACGAAGTGGTTCGCATAAATACACAAGTTCAGTAGAAAATCAAGCGACAAAAGGACAAGAGTAAGTTTTTTTTTTTTTTTTTTTAGCGGGGATAAAGAATAAAAATTGTTTTGAACAGTATTTTATACACATGAGATCAACAAACGTGCATATACATAAATTCTCACTCACTCTCATTCTCTCTCTCTTAATCTATCTATCTATCTATCTATCTATCTATCTATCTATCTTCACTCAGTATATACACTGACTGAAAAATAAAGTATCAGCACACGGAATATATCTTTCAGTTGGTTGTTTTTTTTTGCATATCAACCTTTTTATGGTTTTTAACGCCGAATCCATTTTTATACAAATAAGCAGTTCTATTTCAAAAAATTCCGTTTAGCGTGATGGCAGTTTAAGTGTAAAAACATTTATATTTCAAGCAGTTCAGTTTAGTCAAACAGTTCTATTTCAAACAGTTCAGTTTAGCATAAGTTAGCAGTTTAGTTTTCTTTGACCCATAGAGAGGACCCAATCAGGTGCTGCCACTCCGGTCAGAGTGAACCTGGTAGCGATGGCAGTAAAGGAGGTACTCCGCATTCCCCAAAGCTCCAGCTTTAATGTAGTCTAACTATCAGATTATTTAGTGTCATATCCAGGATAGGCCCTAGGGGAGTCTTACATCTCTGTAGATGTGCATTCGGTGTATTCTACAGCCCCAGCAGACTGGGAAATATATTTTGGTGTATCATATTTAAAAGTACATCTATCAAAGTTAAATTATAGTAATGAAAGCCTTTATGGATCAATACGAAAAAAGTTAACAAAATAAGGGGTCTATCAATAGTATTCAGATTCCATCCACGTATTATACACCATTATATTTTCACACAATGCAATCATATTATCAATAAATACTGGGATGAGTCAAAAATCTTGAAATATTTTCGTAAGCTGAGTCACAATTTGAAGCTCCGGTTGCTTTTTCTGTGGTCATAATAGTGACAAACCACTCTGGATTGTTAGATACTAAGCACGCTTTATGCTCTCCGAGGGCTATACTCTCTCCTAGAGTAGGTTTAAGAGCCTAGTCTACCCTACTATTTACACATGAGAGGAGGAGAATGAGTGGTTTCATACCTTTCATAGAGTCATTATGGACCTTATATATATATATATATATATATATATATATATATATATATATATATATATATATTGACTCTTATACACCAACCATTGGTCATAAGGATTTACCGGGTTTAAATTTTGACTATCATTCTTGTGTGATTACTCTTCGATGGCCCTTTCTCAGATCGACTATTTTAACCAACAGTCACGTCAGCTGGGCCTTTAAAATATACCAGTTGTATTTCTGCAAAGGAGTAAGATCACCCCCGCTGAGTGTCGTGGATATGACATTAAACCATCACTGGCTGATGCTCCTTATCTGGGGCTTTCGGAATTTGGAGAACTACATAATTGCCCTGACTCCCAGGTCCACTCTCACCCAGAATGGTAGTACCTGATAAGATCCAATCAATAGAACTCATTATTTTTTTAATTAAAAATGTATTGTTTAAAAAAGAACTGTTTTGAAATTTAAACTGCGTACTAATGCTAACCTGAATTGTTTGAAATGGAACTGTTTTGAAATTTAAGTTCGTGTAAACAAAACACTCTACTTATTCTAAAAGGATTTTTTCCAATAAGAACTGTTTAACTAAACTGAATAACTTGAAATAAAAAGTTTTTTGACAATTAAACTGTGTACTCATGCTAAATTAAATTGTCGTAGATGAAACCAGTTATTTGTATCTAGCATTAAATAATCGTCAAAGGTTGATATGTGATAAAAACCATAGAACCAACCAATAATTCGCTTTTACAAAGTTAATTTTTTATGTATTGTTATGTAAAAGGAACATTTCAATTTTACATCAGTCATTTGCTTGCACATAGCTAAATGCTAAAGTGAATGTTTAGTTGTGAAGTGAATGCAAACGCATACTGTTTGAATTTCTTTTCGGATGCCTATTTCAGTCTCCTAACACACACACACACACACACACACACACACACACACACACACACACACACACATATATATATATATATATACAAGGATCCTTAAATAAGTTTCCGGTCTTTTTTCGTATGGACACTTTCATTGATAGTACACACATGAAACTCTAGTCCCCTTCGAAGTAATCTCCTCCGGCTGCAATGCACTTGTTTTACTGTTCCAACACCTTCCGGAAGGCCCTATGGAAGTCCACTTGTGTGAGCATGTCAATGACCTTCATCACAGCCTCTTTCATATCCTCAATTGTCTACTAATGACAGCCTCTGAGCCTAGGGAATAGCCAAAGTCACAGCGAGAAAGGTCTAGACTATAGGGAGGCTGAGGAACTGTCTTGAAGCCCATCTTAGTCAAATAGTTTGTGAAAAAGATGAAGTTGTGGACTGGTTCATTGTCCTGGTGGAAATGCCACTGACCCAATTTGAAGAGTGCTGGCCTCTTCCGACGGAATCTCTTCCTGAACTCCCTTAATACCTCAACATAGTAACCTTAACCCTAACCCTTTTGCCAATCAACTCTGGTGTATTGACTTCCTTACTCCTCTCACACACTTCATCATCCTTCAAAGACTCCCTGACTTCCTTGAATCTCTTATGCCACTAGAAAACTGATGCTCAATTCATGGAAGATGATCCGAAAGTAGTCTGAAGCATTCAATACGTTTCTGTGGCACTTTTTCCAAGTTTAAAACAACATTTTATTGCATATCGTTCTTCTAAAGTGTCCTCACGTCCAGATTGCATTTTTGAAATTCACCAGCTGTGACAATGATGCTTTAGTAGGGTGTATTCGAATTGCTGCTGTAGCTTTTCATTTGAATCTGAAATCATAAAAATTGGTCTTTCATCACATAAGATGTATAGCAGTAACATATTGAATTTTCTAGAGTCTACAACAGTTTTTAATGCCTGTACGAAAAAGTCTGAAAACTTATCGAAGGCACCATATATATATATATATATGTATATATATATAATGTCTGTATTTGTGGGGGGTGACAGAGAGAGAGGGAGTGACAGAGAGAGAGTACGATTAAGATGTTTAAAAGTGTTTAAATGCAAAAGAATTGGATAACTTTTCTTTCCCACGAGTAAAATCCAAACAAATCTGTTTGGGACAAAATCCAACGAAAATGTATATTGATTAATACTGGCAGATCTCCCCCACCCACTGACATTGATCCAGGAATGGTTGGAAATCGCCGCGGGAGCTTTCACGTTGAATTTACTGAGCCCAGTGCACGTCCGGTTTGAGACGGAAATAATTTCGACGCCCAATCGGAAGCGGAAATAGGTATAATTGTTGTGTTAACAAAACGTGAATTAAGATCAGCAAGCCAGCCAGCCGTCCGGAAATCTTCAAGCCGGGTTGCCTTTCACCTGCTTCCATTTCCGAGTTGATTATACCTCTTGTGCACACAACTGTCTATGATCTGTCGTTTACTGAAATATGATGATTTTCCACGGTCACCGCCGCGCTGAGCCACTTTTAGTCAGGAATTCTTACAATGTCTGTTGTTAAAAGAAATTTGACTGGTGGCTATGTAAATGACCCGGAAACAGTTTCACTCACAAATATTTCATCCTTGATCAGCGTTTGCTCAGCAAAATATCTAAAAGAAATATGAATATCCTGGAGATTAATTATGAACCAATATGTGGTATAATTTAAATTGCCACGTTTTCTTTCTATACATCTACAGGAATAACTATTCTGCTCTATCCAACAACGAGTGCAGTTCGCAAACATCTACAAACTGATGCTTTGCTCGTTGGTTGGATTTATGGCATATCAAACCTTGTTGGGTAATTCTATGCTGGAGTTACTTTCAAACTATGGTCTTCAATTATATACACTGCACACATTTATATTCTCAGTCATTTTAGACAGGTAAACAATTCATTTACAATCATAAACGGGTGCTTTGCTTAATACATACTACTATTATGGTTTAGTGTTGACTTGGTCAATTTGATCGCAATGAATGTGGGATTTACCACTTCCCAAATTTTCAGAATTCAGATAAAGTTTAGAGTCATATCAGGACAACTTCTTCTGTGATAGCTCATTCTTTCACTGGGACTTCATTCACCATCGATACATTGTTATCATGTCATCAAAATGGATACAAATAGATCTGCATTCTATACTATTGCAGTTCTGAGTGTAATACTTTTGTATTCAAAATGAAAACCATGAAATATCGAATTCATAATAATTCAACATTTGCTGCTACTCGATAAGTTAGAGATGCTTTTCATTATGTTAAATCATGTACTCATATAAATTCAGATATTATATGAGCACAATATCTTTGGATTAATTAATGACAGTAAAAAAATCTTAATTGCATGTCAAATTCATATCCTTTGGAATTGGTACCTTTGGGAAACCAAATAACGACGAATATATTGTTCCCTAATAAAAGAGTTGGAAGTCCACTACTGAGTTAGTTTTAGTTCTTAAGAACTAGTTTAATATGCATCACAGCTCCTAAATGGCCAACAATTTCATCTTTCTACAGGCAATAGACACAAGGATACTGCTCTGGAGAAGTAGAAGGCTGTGATAGCACAGTGGCATTCTCTTTGGCGTAAAATCCGAGTACTGCATGAGTCTAAGATATGGCTTCTCAAATTAGTCGATATAGATCCCTATGGCTGAATGATAAAAGAACAAAAAAAAAACTGACTGCTCTCTGATTTAATAAGCGTATATATATTATCATGCAGGAAGTATATTTTTAAATTATTATTATATTTTTAATGTTGGTTGCTTGAGAATTAACTCTGAACCCAATAATTTTTCTTTATTTAAACTTATTTTAATATGTCTTCATGTCTTCAGAGTTTAATTATCTTTATAAGCTTAAATGAATAAAAGTAGAAATAAAGTTCCATAATAATTACATAGTATTTTTGTACTTCGCTTCATATATCTAAATATTCAAATTGCACTAAACTGTGACTTATTTTCTCCTAATTGCATGCAAGCAGTATTTCGTGACCGTCTATTAATACTGTGAGGGAAATTTTTTTTTCAAATTACCAACAGAAGCTATTTTTGGTACATGAAAAGATATAGCGAGAGGTTAGAGGAATCAGTTTTACGATGTTATATATAGAGCAGTCAATTTTGCCAACCATGGATCCATAGACTTTGCAGAGATTCTAAAACTCAAAAGTGAACAAAATCAGACCTTTCAAAAATGATCTTTTGCGTTTACACACATACACACATACACACGCACGCACACACACACACACACACACACACACACACACACACAAAATACACACACACAAAACACACACACACACACACTTATATATATATATATATGTGTGTGTGTGTGTGTGTGTATTATTCAGTCCAGATTAACCAGAGTCAGGAATAATTCCATCAGGACAAATTAATTCCACTAGAACATTTAAAATTTTCCTGGTAAAGAGCTCAATGTGACTAACAACACAGAGCAATAATTTCTTTGAGAAAAAGAAAATCTGTCACATTAGGATTAGAAATTTATTTCCATCCTGTTATGGGAAATGATAAACATAAATAACACCAAAAGAAAACAGCACTTCTTCAGATCCAATGGATAATTAAATGACAAATAGAATAGACATAGGAAGGAAAGGTGGAAGGTGGTAAAAGAGGGCTGAAGGGTTGCCTCCCCATTTACTCACCACCGTTTTTTTTTTTTTTTTTAGTTTTTTTTAATCTTTTTTATTTCCGGTTGGAATCACAGTAAATTAAATTTTAATCTTTTCATCCTAATTATATTTCAACGTTAATTCCAGATTTAATAATAATGTAGGGAAGTACGACATTCTTTAATAACCTTACGTAAGTATCCACTATTACTTAACTTCAATTAATTCCAAAATTTAAATATATATCAAAAATTTATATTCGAGCCTATTAATTCAGTTACCTTTCCATTGAAAAGTTCGAGCACATAACATGGTACCTATCTATCTTTTTATTTTATTTTATTTTATCTTATTATTTCCGACTCAGAATATTTTTACGCTTTTGTTAATTAACCATTTTCTATGAATTCCCTTATAGTTTAAATCAATTCTTATGTCTACATATGGCTGTAAATTCACATCGCTGATTAAAAAATTCTTCAGGGTCTGGGTATATCATTATTTGTATTTTTTCCATTAAGCACAGATTACGTCTACTATCAAAGTATTTTGGAGTATAACTTTTTCAATATAGACCATTGAATCTCAGGCGTCAAAACCTTTTTTTCAAATTCCAAAAATGCTTAGATAGGGCTGTTTCGATTTTCAGATGTTCATGGGTGAAAGAAAATTTATGATTCAAGTATCTATCTATATCTATATATATATACACACACACACACACACACACACACACATATATATATATATATATATATATATATATATATATAGAGAGAGAGAGAGAGAGAGAGACGAACTAGACATGCAGGACACTGCTGGAGAAGCAGGGACGAACTCATAAGAGATGTACTCTTATGGACCCCCACACATGTCCGTGCAAAAGTTGGACGACCAGCATGAACATACATTCAGAAGCTATGTGAGGATACGGGATGTTGTCCTGAAGACCTGCCTTGGGCGATGAACGATAGGGAGGAGTGGCGAGAGAGGGTCAGAGATATCCGTGCTACCAGCGTGACATGATGATATATATATATATATATATATATATATATATATATATATTCAAACATTCAATTGGTGACCCTCCAGTCAAAGAGATTTGAAGAATTAGGAATGCACCTTCATTACCACTAATTTCTAGTCCAGTCTGACAAGCAGTGGCAGTGCCATTTAAAGTCTCATTTATTTCACATAGAACTTTGTGATCATTTAATATACTTGAAACCATATAATTCTGAGCAAAGAAACTAACTGCATAAATATACAATCGTGTGCAAACAATATATAACAATACCTGATAAAATTAAACCTTGTGCAAGTCCATGAAAACTGACTCATCTGAGATTAATGTTACCTACAAATTATTCACTTAAAAATCAAGTATAATATATGAATCAACTGGAGTTTGCATTAAACAACAAAGGAATTTTGATATAAGTGTTTAGGTCAGGTTATATCGTTTAAACCAAATAATCTAATCGAAATCCGGGACGACAGGGAGAGAGAATATAGAGCATGTTGGATCGTCAAAGTTCTGAAAGAGATGACTTAGGGCCAAGTTAATGTTCGAATAAAAACGGAAAACTCGAAAACAGTAGTTTCGTTGACAGCTAATCAAGAAATGATGATCCAAAGACAAACTCCCAACACATAATTATTATCCGCGTCACTCGAAAGCAACACATTATATCCTCATCACAAATGAGTTGGGCTCCACTATTCCACCTTTCTAGTAACCAATAACAAAAATAAATACCAAAGGTAGCATTTACAAATCCGTTATTTTGGGTAATACTAGACGATCTTCTCCACACTATATATATATATATATATATATTTATAAAGTGTATGTGCCTGTCTGCGTATAGGGTGATTACCACAACATGACCCATAAAAGTAAAACTTATTTTAATTGTAAGTTTCCATAATATCTTTCGAAATAAAATTATAGCCTGTAACTTTTAGCACAGTACACTAAAAATACTGTTTATAAAAAACAGCCATAAAATCAGTAACACACTTGTTTGTGGGGTCTATGTTTAAATTCAACTGTCTTGCTTTGTTGTATATATATATATATATATATATATTGTCACGTGATATCCCACTGGGAGGAAGGAAAATAAAATTACTACTACTCGTATTTGAATTGACAGTATCAAGCCGTCAAAAAAGTGACCGTTAAGGAAGGAATGTGGGTCACACAGGGGAGACCAGGTGTTGGCACTTAGTAACCTCAGGTCGCCGGACACC
>OY757904.1:113063663-113171163 GCA_963585895.1 Sepioteuthis lessoniana | reverse complement strand
CTACTATGAACTCCTGGAAGGATTCTCTTGGTTGGGTTCAATAGCCCATCAACCATTGTAGGTTATTTAATACCAAATCCAGTTTATACATATATATTAGATATATATTTGTAAGCATAATTCAAAGTTGAATGGTTCCAAGTATTGCGATATAACACTAAAAATTCAATCGATTATCAGTTATCTTTTAAAATCTAAATGACAACCAGTTCTTTTCTAAACAATTCAATTTAGCATATGTCATTCGATTGCACTATGTTTAAATGTCAAACAGTACTATTAGACCCATATATAGTACACCATTTCGTGGTACCACTCCGGGATAGAGAAGAACTAGGAGATATGATAACTAAAGAGAACTCTACATTCCCCAAATCTTCTGCATTGTTTAATGTGATATCTATGACACTCGTTAGGGGGTGTTGGTCTCAACCCAGTGCAGTGATGCAATCGGTGTATTACACAGCCCCATCCAACTGGGCTGCTATTGTTTAAGAGGCTCTTTAGCTCTGCCATTACCCCCTCTTACACGGCCTCAACCCTCTCACAAACTGGTGTCTTTGAGGATCCCTGTGCACTTGGTGATAAGAAAAAAAGTAACACATTGAAAGATACGGTGAGTAAGGGCTTTTTTTCCAGTACGGCGATGTTTCTTTCTATCTGGAACAGCCGTATACTCAAACCTTTGTGAGCATGTGAACTGACATAGTAAAGTAGACACAATTTATTATTTCACGACCCTCGGCAACTAAACAGAGCATACACCTCAGAATCATCTTGTACACTTGTTGTTTTATCATCTGGCCCTTTGGCAAGAACTTGTTGTGGACGATGCCTCTCCCATCTGAGAACTTGCTCATCCTGACCTGGACGTTTGACTTTTACTGTTTTTACAGGGTAACGTCGGAGAGTTCCAGTGATTGTACTGGCTGATGGTTTCCAGTTCAAACTCAAAAATAAATGTTTCATTATCATTGATGACTTTAAAAATCAGCATTGATTCAATTTGGTTCCTTAGTGATTACACTTGAATGACCCTGTAAAGTGTAGTTTGAAACAAAAGCAGGAAAAAAACACGATGACCCCACTATAATCGACCTTCGGTCATTGTCCTTGTATCAAGTCCTGGGACAAATACAGGCCCAAGAATGCTAATATTACAGTTATATACTCCCAAAACATCATGTTTAATGAGAAAAATCCCCGAACAAAGTCGTGATTCTCCCATAGTTTGAACAACACAACCAGTCTTGCTAATTTTAAAACATAGCTAGTTTGTATATATATATATATATACATATATGTGTGTGTGTGTGTGTGTGTGTGTGTGTGTGTGTGTGTGTGTGTGTGTGTGTGTGTGTGAAGTAACTGCTACTCCTCATTTGTGTTTAAAATAACCATGGGAGGAGGACATATGATTCCTGAGGTCAAGTCCATTCCTAAAATCCTTGTTTGATATGTGAAGAGCAAAATCAGAGTCTTCATTAATATTATATCTGACCTCAAAAATGTCTTCAGAAAATTGTAGTTGACCCTCATATTTTGTTACGGAAAAGACAGCCAGTAAAATGATCGTAAGATCTTTTGCTGTAATGAAACCTCGTATGACTGGCGAATACGGTTTTGGAAAAACGTATCCTACAACAGAATAATGGAACACAACAAGGAATTATAGGATTAATGTTTATCTTTAATCACTTGCTTTATTTACAAGTCGAGGCGTTTGTGGAGTAATGCTCATTGTAATTAGACACGGCTACATTTCGATCCCAGCTTGAAGCGTGTAACGTGTCCAGCCACACTGAAGATTTGTGATACGATGAATCAGTCAGTCTGTGGATGACTATATATATATATATATATATATATATATATATAACGCTTGTGATAAAGTGGTTATCGTCGCAGGAAAAGGATATAGTGACAAGAATTCAAAACCTGAAAAAGGTTTTTAGCAATTCACATTGTGTTTATATCCTTAGATAATGTTCAAAACCAAGTATTTTTCCTCCACCTATACTTCGCTATATTAAGAAAGTAGGTTATTTATCTTTTCCAAAGCTACTGATCAAGAAGAAGAAACATACTTAATTCAAACCATTTCACTTCCCCTTAAACTCTCATTGTATCGTATTCTGAGCATGCAGTAGGTGTAAAAAATCTATATTTTATCAACAAGTTTTATATTTATACCATTGCGGTACCAAAGAGAACATTGTACCGTTGCAGAACTACTACTAGACCCCCTTGTGGTAAAATTTGACAAACCCAAGAAACTCTGAAACGTTTATACATAACTACAACTTGTATGTAGCTTCCAGGAGAAAGAAAGTGAATATGAAAACTTAGATAACCACGTTAGCTAGACAAAGATAAGCAACATATCCTGGTGAGAAAAATGGAGGGGACGCAAACCTTGAATTTTTTCCAAGTTTTAACATGCTTGTCAACTGGGTCGCGTCTTAAGCCCTTTTTAAACGACATGTCCCAAAAAATGGCGCTCGTAAACTTTCGTCACTTTACATCTTCATGGCTGTAGTTCAACTCTACCCTTTACCGCGTCACGTCTCACGGTCGATTCCTCAAAACACGTGTCGTCTCTTCCATTCCGCCTGGTGTCGGTTGGAGGGATATCCGTTTTTGCTGATTCCACACATGCGTACACGATCTTCGGGCTTCCAGTTTTTCTTGTTATTCTTAATAAGCACAAGTGCATTGGCCAGGCTATTTCATGACCGTGAGTTCATAACTGTGTCCTATTCACAGTTATATATTGCCCTTTCTGGTTAATTTTGTTTTTCAAATTTATCAGAGAAACATAATTGTTGACTCGCAATTCTAAAACAAATTCTCCCGTGTAAACTGTACTAATTAGGAATCAACTTAAATCGTGAAATAACTGAAATTTTTATAGATCAGAGTTAGATCAATTTTAAAAGGTTTTATTTTTTGAAATGTCTGTTTCTATAACTTTAAGCTGTTCTTTGCAAGAAAGAAAATGTTTATTGTGACAAAGGAGCATAATTAATTTCATATTCCAACGGATTACTTACGTGTATAATGACATTACCATTCGCTTATGCGTTCGTCGTTTTAGCATCGGACGAAATAGGGAATGGAAAACGCATGTCATTCGATTGAATAAAATAAGGTAAAATCGATAAATTGAACTAAACAATAAATAGATAGACATATAAATAAGCAAATGAATAAATAAAGAGAAACAAATAGGACAGGAGTTAAAAAGAAAAAAAATATAACACAGAGTAAAAGGTATATCTACATAAATTTTAATTTTTGAGAGAAAAATAAAAATGTAAAGACATCGCTAACTAGATGAATAGATAATGAATTGGTTTACATACATACCTGCTTAGATTGATTGATAGATTGATAGATCGATCGATCGATAGATAGATAGATAGATAGATAATGCCCTGATGAAATACAAAATATATAGAATTCTAATGAACAGGCAGAGATAGATAAATATATAGATACACAAAGAACTGATGTATATATATATATATATATATATATATATATATATATATATATATATATATATATATAGAGAGAGAGAGAGAGAGAGAGAGAGTGAGAGAGAGGAGCCAACAATCTGAATTATGGAAGCCTGTTTGCTTATTAATCGTGGAAAATTTGCCTGTTGAATTTTAATTTTAATTTTGCCTTCCGATGATATAACTGTACGTTCCCTAATAATCCTTTAATAATGAGACTATTATGTGTTGAATTGCTTGGATCCTATTTAGCGAAAAGTTCATCGAAGCAGATTAGAAACCATCATATGGGCTTTAAAGCATACATAAGGAACGTGTGTGGTTTGTCATCCTCTATTGCAAACCATTACACCCCAGATGATAAAATTAAAAGTTCTACTTGATTGCTTGCGACTTGTCGGTTTTCGGTACACATGTGAACGAATGGAAACTCCTCACTTTACAAGTAGTCCTACAAAATATATATACATCTCCTACAAATAATTGGCTCCAAACATAAGTATATTAGTTTCCTTCAACTATGCTGTGTTCAAAACTATCAGGAAGAGAATTAAGTGGCTTTGAATCTACCTGCAACAATATTTGTATACTCAGACATCCTTGAGACAGTCTACAGTGGAAAATACTCTGAATTTGCAAGCCAAAAAGATAAACATATTCACATCAATAAAGAAAAAAAAAACAATTTGGCGAAAAATAAGATAAATTCAAAAATAAAGTAAGATTATTTAAAGAAAGTGTTAACAAATATATATATATATATATATATATATATATATATATATATATATATATAAAGCAATTAACTTTCACTATTCCGGAAAAAATATTGTTACCATTTTTTTTTAGTTTATAATGAATATGTCTACAAATAATATAAAAAAACGGATTATTTTATTTTGAAAATACTGAATATAATAAAATAAGCAAATTTGTAAAGTTTTGATTTTTGTTTTTCATGTATTAAGATAAAATCTAAAATAACTTGTAGGTAAACGGAAATACATTTCCTGTTTAAAATAAACATTTTCAGCTTACATGTAAGCAAGCAAAAAAATTGTCAACGTCAAAATAAACTTTATATATATATATATATATATATGTGTGTGTGTGTGTGTGTGTGTGTAAGTGTTTTGATGCGTTCCACGTCATTGCCATAATATAGCTTTATAATTCATCGGTAAACGTATCTAAAACACATTTATAGACACAACACTTGCAAACAAGTAAATTTCCTTTATGCACGTGATTATATATATATATATATGCGAAGGCACTTGATGTGTAAAAGATTATCATGTGGTGTATTTGTTATCGTTGTTGGAAATGGAAACAGAGATACGAGTTTAAAACCTAGACGAGGCTCGTTGCTTTCAACCTAACGTTAATACAATTTGGAAATCCAAATATTCTTCTTCAAGCTATGCGTAAATACAAGGTTAGATTAAATTATTCAACCTTAATGTGGCAACCGATATAGGAGAATAAAAACTGGTAATTAAAACCCGCTAACAACCACGTAAAATCTGACTTTGTGCCAGATACACTTTGTGGTGGAATACTTGCTTGTGTGTGTATATATATACATATATATATATATATATATATATATATAATCAAATGTTTGGCAAACTATCCTGAACAAAACTCCAGGTTTAGAAGATGGGTCAACACCCCAAAACAATTATGATCGTAAGCTGCATCTGACAGAGATGCCTTAATCCTTCAGCTTTCATCAATGTTGGGGATCCCCTCATTGCCCTTACACCCAGATTCACTGTCACCCGGAGTGGCAGAATCTATTAGGGTAGTATCTATGCATCATATAGATGTATTTGATTAGTTACTATAATTGAAACAATTTAACCCTGTGAAATACATGTCTCATGCTAAATGAATTCGTAGAAAAAATTTTGGAAAAGGAAAAAAAGCAACGAGATGAAGAAGATGAAGAAAGAAAGAAACAGAAAAAAAGGAAGAAAAACAAGAAAGTAAGATCTTTGAATACTAAGGATAATATTACAATCGGTGGTGGGTAATTGGCGTCTATATTATGCAAAAATGAAAATAACACAGACATCGAAATCTAAAAGATATATTTATGAAAATTAAAGAAAGTTATATTGATTAAATGTATTGGAATAAATCTCCATTGGCTTTACTCATTACTTACTGAAATCTTCAGGATCTCCTTCTAGCCTTTTTTGGCCTCGTCACCTGGGTCTGTTGAATACAACGACTGCAACTCTGCAGAGGAGAAAGACCCCCTATGAGTGTCTTGGATATGACAATTAACAAACTGATGATGTGGTTCCATTGATGCTGAAGCTTTGGCTAATGTACAGTACCCCTTTATTGCCATCGCTGCCAGGACTATTAGGACCTGGAGTGTTAACAACTGATAGGAACTTATGTATGGGTCAAATAGAACTAAACTTCATATTTATGCTAAACTGAATTACTTGAAAAAATATTTTGATGTTTAAACTGTGTACTTATACTAAAATGAATTGTTGGAAATAGACGTGTTTATTTGTATAAAATGGATTTGGCATTAAATAATCCACAATTGTTGATATGCCACAAAACATGAACAAACAAATAAACAAACAAATAGCAAAGCTATTCGATGGAATCCCTATTTAAATTGGTAAATGCTGTCGTTATCATTGGCTTCCGTTAAACTTTACTGTTTCACAGAGATTTGGTGGATTTTTGTTCAACCATTGCCCAGACATCATAATCAAGGGTATTGCAATCTGGGAAGTTTGGCTGCCAGATGTCGGGGCGATCGGATCATTAAAAATCTTCCAAAAAATCCTGGTTACTCCTATTTTTGTAGCATGGTACCGAGTCCAGAGGCCAGACGTAATATTCCAGCAGCTATCCTTTTGAACGAGCGCAGGAATACCTCATTCAAGCTGTTGAAGTAGGCCTCCGTGGGGAGTTTGAGTTCATATGAGAAGTTCAATCAAACATAAGGCATAAAGTTACCATTGCTGGGGACCACTCTAAACACCAATATGTTTACTGGGTGCTTTGTTTTAACCAATATTAGTATATTCTACTGACAGAGAGGACATCAATGATTACGCTGTAAGTTCCGATCCCAGAGGAAATTTTTATCATCTGAGAAAAAAAAAACGTGTTCATTTGAAAGGAATGCTTAAGTTTGGTAAACAACTTTTGTGAGTAGTTTTTTCCGTTGACCTTCAAGACCTGTGATTAAAATAGCATTTTCTAATCTTATACAATAAATACCAAATATCTTCGTGTACTACCTGCTCAATAAAGAACTCGGACACCCATATCCTTGGCTATGGACTTGAAAAACTTCCTTGTTTAGTTGTGAATCATGGCTTCCACCTGAACAACAAATTACGATGTACTTTTTTTATCCGAACCAACAGACTGTCTTGCCCAGTTGGCTGGGGCCGTAGAATACACCGACTGCACCTCTGTTGTGAGGTAAGACCCCCGCCAACGAATGTCCTGATTTGACTCTAAACAATCTAATGGTGAAGTTCCAGTTTTTCTGGAGCTTTGGAGAATGCAGAGTACCCCTTTATTGCTATCGCTCCCAGGTCCACTCCGGCCCGGAGTGGCAGGACCTGATATGGGTCCTATCTATGTGTTAAATAGAACTAAAACATGCATCATTCATTCTACTGATTTTTGCATTTAAACTGCGTATTCATGCTAAACGGATTTGTTTAAAAAATAACTGTTTTGACATTGAAACTGAGAACATGTGCCGTACTGATTTGCTCGAAATAGAACTTTTTTTAACGTCTAAACTGTGTACTTATGCTGAACTGAATTATTTGAAATAAAACTGTGTGATATTTAACTATGAATATTGCCCAGTCGGCTGGGGTTGTAGAATACACTGACTGCACCTCTGCAGAGGGGTAAGACTGTTGTATATTGACCTCCGACCCAGCCGGGCTCTCAAAATAGGAAATGCACCTGTGTAAAACACAGCTGCATCCGGTCGAGGAATATCAGAATATAACCTTGACAGTGGATGGGTTGAATGAGTGCGATTTATGAAGCCCACAAGAAGAAGGTGGATGTCGAACTATTATATAACTCGGTGCACAGGAAGTTCAATCAAATGGAGATAAATGCTGTTGAGAAAACCAGCACCCAGAGAGGCTGGGCCCCCATGCCCCCAGTTGAGCAGCCCAGGAAAACGGGAAAGAAACGCGATTATGGCCCTAAGAGTGGGGGGGCGGTCAATATGTTGCAGTTCTGTTCAGTCTCCAACTCCCTCTCACACACAACCCTTTCAAATAAAGTGAGAGGTATATTTTTCTAAAGAACTGTGTCGCTCGTCTTGGTTTCGTCGTTATGATTCCGCATGCATATGTGTATGTATAGTGATCATGGCTATACAACAAGACCCCTCCCAACGTGTGTCCTAGATATGACACTAAACAATCTGATGTTGAGGTCCCAGTAATGGTGGGGCCTTTGAGAATGGGAGCACCCCTTTATTGCCATTGCTTCCAGGTCCAATCTGACCCGATAGAGCACTATCTATGAGTTAAATAGAACTAACATCATATTTATGCTAAACTGAATTGTTTGATTAAACTAAATAGCTAGAAAAAGAAATGTTTTGGACAATTAAACCGTACTTATATTTAAACTGCGTGCTTATGTTAAACTGAATTATTTCAAATAAAACTGTTTTTTGACATTAAAACTGTATTTACACTAAACTGAATTGTTTAACATAGAATTGTTTTGACATGAAACTGTGTGTAAACAAAATCTGTATTTATACTAAACTAAATTAGCTGAATTAGAACTGCTTGACTAAACTAAATCGCTTGAAATAGAAATGTTTTTGACAATTGCACTGTACTTACATTTAAACAGCATGCTTATGCTACACTAAATTATTTGAAATTGAACTGTTTTTGGCATTGAAACTGTACTTACACTAAACGTAATTATTATATATAACTGCTTGAATAGTTTGAAATATAAATGTTTTTGACAATTAAACTTTGTACTCAGGCTAAACTAAATTGTTTGAAAAAGAACTGATTATTTACATAAAAGTGGATTTGGCGTTAAATAACCTACAAAGATTGATATGCCATAAAACCAATCAAATCAAACCAACCCACAGGATGTGTCTTCCGATATATAGCACATTCTTAATCACCATTGGAATCATCAACTTCTTTTCTAATTCTATGTATTGTTCTCATACTGTCACCCAAACACCCTGAAATCTTCGTATGAGAGTTTGTGTCTTGGAAGTCAACAGTACAGCATTTCTTTTCCAAATTTTTTACGGAGTGAATCACGTCATGGAGCTGCTTTCCTTGCTGACAGTTTTCAAGTGAATATAGTTTGTTGCAGAGTTGAAAAAACTTGAAACAAAGCGCATGCGCAAAATTAATAATTTAAAATGAGTACATTTAACCCTTAGCACGCGTTATGTTAAAAAATTATTAGTTTTCCTGTTTTCTCGGATCATCAAATTTTTCATTACATTCTCCCAATATACAACTCTCCAATCTAACTCTATTATTGACATTAACTGGCAAAACACTCTTTTTTTTACTTTTAATGTCTGCCCCTTACTCACACATTTTCTTTCAGTCTTTCTTTCTCTCTCTCTGTCTCTCTCTCTCATTCTCTTTCTCTCTCTCTCTCTATATATATATATAAGGGTTTTATTTAAGGTGCTTTGCACTGCTATCTCGCTTGCGCAAGATTCTGTTTACGAAGCTCCAGGCCTTACTTGAAATTATTCAAAAGCTTAATAGAAGAAAGAACAAAATGGATAAAGATTCACATGCGTATGAACAATGGACCATTGAATTTGCCAGTTTTGCTCCAAGGTTTTAAATTAGTGGTAGATTTTGGCAGTAGTGGCAGTGAAAATGTCAAGTAAGAAACAACAATATGAATAAGAATGAACAGCAATAGCTATATTTTTCTTTTGGATTGATTTATTATATTAATACTCATATTAATAAAACTGATTTTGATGATGATGACGTTTGCTTCATCTTCGATATGCCATATCCTACCACTAGTTTTCTTATAGGGAATACAGGAATACATATGACTTGTTGGGAAGAAATTTCGCCAGGGAATTGTCCAAACGACTGATATTTTATCATCGTACTCTAATCAGCCTATTGGCCTAATGAGTAGAGTGTTCGCTAATGGCCCGGGAGACTGGGTTTCCATTCCAGGTGGAGTCATACCAAAGACTCAAAATATAGTACTTGATTTCGCTTTGCTTAACACTTAGCATTATAAAGTAAGGATCAAGGGTAAAGTGGGGCAATCTAGGGAATGGAGTAGCGCCCTCACCTACTCTGCGGTGATGTAGCTATTGAAAAGGGAACCTTCTGGTCACACTAGACTAAGCTCGCCAACTTTACTTTTCACCACTCACTCTAAACAAAAACAAGTTTAAAGAAAAATGTCATACAATTATTCGATTCTGACATCTAATCGGATATTTGATAGATTTTTACTGCATTTCCACGTTTACAGATTTATTTAATGCTTAGATTTCAGCGAATTGCATACATTGTACTTTTATATTTAAATCCTAGTGTAGTTATGATATATCTGTGCATTTTTTTACTCAAGCTACCAAGTAAGTCTAATATAAATAATTCACGCACAGTGATATGATTTTAAGCATCTATATCTAATGCTAATTATTATGTAGTTTAAGATCTGTTTCCATTTAATAATAGCCATTTGTTTGCACACAGTTATATGGTTGACAGTAACTAGTAATAATAGTTCGTAAACAGTTATAACTTCGAGTAAATATTTTCAATTAAAATATTCTAAAATGATATGGCGTCAGGTATTGCAACTGAATCCCAATAATTTATCAAAAAGATCCATTTCAGCCATCAATGAAATCGTAACAGTTACTATCTCTTGAGATCGAATACAACTTGGAAGTCTTTGCAACGAAGGGTTCAACGCAATCCTTAGATCTCCAGAAGGGGAGACTCAATATCAGATGCACTCAATTGGTTTTGTTTTGTATAGCAGCATTTCAACCGTTCTAGGTTATTTAAAGCAAAATCGTACTTTTACATATACATTAAAAATATATGAGTCGCAAATAGATTCTATTAGTAGGATTTTTAAACAGGCCTGAGTTCACTTATTTTGTACAAAGTTTAATGGTTTCAAGTATATATTTTAGTCATTGGTTTTCACTCATTTAAATGGATATACATATGATTTGTAAGTGAATAGTTTGTTGGTAATTTTATTTCAAGATGAGAACTTATTTGTTGATACACATATACATATGATTTTTAAGTGAATATTTTGCCGGTATTTTCATTTTAAAATGAGAACTCATTTGTTAGCGAAGATATACATTTGATTTGTAAGTGAATACTTCGTCGGTAATTTGATTTTAAAATGAGAACTCCTTTGTTTGCACACGACTATTGTAATTGATTCTTCACATTTAACTAATTGCTCTCACAGTGATATAATTTGATTCAACATGAATTATTTGCTTGCATACTGTGAAGTGGTGACAATATTGCTATTTAACCTTCATTTTTTCACTGAAAACTATTCTTTTATTTGCACGCAGTCAAATGTTTACAGATATCACTATGTTAAACCAATATTACAATTTAACGAAACAGCTAAAGAGTTTTCGATACTGCTATATACAACAATTGTATCTATTCAGCATTATTCATTCATTTATACTTAGTTAAATAGTTCCAGGTTTTGCTATGTTTCACAAACAAATAAATTAGAGACCAATTAGTTGTTTACATATTTAAATAATCAAACAATTCTATTTATAACAATGCAGCTCAGCATAAGTTATTTGCTTGCCCACAGTTTAAAAGTCAAACCATTTTATTTGACCCATAGATAGGACCTCATCAGGTGCTACCACTCCGGGCAAGAGTGGACCTGGAAGCAATATCTATCAAGGGAAACTCCACATTCCCCAAAACTCTTTAGACTCGTCATCCCATGGTTTTATGTCATAATTAGGACACTCTTGGGTGCTCTTATTCATCTGCAGAGATGCAGTCGTTGTATTCCACATAATGGCATATCTAGGACACAACATGAATGAATAATTGTCTAATCCCTGTGGAGAGAATACAATCAGCACATTCTAACTTTGAAACCTCGTATATTCCACAGGTTTTTTAAAATTTTCCGAATGTGTTCAGTTTTACTGCACTTTCGATTTATGCAGCAATGTCCTCTATTCGATAAATATTCTTGGCTTTCAACAACATAACTCGAGCAGCTTATATGGTTATTCACGTTGTTGGTGGTATTCAAAATACGCTGATTGTATATCCTGGAGAAGGGTACGTCTCTTCTTCAAGAAACTTGTGCCCTGAATATGATATCTGCATGTCCTTCGGAACTTTATGCTCTAATTGTAAATTATTGTGAATGAAGAATTATTATTCTTTTTTATGTTAAAAAAGTTAAATCGTGACATGTACACAACTGAGCAAATTATGTAAAACAGGAAAGGTTGAAACAGTATGCAAGCCATAGCTAATTCTGGACAATTTAGCCATAGGTAGCATCAGAATTCTTATCAGTGACTTTTCATAAAACACACAATTACTCAGGCGCTCTAACTTCCATCCTCATCAGACTTAGATTCGTACGACTTTTTCTTGTTTCTTAAAAATGGTAATTCATCTCTGATATAAGATTTGAAGACATGGAGTGCATTGAAAGAAATAAAACTGCATAGGAATCTCAGAGGAATTGTCTATGAAGTGCTTGGACCTACGGAAAAGTCGCTTGAATAGGTTTATATAATATCAAAGAAACTATTTAAAAAACATATTAGCGTTTCATCGTTGTTTTTTTTAATGGATAAAGTCTTCAAATATTCGGAACAGTTTCCAAATCGGGAACATGCAGTTTGGTTTTAATCTTAGGAATTGAAAATAGTTATGAAGTTGAGGGAATTATGATACCATAGAAATATTTTTTGATCAAAAGATCATTCACAGATAATGTGACTAGAAAGTAATTTGATTGATTTTTTTTCAGTTTGGCAACCCGAATTGAATTGCAACTGATCAATAGAAAATCATGAACAGTCATTCTTGACGTCATACTTCAATAAGAAATATGATGATCTCCTTTGTCTGCGCATTTTCGAAAGATCATAAAGTACTTGGTCAACCTGAACTAGGATCGCCTTTTACAGCTTTTAAATAATCCATCTTGTCTCTTAAAAGAGGTTTACCCAGATCGGAGTTTGGCGTTGTATTCAACATCGCAGTAAGCGAGTTCGAACTCCAGTCTCACTATTTTGTTCATTTTCAAACTAATACCTTTGTAAAAGATGTGTTTTCCTTTATTCCAATTTCCAGGAATTAGTTCATCAAATAGACAACAACAATGATAGCTTTCGTATTCAAAAACACACGAACGTTAAAATAGAGAAAAAAAAATGAAACCCAAACCAAAGAAAACCGATACCCAAAATAGAACTTGTTATCAGTGTTGATTTGATAAATAATTTGTTCTGTAGTTTGACACTTGTGTGAAGTTTTCGAGACAGACTTAACTGAATAGTTGTGTTATATAATAGTGTCCTTATAATAACCCAAACAGAACAGCGAACACATCTGTCAAACAAGCGGGGCTAAAAGTTCTCTTCGATTAAAGCGAGCGAGGAGAAAAGTGGGGTTTTGAGATAAAAGTTAGATTTCTGGGGTGTTTCAGAATAGACATTCGTTTTGGGTTGAAGCCTTTTAGAATCTCATTATTTAGAGGCTTACGTATTTTCCTTAGAAAATGAAGAGACTTTCCTACACTCTCTGAAAGACAGTGCTGATATTCACGGAGATAGTCGGGCAGGATTATTAATATTAAAAAATTTGATGACCAAAAGTTAACAAAGTGTTTCAACTGTTCTTTTGACACTGGAATCAAGTGACAAATTTTCTTTTCTCAGAATTGTTCTTCAATGATATCTGAAAGTAACCACTAATGCCAAAGTAGTAATAAATCAATTGTCCTGAGTATTAAATCAAACTGAATCATATAGACTTTCCAGTTCGTTATCTCTACAGATTATTGGATTCTTGAGACCATATCACTGTGTGGAAATAAATGATTATAGACAAAATAGTACCATAAAAAAAGGTACAATTTAAAAAGTACCATTTAAAAAATGCTTTGAGGAAATATTGTTATAGTTACAATCAAACATTTGCAAATCCGTAATTATGGTAGACTGAATTGATTGAGATAGAACTGTTGTGACGTTTAAACTGCGTTCTTATCCTGAACTGAATTGTTTGAAATGGAACTGCTGTGACATTAAATCTGTAATTATGCTAAATTGAATTGTTTGAAATGGAACTGTTTTGACGTTTAACTGTATGTAAGCAAAAACTGTACTTAAACTAAATTGAATTGTTTGAATTTGAACTGTTTGACTAAACTGAATAGCTTGAAATAGAAATGTTTTTAACGATTAAACTGTGAACTTATGCCTAACTGAATTGTTTGAAAATGAATTGTTTTCTTGAATAAAATTGATTTGGTAATGAATAACCCGCAAAGATTGATATGCCATAAAAACCAAACGAAAAGCCTAATCTGTAACGGGGGCACAGATAATGATGAAACTCTTTGTCTAGTATAGCCACAAGGTACTACCCGTGAAAAATGACAAATCAAAATCAAAATCAATGTGGGACTCTGATGACAGGTCTGAATATCATGATGAGCAAGTGTTCCCTTGACTGCCTATATGGGAGATCGAATCGGCATCCTTCAATCATTTCTGACCAAATAAAAAAGCATCGAAGGGAAAGGAAAAAAAAAATGGTCTCGAGAAGACAACAAAAAATGTAATCCATGATAGAGAAAAAAAACTGAATGGACACTTCAAGCAACAAACGCGTGACATCTCACGCAAGAAAACTCTGACAGGGCTAAGTAAAGAAAACCTTAAGAAACGAAATGAATCTCTTCTAATAGCAAATTAAAATGCATCATTAGGACTATCGATGTCGATTTCTGTCTTTGTTTTAATGGCACATCAACCTTTGTAGGTTACTTAATGCTAAAGCCAGCTTTCTAGAAGAACTGAGTGATACTATTTATCCCATATGTGGGAGGATAAGAGGGTTCATACCTTTCCCAAGGGTATTTGTCCGATAGTGAACGTAATAGCGCAACTGAATTTCGAATTCGCATACTATGATTGTGAAGTTCATCGCTTTAGCCTTTACACCACGAGGACAACCCTATCTATGTCGAAGCAAGAACAGATAATACACAACAAACTTGCTGATGTAGATTATGCTGAGATAAAGACATAACGAGCAATCGTATAAGCGAATTAAGTAAATTAGCTCTAATAGAGTATAAGACTAGTCACGACTGGGTAGGGAAGGTGGTCTGCAAGGAAATGTGCAAGAAGTTTAAATTTGACTATACGAACAAATGTTATAAGCAAAATCCAGAATATTTCTTAGAAAATGAAACAAACAAAATTCGCTCTGGTTTTGAGATACAAACGGATCATAAAATCTCTGCCAGACGACCAGACCAAGTGATACAGGGGCCCGACAATATTTTTCGGGCACTTTAGTATTCGATTTTCCGAGTACCATAGAGTGGCAAAATTCCTTCAATATAATAGCATAAACATATAAAGACAATACATGTAATAAAAATGGAAGAAAATCGATTAGGTAAGGAAAAATATTTCATTTTCATCAGTTTTTACAAAACACATGCGACATTATTTTTCGGACATCGTTGAAAAACTGTTGATAGTCTGTAATATCACCTTTCTTCTCAATAACTTTTATCAATCTCTCTTCATAATGATCAAACATATGCACAATAACATCTCTACATGTTTCTATTAGTTGTTTTTTGGCTGCTAGTATTCGTTTCCATAGTTGAGCCTCTTTCGTTATTTCAGGTCCATCATAAACAAGTTGCGCAAGCATTTCCCAAACATTTTCTATTAAATTTAGATCTGGGCTTCTTGCAGGCCATTCCAAAGTAGTCATATTCACTTTAGCCATCCATTCTTTCATGAGTTTTGACACATGGATGCTGCAATTGTCTTGCTGTAAAACGAAATCATTCCTTATCTCTCTTCTTATCCTTGGTAGGGCTTTCTCGTCCAGCAACTGTTTGTAGCTTTCGCTGTTCTGTCGTCCTTACAGCCACTCCAACCATATATTTCCATTAGCAAAGATCATACCCCAAACCATAACTCCTCCTCCTCCCATCTGTCGTTTGTTCAGTACAACAGGCTCACCTCTTCTCGACCAAGTACACCATCCATCGGGCCCATCGAAATTGAAACGCTTCTCATCAGTAAATATAACCTTCTTAAAGTCAACATGCATTGTTAACCACCTTTTAGCACACTCCAGTCTTGCTCCTTTGTGTTTCTTTGTTAGTGTAATTTTTTCTTAGCCTTTGCATACTTCAAACCAATCCTATGCAGCGTTCTTTGTACTGTTCGGACGTTTACATCCAATTCACATTTCTCATTCACTTTTCTTGCTGTAAATTTTTCTTCAGATGTTAAAAGCCGTGTCACAATCCTCTCCATTCTCCTTTCAGTCCTCTTGCCAATTGATCTTTTTCCGCCCTCTCCTCTTTTTCCGCTCGGAGTTTGTCTTCAGCATGTATTCGACCGTTGATTTCGACAGCTTCAAATCCATGGCGATCCTTCTGATGCTGAGGGCATCCTCCCGCTTCTTCCGTGCCAAACAAACGACTTCTTTTGAATGCATTTTACCTCATTAAACTTGATTGTTTTGCCAAGAAATGTCCGGACTATTTATGCTGTTAGATTGTCCTATGTTAACATAGTAGTAGGGGTGCCAGTGCCCCAGAACAGTGTACAAGCAGAAAATTTGCATACGGCAAAATATACATGAACATAGCTCTTAATAAAATAGGATTTTTTGTCATGTCCGAAAAATAGTATAACGCAAGGTTTCGCAAAAATCACAAAAAACTAAAATTATCAAAGTCAAACTAAAAAAAATGATTACACTAGTAGTGGATTTTCATTCCTCAACTACGTACTTACAATCTCAAAAGTTTTTGGCACTTGTGACCACCTTGAAGTACTTTTTTCAAAGTGTCCGAAAAATATTGCCGGGCCCCTGTAGTTAATCAAAAAGGGAAAACCTGGTGAATAGTGGACTTTGCCGTTTCGGCTGACCACAAGGTAAAACTGAGAGAAAGCAAAGACAGACAGACAGTTCCGTTAAAATGTCGCGGTCCTTATCCTTCTTTTCCCATTTTTTCAGTTTTATTCTGTGGTGAGCCGGAACTGCAAAGTTGACAATTTTGCAAGTTCTTTTTTTTCTGTTGATTATTATTAGGTATAGTCTTCTGACCGAGACTAGGTGATCCGTTTGTATGTCAAAGTCCCATATGAGTTTATGTGTGTTATTTTATAGGACAGGTGCTGGGTTTGCACATACCAATTGTTCGTATGGTCACATTTAGTCGTGTCTAGTCTTATATTCATTCTGTACTAATTTGCTGTATTCGCTTATTACGTGATAAATTGTTTCGTCTCTGCCACCATATAGCCTACATTTGCTATTTTGCTGAGTCTTATCTATTCTCTTTGATATCTTTGATATGATTGGTTCTTATGGCGTTGTTTTGTCCTGCTATTAGTAAAGATTCTGTTTCTCCCTTAATGTTTCCTTTTCATAGCCAGGTCCATGTTTTGTCGTGTGAAATGTTTATTAGTCATTTAAAACGCTCATAGTGTTGTTTCCTTCCCATTTTTGTTTCCTAGTTATAGTAATTCTGTTGTCCATTGTGTTACCAGTATCGTTTCTCATGGCTATAATAAGTCCTCGATCGTGTTTTTGTATATAGTCTTCGAGTCGTTGAATCGAAGCATCAACGCTGTCTTCAATGCTGGTAAGTCCTCTCCTTCCCTCTTTCCCTGATGCATATTGTCGGTCAACGCCATCACTGGGATGTAATGCCCCATGCATGGTCATACGTTTTCTTGTTCTTCGGTCCATTTGTTTAAGTTCAGCTCTGCTCCACTTCAGAAAGGGTCCGAAATATCTAACGAAAGGTATAGCACAGATATTTATACCTTTGATAAGGTGTCGGCTAGAGTGTTTTGTTTCTAATAGTTTTCTAGTTCTCCTGAGATATTCTTTTTATTTTTTTTTCATTTCCACGTTCTAATATGTCACGATTTAGTAGTTCCATTTCGTCAGTTAGATGTCGTTTGTCACTTTTCATTACTAGTATGATACATTTTTCTGACTGTATATTCTAACTGCGTATATTAGAGTTTCCAGTTCTTTTTCATCTTTTGGCAAATAGTTTAATGTCATCCATGTACATTAAGTAACTGATTTTTTCCTGCGATCTACTAAGTTTGTATTTTCTGAGTATGTGGTTAAGTGGCATCATGGCAATTATGAATAGCAAGTTTGATAGAGCATCTCCTTGGAAAATACCTCTTTGGATATTTGTTTCAGTGGATATTCTTCCTCCAGCTGTCAATTCCACTCACTAGGTTTTCATGGTTTTCTTGATAAAGTTTATGACTCCATGCGATATTTTGTACATTTTGAGACAGTTTCTTACCCAGCTTTGCGCAACCATATCATATGCCTTTTTGGAGTCAATTCAGGCAATAGCTAGATTTTTCGTCGGGTCTTGCTTTCATTTACGATGTGTTGATCTATGTAAAGTAATTCTGCTGTGCCTCTGGTTCCTTTACAGTATTCTTTCTGTTCGTCGGGGAACAAACCAAGGCTTGTCAGCGAGTAGTAAATCTATTCCCTTATTTGTGCTGTTAATATTTTCTGCATCATCTGTAGGCAAGTTATAGGTCTGTAATTGTTTGTGGTGGCTCCTTTTGTTTGGGTCCTTTTTGGATAAATGTGGTCCATCCGTTAGTCATCCATTCAGGTACGTGTGATTTTTGTAGGCATTTATTCATTTCTAGTGCTATTCTGTCGTGAATAGAGGTGAATTTCTTGTACCAGAAACCATGCTTTCCTATTTGATACATTTTAGTGTCGTTTTGAGTAAATCGATGTGCATTTCCGCTTTCGGGCCTCCTTCGAGTCCTTTTAGTTCTCTTGACATATTGTCCATCCATTCAATCTTTTCGTTATGTTTTTGGTTACCATATTTAGCTCCAAAATCTTTGGGTTTCTATTGCACCCGGTTATTGGTATTTTATAATGTCATCTTTTCCCAATTGTTGGTAGAATTATCTTTCTTTTTTCTGTATTGTTTTACCCTTTGTCGATGTATCTTTAGTCTTCCTTCTTTCACCAGTACTACCTGGTTTATTCCCTCAAGTTGTAATTTTACCTGTGTTGCCTTTTCCTTTTTATTTCCTTATTTTTCCATCGTCTTTCCTTTGTTTTATCATTTTCGCCTGTTTTTGTTTTTGTGATTGTGTTTGTTCAGGGTTGTTTGGTTTTGCAGTGTTTGGTTGTGTGCGTTTTCTATTTTCCGAAATTGGTGATTCATTTTGGTTGGTCTGTTTTTGTTTGTAAATATTTGATGTGACATTTAGTGCATTATTACCTCGTTGATCAACTATTTTCTGCTGAATTTCTATTATTTCATGGTCAGAAAACCAACCCTTCTTTATTATATTTTTGACTTGATCAACAAGTCTTTGACTAGTTGTCTGAAACTAGAATATTCTTGCCAGAACTCTATATAATTTTCCTATATCCTCTTTGTGTAGGGCTGCTCCTTATATACCAGTGTTGTGCAAGGTGGTTGTCTTCCCTAATGTATGCTTTTCGTTTAGGTCTCTGGTTCGTGCGGTTCCTTAAATCGCCATTCGTGTACCTGAAAAAAGAACAGCTAACTTTCGCAGGATGACGATTGGGTCTCCCATGTTGGCTATCAAGAGATCACTTGCCGATCATAGCACCCAAGCCTGCGTACCAGGCTGTGTAATATTTCAATTTGACATTTTATCATGGGTGGTATAAGTAAGTAAAGTTAGCGACCATAGTCGAGGGTGACCCGAAGGCTCCCTTTTCGATAGCTACTACACCAAGGTGTAGGGGAGGGCGCTACTCCATTCCCTGGATTGCTCCACTTTACCCTTGAACCGTACCTTATAATGCTGAGTGTTAAGCAAGGTGGTATCAAGTTCTATCTTTAAAGTCTTTGGTATGACTCGACCTGGGATTGAACCCAGGTCTCCCGGGCCATTGGCTAACACTCTAATTGTGGCTATATCACACCAAGGGGTTGTTTATAATCTGCGTACATGACACAGATATGACCGAGGACAGTCATAGTGTCTGTTCATTAACAGCAGGTGAAAATAAAACCTAAAAAAAAACCTAAGTTTTAACTTAGTTAAAGTCCATTAACTTACTCTTATATTTTATTTCTTAACCAAATACCTGAACTAGTTTCGGCTGTTCCTGTTTTACCTATACGCTTTTATATACTGCCCTATTTTATACTATAACTGTTAAAGTTGGACATGATTTAATCAATTCTAAGTCCCTGATGTTTTCACCATAATATGGAGAACGGTAACGGTTCTTACTGCTTTCAGGCTACATCAAGTACACAATTGGTTAGATATAGAGTAGTCACATATGTGCTATAAAGATAATAAGGCGTTAAATTAAAACAAATGCATTTCGTGAGTTCAAAGTCATTTACCTGAAATTAATTTTGGGAATTATCAAGTATTCTTTTAAATACAACTGTTAACCAAAAAGATTTTACGGGAAACTAAAAATCAATGTTTTAAATAAAAAACAATGTCAACCAAAACATATATTTCTTCGAACATCTCACACTGCAAAAGATTCATTCGGTTATTCTGGTTCAAACCTTTATAGCGTTTTGTAGTTTGCTGTTTTTTTTTTAGATTTATATTCTAAAATATGGACATTACGTGGCATTCTAGAATGTTTGTTTCTAAACTTATTTCCCATTTTGGGGGGATTATTTAGTTTATCATTTATTTATTCATTTATTTTTTGGATTTATTGATTTTTAATTTTTTTTAGTTTTATTTGTTTATTATTTTTTTTTATTTTTTAGTTTCTTTTATTTATTGATTTTTGTTTTAGTTTTTTTAATACTTTTTTTTATTTTTGCTTTATTTATTCAATTTTTTTTTAGAGGACAAATTTTTAAACTTTATTTTTATTTGATTTTTAATTCCCTTCTCTCTACATACATTCTGACCAACCCACTCAGTAACTAAATTGAGGCGTAAATTTAAACAAATCCATCTGGTGAGTTCAAAATCATTTATCTGAAATCAATTTTAGGAATTATCAAGTTCTCTTTTAAATACAACTGTTAACCAAAAAGATTTTACGAGAAACAAAAAATCAATGTTTTAAATAAAAAACAAAGTCAACCAAACCAAATATTCGTTCGGTTATTTTGGTTCAAACCTTCATAGCGTTTAGGAGTTTGCGGGTTTTTTTTAGATTTATATTCTAAAATATGGACATCATGTGGCATTCTAGAATGATCGTTCTAAACTTATCTCCCTTTTTTTGTGGTGGGTATTTAGTTTTTCACTTATTTTTTCATTTATTTTTTGGATTTATTGATTTTTTGTTTTTTTTTTTAAATTGTTTTAGTTTTATTTATTTATTAATTTAAAAAAATATTTTTTTTTATTCATTGATCTTTCATTTCTTTTTTTCTTTTCTTTTTTTTTGCGGGGGGGCAAATATTTTAACTTTACTTTAATTTTATTTTTTATTTCCCCCGCTCTACATAGATTCTCACTTCGAGTTTATTTACACTTTTAGTGTTTTTCACATCAGTATTAGCTGATGGTTTTTCACTGGAGTTTGAGTGACAGCAAGTCTCCTCAAGTCTGCAGGACTCTTCTCAGTATTCTGGCCGTTCTCAGTAATGCTGTCCTTTGGACAGTCTCTACCCGTCCGCCAACTTCCAAGTCCTTCCGGTCTTTTAATAATCCTTTAGTTATTGTGCCAAAAGCACCTATCACAATTGGTACAATCGTCACTTTCATGTTCCATAGCTTTTTCAATTCTCTAGGAAGGTCGAGGTACTTATCCTTCTTTTCACATTCTTTCAGTTTTATTCTGTGGTCCGCCGGGACAGCAAAGTTGACAATGTTGGAAATTCTCTTTTTTTTGTTGATTATTATAAGGTCTGGTCTTCTGGCTGAGATTTGGTGATCTGTGTGTATATCAAAGTCACATAGGAGTTTATGTGTGTCATTTTCCAGGACAAGTGCTGGATTGTGCATATACCATTTGTTCGTATGGTCAAATTTACATTTCTTGCCATTTCCCAGTGGATCACGTTGTCTACCCAGTCGCGTCTAGTCTAGTATCCTTTCTGTGCTAATTTGCTGAATTCGCTTATTATGTGATTGATGGTTTCATCTCTTTCACTGCATAGCCTACATTTGCTATTTTGATGAGTCTTATCTATTCTCGCCTTGATATGATTCGTTCTTATAGCGTTGTTTTGTGCAGCTATTAGGGGAGATTCTGTTTATTTCTTAATGTTTCCTTTTCTTAGCCAAGTCCATGTTTTCTTCCTGTGAGATGCTGTTTATTAGTCATTTAAAACGCCCATAGAGTTGTTTTTCTTCCCATTTTTGTTTCCTAGTTCTTGTAATTCTGTTATCTATCGCGTTGTCAGTATTCTGATGGCTGTAATCAGTCCTCGTTTGTGTTTTTCTATGTAGTCTTCAAGTCGTTGTATTGATGTTTCAATTCTGTTTTGAATGCTGCCATGTCCTCTTCCTACATCTTTTCTAGAGATATATAGTCTGTCAACGTCGTCTCTGGGATATACTGCCTTGTGCATCGTCATTAGTTTTCTAGTTCTTTGGTCCATTTGTTTAAGTTCATCTTTTGTCCACTTGAGAAAGGGTCCCGAGTGGCGAACGAGTGGTACAGCTCAAGTATTTATTCCTTTGATAAGGTTTCTGCTAGAGAGTTTTGTCTCGAGTAGTTTCCTAGTTCTCCTGAGATATTTTGCAATTTTACGGATATTCATTTTATCAATAATATAATTGATCATAAATAATTACCTTACGTAATATATAACCTCCATATATGGTGAAGCTAATTTTTTTATGGTTCCCTGCATTTTCGTAAACCGTTTATTTATAAAGGAGAATAAGTGCAACAAAGAAAACAAATAATCGATATCTTAGCTGTTGAAGGTTTTATTAAATTTCAGTATTTATTTTAATTTCAAATTCATCAGGCATTGGAATGGTCCAATGTTTTTTTTTTAATTGAAAAAAAAATTCATAGAGCCGTATAACTCACACTTTAACAGATGTAGATATTTCTACAAATATAATATCTTCGAGCTTTTTTCGTTTTTCTATTGATAAATTCTTTGCTAAATTAAGACAACATTTATGTAATTTAAATATCCTTAGAATTGGAAATAAATCTGTCATTATGAATATATACAAATATGAAAAAAAAACTCAAGGATAATTTCATTCATAGTATGAATTATTTGCAAACGGGTAGCGTTTCTGTTCTTAAATATGAAACATTAGACCTTCTATAAGGACATGTAAATATTTAAATAAAAATAAAAAAAAATGAGAAATTTTTAATCATTGTATTTATGTCAATGTTCTATTTCATATCTATGAGATGTAATTTCTGTTCAATTTTTTTTCTTAAAACAATAACGTTTTTTTCCTTTAAAATTGTATTGAGTTGGTTCCCGTCTCAAATAACGCATGTTTCCATCCAGGGCCATAAAACTCAGAATGTAAATATCTGATTTACACAACAGCCACATTTGCATAAACACAAACTACAAATTTAATGTAATAACTCTAGGCAGAAACACATCGGAAAGAATGATCTCATTCAAAAAATGTTAAATACTCAACTCAGCACAGCTGAAATAGACCCGCGTCAGTGTGGTAAAACATTTCCCGCAGGATTAGAAATAAATAAGAAATTTAATAGCCATAAACGATAGACACAATTATTTTTATTTCTCTAAAAATATTTATACAAAAACTAATCACTGTGATCATTAAAGCTGACATTGATGACTATTATTTACCTAGAAAACAGATAGCTATAGTGAGAGTATTGTCCAGGAATAAAAACAGTATCACAAAATCTTATAAAGGTTAGGGTGTTGTCCTAATGGATTCTACTGACTATAGCAACAAAATAATGAAATTATTAGATGGCAAAAATACATCGGAAAAAAAATTATTTTCAAAGGTCACAATGAATATAAACGTTTTTAATGAATCTTATCAAAAACTAAAGAACACAAATTCCGATCTCCGATAACTGACTAACAGCCTACACTCACTTAGATTTATGGTCTTCCTTAAATTCATAAACATGGAATTCCATTACGACCAATTGTCTCTGGTATTGGAACTATCTCCCATAAGTTCACAAAATCTTTAGAAAAATATCGACTCCTCACTTAGGCACAGTAAGCAATGCGCATATCACGATCCCCAGTGAATTATTTAACAGAATTACTCATATTAACGTCTAAAACAAATCTCTTGCGAGTCTCGACATGAAATCATAATACCCCTATATTTCTATTAAGAAAGATATTGAACATTTAGGAATTCCCTAAAAAAAGAAGCATTACGTTACCATTAAAAGTTATCAGAATAATTAGAATTTTCTCATTAGACACGAAATATTGTTTATTTTCCTAAGCAATGGTATTTTGTATTTAAAAAATCAGTTTTATTCATGGGCTCGGCTCTTAATAGGAACTTTGCATGCCTTTTCTTGAAAACGGTTCATCTTAATTTATGAGGCTCAAAGACTCTAACATGTTCTGTTATATTGATATGTTACTCATCTAACCACAGAATAATGACTTAGCAAAAATTACGGATGATTAAACAATAGTGAAGCTGCGACGGATTTCACTTAGGAACTATAAACTAACAACACCTTACTTTTCTTGTTTTTTTTTCTAATGAATAATAACATAATAATATGGATAGAAATGACAACATAATAATATAAATAGAAATAATAACATAATAATATAAATAGAAATATAGATAGAAATGATAACATAATAATATAAAAAGAATAAACGTATTGATATAAATTGGAACATTTCTACTCACATCATTACACCAGTGGAAAATGTCGAGTAATAGGCTCGTAGGATTTGCACCCAAAATTTTTCTACGATGCATTTGACTATGTAGAAAATCCTTTCGTAAAATGTCGATATCCAAATTTTTAATGCAACGTGCAAAGATAAAAGCTCATAAACTTCGTAAATATAAAGGTTTTCCAAAAATTCCAAACAATAATTTTTTCAATGGTAATTCGTTGCATAGATATATTATTCAACCATAAATATCATCAAGGAATAAAATAAGATGAACAAACCTAGAATTAAAAGTATCAAGAGATCGAAAATATCAAATTGATATTGATTGAGATAGAAGACAGATGTGTTCTGGGGTGTTTGAAATAGTTTGATATGGACAAAATTAGATAAATATGAAGATAGATAGATAGATAGATAGATAGATAGATAGATAGATAGATGTTTTTATTAAGGAAATACGTTTCGTTCTTTAAAATAAATTTTTGAACACTAATTACATCAGATCAATTTGAACTAGAATGCCCCCAACGGATGTAGAACGTTTAACATTTTCTCATTTTATCGTTTTTTTTAGCAATTCTCCTGCCTTGATGGAAGGTTTAATGTATTCATATTTAAAAACAGGAAGGATTAACGTTGGCAAATACTTCAAACTATTAATAAGATCATCCTCTGAAGACCTTGTGTCTTTTAATACTTGTATATTTTCATGCAATTTAGATGTATTTTTGGTCACAGGTGTCAATTCTTCAAAATACAATATACAGCCATATGTTGGTTGGTTCGGTGTGTTCATTGGCTTAAGGATTTAAAAAAAAAACATGCTGCGTTAGTTCATGATAGAGTCGTCTCAATTATTAGTATCCTAAATATCATGTGGTACTAAAATATGTCTTCCAAACAGGTTAAAAATATAAAAGTTCCATACATAATTACAAGTTGATAATTTGGCATGAATGTTCAAATTCGTTTAAATTTGTGTGTACGATTTCTCTGTCCCTCTGTTTCTGATTCTCGCCCTCTCTCAATCCCTCACCTCTCTCTTTATCTATCTATCTATCTATCTATCTAATCAAAAAGCAATCACGCACACACACATACTCACACACGCACACGCCGACACATGCATATATATGCAATTGTACTTTTATTTAGATTGTTGCAGATTTATTCTCATCTTCAGCGATTCAATGCTGGAGAGTCATAGTTAATAATATTCATAAGGATTTTATTATATTTCATTAATGATCTAGCAGTAAGACATCATATCAGTATGATGGAATGTAATGTTATACGCTTCTACACCACATAGGGCTCTCTCTAGGTCTACATAGGATACAGCATGGTGAGAAGCATTGCAAGATAACTGGTGACTATGCAAACTACAAGTTTTATTTCAGAGTAACTTCACCTGTCCCAGGGTACCAACAAACCATCAGAAGTTTGTGGCGGTAATTTATTTCTTGGAATTTGATTCTTCCCATACCTTCTCCAAGTAGGGTTGCCTTTTCCACGGCTTCGTCAAGAGAGTGGGATCATTTTACGTCATATATTGTATAAGACGTTGCAAAACTGTTTGTATTAGGTGTGTCGTTTCTTTTTTTAAATCAACGACACACTCAAGCAGTACACAGGTGCAACGGAAGGTACAATGAAACAAAGAATATATAATCGCAAACTGTCCTTCAGCAACATAAAGAAATACTCAACTAACACTTCTTTATCCACACACATCTGAATCCTAAAAGACATGAATACATCACCCACCATCACTTGGGAAATACAAAAACTAGCACCCGCCTATATCAAGATATCCCCAAAATTCCTTCTTTGACTCTTCGAGAAACTAGCAATTATCACCCCGCCATCACAAACACCTGCTAAACAAAAAAAAAAAATCAGAAATTCTATTCAAACGCTGACATGAAAACAAACATTTACTCTCGGATTCCGGCCCATACACATAATCCATCCACATTACCTATACTACCGCCACTACAAAAAATCCCCCACAAATAAGCCCACAATACACTTGTTATATTGTCATATCCAGTATCATAAAGACACAATAATAAAGACGCAAGAAGACTTCTTTAACAAAATGTGTACCTCTCATTTTATTTGTAAGGTCTGCGTGTGAGAGGGAGTTGGAGTCCAAACAGAACTGCAATATATTGACCCCCACTCTTATGGCCGTCAGCCTTGTGTCTTTCTCGTTCTCCAGGCTGCTCAACCGGAAGCCCAGGGGTTCAGCTTTCTGCTGAGTGCTGGCTTTCTCTACTACATCTTGTCAGCAACTTCTCTGAACCCCAACTCATAAGGGACCCCAAGGGCCCCTTCGGCCTGATGTGGCTTTCCCTACCACACCTCGTCTATAACTCCCCCTCCAACTGTAACTCTAACTTCTGTCTTGACTGAGTTATATAATAGTACAACGCCCACTCAATCGCCTACTCGATCTTTGGAATGGCATGTTTGATCGTCATCAAGCTGAAATAACTGTCATGCAGTTCACAGGTCACTCTTTTCCGGTGTATCACTCTGAAGTGGGACCTTCACCTTCAACCATATTATCAGTCGAGCTCACCTGCGCGATTTCCTCTCATAACTGCCATTAGAATGTGTCACTTCCTTCCGGTGCACCACTTTGAATGGCATTTTTGGCCGGGTCGAAGGCCAAAATACAACACACTCAATGCACCGTAAGTTCCATTATTCTCCATCAAACAACACACCATAAGAACTGTAAGTACCATTTTCCTTAAATTTATATCCATCTCCGTGAATCACCACAGCCTAGTATTTGTCGCTGCCTCCCACCAGACACGACTTTACACAAGGTCAAAAGCCCAAAGGCCAATTAAAGTGGGGATAAAGGGGAGGGGAGGTCGGGAACGAGCCGAGACTCGAACCCTGCTTGTCTGTGCTGCGCATCGGCTCACTTAGTGCAATGTGAGCCTGATGAGGCAAGCAGTTTCACGAACCCAAATGTGGGTCCGGGCACGTATGCCAGTTAACGGCTTAAACTAGACGCTTGGTCTAGTGCCGTGCATGGGGGACAAAGAAGACAAAAATGCAGCTCGCCCACCCGAAGGTAGCCTAGTCGAAACTAGGTGCCTAATTAAAGGCACCAAGTCTGCCATTGTGAATCCCCACAGCCTGTTGACATTATGTTAGCTATGTTTTCATGAGTGTTTGAAATACGTCTCTTCACAGTATATTTAACATATCCCTTATGCACACACCATCATATATTACAATAATGGATACGAAATACAACATTAACACAACATAGTCAGCTAATAAAAATTATTTTTGAAATCGAAAACAAATCTCACCAATTATCCTTAGGTCCCAGACCTATCGTGCTTACACGCCAAATCAAAAATTAATTTTCTAAATTACGCAATGACAATAATTTGCTCCTTAATAAAAATCATCATCATATACACTCACACATATAAAAAAACAAAAAGAAAATGCATAGCTAGTACGAACAATTATTGCAACGTCTTACCACAATATATTCTCTATATTTCTTACGTACATCATCATCATGTCATGTCATCAGCACAGATATCCCTGACCCTCTCTCACCACTCCTCTCTATCATTGATCGAGCTGCTGTGTGCAGGTTCCAGCTGCTGTATGTAGGTTCCAGCTTGTCGCCCTGTCTTTGCTCAGTCATGTGAAGGGATCCAGAAGAGTACATCACTTATGAGCTCATCCCTACTTCTTCAGGTGTGTTCCGCATGTCTAGAACGTCTAATTTTGATAGCTTTCGTGATAGGTGGTCGGTGGCAGTACAGGACTTGTTCAATATTGCTCGCAGCATTCTTGTGTAGTTGCCGTCAAGTTTTTTCTCAAGCCGTCTAGTTAGCGTCCAGGTAGTGCGTCCATATAGCAGTATTGACAGGACCGCTGCTTGGAAGAAACTGCGTTTCATTTTGTTGGTCAGGTCCGTCTTCCATATGACCGATAGCGTATCGATAGCCTCCCCTGCCTTTGCTAATCGCGTATAGATATCTTTCTCGGTTGATGAGACACTGCTTCCTAGGTAGGTGAACTTGTCATCTAGTTTCAGACGGCTACCGTTCATTGTGGAGATGTCGCCTATTTGATTAAAGCGGATATATTCCGTTTTATGTGCATTGACATGGAGGTCTATGCCTGCCGCGGCTCGTTCGAAACTATGTAGCAGGGATTCGGCTTGGGTGGGTGTGTTTGCCAGAAGTGCTACATCATCGGCATAGTCGGCATCGGTAATTGTTTTTTGCGGGTTACCTCCTGCTTCTTTCCTTATTAGCTTGGAACTGTTTTCTTTAATTTTATCAACAGATATTCTAAGTATGTAGTCTACACAGATGATGAAGAGGTATGAGGCTAGTGTGTTTCCTTGCAGTACACCTGCTACAATGTTGAAGTAGTCTCTGTCTCCATCCGGTGAACGGACTTTTACCTTGGTGTTTCTATAGAGAATCATTATGGCTGCGACGATTTCTTTTGGTAGGCTTTAAGCGAATAGAATTTTCTCCATCTTCCCTCTATGAATGGAGACAAAAGCCTGGCTAAAGTCGACAAATAATATGGTTGCCTGTAGGTTTTTTGTACGTACATCCTCAAGAATTTTAAAGATATCAAAAATTTGTGATGTCGTGGATTTATATCTCTGGAAGCCATTATGCTGTATGTTGTCAATTTTGCTGTATGTTGTCAATTTTAGGTTCTACGCGGTTGCGTTGTAGGGCATTGTATATTTTGGTCGCTACGGATGTAAAATTTATACCTCGGTAGTTCTTGGCTAATCCGAGGTTGCCCTTTTTGGGGAAAGGGAGCATGCATCCCTTCATCCATCTGTCTATCGGATTTTGATTATATACGGCATCACAGTGTCGGAGCAGTATATCATCGAATTGTCTACTCTTCCATACTTCTGGGGGAATTTCATCGACCCCTGCTGCTTTTCTATTCTTAATTTTTCTAAGAACTAAGTCGAGTTCTTCTTGAGTGAACGGTCCTAGTTTGATATCTAATTGTTTCCTTATAATTCTCGAGGTTGCTTCATGTGTAACTTTCAAAAGGTTTCCGAGTAAATTCTGGAAATGCTGTTTCCACAGTTGTATTCGTTCTTGTTGGTTGGTCAGCTTTGGCAGTGCTCTCCCTTCTGCTCACTTCTTTTATCGTTTGCCATGCTATCCTGGATTGCCTATCTTCAACCGAGTCTTTAATCTTATCAATCTAATTTTGTATATATTCTGTCCGTTCTTTTATGTATACGTTTACTAATTCATTTTGTACTTCTTTAATTTTCAGGGCATTTATGCTAGTTGGGTTATTTCTATTGCATTTGGAGACAGTTTTCCTGTCTGTGCACTTTTCTCTAACCGCTAATGTCTCCTATAGAACGCTAGATTTAGTTGTTTGTTCAGTTAGGATGTATTCCGATGCTGCTTCTTAGTGGGCGTTGACGAAATTCTCATATTCGTCATTCAAAGAATGTGTTTCTGTCTTCTTCTGTAGTTCATTCAATTTGTTTCTTAGTGCTAACGCATATTTATATCTCATATCTCTGTTATTAAGCAGAGCCCAGTCAGAGTGTACGGTGGTCGTTGTTCGGGTCACATTCTTTCGTAGACTCAGTCGTGTTTTTGAAAAAACACGTTCACTCAGAGAAAAGAATCCTAAACTGGTTAGTAATATATTGTCCTTTACTATACTGTTGTTTAAATTGCAAAAATGATTTTATTGAAAATTGTATTTTCTTTGTAAAATCACCGCTGTATACTATCTCAGTTTTATATGCAAAGACAATTTTTACCGAAAATCCAAATTAATATTGAACCTAGTCAAAGAAGCTAACACCATCGGAATGTGAAGCTCTATTTTTAGAACTAGGGTATGATTATTTACAGACTACCATATAATTATAGATTATTCAGTATAAGGAAAGAAAGAAAAAAATATAGGTAGCAACGTATACCAAAACGACCCTCTCCTCAACTTTTAATCAACAGTCCTACCAACCACTATTTAAACCCATAAAATGACACGACGGAACAGAACATGGTAAACCAAGTAAGTAAGAAAGAAGTACGTCCAATCAAAGATAAGTGTCCAAAACTGGTTAGTTATATATTATCCTTTACAATAAATTTAAAATGCATGAATGTTTTAATTGAAAAATTGTATTTTCTTTGTTAAATAACTGCTGTATTATATATGTGTCTTAAATGCAAAGACAATTTTACCGTAAATTCAAATTGATATTGAACCTAGTCAAAGAAACTAAAACTATTAGAATTCAAGAACCTAAGTAAGCGTAAAATAGAATGTCTATAAGGATGCTAAAAAACATAAAATAATAATGTATTTTAATAAATTTGCAAAAAAGATTAAATAAACTAGTCGTGGACTTTGATTAAGTTAAAACTTAATAATGAAAATCGGAATCCCTAAAACGCCTCAACCCCGTAAAATTCTCGAAAGCCATGGGAAGCAGATAAACACTGTGATGGCTCTACATAATGCCTAACCTGTTCCTAGGAATATGAACCCTACGGTTCATCGGTCAGGATCGATTAGTTCGATCGGGGAACTACTGCTGTTCATCTATAAGGGTGACCGCTGTAGATGAGAATAAAAACAGCCATCGAAAGATAACCATGACTTACTTACCAACATTCATGGATTACAATGATAAATTATATATCATTAACACGGCAAAACTAATTCAAATTAATTTATAAATATAACACTAAACTTATTCCAGCATAAAATATTAATATTGCATAATACACCATAGTATATTACAATATTACTTGTCACATCAACATGACATTTGTTGTGTTCTGATCCACCATCCTCCTTCGTTTATAATGCTTACAGATCAATCTTACTACACAAACACATACGAATTTTAAAAATGAAAAAGATAAATAAATAAAAGAAAGAAAGAAAGAAAGAAATAATATTTCATAGTATATTACAACGTAACATGTCTTATCACCATGATATTTATTGCATTCTGATCCACCATACTCCCTCGTCTATTATGCTTACAAATCAAAACTTTATTTTCTTCATAATTGCAACGATGATGATATTTTGTTCCTTCGTTAAAATTATTACACACACACACACACACACACACACACACACACACACACACACACACACACACACACACACATGAATACAAAAAAAATCCTCGGTGAAAATGTCGCGACTTTAACTACACACTGTTGCACATATATCAAGGAGACAATCTTAAATTTGCCGCCGGCGCATGTATCTTCATACACACACACTATATATCACTTATCCGACCACATAAAATAATACACAAAGATAATCGACACACACACACACACACACACACACACACACACACACACACACACACACACACATTAAGAGTTGTACACAATTCAAACGTTGTTTTGATTGTATTTTTCGATTTTCTCCAATATCTTTCTTTCTCTGCCTGATGATTGTCGTTTGTAAGTCGGCATGAAGCCTGTGGTCACAGAGAAGCTTCCATGGGGTTCGCCAATGGTCCGGGAGACCGGGGTTGAATCCTTGGTCGAGTCATACCAAAAACTTTAAAAAGAGTACTTGATACCTCCTTGCTTAACACTCAGCAATACAAGGTGCGTATCAAGGGTAAAGCGGATCAATTCTAGGAAAGGAGTAGCTACCTCCCCTACACTCGGTGTTGTAGCTATTAAAAAGGGAGCCTTCTTAGTCACCCTCGACTACGGTCGCTAATTTATTTACATTACTTTTTTGTTATGACTGCTCTATCACAGACTCTGAACACTCTCCAAACGGTAATGCATTTGGACTGCAACTAACCCACGAAGTGAAATAGGGAAAACCAAAACTTTTATAATATATATATATATATATATATATATATATAGAGAGAGAGAGAGAGAGATACATAGATTGATAGATAGAACCAATATTACTTTTGTAACATTTTTGCAATTTTATTCTTGGCTTGAGCATTTTATAATTAAAGATATTTATTTTGATTAATAACGACCCAATTAATATACTAAATACCTTGTGATTTTGCTGTAAAAATAACTTTTTATAAGATATAAATTGTTAAAGACCTACTTTTGAATAGAAATCATTAAAACTAAGTCCCTGTGAAAGTTTGTTCTTTGAGATGCTGCCACATCTCACAACCAGTGACTCGAATGTTCAGGTATATGATATAAAACAAAAGGCTAATCAAGGAAACCCTTGCGGCAGGTCTGAGAAGCGTTCACAAAAGGAAGTTGGGTATTTTCTCAAAGGGGAGCAGGTATTTAATTTCATATGGACCAGTAATGCCCTAAATCTATGGGTTTTCTGAAATACCCCAAAATATTGCCGGTGGGCTGTCATTTGTCAAATCTTCTGTCAGATCTTCTGTTCATTGACTTAAAAATACCATTTACTGCTTTCCTGTTTTTAGACAGGTCCAAATGAAAGATGTAACAGCGTGAATATAATGCATTGAATTTTAATTGGATCACGTATCTGATTTTCTTTCTTTTCCTGAAATGAACTCGGTGTCATCTTTTTATCTTGTCTTCTTGTCCGATCACCCATCTGTGGCTGTACAACGCTTTATTTGTTTGTTTAAAAAGTGTCGTAATATTCTAATTTGAATCTATCTCTTTGATGAATTGGAAATGAACGACCTCAAATTGATATATGTGCAAATTACACTTTGAATTTGAGAAATTTCATTACCATTTAACATTTATCTCATTTGAATGGAAAATTTCTCCGTTATCACCTGATTTAATTGAATTGGATCGCTCCTTCCACTGCATGGATCCCATCGAAGAATCATTTAATCTACTGAGAAATTTGGTTCAATATATGCCATGAACTGAGATGTTTTTTTACAATAGTATTCATACAGATTTAACCACAGAAAAATTAACTCAACAAGAGTTTTTAAAGATCTTATTCAGTTATTCACCTTTTCTGGTATTTTTCAAAATATTTTGATGTCACACATTTCCTTCTCCATCAAATAGAAACAAAGATAACATTTACTTCAATCTTGCACATTGTTTATCCTTCCATACCATGAAAATTCTCATTGATAATCTCACATCTTATATTGATTGTAAATTTATATTCGACATTCTCGTAAATATTTAATACACGAATCAAGCTACATTGATTCAAATGTAAGCATATCCTCCTTTCTTGCTGGCCAAAATTGATTGATTAATTTTAATAGCATGCCAGTCAGTTTATTTTGGCTTTTTTATGCCTAGAGATTAGGGAAACGCGTGTATCGTATGTTTATATTTATATTTTGTGTAGTTTCTAAGAATGTTTTGCTCACGATTATATATATATATATATACATATATATATATGTGTGTGTGTGTGTGTGTGTGTGTGTGTGGTCTGATCTATTCTAGAACTAGATCCTCAACATCAGGAGCAGTTTAGTGTCATTCCTGAGGGAGTTTTCTCCCTAGCAAAGAATGCTGTCGGCATATTCTAAACGAGCAAGCCAAAATAGTGAATTAGCCAGTGAGGATCGACCTCATTATACTAGGAAATACACGAGAAAAGTATTGTAAGAGTGAAGCTTGCTATCTTCCCTTTTTACTAAGCTCAGATTATTTTGTCAGAAGGTCATAAGTATGATGGAGTCACCAAGTACAGATCAAACCAATTCTATAGAAATAGCCTACAGAAGTAAGCTTGAAAAAAAAAACTTCCATGGCAAGGCGCCCTAACCCGGGTGGGGTCGTTCTCATTAACACGGTGCTTACCGAATCAAGTAGGAACAAATATTTCCCTTTTCCATGGAGAATATTATCTAACAAATTACGCAAAATTGGAAACATGAATAGCAATTACACCTTACTGAGTATAAAGAAACCTCCCGAATGACTGTTTTCAATTTCTTCCGCTTCCGACATTAGAGCTGACATCTAGAACCCCAGAAACATCCGAACTTTAGGAAAGCTTCCGGACGGAAATTGTAATTATAAAATTTAATTGCATTCCTTCCCTTCACATTCTAAGCAGTGTAGAAATATAGGAGGTGTGTCATTATCTCCAGCGGCGTTTTCTCAATGAAATTAATCGATTTGATAATCAATAATCGTTAGAATAGAAGAATGAGAAGCTAACAAATCTTTGAATGTAGTTATATATTGGGATATTACCCTAGGGGTTCTTTATTTTATTAATATTAATTATCATTTGTTTATATTGCCTGATATTGAGGTGTATCAAAAGTATTCTCCTATTTTAAATCAAATGGGATTTTGGAAACCTTCCGAGAAAATTTGTGTGTTTTTTTTTATGAATTACGAACTATTTACATACGACTAACGTCCACTCTTTTGTTTTTAAATAAGTACTTATGGTCTTTATCAGGTTTATGCTTAGTGCCGAATAGATTACATATGTCTTGTCATAAAGGCCACACACGACAACTAATTGTAATCATTATAACTAATTGAAGCCATTTGATAACATATAAATATAAAAAAATACATCAGCTGAATATGGAAAAAATATTCCCTACTATTCAATCATATTTATTGTTTTGTCTTAAAGCCTGACAACTCGTTTTGCTGACAAAATTTGGAATGTCAGGCTGAAATTTCTTTTCTGTTCTAACTTTGATCATGGATATATGAATATTGATCGATCAGTTTTTTTCCTTGAGAAGTTTTTTTGTGAATTTTATGAATGAAATTAACTCAACACAGGTTTACGGAAACAATGTCATTATAGCTGAGGCAAAATTTCCAAAGTTTTGTTTAGCGTTTCTTTAAGGTTTGAAAAGAAACTTAGTATTGCCACATGAAGATATTTTGCTTTAAGTGAGGAATCTAACAGCAATTTTAAGTCCCATATCCCATTTTTTTTTCTTTCTTGAATAGTGCTGAAAATGATGTATTTTCAAAAGGTGAAAATATTATATAATTAAGGAATGATTTTTTATATTAATCATTTTTCGTTAAGTATGTTTTATCTTTCAGTTTGGTTGGACTTTGAACTATTCGGCTCTTTGTCCAGGTGCACAGACATTGGGTACAGTTTACGCTCGTGCACAGAGGATATGACAATCACAACTGTCATAATAAAACCCAGATAGAAAATGTGTGAATGACATCATGCCTGGAAGCGATGAGCTGAGAATTTGGATATTTTGAAAAACACGTCAGTTGGGTACTCGACTGTAGGCGAGTCGAGTTAGTCGTTTACTGGTGGGCAGTCCAGTTGAGTTTTACTGTAGGCCAGTCGAGTTGGGTACTCGACTGGGGCCAGTCCAGTTAAGAGTTGACTTTGGCCATGTCAAGAGTTGAAGTTGAGTTAAGACCATGGTATTGAGAAGTTGAAGTCTGACCATGGAGTTCTGCAGATCTCTACAGACAGAGATCTTAAAGACTACGAGATGTGCCGATCGTTTGAGTTTTGTTAGTATAGAATGATTAAGAATTGTGTCTCTCTCTCCTAGTGTCGAAGAACTGAACTCAGAAGTCAAGAAGTTAATAAACGTTCGTACCTGAACAACCTGTTAATGTGTTGTGTATTTCCCTGTATTTGAATTTGTACATGTGCCGTTGGATATCATTGGATTAGATATAAGTATGGCTATGGTTGTGAGTATACAACAAAAAATTACGAAATCCTTTCGGAAATTTCTAAGAAAACAATTCTGAATGACTGTCATATTTCGCAAACCTAAATTCTGACTCAGTATTGGTGGTGTTCTCAGCTGTTTGCTCAAACGAAAATGAACTAAGTTTAAATTTGATATTTGTGACATCCATAAGCTTACTTATTTTTAAATGACACACTTAGTTTTATCATACAACTGACCGATGAGTTTGCTTTTACCATGTAATTTTATATTAAGATCAGTTAATTGTACAGTAATATGTACAGCAAAAGCGAACTTTTTTCATCTTTTATTTCAATAGAGTTTTGATCTCTCATCGCACGGAAAAATCCTTTTTTGTTTAAAAAACGGAATCTTTTCAGCATATTTTGACATACCAACTATACTTCTGTATAGAATGGCACATCAGTGAATTGATATACTTCTAACATAAACTCCAACAACTGTCTGAGCAGATAGTGATAAATACCCTGAACTCATGTATTGCTCACTGGCTTTGTGATCAAGCGAAGCACATTATCTAATTTCAAAGACTTTGAACACAAATTTTGTTGATTAACTATACAGTGAACACATTAAAATGCTAAATTTAAATGCGAAGATTTAAAAGAAAATGTGTTCTTTACTTCGTAGCAAAACCATTATGTCTGCCAATCATATTTACAGCACGGTCAGTAAATAAGCATAAACATTTATTTAGATCAAAGCAATAAACATTCTGAATCAGCTCGACTTTCTCAAAGATAACCTGGCTTGTTGTAGTGTCATGCATGGGGAATACTTCAGTCAATAGCTTATGAATATTAAATTAATTATCACTGGATATGATGAAGATTGCAAACAGTACTATTCAAGTGATGTTAACCGTATTATCAGTACCAGTAAAAATATTCAAATATTGATGATACAGCCTTTAAGTGTTGTTTCAAATCACACTGTCTGTTCAGCAGCATTGTTTCTAGTAGATAAAATGGCTTTGGATAAATGTGTTTTCTCTGGACATACAATTTCAAATGATTATATACGGCATTGTTTTACGAAATCTCTTCACTTCCCCCACATGGTGATCAATTGTTTGAGTTTTCAGCTTGCAGTAACGGAAGTGACGATCCCTTTTTGAATTTTTATAAATCTAGTATGTTGCCAGGTCAAGTTTACCTTCAATTCCGTTAAACTTGAAACACGGATTTGACCTTCGTATTCATCGTGAGATCGAAGAGTCGTTTCATGTCTTTTCAAATTGTACTCTTTTATCGAGGCGATGCTGTTGTTGTAAATTAGACAGTGTCAATTTCCATTCACCGTTGTCCAAAAATATTGTAATTCACACTTTTCTTGAAACATTCACCCGTCATAGTTCAATTTTCAATATTTCCTTTAGCAGGAAGAACTAACTTGATGACGAGGAATTTGAATAATAACATAATCTTGAGGAAGAGGGCTGATCCACCCTTAATAGGAATGCCGAAGAGAGAGGGCTTTGGTTATTTTTGATAAAATGCCTCGTAATGGGGTAATCAACCACAGTGGATTTTAACTGCAACTTTCTTTTGTCAACATCATTGTAGTTGGTACTAAACAAGGCAAGTAAAGATTAGCTTTTTGAAGAACCTGGAAGAATGTCTGAGCAACAATCCTTTTGCACACCATCGTTTTAAGATATTAAAAAGAAATATTGAATTAAATATATTAGATTTTATTTCATCATAATCACAAAAAAATGTCGAACTAATTATTCAGAATTACTTATGTAATTATATGACATCCAGTTTACGTAAAAATATTCTTAAACGTTTTTACATTAATTTTGTAATATTGAAATCTCATTTTTGTTCGTATTTTAGGTTTTTTAATGGTATATTATATAACAAACCTAAGGTTCAATTCAGAATTATTAAATGCAAAAAATGAAACACAAATTACTCCAAAAAAGAATTAGGTTTCATTGGTGAATAATTCTTATGGATCACCATATGGATATTTTATTCTTATTTTACATAAATACATTTTGCAATCAAAAACGACAGCATAGTAATGTAATTGAAAATCTAGTACCTAACGATCTATAATCAACAAAATATTGACCTTAGTTTCACTTAATAGAATTATTATTCATTTAACATTTTTTAGAATATAGTTACAGTGCAGGACCAAGAATTACGGAGAACAAAAAATCAATCATACTTTTTTACCAGTTAGAAATAGATAGATATAAAACAACAATTAGTCATCATGGAAGCATATTTACTTTTCTTTAAAAAAATATACACTTTCAGTGAAAAATATTAAGCAAATTTTAAATGAAAAATTTTAAGCAAATGTTAAATAAACTCATTTACTAAATATAGATTTTAAATAAGTTTTACGTTAGGCATGTTGAAGAAGATGACTAAAATTTCAAATAACCAGAAGTAAGATTCCTGAAGAAATTATTTTTCGCGTAATGAAAAACAGAACCACTAGTTTGTGAAAAATAAACTAAATAATTTATCATAATTACTTCAATTAAAAAGTAAAATATTATTCCAAATGTAAAATTAAAGATTCCTTTAAATTTCTTTAGCCGGTAACACACAAGATAGTAGTAGCTTTCTCAAACTCAAGTTGAAACTAAAATGCCTTGCTCTCATTGGATAAAGGAATGATTGGAAACGGCCTACGGAACCGTATCTTTTCCACATTAGGATATGACTTGAAGTATAGTTAGCCATGGATAAAACAAAATGAAAAGAATGTGATTTATTTCCTTGAACATTGTAATTTATAAAAAAAAAAAAGAAGAAAAAACTGCAATTTTGACCGTTGATTAAAAAAATCCTATGTGAGAGTTGCAGGTGTGTTTGTAATGGGAATCATGCACATATCTTTTAGTTGGTCGGTTAAGTTTTGCTGAAAGTTAGCGTTTGGGGAATTAGTCATTTTCCTCTTCATGCAACAAATTCAATGCAAATGATTTGCAGACCGTAACAGATTTTTAATAACAAGCCATATCTAATATAATCATTTGAATACAGTTATAGCTTCGATTACCAATTCTTAACATTACTAAATTTCACTCGGGATTTTAAATAACTACTATTAATTAATAACTATTACTAATTAATGATAATACTGTTTGAACCCTTTGAGCTTCAGGTAACTTTTCTTAACACAAATAAGTTGTGAACAGTTATATGTTTTCAACTAATTTTTCAGTTTTCATGGTAATCATTTGCAGTTATATATTTATATAAAAATTCTTAAAACTAATAATTTTTATGTAATTTCAAGAAATGTATTTCTTTTTTTTAACTTTACTTAACTATTCTTTGCACTTATAATTTTTACACACTTATATGGTTTCAATCAACTATTTTAAAAGTATACTTTTTAACAAATAAATGTGTTTATTATTAACACAATAATGTATCTCAAATAGGAATTATTTTCAATCACTGTCAGATTGCCAATGTCTAAAAATAATTCACACTCATTGTAATTAGAACCAACGATCCTTTAATAGTTTGCTGTAATCTTATTCTTTAAATAACCCAGGTATAAATGTAGTTCAAAACACGTTCATACACTTTTAAAAAATATCTATTTGATCCATTGTTGGGAAGCTGCCAAGTGTTATCTTTCTAGATCAGATTAGACCTGGATGTAATGGCTACCATAAGGAAACTCTACCTCCACTATATCCGGAACATAAGGATCTCTAACAAATGTCGTCTTAACCAGGAAATCATTTTTAAAAGGTCTTACCCTCTCTGCCTTAACTACCATCACCATAATTTAAGCTAATCCAGTAGGCATCGTAAGATTATTTTAGTATCTCTATTGATTTAGAATGTCCGTGATCGAGTTCTCTTACACATTGATTTTTAAGTGTCATATTGGGCTATTGATATCCGTATATTTCTGCATTTTCTTTCCAAAGTCAAATCTGTATCCCTAAAACATAAACGCAATTAATGCATTGGTCATTACACAATTCAAGAAAAAGAAAAGAATAAACACTGTATTAATTGGTCTTAATGGTATCCTTACTTTCTGTTTTCTATCTAGCATGATTTCTAATGTCATAATTTTACTTTATCACTGAATGAGTTGATGCTCTATCTTCATTGACGTGTAATAATTTAGGATTTTTTTTATTATTAAATCAATGGGAATTTTATTAAATAGCCTCAGACCATATCAAGAAAAATGAAAAAAAAAAGGAAAAATTCAGATAAATAAATACAGTAATGGATGCCACAAATAGATAAAATGTTAAAATCCAAAGAATTGTTGAATTTTCGTCGATATTTTCATAGATTAACTATCATGAGTTCGACGTTTGTTCTTTTGATGTTTTGTATCTGAAAATGCTCTATAATGGTATTCAAATAGTAACCTGTGATAAAGCAAAAACCGGTGAATTATTTCAGGTGCTGGTGGGTGGCATTTCTTTTACCTTTAAATCTAACGTTTCTAATAGACAGCCAATGTCTGTTTATTTTTTTTCAAGAAATTATTTACAATTCTTAGATCTCAAAAAATGTTAAAAACACCGGGAGCAACGGTTATGTTCTAAAGAAATAGACTCTAAGAAACAAGTTCAAATCCTAGATGCAGCTGTTTACATTTTAGGTTATTTAGCTTTCGCGAATTAACTTGTCTTGGAGAATAATCATAAATCCCTGAATTTAGTAGGAGTGAGTATGGAGTTTGCAAAACTCGCCGCCCAAAAATACTTCTTACGAACACGAATCACAGCCTAGTCGGCTGGAGCTGTAGAATATACCGTCTACATCTACACTGAGGAGCAACACTCCTTAAGTATAACGTGATATGGTAAGTTATAAAGAAATCGAAAGGTTAATTTCTTAAGAATGAGCAAAAGAAAAATTTTAATAAGAAAAAAAACGTAGACAGAATGTATGGGACGGATGGTTGACCTCAGAATGACTTAGCCTAAAGCACTGGTTGTTCAGCCGGTCACGGGTGAGTGACTGCGTCAGATGAGGATGACTAGAAAAACTGGAAGTCCTATGATCTTGCATGTGCAGATCCAAGGGAGGCGGTTGTTCCTCCCATCGACACTAGGCAGAAAAGAAGGGAAAACTCGTTTGTAGGAGTTGTGGGTGGGATTTGATGAGGTTAAGACATACAGTTGAACACGTGCCGCGAAGATATAGGGAAGCGAATGTTTTCGTGCTGCATATTTTGGAGGTGGGCTCTAAAAGGGAGCCTTATACTGGACGCGACTCAGTGACCAAGCATGTTAAAAATAAAATAGAAAACCAGAAAGAAAATGCAAGGTCTGCGTCTGCTCTATCATTCTCACCATGATATGTTGTTTTGCCTTGCCAAGCTAACGCAGTCAAATTTGCTTCCATACACTCTTTCTTTCTCCTGGCGACAACTTACGAATTATACTAGTGAATAAACTGTTCGGTATTTAGGCAGAGTTTCAGGCGTTTATCAACTTTTAACACGGTGAGGTCAAACGGGGTCCTGGAGGTACGGATATCTAGCTGATGCCGTTATTGTGCATACTGTCTCGTTCGCACCGTTATGGTACATAAGGTGTCCTAGATTTGGTCACAAACAATCTGATGGTGAGACTCTAATCCTGAAGCAGTGAGGAATGCGGATTACCCCTCTCATTGCCATAGTTCTCAGGTCCAATCTCAACCAAAAGTGGTTAGAGTTCACCTGATAGGGTCCTATCTATTGGTCAAGTAGAACTGTTTGACTGTTAAACTCTGCATAGAAATCATTTATTCAAAATTGAATTGTTAAAAACAGAATTGCTTGACTATTTAACAAATGAATTTTTAATGGATTTGTTTTTGATGAATAAAAATACTTGAAATCATTTAACAAACCATAAAGGAATGACTGAAAACGAAAGTTGAATAGAGTTGTTTGTGTTTATTTGGAATACTAAAACCTTTTTATTGTGAGCAAAAATTCAATTATTAAGAATACATAGCAGTACTTGGAAGAATTTGACGATGTGCAAATAAATGAACCCAGATTTATTCAAAAATTAATTTACCCATAGATTATTCGCAGGCAAATACTATATAAAATATATATATATATATATATATATATATATATATATATATATATATATATATATATATATATAGGGATTTAGCATTGAATAATCTAAAACAGTTGATATGACTTATGAACCGACCAAACTACACGCTACAAACAGAAACACCATCACAGACCACAAGTGGTTCCGGCTTTCGAGCATGCAGACATTTACTTTTTAAACCCCACCATATATACTTTCTTGAGATGTCCCTAGCTCTTTTGAAAGTGTTCGAATGCTTTTGTATCCTGTACTTTAAAGTATCATAAATGGCATTTAATCGTCCACTTCTGGCTGTTAATTCAAAAGACAGCCAACTGTACTTTTACCACTTAAACCAATTTTAGATTGTCCACATTGATATCGTTTCACTTATGTCCATATTTGGAATCCTCCACTCTGCTATTTTTGGCCCATCTCATGTTGATAATTCACTATTGCTGTTATCTCAAACAATTCTATTAGGTACAGCTGATTCGGCGAAATAAAACACCAAGGAAGATTTGAAACAGTCCACATTGAGGCACAACTTACATCGGCTAGAATATCGAGAAAGATCCTGGACTAATACTTCAGGCTCCTTTTACTGAGAATCCAGTGAAGATGATCCTGTCATATATACCCTTAATGTTACCTATGATGTAAGAGGGACTTGGGTACGTCGACAGTAACGTTAATATAACAACTGATATGAGGACAAGTAACCCAATTGAATGAATGATGATATTTATTACTTTCTTCTTTCTGTATTTTCAAATCAATTCCAACTGATGGTTTTTCACTTGATCCTGAGTGACAACAAGTCTCCTCAGATCTCACGGACTCTTCTAAATATCGTAGCTAATTTTAGCAGGGCTTTGAGCTAAATGGTTTCAATATTCTTTCTGATCTACAGTTAACTAGTCTGTCTTATAGGTTCTTTGTGGCTCTTCCAAGGGTTCTCAAAAAGATCGGTTATCATCGACTCAATCATATTACATAATTTTCTGGTCTCTAACTGAGTGAAGTTAATATAAAAGTTTTTTCTTTCTTTCAATTTCTATTTTAGTCCGCTGTAACAGCAAAATCCTGAAAATAAGTTATTTTTCTTCTTAAATTAAAGTAATTTCTTCTCGATAGTTTTTAAATCATCTCATTGTATCTAAAAACCTTGTGTTCCTTTTTCAATAAAAAAATTCTTATTTATGCATAGAGCATTTGTCATTATGGTCAAAATTCAGTAGTTCTCAATGGATAATAGTCATACTTAATCCTGTTTATTTTTTCTGCTAGTTTCCTTAATTCCCTTATCCGATTTAGCTGTTTCATCTCTATTAGTTCACTCGCTGTTCTCTAGGACAATTGCAATTAAGTATTTTCAGTGAGGGTTTTAATGAAAAAAGTCGGCTCAGCTTTCCGATATTATTCTATTTAAACTAATTTCAAAAGTGCGGTGGTCTGGACTGTTTCTGAACAACCTCGGATTTTTAATACTTTCAGTCACTTTTCCAGATTATTGGGGTTTGTACCATTAACTCCAGCTTTCTTTAGTAACAGTTTTACGTTCATGCTCCGTAGATTTTTCAACACTTTACCTTGGTCCAGATACTTATTAATGTTTTCGCTTTCTTTTACTATTAATCTGTAATTTGCTGTATCGACAAAACCTGCTAGATGTTTTTTGTTCGGTAAAAAATAGATCAGGTCATCTGGCTACAACGACTGAACCATTTTTATTTAAAAAGAAAAAAAATGTAATTTTGTGTAGCTCAATCTTCAGAAGTTTATCTATAAGGACAAATTTCAATTATTTTCACCGTTCGCAGTGGATAATCTGCACCATCTAATCAAATTTTTGCTCTATTTGATTATATGTGTCTGACTTTTCAAATTTTAATTATTTACTCCTTTAGAGTTTTTCACATCAGTGTTAGTTGATGGTTTTTCCCTGGAGTTTGAGTGACAGCGAGTCTCCTCAAGTCTCCAGGACTCGTCTCAGGATTCTGGCCGTTCTCAGCTATGCTGTCGTTTGGATAGTCTCCAACCCGTCCGCCAACTTCAAAATCCTCCAGGCCTTTTAATAATCCTTTAGTTATTGTGCATAAATCACCAATCACAATTGGCACAATCATTACTTTCATGTTCAACAGCTTTTTCAATTATCTAGCAAGGTCGAGGTATTTATTAAACCCAGTGGATAACCTTGCCGACCCAGTCGTTTCTGGCCTAATACTCTTCAGTGGTAATTTGCTTCTTTCGCTTATTATTATTATCATAATTTTACTCACTTGGGAGTTTTTCACACCAGCCTTGGCTAATGGTTCTTCACTGGAGTCCGAGTGACTGTAAGTCTCCTGAAAACTCCAGGACTCTTCTCAGTATTCTTGCCGATCTCAAAAATGCATTAGATTGGATAGTCTCTATTCTCCATTTTACTTCCAAGCCTTTCGCTCGCTGTACCCATCTTTTGGTGAATACCTAGCACGTCAATTACAGTTAGTTTCACCGTCATTTTATTATTATCCTGAGAGTTCTTCACATGTTTCATAGTTTTTCCAATTTCTTTACCAAAGTCTAAGTAGGTATCTCTCTTTCCCCTTTCTTTCAGTTTAACCCTGTGGTCAGGTGGAACGGACAATTTCACTATTCAGCAGACTTTCTCTTTTTTCTGTTGACTGTCACTTGGTCTGGTCATCTTGTGAAGCATATTGACCTTCAACCCCGCCAAACATGCCATTCCAAAGACGGTTGAAGTGCATGTTCCATTGGCGTGGGTGAGTCTAGCTGACAATATGGGACAAGGTAAAATACCGCGGTACAGTCATAGAAGAGAGTGACCTGTGAACTGGATGACAGTTATTTCCGCTTGATGACGATCAAACATGCCATTCCAAAGATTGAGTGTGCGATTGAACTATTATATAACTCGGTGAAGACAGGAAGTCGGAGAATTTAGAGACCAGTTGGTGAGAAGATGCTGGGATGAGAACATGTCTCGGAGAGGCTGGGCCCCCTGGGCCCCCGGTTGTGCAGCCCAAGAGAACGGGAATGAAACACGGTTATGGCCAATAGAGTGAGGGTCAATATGTTGCAGTTCTGTTCGGTCTCCAACTCCCTCTCACAGTAAAACCTTGGGTAACCTTTTCGCAACCTTTCAAATTAAGTGAGAGTTATATTTTTTTTAAAGAAGTCTTTGCTCGGCTTTATTATAGCGTCACTATGTATTCTCCATGTATATGTGTATATATGCATATTTATTATGTGGCTATATAACACTTGCTAAGATTAGGTGATCCGTTTGGAAGTTGTTTTTTTTTCTGTGATTTATGAAGTTCGTGCATTTCCTAAGCATGCGATTGAGTAGTAGCATCGCTATTACAAAGAGTAATGGTGATAGCGAATCTCCCTAGAAGATCCCTCTATTGATCTTTACCTTTGCTAAGCTATTGACTCCTGATGTCAGTTCGACTCTCCAGTTTAGCATGGTATTTTCGATAAAATCTACATATTTAGAGAGTTTACAGTCCAGTTTTATGGGAAATTATCGTATGCTTTTTTATTGTCAATCCATTCCCTAACCAGATTTTTCCGTCTCGTTTTGGTGTTCTTAATCCTGTTTTGATCAATGTATAGAAGTGGTGATGCGTTGAACAATGTTATATTATTATTAGGTCTGGTCTTCTGGTCGAGATTAGATGATCCGTCCGTGTGCCAAAGTCCCATAGGAGTTTATGTGTGTCATTTTCTAGGACAGGTGCTGGGTTATGCAAATACCATTTGTTGGTATGATCAAATTTAAATTTCTCGCACATCTCCTAGTGGATCACCTTGCCCATCCAGTCATGGCGTTGGTGTTGTTGTTTCAATGCTTGAAGTTTTTCGCACCGTTTTTAACGTTGTTAATTTACTGCCCTTTGAGTGGCTGAAGACTCTTCATGCGATTAGAACTCTTTTGAGTATTCTCTCGATCTTGCTGTAGTCTTCAGTTTTTCGATTCTTCCACGAATTTTGTGTTTCTCCTGTCTTTTATCTCATCTCTCGGAGACCGTTCCAAGCGCATCAACTAAAATTGTTTTCATCCTCACTTTCGTTTTTCACTGCTGTTTCAACTCTTTAAAATGATTCAAGTATAAGAATATATTTTATTTCCACTCTGTTGTCTTCTAGAACGGCAAAATCCGATTGATAGTAATTTATTTCTTCTTGTTATTTTATCTTGTTATTTAGCTCTGATCTTCTGGATGAAATTTGGTGATCTGTTTGTATCGTAAAATCATTGAGAATTTTATGTGCTTTATTTTTAGAACGCATCATACTGTGTGAATATAGCATTTTGTAGTATGTTCAAATTCTAATCTCATGCAAAATTCCCGGTAGATCACATTCACCATCCACTTGTGCCTAATCATGTATTCTTTTTGTGTTAGCCAGCTGAATCTGCTTATTACGTGATTAACAGTTTATCTCTGTCTTAGCATAACCTACATTTGCTACTCTGTTGCCTAGTATCAATTTTCGCTTTATTATATTACTCCATTACTTTTTCACATCAGTGTTAGTTGATGGTTTTTCTCTGGAGTTTGAGTGATAGCATGTCTCCTCAATTTTCCATGACTCCCCTCAGTATTCTCGCCGTTTTCAATAATGCTATTATATGGATATTCTCCACTTTTCTGCCAAATTCCAAGTCCTCCAGGCCCTTCAATAACCCTTTAGTTACTTTGCGAAAAGCACCAATCACAGTTGGTACAATCGTCACTTTCCTGTTCCACAGCTTTTTCAATTCTGTAGCAACGTCGAAGTACTTATTCTTCTTTTCACATCCTTTCAGTTTCTTTATTATTACTATTATTATTATTATTATAATTATTATTATTATTATTATTATTATTAATAATAATAATAATAATAATAATAATAATAATCCTCGAGTTCTTTTTAAAGATATAAGCGTTTGCTGATGCTTTTCTACTGGTGTCTGAGTGACAGCATGTCTCCTCATATCTCCAGGAGTCTTCTCAATATTCGGGCCGATCTTAACAATGCTATAGTTTAGATGGTTTCCACACGTCCTCTTATTTCTAAGTCATCCAGTCTCTGTACTAGTCCCTTGGTGAACGTACCGAACTCGTCAATTACAAATATATCAACGTCACCATCATGTTTCATAGTTTTTACGCTCCTTTTCAAGGTCTAAGTACTTAATGCACGGCAAAAGAACACATGTTCGCAGCTCTTTGATATATCTAAACCCAAATCTCATAGGGAAAGAAAAAGCGTGGAAAGAACAGGTTTGCCAGCTGGTTTGTTTAATAAAAACGCAATTTTATAGGTATGGCAGATTGATAAACATTCAACGTAATGTTGGCCTTCCTAGTATGATACTCTCTAAATCCCGAGAAAGAAATTAACTAGATATTCTAAACGATAAGAATTCTTCTTCTTCTTCTTCTTCTTCTTCTTCTTCTTCTTCTTCTTCTTCTTCTTCTTCTTCTTCTATTATTATTATACACCTATCAAATCAACGTTAGGTGATGAATTTTCAGCAGAGTTTGAATGACAGCAAGTCTCCTGAAGTCTCCAGAGCCCTTCTCGATATTCTTACCGATCTTAGTAATGCACTAGTTTGGATGGTATTCTGATTTCTATGTCTTCTATTCCCTTTACCAATCATTTGTACTTCCTTCCAAGTGCATCAACGACAAATGGTATCACCGTCACCTTCACGCTCCCTATCTTTTTCAGTTCTCATGTAAAGTCCATAATTTATCCCATTTTTGCCTTCTTTTAATTGTACTCTGTAGTCTGCCGGGATGGCAATTTCTCTTTTTTGTCGATCATCAAAATGTCTGGTCGTTTTGACGATATTAAATGATTCATTTGTATCACATTATTAATATTAGCAGTCGTAAATATGAACATATGCGTTCAAATATCACTTCCTGTCGTCAACGCAAGCAAATAACCGAAGAGTTCATTTTCCTTGTGGGAAAGAAAGAAAGAAAGAAAGAAAGAAAAACGAAAGAGGAGGGAGATGTATTAATATATCAGACGTAAATACTTGGCTTTAATGGAATGGCAGGAATAAAAGAAGTGAAAGGAAAGAAAAGGAATGTACATATTCAAAGAAAGAAACACAAAGTTAAAGAGAGAAGGTAATGAATAAAGTAAATTAACAAAAGATGTTCTGCTGGTACTTATAAAATTCTAATCGGGTTTACAACCCCTATATATATATATATATATATATATATATATATATATATATATATATATATATATATATAACGTTACCGAACTAAAATGTTGCAGTAAACGAAATTATGAACATACAATGCTTCAATACAAAAATTAGAAGCAATTCCAACATATTTACAACTGGATGATATTGTTGCTAACGCTCAGAACATGTTTGATATAACGGCTATTTGATAAAAATGTTACTAAGGATAATTATGATCGTTCACTACTTTTGAAATAAAAACATTGTTATCTCTATGTAAAGTTTTGAGAAAGGAAACCCCCTAAATCTCCTAGTAATATATATATATATATATATATATATATATATATATATATATATATATATATATATTGGTGTGTGTGTGTGTGTGTGTGTGTGTGTGTGTGTGTGTGTGTGTGTGTGTGTGTGTGTGTATATTAAAGAGAAGCTGATAGAGTTAGACATATATGCACTTTTTTTTTTGGTTGAAAAAATTCAAAACTGTCCCGATACATTTATATATTGTGTTTTCCTTAATAATTGAAAAAGAAGACATGTCTGGAAGAAATTTCTCTTCGATTGTTTTGGTACTACTTCAGATTCATCATATACCATACTGCATATGTGCCCAACTAAGTTAGAAATAAAAGTTGCACACGCAAATCAATGAAAACACACACGTCTCTCTCTCTCTCTCTCTCTCTCTCTCTCTCTCTCTCTCTCTCTCTCTCTCTCTGTGTGCTTTGCGTGAGTGAGTGTGCATGCAGGCGTGTGGGTTCAGGTAGTTGACAGTGGAAACATATGGGTAGATAGAAATAGACGTAGAGTGAAAGTAAAAATGTAATAATAATAATAAAAAATTAATACTGTCCATCCAATTACTGGAATTTTAAATTAACCAGACATTCTTTTTTTAATGCACTTTAAAGTATCTCGTCGTCCCAGACAAAAAAAAAAAATCAATTCTTTGAAGTAAATTAATAGAATAAAAAATAAAAATACGCCAAAAAATAATAATGTGACCTTTTGCATTTCTTTAACAAAAGTTGACGTTATGGCAAGCGAACAGAGGTGGAGTCATGTTGATATTAATGGACATAAGCGCAGCGGAAATTTCGATAACAAGATGTTGAACAAATTGAGAGTATACTGCTCTGCACCTTTTATGATAACCATTTAGTATATATATATATATATATATATATATATATATATATATATATATATATATATATATATATATATACCCCTTGGCAGGAGTAGGATGTGACACAATGGCGAATTTTAAGCGCAGTCAGATGGTTTGAATTCTGAATTTTTTTTCTCTCGGAAGATTTGCCTTATCAAGATTAGAGAGCCTCGTCTACCCTACTATTTGACCATTGATGGAAAGAGAATAGTTGGTTTTGTACTTTTTAAGAGGGTATTAGCGCTTTGTGAAGTACAAAAACTAGTAATTTGGGTGCATTGCCCATTTCAGATTCTGGTAAACATCACGCCACACACGCACACGTACACAAACACATGTATATATGTGTGGGTTTGTGTGTATGTGCATGTATGTGCGTGTGTATGTGACTGTGTGTCTGTATGTGTGCAAGCATAAGTGTTCCGGGATTTCAAAAAAGATGCCACCCTAATTGACAAGTGAGAAAAAAATTATGCAAATGTAAATTTGTCTCGCAAAACATTAGTCTCGTGACATCCCTGAACTTATTACCAAGAACATTTAGTTATAGAAAAAAAAATTCTAATTTTGCTTCCTCCATTCCGAGGGTTGATTCTATTTTCAACCATCTTGTTTTCTCAGAGCAAGCATATTATTAGCAAAAGATTAAAAAAAAACTGAAAGAGATGTATTTAATGTGAAATTTACAAAAATTTACGCCCAGTTATTTGCAGGCTGACAATCATATGCGAATTTGATCTCTGATAAAATCATATCAGTGTCGGTACTACGGTATTGTCACAACACACAGATTCCAACGAAACGCAAACATACAAATAGTACATATCAATTACTTTGTTTTCATGATTATCAGGTGACAATTTCATTTTCTCTACTACTACTACTACTACTACTACTACTACTACTTGTACAATTACTACTTTAATTCTACTTCTTATTGTGCTTCTTTGAAAATTTCATACTCACAAATGGTTTCACGTATTACTTTCTAACTCTAATAATTCTATTTGCACACAGAATGTTTCTAGTACTTCTATTTATTGTTTGTATACAGTTCAAGGTTTTCAGGTACTGTTATTTCATACAAACAATTCTATCAACTATTTATAATAATCCCTCGCAAAATATTGAACGGTTCTATTTGACCAATTGGAAGTTCTATAAAGGAACACTCACTTCGGGTCAGGTTGGACCTGAGATCAATGATAATGAAGGAGTAATTTACATTCCACAAAGTCCTCGACTAGAGGCTTATTATCAACGGCAGTTTCATATCATAAAGAAAACACTAAGTAGTTTTAAGGACCACCATTTAACACTAACAATTCTATTTAACAATTATTAACTGTTTCCACGCAGTTAAATCATTTTAGGTATTGCTATGAAATAAAACTGTTTCAATTTATCATTAATCATTGTAGACAGTTAACTGCCTCAATGTAAAGTAAATGAGTAAATTGTTCTATTCGGTCCATAGATGAGACTCTGTTTCTAACACTCCGGATTTGAGTGGATATGTGGACATAATAAAGAGCTACTCCACATTCCTCAAAGCGCACGAACTGGAGACTCATCATCACATATTTTAGTGTCATACTCAGGACAATCATTGGGAGTGTGTTACCCTTATGCAGAGAAGGGTTCAGCATATTCTAAAGCCCCTATCAGCTAGGATTATATGGAGGTGCCCGTGGTGTAGTCGCTATCGTCGTAGGAAATGAACACGGCGATACGAGTTAAAATCCTGGATGAGACTGATTGCATTTCACATAGCACTAATACCCTTGGGGAAGGTATGAATCCAATTATTCTCCCGCCAGCTATGGGTAAATAGTAGGACAGACTAGGTTCTTCAGCCTTGGTTAGGCAACTAGTCTAGGAGAAGGAAAACTCTGGATTCAAACCTGTTAAACTCCGCTTAAAAAATGACCTTGTGTAATATCCTGCCCGAGCGGAGGGGTTGATAAATAGTATCAGCTAGGATTATATATATATATATATATATATATATATATATATATATATATATATATATATATATATATATATATAGATAAAAGTGCGTGTATTTGTTTGTTTGTTTGAGTGGTGGGGGCTGTTGGTGTATGTGTGCGTGTAATAATATACTACAGTTGTTTGATGGGATCCTGCTCGTCTGCAATTTTTTTCCCAGCTATAAAAAGATTCTGATGTTTCAGATCTCTCATGCCAAACACTGACAAATTTGTTTGCAAGCAACGTTTTCCTGAAAGTAGCTCTGTGATTTCGCCGCAGGGTATGAACGGAATTAATTTTGCTTAATTTAATCGCACGAAATTCCATTCCAAAAGTTATAGCTTTTAGCACCCTGACTGACTACGGAACCCCAGGGGCTTCTGAAACCCTTATTAATAAGGTTAATAATAATAAACTGTGTTTCTGGGTTGATGGCCTTCTTTGAAAATCACTTTGAAATAGAATTTTCTCTCTATAAAAAATCCATCGCAAGTTTCAGCAAGGTATGATTCAAGAAATTACCAAAGAATACAATTTTATGTCAATTTGGGTTTCGCTGCTATGTTAAATTTTCACCATCACAATATTTAATCATAAGATTGTTATTTTAACAGGTGTTTATAATTAAATAAGAAATGATTTCTGGGTCGTGGATTTTAAAATTCTAGTTGGCCAAAAACGTAAATCTAGTTGTCATACGTTTCATTATAACGGTGAAATTTTCTAATCAGAATATTTTAGATTATTATAAACTGTTTTAATCACAGGTGTCTTAAATGTAATGCTTTTCCGGTAATGAAAAATATCTTCATAAAGAGGTCAATAAAAAAAAAGGGTCAACTGATTGTCTTCAGGGACATGAAAGGATTCATCGTAAATGATTTCCTTGAAAATATATAACTAAAAATATGTAATTCCTATTGCTACCTCCCTAGGCAAAAATCAACTTTATTTTTGAATAACCCTCGTATGTGGAAACGCCTGATGGACATAACATTCTATGTATATTTGCAGTGCTTTCTTTTGTCAGCATGATCCAGATTTTCTCGGATCCTTAATTTTTTCTTTCCTTCAGTCCACACAATGTGTACTCTGACTCCTGTCAACAAAAAAAAAAAAAAAAGAAGAAAAAACAAAGGTGAATCAAAAGGCTTAACTTCTTTTATTTTATTTTATCAGAATAGGGAACTTCAACTCCGGTCAATGGTGATGGTACGTTTATTCCGCTCTCACAGCCACTTACATTACTCATGGAATCTGATGATTTCGGCAATTCTTGTTTATTGATCTTCTTGACTCATGTGTTTCAGATAGAACATACATTACAGTATTTCGCCTACTGTCAAGGATGTTAAGCTTCGACGACTTTCTCTCTTCCGACTGTTATTTTTTTTCTTTCATCATCTATCTATTGACACGTCTGGTGTCAATAATAGATAGATGATGAAAGAAAAAAAAATAACAGCCGGAAGATTCCCTTTTGAAATCATTTTTACAAGTACACGCATCCTTTTCAATTGGCCTTATCTCCGTATGTACATAATTAATTATAATTGTAACTAGAACCCGATGTGAATCGATATGGGTAATAATTTGGTAATTTTTTTTCCCATTTCTTGGTACGAGATAGTATTCGGCGCTTCTATCATATGTCATCACAGTTGAAGCTGTGGTAGATACCCTCTGTGGTTAGTAGTATCTTGGTAATTAGTACGTTAACATGTTATACATCACTTCGTTCTATGTATGACTAAAAAACTGCCCAGATCAACGTGCATATTAGTCTAATTGGAGAATTTATGCTTTAGGATTTCAAACTTGGCCTCAACGCCGTGGAAGTAATCCAAAAATTTGTTGTGCGAAGATTAACTTGCAATAGATCACAGTACAACTACCAGATGTTTAAAGATAGTGTAAAAATCACTATGTATTAACAAGGTGGTTAAATATATTGCAGAAATTACAGTACAGTCACCAGATGGTAAAGATATTGAAAAAGTCGCGATACAGTCACCAGACAGTAAAAGAAATTGCAAAAACCGCGACCATTTGGCAAGTTTGGTTAAACCTAAAACTGTAAATTCTGAGGCCGTGCTTTTATCCATAGAGGCGAAAGAAGGCATTACTGTTCAGCCAGTATCCGTCGAGATTGATATATCACAGTCCAGTATGGTGGGTCACTTTCAAAAAAAAAAAAATCAGGAATTGCCGAATTATGCTTCACCTTACTAAAATACTACAAACTTTCAACAAATCCAAGTAAAACGTTTGTTGGCGTACATAAATACTTTAAAGGCTTATTTACAATAGATATGGTATGTATCTTTACAAATATTATTAAAGTCTTACTTGTATATTTGTTACAAAGCGTACCTATGAACATTGATAGGTATGTCCCATTCTTCATAAGTACGTTGGGCTAGTCGGTTGGGACTACAGAATACTGCCCTCAACGAGTGTTCTAGATAAGTAATTAAACAATCTGATGGTGAGGTTCCAGTAAATCTGAGGCTCTGGGGGATGCAAAGTACCCCTTCATCACCATCGCTCTCAGGTCCACTGTATCCCTAAGTGTCAGCACCTGAAAGGTCCTATCTATGTGTCAAATAGAACTAAACTGTGTACTTATGCTAAACTAAATTGCTTGTAATGTGACTATTTTTACATTTAAACTCTATAATTAGGCTAAACTGATTTGCTTGAAATAGAACTGTTTTATAATTTAAACTGAATTGTTTTAATAGGACTGTTTTTGTATGCTAAACGGAATTGTTTGATATATAACTTTTTTGACTTTGAAACTGTGTACTTATGCTAAACTGAAATGTTTGAAATAGAACTGTTTTGAAATTTAACTGTGTGTAAACATAAATGTACTTAAACTGAACTGTTTTGAACTGTTTTAAATAGAACAGTTTATATGTATAAAAATGAATTTGGCTTTAATAACATACAACTAAAATCTGGATAGAAAGTAGATAATTCGGAAACGCTTATTTTAAATATTAAATGCTTTTTAAAGAAGAACACCACCGACATCATAAACTATATAACAAAAACCCAATAGTTTCACGGTTCGTACATATATACATATATATCTATATACATATATATATATGCAAATGAGAATAGTTTTAAAAGAATGGCTCGAGACTATAGCTCAGTAGAAGCATCAAGTTATGAACATTAGAAGTCCCTTATCTTAGGTTTCATATGTTGTGCATAGTTATCAGAAAAAATATGATGGAATCGTAATTATATAGTGTTGTTATATCACTTGTAAAGATGAAATTACAATTCACACACACACACACACACACATATATATATATATGTGTGTGTGTGTGTGTGTTTATGTGTGTGTGTGTGTGTGTGTGTGTGTGTGTGTGTGTGTGTGTGTGTGTAACGTATCTCTGTGTATCTGTGCTTGTTATGCTTGTTATGTTGAATGTTGTCGTTAATCTTAAAAATCATTTCCCTTTAATTATTTTGTGTAATTGTGTTGTGGTTATTCACGTTTTCTTCCACTTGTGTTCCGTGATTTTCTTTTTCTTCTTCTTCATTTCTTCATCAGTTATTTTTGATTAGTTGTCTTCTTGAGATAGAATCAAGAAAAAATATAATGATTTTTATACTTTTCTTGTATTCTAGTCAATATATGTTTTCTCCAAACCCTACTGCTTCATATTTTTCTCTCTACCACATTCATCCTATTTCAACAAAACTATATGGTGAGAAAAGCTTCTTCTTCTTCTTCTTCTTCTTCCGTTATTTTTTCTATTGTAGTTTACCATTTTTTTTTACTTAAAGTCATCTCTTTTAAAATTAATACAGTCACTAATACACGGAATATATTTTTAATGTTAGTGTAAAAAGCCAATCAAGTCTTGAATGTTTTATCAAAATAAACGAATGGAGGCACGCGGGAAAACAAAACGCCCAACAACCCTTAAAGTTTCAATAAAACTGACAGACACCATTAAAATTAAGATTTACATTTTGATTGAAATAGACAAACGCACACGTAACCACACGTGCAGCCTTAGAAGACTTAAATTTTCTGTAACGGTCACATATTCGCACATTTATATACGGCAGAATAGCATTTAAGTTTTAATAAGAACTCACCCAGAGAGAGAGAGAGAGAGAAAGAGAGAGAGAGAGAGAGAGAGAGAGAGAGAGAGTGGGTGTGTGTGTATATATGTGTGTGCCAATTAAGATTTAAACTTTCATTAACGGTCACATATGCACTCACTTAAATACAGCAGAATAGTATTTAAATCTTGATAAAAAAACTCACCCAAAGAGAAAGAGAGAGAGAGAGAGAGAGAGAGAGAGAGAGAGAGTGGGTGTGTGTGTATATATGTGTGTGCCAATTAAGACTTAAACTTTCATTAACGGTCACATATGCACTCACTTAAATACGGCAGAATAGTATTTAAATCTTAATAAAAAAAACTCACCCAATGAGTGAGAGAGAGAGAGAGAGAGAGAGAGAGAGAGAGAGAGAGAGAGAGAGAGAGAGAGAGAGTGTGTGTGTGTGCATTTTTATAATTATATTTTCATTAAAAGATAATCTATCCCAACACAAGGTAGAAGGTGTATACTAGCAATGAAACTCATGGAAACCTGTACACCCACACACGTGCGTGCGTGCGTGCGTGCGCATTCAAACAAACGTGGATGAGTGCCTGACAAAGAGACTACTCCCGTGCGCTTACATGCACAAACAGATATACACGCACACACACACACATGTCATCCTGCTGACACGTATCACTGGCCAAATTTAATTTATTGTTTGATAAACACTGTTTTATCCGAAATAAGATCACAGGTAGAGGACTCTCAGGAGAGATCACCCTCACACGCTGTCGAATTGATTTATGAGACCGAATTTCATTTTCTATACAAAATATTTTTCTAATTTTATTTTCGCAACGATCAATTTGATGTACATTTTGAATGTTTATTTTCTATGAATAAGATTTAAGAAAAAAATGATGATCTTTTTTATGAACATGCAGAAGACATTTGTAATCATTTAAAGTTCTAGTATCATTCTCAGCCCAATGAATGAACTTGCAGTTTTGCAATATTTGTTTCATTTTTCTGTCTCTTTGTTCAAACATTCCTTCCCTGAATCAACCTACGACAATTTATAAATCCTATTATATTTTCCTTATTGATTTCGTAACTATTAAAGTCTTTCTGAATCTTGAATCAAGGTCTGTTGATTTTGTTTTATTATTTCCTTTTATGTACGAAAAGACTGAATGATGTTACCATACAATAAATTTTGTCAGTGAGTACTTTCGTGTTTTAAAGATAGGAGGCTTTTTATTTGATATAGAAAATAAACTACTTCTATTTGAATTGTTTTTTTCTTGTAGAGTTATTCCAGTTTAGGTGTAGGAAAAGATTTAATTCGCCAACAACAATGTTTTTCATGAACTTTTCTTTAGAAGACTGGATTTGTTTTGTTGTAACTTACTTCTGAATGTCTCTTCAAACACGACATATCTCTTTCAGAAAACTTCTCTCGGTCACCTTCATAGGACGTGGTCACTAGCCTAAATAGTTGAGTCAGGTATATTCAGTAATTCCGGTTTGTCGTAGCAAGGTATGTTTTAAAATTTGTAAAAAGTCTTATCTTTTTTAAAAGCCTTGAGGCCCTCAGGATTTCACAGTTGGTGATCCTTTTCATATTTTTGTTAGGTTCCATTTATATTATTTTTTCATTCTTCTTCAGGGTAAGCAATCGTGACGTAGTTGAAATTCTCCTGATCTATTTGACCCATGAATGGAGCATTTAAAGGTACTACCACTCTGGATCATAGTATTCCTCATGGTAATGTCTATGAAGGAGTATTCCATAAGCCATGGAGCCTCACAACAAGATACAGTTTAGTGCTACACCACCTCTCTCGTATTCAGTGTGTATACTAATCTCCACGAAAAGAGCGTAAATACCAAATCCCATTGATATAACATATTAAGGCTATGATAATCTGTTAGTGGCTATTATCTTCTTGTCAATATATATAGAGATTCTTAGCAATCGTTGCCTTTCTATTGAACTGTTAGAGTACTCCATTCAGCATTAGGTGAAGCGCACGGTTAACTGACCTTTGAAATCACCTGCATTTATTCACATCCACCATGCTGCATCATATGGTTTCCAATGCAGCAGGTTTGTTTGGTTCATATAACAAGCACCCCTGTGCTAGAATCTGTAATACCATACGACGCAACATGTCTCAATAATTATGGAGGCCGTATCATTCATTATCTCTGTTTGGCCACTAGGAGTTTCTTAGGAGACAGTCAAAGAGTGCTCGCTGATAGAAACTAATAATTTGTGTGTATATGTGTCAGTGTGTGTGAGATATATATATATATATATATATATATATAGGGAGAGAAAGACAGAAGCAGAGTATAAATACTGATAACATTGATTGATTTTGTTTATGGTGCTGTTGATGTTGTATTTGTTGTCATTCTTTTTCGAAAATCTTCCTGTGTTCGAGTTATTATCATTTACTGTTTTCAATTTCAGAGAAAAAAGTCAGTACTATTTCAGACTGGAGGGAATTCAAAGTAATCGTTTATTAGATGTACAATGGCAAGTGATTATGTTCTGATATATTTTGATTGGGTTTGTCCCTCTGAATGAATTTTGCCTAAATGAAAATTTCTGCTTCATTTGTTTTGAGTTAAGAAAAAAAATGAACGTGCGGTACCTCTCACTTGTGTTTAGACTTGTATATTTATCCTAAAAATTATTTTTAGTATAAATTACTTTTTTCATTTCATAATAATTAAAATTACTTCTTTTTTTTTCTTTTATAATCATCAGAATTTTTATATTGCCTGATAACTCATTCGTTAAATCTAGTATTTTGTCATGGCTGTGTTCACTTTTATTCTTCAGAGAGAATAATGGTTATAATCAAATTAGGGGTTTGTCAGATAACATTTTTTTACTTTATACTTAATTGTTTTAATTTCTTATTTCCATAACATTTAGAAAACCTATCACTATTCTGCTGAGTTTCCTTGTTCTTGATGACATGTCAGCTATCGTGGTTTATCTAAAAGCAAGGCAATCCTTGTAGAAAAACAGTAAGGACACTTTTTAATAAACAGATGAGAGATATGGGAGTCGATTACTTTCCTAAGTCTATGAGTTCAAAAGTGAATGAAACAGCGCATGAGGAGATCGAACTCACTTACGAAGATGTTTTCAATCCAATACGTTAGTTACTACGCTGAAGAGATTCCACTATTTCATCATTGGAGAGTGGAAGTCTGTAAAGTTAGAATAACATTGCTAATAATTTTTTTCTTTGATTGGTACAATCAAATTATTCATATTTATATTGCTCATTTTTATCTTAACTTGCCTCTGCTTATTGAGTAATATAAATATGGCATAAATGACTGCGTTTAATATATAGTATATGAGGGATTTCATATAAATTTATGAGAGTGCTCAATGTGTGGCTATTGTTATATAACTCCAATCCATGTTTATATAATAAAACCCACATAAATTTTCATAGTTGTTATATATATATATATATATATATATATATATATATATATATATCGACTTCCTTGGGTGGGTTCTGCCAGCCAGTCATTTGTGGTTAAGATTGCCTCTTCTGTGTATCGTTGTTATCATGCTGTTAACCTAAGACAAATATTCACTATGAGGCCGGCCTTTAATTCTACAAGTAAGGACAAATTGTCTATCTTTAAACAAAGTAATTTAATATATAAATTTGTAAGTCAATGTAGTTCGACATTTATAGGTATGACTTGTCAACGCCTCGAAGTGAGAGTTAGACATCATATACCCAGAGTTCTCTTGTCAGGCCGACTAACATCCGGGCACTCTCAGGCAGTGAATTCGGCTATTGGTGAGCATTTGCTTACTATAGATAGTTGCACAACCAGTTATAAAGATGATTGTTTCTCTGCCCCACATACAGCTAGAGACAAATTTCAACTCAAAGTCTTGGAGGCGATTTATCTTTCTCTGAATCGCTCCTCTCTATGTAGGCAGTTAAACAATCACATATTAAATGTTTTGGGGGAACTGCTGGAGAAAGGGGTGACTTAATTTTTTTTTCACCTTGTCCCTGCAATCCAAATTGTATAATCTATACCCCCGTTTTTAACTGATTTCCGATGAAAAACTTGAAAAGCACCGGACGAAAGGGCCCTCGTTCATTTTACTATTTTAGCATAGTTCCCCTTCTTTCGTTACCAATGATGTCTGTTAATCTGTTAATATAAATGTTCTTGTACCTGAATAATAATAATAATAATAATAATAATAATAATAATAATAATAATAATAATATATATATATATATATATATATATATATATATATCTATTTACTCCGTAAGAGTTTTTCACAGCAGTATTAGCTGATGGTTTTTCACTGGAGTTTGAGTGACAGCAAGTCTCCTCAAGTCTCCAGGACTCGGCTCAGTATTCTGGCAGTCCTCAGCAATGCTATCGTTTCCTAAAAACAAATTCTTGATTGAGAGACAAATAAGCAATAAAAAATATTGAAAACTATATATACAGTACAAATATAAAAAATCATACTTACATAAAAACATATCTTATAACTTATTGTGAATAACAAAAATAATACATAAAACGACAAGTTCCGTCCCAAAACTCCTCTATTTTTGTTTTATTGTTTCATTTATTATTTATTTTGTTTATCATTTCTAAATTCACTTTGTACCACATTATCTGAAAAAACTCCTCAGGTACAATATTAAAGAACATTTTATCTTAAAAGGATTAAGCTAATTTGTTAAATTCAGGATACCCCCCTCCATATACGCACATATGCTCACCAAGCCGTATACTGAGCACTCATGTGGAGGATTTGCCGACTGCAGCGTACGCTAAAATACGATAGCTCTCTTCATGGATATAGCTCTCCAGTAGCCGATAACGTATATGTAAAAAACATATGTTTTGATTTCAGTTTGAAGCATTTAACCGGTCTCATCACATTGAAGAGTTGTGGTACAATGGAAGTATCTTTGTGGATATATATATATATATATATATATATATATATATATATATATATATATATATATATATATATATATATATATATATTACTTTAGTTTCTTAATATGCTTGTAGAAAATATCACTTTTATTCGATAAATAAAAATTACGTAGAAATGTGTATCGTTAGATATTGATTTAAGAAATTCCTAAATGGGCTCGAAAACGACGCATCTTTGACTGCTTTTGATTTCTCACTGTTGCATAGAGTAAATGAAAGTTTTTCCAAAATCATTATAACATGAGGTGTTTGTTTGGAGAATATCATTAAGAACTGCACGTTATTTTCCCTACAACGCAGGCACTGCTTTCCTCCCCATATATCTCTCTCTTTCTCTTTCTCTCTCTCGGTCGCTCTTTCACAATGTATATATATATATATATGTATATATATATATATATATATATATATATATATATATCCCCTTTTTGTCAAAAGTGATCATGTCGTGAAATCTATCTTAGAGAGTGCTGTTTAACAATTTTTTTTCTCAAATAAAACGTTATATATTTTTCTGATAATAATTTGTGAAATTAAGCTGTTCCATACACCCCCACTCAATTAAAAAAAAACCCAAAAAAGACAACAACAAAATAACAAAAACAAATAAACAAAAGCAAACAAAAAAGAAGAAAACAATAAAAGGACATAAGAGATTTTTAACAAAACAAATCAAAACGAAAGTATTTTATGATAGAAACTTTGTTTCTGTCTAGACACTCGTTTATATAATTGCGACAATGTTTGTTCCTGGAAGGTTTCATCCTTTGATTCATTGGTGAAATACAGCTCATTAATATATCAGACTAAAGAAAAAGTCAAGGAAAGATTCTGTTTTAGTACGCAAGTGGGTGTGAGCGCGCGCTTACACACCTTCACTCCCTCCATATATATATATATATATATATATATATATATATATATATCTATATATATATATAATTCTTGGAATATAGACTGCGACCCAGGGTTTCATAGAGTTTTTTGCAAAACAACAATCATCTGGCAGTTAAGAATTCGAATGAATCAATAATCGAAAAATACGAAAAATACAGACAACAAACCGTTGGGATTTCGTTTATGTGTGGTTGTAAGTGTGTGAGTGTATATGGGTGTGTGCGTATGCGTGTATGTGTTATAGTTACGTATGGATGTGTGTTTTTATGAGGTTAAACCAGGCTACGAATGCAGCTCGTTTAGTAAGTGGGTATGAATTCGCTTGTATCTAAATAATTCGAGGAGAATGAATATATATATATATATATATATATATATATATATATATATATATATATATATGATACAAGAAATTTATTTAAGATGTTCTCTGGTGGAAACTATTCATAGTTCTAATCATGTCTTGGATTCACTAATCGACAGCATCTGTGTATATTTTAATCCTGCTTTTTGGGGGCATAGCTTACCAATTTTGAATAGACAAATAATACATTTCATTTTTTAGAAATTTGAGCGTTCTTTAATCATTCAGAGCAATAATGTGTAAAGTACAGCCTGCTCAACTATCTGGATTGACCAGCTAATTTCTCGAGGTATGAAGTTTCTTTTTGTCGCTTTCGTTTGCTCCCCCCCTTTCTCTCTCTCTCTCTCTCTCTCTCTCACTCTCTCCTTCATTTACTATAGTTTTAGGAAGCTGATATCTAAGCGCAATAACTATTACATGTTCGATATATCTACCTTATTCATTATTGCTTGTTGTATTATGGGTAGTGCAGTAAGACAAATAAAAAATATAACAGTATCAATATCATTTTGATTCACCGGGTATGAAAATAATATCAGTTTTACTTCGCTACAGGGATCATGTTCATATTGAATACATTGATTTTTCAAGAACTAATTTTGTTTTCTTAATTAGTTCATTATGTATAACAAAAGCAGTGTAGGTTAAGCGTATTGATAACAGTGTTTATTAAAATAATTGTTCATAATTACCTCTGTGGCACAAGATTTACACTATAAACCTTTATAAGAAAAAAAAAACAGCATTTCTAAGGCATATGCTTACGTATATGATCTTCTGTAGTGAAATTGTTATGTTCAGCAGAAAATTACTTAGACTTTTTGTGCAGTCTGCCTGATGATATTCGGTCTCTAATAATCCTGTTTCTCGAAAAAGGTTGCTGATACATGATCCCCTCAGATGACTCCACACATTCAATTTTAGGTTGAAAAACAGCAAATATGGATTACAGTCTATATATATATATATATATATATATATATATATATATATATATATATATATGTGTGTGTGTATGAAAAAAAAGAAGAAACACTTATATAAATTAAAGTAAGTTAAGGAGGTTAAAGCAATATAGTATTAGAAAAATTAAGAAACAAAGATAAAGATTTACTTTTAAATTAGCTAATTCTAATTTGAACATATGCTAGATTTTTCGTAGCAGGTGGAATTTTATGAATAATCTAAGCTTGTAAACTAAACTATTATCTTCGTATATTTTTCTGTTTACTCCTTTTAAATATGTTAAATCCTTCAGTTATGGAGGCTATCAACTGCCCCTAAAAATTAATTTTCGGCAACCCACAAGGCACCCTTACTCAGGGGTAAACCCCCAAAGTGTAAAAAAGTCAAGCAGTCTTCAACCACGAATTGTTTTAATATATCACTCGTAAGATTTTTATTTCTTTTTATAATGAGATCACTTATATATATATATATATATATATATATATATATATATATATATATATATATATCAGAATGTTGTCAGAATATGTGAACGGGATATTCCGTGAAAAATCTGCGTATAAGTCCATGGTATACTAATTTGTTGAACTCACAATCACCCAGAATGAGTTCGCAAAGATAAATCATCGGGTGATATATCAAATATTCTAAGTCCGTTTAAACAAAATATCTATAACCCTTGACCAAGCTAACAAATAGAAATATATATCAGAGGGATTCCTGGATATGTTTAGCACAAATATATCGCTCATATGAATATTCATTAAGACTCGTGGAATCGTCCGTGACGCAATGAAAATTTTAAAAAATGAGGCGGGGATCCATAAAGAAGACAAACCGAAGACAATTCAACGAAATTATATAACAATAATTTTTATTTGCCCCAATGTGAATGAAATAGAATGTTTTAAAGATCAAATATCAAAACTAAAAACAGTTGAAATACATGTTTTCAGAAAATGATACGTGCAAAATAGATATGACAGCTTTAAATGTGTGTGATGATTTTGGAGCAGTGGAATTATCAAAATATTTACTATGTCAAATACAACGCTTCTTTTTGAGCTCATTATCTCATCGGGGATTTCATAAATCCCTTTCAATTCTATTATCTTTTCTTTTCTTTCACTTCCTTTTTTTTTACTTTATATTGACGAGCGAAAGTTTATTCAAATTTTTATTTTTCAGTTCACTTTTTATTTGTATATCGTCAATATGATAATCAACTGTTTCAAAATGAATCTTTGGATTTTCTCGTCTTTTCTTTTCCTCCTGATTTCATCTATTTTATATTTTAAGACGGTTGTCTACTTTGAATGAGTTGGCGATATTATTTCCTTCTTTTCACTTGTGCAAGTAAGTCATCTATCTGTTTTGAAGCCTGGAGGCCAACTAACATATCCAGAATTCATCTTACTAATTTGCGAATATTTGATTTTACCACGTGTTACCTTTCATCCAAACATCAGCTTCCATGTTGAAAGAATGATATCAGTTACTGTTTTCCAAGAAATCGGTCTAGGTTAAGGGCAAAGCAAGTTTTGTCTAGACCCTGTTACCTACTTCCAATGAAGGTCGATTCACTGGTTTTCCCATTCAAAAATATCAGTTGTTACCTCGGGGGCACGGCGGATATAAATGTCACGTACAATATATATATATATATATATATATATATATATATATATATATACTTTAAGAAAAACAACGAAATCGGTCACATTGAGCTCTTTACCAGGAAAATTTAAATATTCATTCATGAATAATTTCTTGTCCTGATGGAATTACTCCCAACTCGGGTTTAACTGGACCAAAGAATACTATATATATATATATATATATATATATATATATATATATATATATATATATATATATATATATATATATCGTAAAATTAGTATGTCAAAAATAATAACAAAAAAACAAAAAGCAAAAACGAAAAACAACCATGGTGTTTTGGTACGAAGTTTAAATTTGTAATTCCTTCAATGAAAATGTTTAAGGTAATCTTTATTACACCCGTTTATCAATCATGTCCTGCTTAGGTATACATAGGCATCTTCTGTACCTGGTCTTACGACATAATCTCCCATCAGAGGTCTGAACTAGGTCATTACTGATGAACACATTAACTTTTCCTATTTGTTTGGACTTTTGTTATTATTTCGATTTGAGCAAATTCGTCAATAAGAGAATAACCTTTGCTCTAACGGAATCGTTTGACATTATATACAAACATCATTTTTTGCACGATAGTAATCTCACTCACATACAACACAGCGTCATAAAGACTTATATGATATAGTTGGTTGTGTCAGTTATTTTTAAACTGGAAATCTAAAATGAAGCTCCCGATTATGGCAAAGATTTTATAAGTTACCAAGCTAATATTTAAAAACGGGATATATAATTGCGTAAAAGAGGTTACGAGTCGCTATTTGACCAGAAATAGATTGTTTGCTTTTCAATTTACAGTAATGCTCTTTGGAAAGGCATACTTTTTTCTTTCCATCAATTGGTAAACCGTAGGAGTAACATGCTTTGTGTAAGAAATCAGTCTAAGAAAAGTAAATCTGATTAAATTATCTTTATTTTAACTAGAATGTCTTTGTTCCATATCCTGCCTGTTTCCAAACAGTTGGGTATATCCACATATCCTTTTCTAGGACGTCTAGAATACGTACACTACATCACCATCCGAAGTGAAGCTCTCGACCACCTCTAAAAAAACTGTCTTCTGTATGACACTAAACTGCATCCATTGATGAGGCTCAAGTTCTAGTGCTTATGAGGATTCTATCTATTGTTGGCATTATTTTCAGGCCCACTCTATCTCGGTGTTTTTGTACCTGTTAATGCCCCACCTGTGTGTCAAAGAGATATGCTTGGGATTACAGTGTGAAGGTGCTTAAAATTAAGTGGCAATAGATTACAAAAGTAGAAACGTTTTGTCTAAGTAGATGGGCGGTAGTATCATTTCTACGAGAATTAAACCTATGGTTTCTTGGTCTTGGGTCTCAGATGTCCTTTGCTAATATCGCCACGTGTTTTTGATCATGATTTTTGTTAGGAGACTAATAATTTACTAGTAACTAAATACATGTTTTCTTTTAAAATGATGATTTTATATGATGTATAGTCAAAAGGTTTTGGAGACTGTATAAGTAAGACAGGAATATTGATTTTCCTTTCAATTGAATCTAATTGTATTTAACACACTTATGTGTCTAATAATCTCTTAAAATCTTTTTTAATATCAAGCTATTTTAATTATTTGCTGCACGTCCGCAAATATTCCCTCTGATATGTGTTGTTTATCGTCATTGGAAATGGACACGGCGACACGAGTTCAAATCCTGGACCAAGCTAATTGCATTCCACATAGCACTAATACCCTTGGGAAAGGTATGAATCCAATTATTCTCCCTCCAGCTATGGGTAAATAGTAGGACAGACTGGGTTATTCAGCCTTGGTGAGATTACTAGTCTAGGAGAAGGAAAACTCAGAATTCAAACCTGTTAAACTCCGCTTAAGAATTGACCTTGTGTCATATCCTGCCCTCGCGGAGGGGTTGGTAAATATGGATATGTGTTTTTAATGCAAGATGCAAAAATGGCGGTTAATATGGAGGTGGAAGTCATTAACAACATCTTGAAATATTGATATTCTCTTAGTCGAGATACCGTTAAAATCAATCAATTAATTCCAAAATATTGCAGACTGTTTTATTATTATTATTATTATTATTATTATTATTATTATTATTATTCAAAAGAAAATATTTATTTTTCAATCGTAAAATTGAAAAACTTAATCAAACTTTTGAACCAGCCTTGAGTTATTGAAACTGCATTGGTGGAAACGGCACCAATCATCATTTTACCAACTTATTGGTTTAATCTTATGATCGGTTTGTTTTTTCTATGCTTTTTAATCCTTTATTGCAATAAGTAGAATGTACCTCCAAATATTAATAACATATTTGTGATATCTATTATTGACACGTAGTTTAGCATTCGAATTAATTTCTAAAAAAATTCTACGGATTGTTATAAAGTAGATTTCGGTAAATGTGGTTTTTTAAATGTAAAAAACCTATACTAATTATTATTACAATAAACTGTATTGAACTAATTCTTCTCTTATTTTGTTCCGTACCGTACGTCTTCAAGTCATCAATTTTTTTTACATTCGTTGATTGTTACTTCTGTTTGGATTAAATGTCAAACATTCATAAACAGTCAATAAGTTCAGCAATTACCTCATATTCGTTAGATAAAACAATTTTTTATTGGATGGTATTTTTTGAAAAATGAAACGTCTCGTAATGATTTGCTGTACATGCTCAAAAAACAAGGAAACAGTACCGTGAGTCAACTCAGGTTGATTAACAGACAATGATCTCGCCATTTTGTAAGAACTTAGCTGTGATGAGATAATCTCAGTCACGTGAAGTTGGGGTTCGAGAAGTTTAGAAAATAGTTTCAATAATTCATTGGCTGCTCAGGACATTTCCAAGAGAACACATGATTTCAACCATACTGTCATTTCTCGAAATCGTCCCCCGGGTAAAATGAATACGTCGTAAAAAATGAAATATTGGCTCAAAAACGGTCACTACGCTGTTGCTATTAGACCAAAGTATAATTGACACTTGGAGTAACATCAAAAAAGACCACGAGAGAAGACAGAGATGCGCCTCTAGGTGACAACAATAACAATAAGATAGTAAAATATCGTGAAGGCAACAAACAAAAGGCAAAGGCACTGATTAAAATAGAAAGTATAAACCTAAGTTCGATATAGAGCAAAAGGTATGAAAAACTTATCATGCATGATGTCAGTATTACATGCTCAGAATAGTTATAAAAGTAAATGTTTATCTTGAACAACTTTTTCGTCACAACTTTCCATGACAACAATTCTGTGTATGAATTATATATCGAAAAATAAGATATCTAAAAATGTCAAAAGTCATTGCTAATTACTTTTATAATGAACTATGTAAGACTAAATTGTTCTCTTATTTTGTTCTGTCTTGTACATCTTCGAGTCATCCACATATTCACTGTCATTAATTGTTTCTATTGTGCGATTGAATGTCAAAAATTAATAAACTGTCAATAAGTTCAATAATTGTCTCATGTTGGTTGATCAAAAACATTTTTTTAATGGAGGGCATTTTTTATGATAATGTATCGTAACGATTGCCGTACAAAGTTCACATAATTCCCGTGATATCATTTTCACATTAAAAATACTTGTGCATATGTATTATACCCCAAAAAGAACAGCATTTTTTTTTTTTTTTACTTTGTTTTCTTCAGAACATCTTAAAACCTATGACCAGAACGAACTTAATATTAATTTGCGACAAAGGAAAAAAATTATTCATTGGTAGCAAATATATAATTACATATCTAAGCATTTTCTCTCATGGTCTTCGACGATTCCCATCTCCTTTCTCAGTAACATGAATTAGGTTTTTTAAAAGGTTCAGGGGGAAGATTTATGGTCTTCCCAGGAGTAGTATAAGTCATTTCCTCAGTTTAAGTTTCTTTGACATGAAAACATATTGAACTATACTGCACAAAGCTGAAGTAGACGTTTTCACTGCGGTGATAAATACCTTGGAATATTTCGCAGAATTGGAAACCTATCAGTTGACACTTAAGATGCTTAAACATCCCCGGTATTGGTGAACCCGATAATCAGAATTTGAGAAAAATTAGAATGAAGTTTAAGATGAGCATTTTATTAGATTTACTGTTTTCAAGAATACAAATACAATATATATATATATATATATATATATATATATATATATATATATATAGTGTTTGGGATTGTGCCATATTTGATGATGATGTTATCACTTTTTAGGGAAACATTATTCTATATGCCATGGAATGTAATTGAAAACATTTCCAGATGTCACATCATCAATATTAAAGTTACTCACATTGGGTGTGAGTAATAGACTAGCTTCTGAAAATAAAGCTTGGTTAACGTTCGTTTCAAGTAAGCTGAGATTATGACATACACCTCGCTAGTTAATTATCAACAGGAGTAATTCAATGGTTACTAATTCTCGGAGTTTTAGACTAGGTGTATGTTCAACCAAAAAAGTTACGATACCCATCTAGAATAAGAAATAAGGCAACGAATCTAAATGAGATAATTAAAATCTATGGTCTAAGATTTCAAATATGTTTCATGTATATTATACATAAATGCCATGAAAACAACTGAAAAAATAACTAACTACAGTTCTATATTTTTTTCAATGAATTTTAAGTAAGGAACTTATATGAGAAATATACAGTTATCTGTTTTTGACATAACGTTTTCAGAAAAGAGGACGAATTAACTCTTGTCAACGGAAACCATAATCAAATAAATCGCAGAACACGTCAAATTTCAGCTGTCTGAAAATAGCATGGCATGATACATTCTTCGGCCTTCTCTTTATTAGTTTTGTCCCAAACTTTGCTCGTTAAAGCATTGTCACTTTTACTTCAATTTCAATAGGTAATGAATAGGTTATGTTCTTCAAATCGCATATATGTCAACAAACAGTACTTATCTTTTAATGCCATCGTAGTAAGCAAAATCTCTGACTATAAACTTGTTCTTTTTAGGCTGAGAATATCGCTTCAGATAAGCCTTTAAAAATCATAATTTGATGTTTTTACAAACTTTTACTGTTGAAAGTAGGCACTGGAATATACCAAGTGAAAACATTTCTAGTTGTAGGTTTCTGACACTATAATCTCCTCCATCATTTAATGCACATATTTAGATGCAATGACGCATTAGTCGGTAGCTGCTAGCGTAGCAATATGTACTTGCATAACCCCTCGGCTACCGGGTGACACAATGTCAATTAAGCAAAGTAAAACTGGTTTGAATTTTTCGTCCCCTTAGATTAGTTGCCATACATAGGTTAATGAGTTCAGTTAGTGCAACTATTTACCCATTGCTGGGGGAGAATAGTGGGATCCACTAAGCATATTAGAGCTATGAGAAATGCTGTTATACAGCGTATACCTTGAGACAAGCGTTGTATGTGGAAGGCCTTGTGCCAAACCTGATACCTGGATGCTGACCTGAGCTCAAGGGAAGCAAGATCATTGAGTGCAAATACGCAGTAGGAAGGTGTAAAAGGTCATTGTCTCCAATTTGACAAATTGATATGATACGCTGTTCTTTCAAGACCTTCTTGAAAGAATCACCCATGAGAAGATTGAGTGATTACGTTATAGGGAGTCTAACTTGGGAGTCTCTTTCCCGCGTTCCATCTCTGTTGATGTATTTATTTCTTCCTTTGGGGTTTTCATGCGAACTTCATGCTCGAAAGATTATACACGTGAAATAAAAAAGGATTACATATATCTTAGAAAAATAAACAAAATCAAATGTTGGTTAACTTCTTTAATAGTAACGAACAAATTGTCAATGCCGACAATACCCACAGCCTTGTCCAGGATTTAAACTCAGGTCTTCGAGTTCATTTTCTATGATGGTAGCCGTAAAGCCTGAAACTCCTCCCTGCGTACCCGGATGAGCATGTGTATGATTGTGCGTTCATTATAGTGCCAAGTAGTAGCAAAACAAGATTGCTGGCTCGCATCGTTTAAAATATAGAAAAAATTAAAGAAAACGGTCTCTAAAAAATAACAAATGTGAAAATGATTTCTGGAGATTAAATGAAATGAAAGTTAAAAGGTTAGCTTTTATGCCCATTCGAATGAAGAGTCATCAGAGCTTAAATGTTAAGATCTAAGCACACATGAATCTTAATTTTATTGTCTTTTATACTTAGCCAGCTAAAGTGGAAATATTTAGAGGCAGTGGGTGCCAAATAGTTCGAGAAGAAGTGGGTTGTGGGACAACGAAAGAAATCTTTCGTCCCTTATTGATAGGGTCTCCGTGATATATGCTGAAAAACTAACTCACACACGATGTCTCAGCTCTCATCTTAAGCCGTTGTCTGGATCAATACGCGTAAATATTCTATTTAAAATACATATATATGTACTCTTACACAACATTTACATATATTCTCACAATTACTCCAATCTTCACTGTGTCTAATGTTTCTTTACAAACTTCAAATCATTCTTGTTCAAGAATTTTCATCTGTGGAGCAGAATTTATTTTGGAAGAGCTTTTTTATTGCATGTATTTACTTAGCACTCTTCAATGGATAGTATGCAATACAAAGTAAATTCTAATACTGATTAAAACCTAATTCTATTCAATCTTTTTTTTTATCTTTGACCCATTGTCTTTTCATGACTAAAGTGGCTAATCTGATCTTTTATTTACCAATTGTGTGGGAGACAAGAGAGAAAGTTTTGCATTTCTCAAGTGGTAAGTGAAAAGCAAAAGCCTCAGCCAGAATTTGAGACTCAGGTAAATGTCTCAATTTCCATTGACAATAACCGTTACACCACGAGTATTTATAATAATGACTTTTACCTCTTCGTCACATTATCGTGCTAGATGGTTTTATTTAGTTGTTATTATCCGATGGAATAATAATAATGAGGTGAGAGAGACGAAACGATATATCACATAATAAAAGGATGAAGTAAATTAGCACAATATGCATATAAGTGTAGACACGACTGGGTCGGCAATATGATCCACTGGAAGAAATTTGAATTTGACCACAACAATAAATAGTATATGTACAACTCAGCACTTGTCCTATAAAATGACACGCATAAACTCCTATAGGACCTTGACATACACACGGATCCCCTAATCTCGGCCACAAGACCAGACCTTATAATAATCAACAAAAAAAAAAAAAAAGAAGAAAATATTCAAAATGGTTGACTTTGGTGTCCTGGGTGACAACAAAATAAAACTGAAAGAATCTGAAAAGAACGATAAGTACCTCAAACTTACTAGAGAATTGAAAAAACTATGATACATGAAGGTGACCAATTGTGATTGGTGCTTTTGGCGCAGTAACAAAAGAACAATTGAAGGGCCCGGAAGACTTGTAAGTTGGCGGATGAGTGCAGACCATCCAAACGATGTCATTATTGAGAACAGTCAGAATACTGAGAAGAATCCTGGAGACTTGAGGTGACTTTCTGTCACTCAAACTCCACTGAAAAACCATCAGTTGGCACTGATGTAAAAAACTCTAAGGAAGTCAATATAATCTTTTATGTCGAAGTGTATAAATGTTCATCTTTCTTTCTCAATAACATGCCTTAAAATATTGCATTACCGTTTTCAATTTTTTCATTGATTGTTTCCTCTTTATTGCCCTTGCATTTTACCAATTCCCTTTACCATAGTTCCAGGTATTTTTTGATCGGCTTCTGTGAGCACACATATATAAGTACATATAGATAAGCACATGTCAAACAACTTTTCTTTGAAAGAAAAAATAATGAATTTCTTCTCAATCAATTGTGATAGGATTGTAATACTTCGAATATTTTACAAAAGCTTTTAATTTATTTCAGGAACCCAGGGAAGAATATCAATTGTTTACTGTTTATTAATTCTCGTTTAGTTCAGCTTAATATTCCGGAATTATTGAACATAAAGAAGAAAAGTGGGCGTAACACAAAGCTTTTGATAATTTATTAGTAAAATATTACTCCCGCATTTCTTAAATATTTCTTTCAATCTTCGACGGCCCTAAAATTGGAAGAATACGTAGTTCTGTAAGTTACATCTGATATATATTGAAGTAATTTATTTTTGATAAAAGAACAAAATGAATTTTATTTTTGGTTGCATAGTTTTAATTTAGAGTTTTGTAATAAATGATATGTTACAATGTTCTTTATGACTGAATAATATTGTATTTGAATTAGATTGGAAGATTAATGTCAAAATGAACGGACGTCTTTTTGGTTGCTTCTAGAAAACGATAAATTTTAAAGTAAATAAAGGAAGTGACGATTTAATTAATTGATAAATTTATTTATTCATTTATTATTTGTATCATATCATTTTTTCTTCCGTCAAATTATGCATGAATTATACATAATATAACTTTGTACAAATTTATGTTTATTACTTGTATATTTTCGACATTAAATTGATATGAGCATAACATAAATGGGCGCAAGTGATCAAGATTTATATATTTTATTCATATTCTACAATAAAAAAAGAGAGATACTTAGACTTTGTACATTGCAATCAGCTTTTTTATCCTTTAAATTAGCACATAATTTATTTTGTAACAGGTTCAGTTCACATCTCTACAGCACATTAAAATATGAAACAAAGTAATGTAATTTCTCTTAGATAGAAAGATTCTCAATGGCTAAATATATATAAGTTTAACTCAATTCTTTTCTTTTATTCAACATTGATATTGTTTTAGTTACTTTACTTGAACTGTGTGAGGGACCTCTCTGATTCTAACGTAATTTTTTTCTTTGTAGTTCATTATCATTATCATTCTTTCGAGTGTTTTTCACGGCAGCGTTAGCCAATGCTTTCTCACTGGAGTTTGACTTACAGCAAATCTCCTCGAGACTCCTGGAATTTTCTTCTTCTTCTTCTTCTTCTTCTTCTTCTTCTTCTTCTTCTTCTTATTATTATTATTATTATTATTATTATTATTATTATTTACTTACTTATGTAAAAAATTCAGTTTAGTATAAGTATACTTTTTATTTACGATCAATTAAAGGTCAAAACAATTCTCTTTGAAACAATTGAGTTTTTCATAAGCACGGTTAAGTCCTACTTAAAACAGTTCTATTTCAAACTGTTCAGTTTGGCATAAGTTTGCAGTCTTAATTCCCAAACAGTCCTATTTTAGTCTAAAACTTCTAATTCAAGCAATTCAGTTCAGTATAAGTTTACTTTTTGTATCACCCAGTTAAATTTTAAAATATTTGTATTTCAAACAATTCATTTTAACATAAGTACGCAGTTTACAAGTCAGAATAGTTTTATTTCAATCATTCCAGTTTAGCATAAGTAGGAATTTTAGATCTATTTGGACCCTTTCAGTTGCCACCATTCCGGGCCAGAGTTGACCTGGCATCGATGGCAATAAAAGGGTACTCTGCATTCCCCATAACTCCAGCATTACTGAAGAATCACTATCAGATTGTTTAGTCATATCAAGGATACTCATTGGGGGAGTCAGTGTATTCTGCAGCTACAGACGACTGGTAAATGAAGTGAACGTGATTATCAAATATTTTGGTATAAAATATCTCGATACAAATTGACATGTTTTTAAAATCAGTTAATCAATGCTCGTTCCAAACTATGCAGTAGTGTTTCGGCTTGGTCGGGTGTATTTGTCAGTATCGCTATGTCATCGGCGTAGTCGGCGTCGGAATTTGTTTTTGCGGGGTACCTTCTGCTTTTTCTCTTTTTCAGCTCGAAGGCGTTCTCTCTGATTTTGTCAATCGATGTTCTAAGTACGTATTCTAGACAAATGATAAAGAGGTATGGAGCTAGAATGTCCCCTTGTAGTACTCCTGCTACAATATCGAAGTATTCTGTGTCTCCATATGGTGATCGTACTTTTACTTTGGTGTTTCTATAGAGAATTGTTATTGCTGCTACGGTTTGCTAGCTACATTTCTGCTCACAGAAAGAAGAAAATGGAAAACAAAGCAAAAACAAAAAAAATATATATATATAAGCAAACACATTCGTGAAGGTTCTCAGGTCTCATTGGGATTATTGAATATGTAATAGACAATAAACTGAAAAGGGAATTGAGTTAAAAGAAAGGCAAGAAAAGTGTGTTGGTCACTAAGAATAAAGGTATGAAAAAGTTTTCTAACAAATGCTGAAAATGTCTTATATATACGAGGTGCATACGATAAGTTTCCAGACTTTTTTCTTATGGGCACTTTTGCATATATGAAACTCTAGTCGCCTTCGAAGTAATCTCATCCGGCTGCAATGCACTTGTTGAACCGTTCTAACAACTTGTAGAAGACCCCATGGAAGTCCGCTAGTGTGAGCGTGTCAATGACCTTCGTCAAAGCCTCTTTCTTCTCAATTGTCTCATAACGACAGCCTCTGAGCTTAGGGAATAACCAAAAGTCACAGGGAGCAAGTTCTCGACTATAGGGAGGTTGAGGAACTGTCTTGATGCCCATATTGGTCAAATAGTCTGTGACAAGGATGGAGATGTGGACTGGTGTATTGTCCTGGTGGAAATGCCATTGACCCGATTTGAAGAGTGTTGGCCTCTTCCGACAGAATCTCTTCCTGAAATCCCTTAAAAACTCAACATAGTAACCCTCACTCTAACCTCACATACGCCCTTGAATCTCTTATGCTACAACAAAAACTGATGCTCGATTCATGCAAGATACTCCAAAAGCAGTATAAAGCATTCCATACGTTTCTGTGGCATTTTTTAAAAGTTTAAAACAGAATTTCATTGCATATCGTTCTTCTAAAGTCTCAGATTGTATTTTTTTAAATTCACCAGCTGTGACAAACATGCTTCAGTAGGGTGTATTCCAATTGCTTCTGTAGCTGTTTATTTAAACCTGAAATCATAAAAATTAGTATTTCATCTCATAAGATATATAGCAATAACACTCTGTATTTTCAAGAGTGTACGACAATTTTAAATGCCCATACGAAAAAAGTCTGGAAACTTATCGAATGCACCTCGTATATATATATATATATATATATATGGGGGGTGTATATATATATATATATATATATATATATATATATATATATATATATATCTGTAAAAAGTATAGTGACTGCCTCATGTTTGCAAAAGAAAGCTAATTTTCAAGGAGTTCCCTTAAAATCACGTGTGACTCCTACGGCGAAGGATATACTCATATTGTATGAGTAAAAACTGATTTGTCTTTTTTTCTCAATTGTCGTAGCCCTTGCAAATACGTATATGTATTCTCAAATCTGCTGCAGTCTCAATTTTTTTGTCACAGATTTTACACGAGTCCCCTGTAGGTTTCTGCAGGATAACTTAGTCGGCGAAATTTTGCTCCGATGAGATCTTATTTAACTAGCAAGTCAGGCTTTGGACAAGTAGACCTTATTATAGACCACACACACACACACACACACACACACACACACACACACACACACACATATATATATATATATATATATATATATATATATATATATATATATATATGTATGTGTGAGTATGTCAATTCATTGACTCGTTATTTTGTTTACATTGTTCAATGGAATGCTTTTTCCGATGAAATTTAAATAGAAAAAGCTTCTAGTATATTGCATGTGAGAGAGATGAACATTAGATAAGAAATAGAAGGTGAGATCGTGTGCAGATTGTGATGCACTGACAAATGATATTCTGCTTGAATTGGAAGCGAAGTGAGAAAAAGGAATTGTTAAAAATAAGATCTTAACTCATGGACAGTTTGCTTGAACTGGAAATGCGTATATATCGTAAGAAATGAGTCACAAAACACTCGCTTGAAAACGTACTTGTTCTTTTATGTTCTGTCATAGAACTTTTAATTTAATTTGAATATTTTATCTAAGAAACTAAATAGAAGTGATTCACAGGTTTGAAGTAAACTTTTCAAAAAGTGTGAAACTTGAATCATTAAGTACAAAGGAATACGTTTGTTGTTATTGTTGTTGTTGTTAGAGTTAAATTTGTTTTGAAATGGTTTAGAGACAACTTTGTCTTTCCGAGGAGAATCTTAAATTACTATACATTTGGTGTCAGAATCTTTCTCCCCGTGAAAATTTGGTAATTAAAATCGATCTATCCATAGGGTAACACTCGAATGCATTTTCCGCCATGATGTCGAGGTTTAGAATACGCATGCAGAGGAGCAAAACCCTCCACCGTAAAAAAAAAAAAGATAATGTTCTTGGTTGGACTTTTTATGGTCTTATCTATGGGTCAAATAGATTTTTTCAAAAATCACTTGTATTCGATGGGACCGTGAGCAAAAAGAATCTTAAGAAACAACGAAAAAATATGTAAATATGAACGTCAAATAAATGCAAGAATGTCCTTGTGACATGTTAGCCATCTTAGTAGCCAACAACGTCGTATTTCATAAGTACGACGTCCAATCGTGGTACTACGTTCACTTTCAGACAAATACCCGATGAAAAAGTATGGACTTCGTAATACCTCCAAATATGGGTTAAAAAGGATCGCTTCGGTTCTTCTACAGGGAGTGATTTCGCCTTAAATATCCCATGATGGTGGATACGTCAAAAACGAGTCCCTTACCTTCACATATGAAATAATACATTTGTTGGCTTTTCAGGCTGTTAAAATCAATTAATCGAAATCTAAATCGAATGTATTTTACAATTCACTGCTTAGATATTTATCGAAAAGTAAAATAGAAATTAATCAAAATGAACTGACATCATTAATCCTATTTTTCTATCACACCAATATATATATATATATATATATATATATATATATATATATATATATATATATATATATATTGTCATCCACAGACAGACTGTTTCGTTACGTTAAACTAAGTTTCAGACCTCTCAGCCACCAAGCGGACCTCGTTGGCTAAGGGAATTTTTTTAAGCAGCAGCAGCAGCAGCCGTTTGTTTACATTTTTAATACCCTATCGGCTACCAGAGTGCTCAATTCTTTCGAAGAGTTTCGCATTACGCTAGCGGCGGCCGACAATTCCTTCGCCAGAGTGCTCAACCTTCATAGGGGAGCGTATATATATATATATATATATATATATATATATATATATGTATAATTTTGGATGTTCTGTGGTGCAATATTTTTCTTATTTGATATAATATTTTGCACTAACTTTTGTTTGTAGGTAAAATATTCATCACTACTAAAGAACCTAGCAACTGTAATTGTTAAAATTACTGTTGCTAGGTTCTTTATAAGTGATGAATATTTCTGACCCAATTCAATATTCAGCGATTATGTGTATATATAGTTAGATTTGAATAACCGAAGAAAAGCTCATCATATATAATTACTTTTATCAACGAGAAGAGACATATAGTAGTATCTCACACACTCACTGAGTAAGAATGAACAAGCCGAAAGTTTTTTATTTCACTGATTTCTTGTTCTATTATTTTTGGAGTTATATTCTGTTTTGTTGAATAAGGCTTAGGACATTTACAATTGCTCTGAGTTCCGTTTTATAATTTACGATATTTTCCCGATATTTCACATTCTCGTTTTCATTTTTTAAATGAAGTTACAGTTTTAACATGCCATACTCACAAATTTATATTGATGACAGAAGAAAGGGGATTAGCACACAACAAACATTTATAATACATATCCAAGGGAAGGGGATGTACACACTAATTTACACAATGCAAATTGTCGAGAGATTTTAGAGGGTGGAAACTCACCCAAATTTGCATAATACAAATTTATAATAAATTGTAGAAGGTGGATACAAACGAAAATTTACACAAAACAAATTCTAATATACGTTAGGTTTTGGATACTAAAACCTATTTACATAATAAAGATTTATAATGGATTTTAGAAGGAGGATACTCAGACATATTTACTTAAAAAAAAATTTTAATAGATTTTAGGAGGTGGATACTTAACAAATTAACATAATGTACATTTATGATAGATTTTAGAAGGTGGATACTCAAAAGATTACATGAAACAAATTTATGAAAGATTTTAGAAGATAGATATTCAATCAAATTTTTGACCTGTGGGCTGTAGTATACACAGACTGCATCTCTGCAGAAGTGTAAGACACCTCAAACGATCATCCTGGCTATGACACAAAACAATCTGATGATTTTGACTTCAGTAATGCTGGAGCTTTGAGGAATGCGGAGTACCTCATTATGGCCATCACTCTCAGGTCCCATCGGGCTCTGAGTGGTAACATCTAATAGAATCCTATCTATTGGTCAAACAGAACTAAACCGTGTACTTGTGCTAAACTGAATTGTTTGAGATGGGACTTTTTAATCATTTTAAACTGCTTACTTATACAAAACGGAATTATGTGAAATAGAACTGTTTTTGACATTTAACTGTGTGTAAACAAAAACATACTGATACTAAACTGAATTTTTGCCCAGTCAGCTGAGGTTATAAAATAACCGACTGCTTCTCTGCAAAGAAGCAAGATCCCCCAACGAGTCTTCTGGATGTGACATTAAACAATCTGATGGTTAGGTTCCAGTAATGCTCGAGCTTTGGGGAATGCAGAGTAAACCTTTATTGCCATCACCCCAATGACCACTCTTGCTTGGATAGGGTCCTATCTATAGGTGAAATAGAACTAAATTTTGCTCTAGTACTAAACTGAATTGTTTCAGATGGGACAGTTTTGTCATTTAAACTGTGTACTTATGTTCAACTGAATTGATTCAAATAGAATTGCTCTCTGATTTTCAAAACAGATTTATAATATATCTTAGAAGATTGATACCCACAAAAATTTGTATTACACAGATTTATATAATGGTTTTCGAAAGTGTATATACACAAAAATTTGCAAAACAAAAATTAATAATATATCACAGTTGAATTCACACAGAATTTACATAACTCACATTTATAATATATATATATATATATATATATATATATATATATATATATATACAAAGTATTTTGGTTTTAAATCCTTATATATATATATATATATATATATATATATATATATATATATATATATATATATATATATATATATATAACATCATTTAAATCTGTAAATCTCTTAAGTTTATTGACAGATTCAAATTAAGTATATATATATATATATATATATATATATATATATATATATAATTCGTAAAGAAATTGTTTGTAGGTAAAATTAATCTTAAACAAATCAGGGCTAGTTTGCTTGCTCACAGTTAAATGGTTTTTAAGCTTAGCAAACGATTAAACAGTTTTATTTAATCCATAAATGGGTCCCTAATAGGCTCTGCCACTCCTACTCAAAGTGGATCTATGTGTTATTAGACTAAAAGAGTACTCAACATTCCACAAAGCTCCAAAGCTCACTATCAGATAGTTTAGTGTAATATCCAATACTCTCATCGAGTGGGATCTTAATCTCTGCAGAGATTCAGTAAGCATATTTTCCAGCCCTGATAAACTGACTTGTAATTTATATGTTGGGACTTTATTAGTTGTATTTTTTTGAAATATAAGAAAATCTTCCCATTAATACTCTTGAACGCATTGACCAAATTTGCCAGGGTTTACTTTCTGACACTTAGTGCAGCATATTGTATTTGTTTGTCTTCTCTTTTTTTATTTTCGGTGGGAATAGCTTTTCAAAGACTAGAAATATTTTTTCTTTAAGTAAAACCAGGAGTTTTAAGAAATTTAGGTTGATTCACTTTCCGAATAGACAATGATGTCTGCGCATTTTCAGTAGTCAATGTATAAAAAATTTGTTCATAATGCATCTCATCATGTCTCATTCTTATTGTTGTTTCTTCTTCGGTGATATTTTCAATTCAAACTATACGTACATTATTATCATTAGGTCCTGAAAATAGAAAAAAAATCCCTTAAATATGTCAAATTTTATTTACTGAAGTGCCATTTTTAAAAAGCTGCAAAGGAGAAAAAGAAAAAAGAATATCATTTTCCCCACCAGTATTGGTATATTTATAAATTCCTATGAATGAAAAAAAAAATGTTTATTTTACCACTGAATTTTAATTTCTCCACGAAGTATCCATCAGTGATTAATAACATATATTAGACATTATACAGAGTCTTCCAGAATCAAATAACTTGATCAATGATCTTGAATTTTTAGTACATTTTTAAGAACATCTCAAAATTGTATGTTTAATTATTTGTTTTTGCTTTCTTATTTCCGGTACGAAAATATTATTTCCTGAAAAATAAAGACATTTAAACTTTAAACATGGAAGATGTAGTTCTTTCTACATGTGCACTTAAAATATCAGATCTTTTGAAGGAGGATTGGTAAAGTTATTAGTCGACAAAATGAAATCAATATTTCTGATACACCCTGTACATCTCAACTTATATACATTTTTTGAAACGTTCTGTACAATGAAAACCTCAGCTAAAAAGATTAGTATTTTTTAATCTACCGACCTATTGATTCATCAGTATATCCGTTAATGCGTTTATATTTACAGTATTTTAACATTATTATATAAGCTTTTATTAAGGTTTGTTGATTTTTTTCCTTTCAAAGACATTTGGCTGCCGCAGACATTTTATATATTAACCAATTTCTTGTGGAAAACATATTTGGTATTTTGACCCCAAACAACAAATCTAAAAAATAGCAACCCTTTTTATCTAAACAGATATATAATAGAAAATTTCCTTCCCATATATTTCCGTGTTTTTGCGGAAAAAACAAATAAAATGAAAAGAAAAAGAAAAGAATTTGTGACTCATAGGGAGGAATTATGTATTGTGCAATATTTTGTTGTCATATTCCTCCATAAATTTGACCTTGACACATTATTACGCACTATATAACCTTCTCTTATGATATTCTTTTGTTTTAGTCACCCAAAGTCGCATTCAATCAAAACAAACACATTAGTTTGACATATTCCTTTGCGCTTTTAAGTATGGGAAGAAATATTAATGAGTATTTGTCTGAGCATGATATTTGGTCTGCAAATTTTACAGCATCCTTGACGGTATAATACTTATCTTATTTCATTCGACAAGAGTCAATATATTTTTAATGATAACAGTTCCAGAATACATAGGTTCTAAAACATTGTTTTTTCTGCACGTAATTTTTAATTTTAAAGTAGAATTCTTTAAAAAAAAGAATAAAATTACTGGTTGTCATAACAGATTGATGCGTTTATATACTAAATCTGTCTGGAAATGATTGCAATGTTAATGTTAACAAAAAATAGACTTCCAGAGGCATAACCACATTAGGCTTTTATAAATATTCATCTTTTCAAAGAGACTGGTGAATTCTTTTTCAGGATCTGCATCAATTGATGGATAGAATCTAGACATTACTACTATGGAAATATTATTTTCTTTTCAATTATGGCGGAAAAGAAAATGGATTCGTGCCTTTTGCGAAGACAAATATAAGTAGCCTCATACAAAATTGAAGTTGACTCGTGTCGATTTTCTACAATGATAGATATTTTGCCACTCACATTCTATGTAACACTTAGCTATGCATAAACAGTTGGAAAGACAAAGTATTGAAGTTTTGTTACTAGGCTAATAGGGTTTACGTGAGAGAGAAGTTCTGAATTAAAAATCTGTGTGTGTTGAATTAGAATCTACACTTCAAAAAACAATTTGTAGCTGACTCTACAACAACGTCACTATGTCGCTTTACTGTAATCCTATTCTACACCAGTTTTGTACAGGTGTTTAAGTAAAGAAAATACGTAAATGCATTATTAAGTTGTCTACTTTCTATTACTTTGTGTACCAGAATAGACTGATCTTAATTTAATAGTTTTCGAGGTCTTCGCTTATTTTATAGCTTGGTATGTCAACATGAAAGTTTCTAGTGCTGATATTAAATCTTCGAAAAAGTTTCATCTGCGAAATCTACAGTTTCTTCTTTGTTTCATTGTTAGGAAAAAAATTACCTGAAATTCAACTTTTTCTTGTGTGTCCGAGATTAAATAATTCCCTCAAAATTGCCAGACTCCCAATATTTTGTTTAGTTTCATTTGATTTAATTGAGTAACAACCTTTATGGGTTATTTAATGCCAATTTCATGTCCGTAAAGAAATGTAGTTTTGCTATTTAACCCATAGCTTTAGTTATATGGGTTTGGAATATTTTCCCAGAGTATCAGGCAGAAAGTAAACGCAATTACACCAGAGCAATTCGAGCTCAATAGGATGTCACAGTCCGCTTTGAGGACTCACATTGTCCAATATTTTATATGTAAATTTAATATTTGATACAAAGTAGCAGTATTATACCAATAACTATCGGCATTATGCATTGTAAATAATATAAAAACAAAAAAGCTTTTGAGTAAAAGATTTTACAATCCACAACCTTGCAAATATTGACCATCCGTAGAATCCTTGAATGCGTACGGGCAAAAAACTAAAAGGCAACATTACTATTTGTCGACTTTACCAAGGCTTTCGATTCCATACACAGAGAGAAGATGGAACAAATCCTGCTAGCATACGGCCTACCAAAAGAAACCGTAGCAGCAATAACGATTCTCTACAGAAACACCAAAGTGAAAGTGCGTTCACCAGATGGAGACAGAATACTTCGACATTGTTGCAGGAGTACTACAATGAGACACGCTAGCCCCATACCTCTTTATGATCTGTCTAGTCTACGTGCTTAGAACTTCGATCGACAAAATCAGAGAAAATGCCTTCGAGCAGACAGAGAAAAGAAGCAGAAGGTACCCCGCAAAAACAATTACCGACGCCGACTACGCCGATGACATAACGTTACTGGCGAATACACCTAACCAAGCCGAAACACTACTGAATAGTTTGGAACGGACCGCCGAAGGCATTGGCCTCCATGTCAATGCATACAAAACGGAATATATGTGTTACGACCAAACAGGCGACATTTCCACACTAGACGGAACCTCTCTGAAACTAGTAGACAAATTCACCGACCTAGGAAGCAGCGTCGAATCAATCGAAAAAGACATCGACACGCGACTAACGAAAGCATGGACTGCTATCGATAGGCTATCGATCATACGGAAATCAGAACTGACCGATAAAATGAAACGCAGTTTCTTCCAGGCAGCGGTCGTATCGATATTGCTATATCGATGCACTATTTGGATGCTAACTAAACGGCTGAAGAAGAAGCTAGACGGCAATTACACAAGAATGTTGAGAGCAATATTGAACAAGTCCTGGCGGCAACACCCCACCAGACTGCAGCTGTACGGCCACTTGCCTCCCATCACGAAAACTATACAAGTTAGACGAGCCAGACCCGCAGGACACTGCTGGAGAAGCAAGGGCTAACTCATCAGTGACCCTCGCATATGGGCAAGCAAAGGCAGGACGACCAGCTCTAACATACATACAGCAGCTATGTGAGGATACGGGATGTAGCCCAGAAGACCTGCCAAAAGCGATGAATGATAAGGAGAAGTGTTGAGAGAGGGTCAGGGATATCCGTGCTAGTGGGACGACATGATGATGATGATGATGATATATATGTGCGGATATTGAAAATTAGAAAAACAAGAAAAATGGAGGCAATGATTTCGGTAAGAATGTTATGGTGAGTACATATTTGTACAATTCTTGTGCATGGATTTTAGTTGGACTAATTGATAATAATTATAATTATGTAAATAATACAGTAGAGACACGCAGTACCCGTGGCAAAATTATAAAATATACAGAATACTCACCTTGTTAAATATATATAGTCATTCACAGACTGACAGTTTCTTTGTATCACAACTCTTTAGTGTTGCTAGACTCGTAGGGCACTTGAAGCTGGGTTCAAAACCCGCCCAAGTTTACGTTAGACTTAGTATCATATCGCTCAGCCAACAAGTGTGCCACGTCGGCTCGGGAATTATGAGGCATTAAGTAGCAGTTTTCGTTTGTTGACATTTTATCCCTTATCGGATACCAGAATGCTCAATTCGTTTGAAGAGCTTTGTATTATGCGAGTGGCAGCCGTATATTCCTTAGCCAGAGTGCTCAACCTCCATGGGGGAGCGTATATATACATATACATGCAGGGTATCCCCAAAAGATGTATACACACTTCAAATAACTGCATATTTGAACACTTTGAAGAAGAGGATTTTTATTTTCAGCAAGATGGGGCACCCCCACACTACCATCGCGTTGTTACATCCTTCCTTGATGAGAGATTACCAAACAGGTGGATTGGACGGAGAGGTTTTGTTAAATACCCTCCACGTTCACCAGACTTCTTTTTATGTAGATACCTAAAAGACAAAGTTTATGCATTGAAACCCACAACAATTGCTGAATTGAGGGCAAGAATGAACGTGAATTCATGCAAATACCGAGGGAATTGCTTCATGATGTGTGCTACTCCTTTCGCTTCGCGTTATCGGTGGTGTCTGGACCAGAATGGGCACCAATTTGATAGAAGGCAGTAACAAAATGACAGAAAGATGTTGTTAAATTCTTTTACATGTTGAGAATGAAACAAATAATAATAAAAAACTTGCTTTGCAGTTATTTGAAGTGTGTATACATCTTTTTAGGACACCATATATATATATATATATATATATAAAACGACTCTGTAGAAACGAATGCACTACAATGTCTATTTTTTGTTGAGTTTAGCAGGTTTAAAATCAGCGTTTACTTTCAATTTTTTTGTCATGCCATGTTTAAAGACCGCAGTTTATCCTATTATTTTCTCATTCCTCTTGGGAGAATAGTAATTTTCATTCATGTCCCACGAGTGTTAAGTGTATGGGAAATGCAAACAGACTCGTTGAAAATTTGATCTTGGGATACCATGTACATTTCAAACGTCAGTAACCCTTAGAAATCACGTTTTCTTCGATTCTTTATAAAATACCAAAGATGAAAAGCATATCTTATTAATAGAAGAACTTTGCTGTATAATAAAGTGCTCATATGGTCAATTTTCAATTTCTGGCGCAATTTCCCGTGTATCACCTTCTCCACCCAATCATGTTTAGTCTTATACTCTTCTCGTGCTAATTTAACACATCACTGAAAAAGTCCCGGACCCAACTAACTAAACAACTTTTAGGCAAAATACGACTTTATTCATCTACATAGTCTATGTCGAGAGTGATACAGATTCCAACGCTTCTCTAACAATTCTATGCATTTTAGGTCGAATGATTTGCCTTTGGCTTCAAATTACGCCTCAGTTTCCAATATCACTTCTTCATTGGGGCTTAATCTCTTTCCCTAGCGCATTCTTTTGAGGTCTGCAAACAGCGAGTTGTCGCTGAGGGCCTGATCTGGAGAATAGGATTGGTGCGGAAGCATTTCGAAGTGCAATTCATGTATTTTTGGCATCGTTGAGATTAACTTATGACACAGTGAATTGTCTTGGTGAAAGATAACTTTTTTCTTCTTCCTTTGTGTCCATTTTTTGGCTATTTTTTCCTTCAAACACACCAATAATGCTACATAATATTCGCAATTGATGGTTCTTCCAATCTAATTTTTTTTTGTTTTTCCTTTTTTTTATAGACATGTTGAGGTTTTCGTGTGTGAGTTTTTTGACCATAGGAACACATGGTATATGCCCAACCCAGAATCCATCCTGGAGAATGCATGAATTCTCTTTGATTTTAAGCTATAAACAGATCACCTAATCTCGGCCAGACAACCAAACCTAATAATAATCAACAAGAAAAAAAATAGAACTTACCGAATTGTGAACTTTGCTGTTCAGGCTAACCACAATGTAAAACGGAAAGAAAGAGGAAAGAAAGTTAAGTACCTGGACATTGCTTGGGAATTGAAAAAACTGTGGAGCATGAAAGTGACTCTGATACTGATTGTAATTTATGCTCTTGGTTTAGTCACCAAAGGATTGTTACAAAGACTGAAGGACTTGAAAGTAGGGGGACGAGTGGAGACCATTCAAACTACAGCCTTATTGAGATCGGCAAGAATACAATGAGGAGACTGAAAATTTGAGTAGACATACTGTCACTCAAATTCCAGTGAGAAACCATCGGGAAACGTGGTGTAATGGTTAAAGCGATGGACTGCGGGATCGTAGTAAGCGAGTTCGTACTCGAGTCGCGCTATTACATTTCCTTTCGGGCAAATACCCTTGGGAAAGGTATTGAACCCCCTTATCCTCTCAGCTATGGGTTAAATAGTCCCAATAATGTTCTTCTAGGAGAATAGCTTTGGGATTAAATAACCTAAAAAGGTTGATATGCCATTAAGCAAAGAAACCGAATCGATCGAATCCAGATAATCCAGAAGACACCTAGTGGCCATGAAGACTTTCTATCACTCAGACTCCTATAAAAAACTACCAGCTAGATCTGGTGTGAAAAAATCAATAATATTAATAATGATGATAAGCTCGTTAGGGTGACGATGATAGCAGTTGCAGTTAGTGAGCTTAGAACAGTTATCAAAAGTTTGGAAAGGGGACTGGAAGAATGGAAAATCAGGAGAAGAATAAAACCATCCAGCGTACAGCTTTATCGATATCGACTAGAATACTCAGAAGAATCCTGGAAACCGGAGGAGACTTGCTGTTCCTCGGACTCTTGTAATAAGACTATCGGCTAACGCTAGCGTGAAAATTTCATGGTTGGATGGTGCTCCCCTTAGAGTCAACATAGGGGATCTATCGTCATCCAGCAAATCTTGGCTGTTCTTTAAGGTACATAAACGATGACATGAGTAAACTCACAAATCAGAGACGCCAACATAAAACATGGACAAGTGAGTACAAGAGACTCGCACATCACTTTTCTTTATGAGCAATCTTACACAAAGAGGGTATAGGAAAAAGTCCATAAGGACTTATGCCATCAAAGTAAAAATAGATAAGACGCAACAAAATAGCAGAAGTAGGTTAGGGGGTGATGGAGACGAAACGATCAATCTCATTCTAAGTGAATGCAGCGAATTAGCACAAAATGTATATAAGAGTAAACACGCCTGGCTGGGCAAAGTAATCCATTGGGAATTGTGCATGAAATTGATGTTTGATCCCGTGAACAAATACCATATGCACAACCCAGAATCTCTCCAGGAGACTGAGACGCACATACCCTTCTGGGACTTTGATAAAAAAATTAATCACCAAATCTCGGTCAGACGATCAGATTTTGTAACAAAAAAAAAAAAAATAAAAAATAAAAGCAAGAAAAAAAAAACCTAAAACAACAAAAAAAACAACAAAAGAACAATGAGTATGTGCCAGATTGTTGACGTGATTTTCCTGCCGGACTACAGTGTAAAACTGAAAGAATGCGAAAAGAAAGATTAATACACGGACGTGACAAGGGAATTGAAAGAATTGCAGAACATAAAAGTTTCGGTTATACCAATTGTAATTTTTGCTCTTGGTACAGTCACCAAAGGATCGGTACAAAGACTGAAGGAAATGGAAATAAGGGGACGAGTGGAAGCCATCCAAACTGCAACATTATTGAGATCAGACAGAATAATGAGAAGAGTCCTGGAGACTTGAGGAGGCTTTTTGTCACTCAAACTCAAGTGAGAACCCATCAGCTAACGCATGCGTGAAAATCTCGAAAAGGTATGAATAATAATAATGATATTGTGAAATCATCTATGGTGTTTGGATAAATATGTGCAATATTTTTCTTCAGAAACATCTCTCAGAATGAAATGACGCTTGATGCTCTAACACTAGTTCACCCATTAAGAATATGAATGCAATCATAGAATCATATCTATAAATAATCTTAAAATATTCACGTGGAATAATCTTTATAAACAAAAGTGCTTTTGATATCCTCTAGTACAAATATTGATATGTTCGATAAACATTTTGACTTCTTTGTTCGATGGCATATCAACCTTCGTTAGAAAATCATATGAACAATAAATTTACATAAACTTCTATATGACATTCATTCTAGTGGCATGAGTTTTATGAATTATTCAAATCACTGTCATTTATCTTGATAGTTGTCGTTTCTAAGTTTTGGCTGATGCGTTTGTTCTCTTGTCTTGATCAAGTGCATGGTATGCATTTGTGAGTATTTCATATCGAATTAATTCTATTTTATCTATAAGTAAGTCATATACAGATGAGCATGAAAGGTCTATTAAAAACGAGGGAAATCATTCTCTGTGTAAATTGTTTCCCTTGAATATTTCGGGCGATTCGTCTGCAAAATAAATAAGATGGATGATATTCAAGGATTGCTGGAATTAACATGTAAATGAAGAAGGTCTAAGATTTCAACTATCTGAATCATTCTGGTTTGCAAAGAAATAGTAAAAGTTCTTTGTTTCTGGGCTCACTTGAGTTTTCTTCACTATTTGTTATGTTATATTTTCTCATTTTAGTAAGTAAAGTAAATAAAAGTTGGCGACCGTAGTCGAGGGTGACCAAAAGGCTCCCTTTTTAATAGCGACTACACCTAGGTGTAGGGGAGGGTGCTACTCCTTTCCTTGGATTGCTCCACTTTACCCTTGATACGTACCTTATATTGTTGGGTGTTAAGCAAGGAGGTATCAAGTACCATTTTTAATATCTTTAGTATGACCTGACCTGGGATTGAACCCAGGTCTCCCAGATCATTGGCGAACACTCTACCCACTTGGCCAATGAGCCGCTTTTGGTAAAAAATATTATCAAAAAGGAGTCAAATTTACAATAATCATTTAGAAATAACTGTCATAACTCAACCGAACAATTATAACTGTAAGATAATCCAGGCAGCTGCTGTCATTGAATACTCCGACTCCACCTTTCCAAAGGATTTAGATACACTCCTCAGACAAGTGCCCTGAGTATAACACGAGTCTATTTGATGACGAGACTTACGTTCTGGAGGTTTGGTTAATGTAGAGTATCCGTTTATTGCCATGACTCCCAGGTCAATTCTATTTGAAGTACTTATACCTATTAGATTCCCATCTATCAGGAAGATAGAACTATTTAATCGTTAACTAAACCTGAGACCATTTAACTGTGTGTAAACGAATAAATAATATGGAATAGAATTAACTGTGTAAGATGGCAATAGTTGAAATCATTTAACAGTGTGAAAATAAATGAGTTCATGCCTGTTTAAAAATTGTTTCGTTCAGACTATTTGTTCTCAAATGATGTATATAAAATGTATATGTATAAACATTATTTGGTTGATATACCGTATAAAAACAACAAACCAACAAACTAAACAACCAAAAACTCTTTTAGTTCATTTTGTTGTATAATTGTATATCAACCGCTGTAGGTTATTTAATACTAACGTCAAGAAGAAAGGCTGTGGTTCTAGTTAGCCAATAATTGTTGTGAGAAAGTCGTTCATATCTTTCCAAATGATACTTTTTCACATAATAGTGTAGCTGTCCAGTCGTATTTTTAAAGGTCCCCAATTCTTTCTAACATACTCTTTTCCTCAGTTATGTGTCAAATAGCCTTTCTATTTTATTCTACAAGCATGGATTAAGCATTGAATAAACCAACAATGGGATATGCCATAAAACCATAAATAGGAATCGAAACCTTACTGTTATGACCAATTTTCAATTGAAGAAAGACAAATTCACATGGAGCTTGATCTGGTGAGGATTATGGTGCTTCCCTTTCACAATCCTGTCAATTGCCAAAATACTTTGTTAAAATAAATTGCGAGAGGCTAATATCTTTCCTTGCCGAAGCAGATATGTAAATATCATCATTTTCTGATACAACTTACCCAAGTGTGCACACATTATCAGTAAAATATTAACTGAAGCATTTTAATATAATTTAAAAAAAAGTTTAGGCCATAATCTTAAATTGTGACCTGAACAAATATGTGACCCTGGGTGTTGGGAGCCTATGCTAATACAAGTTCCAAATACAGTATCTTCATAAATTATATTCAATAGAATCATCATAATCACGGCAAACTGGCAGCACATGTACGCTTGACTCACTCCGATATCGTCGGATACTTCTTCGACGATTTGTACAAAACAGCACATTTAACCCTCGAGCAGTTTCCATTTTCAAACGTGTATTGTTAGATTAGAAATGCTGCTGCACTACAGTAGTACATTCGTGGCTAGAGTTTGGTAAGTATAGAATAATAGGGTATTTGATAAGATACTTCTTCGATTCTGTATCTCAGAATATAACTAAAACACAATAGATAAATTCTAACAAAAGTTCTTTGTGCAGTATTTTCAGTACTTATATAACTTCGACAATGATGAAATACTCATCTCATTCTTCAAAGTAAGAAGTGATTATATTTTAAAATGTAGTTATCATTGCAATAAACTGGGGATAACACGGGATAATTCTCATAAAAATGCCAATGCTTCCATTTAGAACCCCTCTCAGTAAGAAGCTGTATATTATAATATAGCTGATCATTTGTTTTCTTCCTTGGAATTGAATGAGAAAATAGCTGTTCAATTTGTCTCAAATTGATTCCTTTTTTTCCCAAGAAGCTTTTGTTGTGCAAATTTGAAGGTGGAGAGAGAATAAGTAATTTTGAAAATTCCCAAAATGGATAAATTCTATACAAATGCAGATTCCAGCTGTGAAATTTTGCAACTGACAGGCTTTAAGAACGGGATCCATTTTTTAAAAATATTTTTGTTAATTTGAATGAAACACGAAAGTTGTTCATTTTTGAGTTCTATGATTAGAAACGAATGAGACGCAAGCATTTTTTAGCTTCTCTTTGTTAATATTGGATTACATTTTAAAAGGAAAAGGAAAATTGAAAACAATGAACATTTGGATTTTAAAAGTTGCTTTTATTTCTGTTTTCATTTTTTAAAAAATACTTTTCTTAGAAATATTAAAATTGCAATCGATATTTTTATTTTTTTTATTTTTCAAACTAAGGAAAATGAGGAGCAATATTAGAAACTTATATACCAATCATTGAAAAAACTGCTTGAGTAACAAAGTTTGTCTAGAAATACATTAGTGTAAGTTAATTTCTCACAGCGTGCCCTACTTCTTTCTTGATGGAAATTTAAAATTGCAACAATCTAAATAGGTGTTTCAGTTTACTAAAAAAATAGATATACTTGAATTACTGTCGGTAATCACATATTGAGACCACAACAGAAATCCAAACAAGGAGTGTGCTATCAATATTGGGACTCCATAAAATCAGACTCCATATCCTCTTTGGGGTTAAATGCTTATTGTTTCTAATGCATACTATATACTTCTTTTTTTTTCTAATGTTTCAAGGTGGATTAACACTTTGAATTTGTTACCATAATGTCAACTGTGCATGTCCTTATGTACCCAGGTCAAAATTGGCCTTCAGGGTTTTGCCATTCAATATGTCGCCCATAAGTTTACATCATGTTCATCCCTAAGTTGAGCCGATAGTAGGAATTTCATTTGTCCTTATCTGTAATTGGAAAGTTCTCTAGAGGGGATCCAGTGTCCATGTACAGCTTATTAGCGTAACTTTGTGCTGGTTGGTCAACACTGGTCTGTCCATGTAAAGTAGTCCATAGAAAAATGCTGCCTGTGAAGTTTTTTTTTCGCCAGCAATGCCCATCGTACTTGAATCGTCTTACTTGGATAGTGTGTGCGATGGGACGTAAGATGCCGTAAAAATATTGGGTTATAAAATTTCGTCAAAAAAACATACAATATTTTTGTGTAGTTCCCATCAAGCTCTTTTACCGAGCGGTTCTTTAAAGTCGAAATGGTTCTATTATACAGTAGAATTTTCACAGCTACCACTTGGAATAATTCCCCGTTATATTTTGTCTGAAAGATCAAATTTCTGCATGGTTATTTACCTTCCTTAAATAGTCCATACTTTTCCAATGCCGAATATGCTTACAGTATATGTGATACTACCGAGGTATCTAAAAAGATATTGAGGATTGATATTTAATTCAAAGATTGCTTCATCTTGATTCAAATATATGGACTCTATCTTATCTGAGCTCACGTAGAGACCGATACTTCTGGATCTCTACTACAGGCTATGCAGCAGCGATTCGGCCTGAGTTGCTGTATAAGCAAGAAATAATAGAGCCTTTGAGACGTCTAAATTGGCCATAGTTTCTGATAGATTTCCTTTTTTAGAGTAAAAAAATATTCTTTCCTCAGATCTAGTGAAGTTCATAGTAATTTAGCAAGACAGATTATGAATAAAAATAGAGATGATGTAATGCAAGTCTCCAGAGACAATATCATAGAAATTACAGTCATTATCAAGTTGATGAACCATTGTTCATAGATCTAGATGAATTTTCAACACAAAGTTTTTATTGTCTATGTACTTAATTCAGAGGTAAATATTTATTACATGAATTGATCAGTGTTGAGGTTGGGTAGCAATCTTGTCAGGTTGTAAGCACTTGTTCATGCTATATGAACAAAACAACCCAGTGATGAGCATGATCAATTTTTAGACGCATGATCATCTTTTGACTTCGGATATTGTAAGCAGCTTAACGATTATGAGCCAGACTAGCAAACATTATTGAAAAACAACCAGGGAGTGTGTGTTTGGTTGGTTTTATATCATTTCAAGTGTTAGTGGGTTATTAAATGTCGAAATCATTAACTATTATCCAAGCTATAATATAATATCAAGTACTGATAATAATAATTGTTATGCAAAATTTCAGTTAACTATTCGTAGTACAAATAATTTGCAAACAAGTATAAGGTTTCATGCAACTTTTTTATCTAAGCATTTGTCAACAATTAGATAACTGTAACTAAAAAATTACAATGCTTTTCGTAGTCTTTTTGTAATTATTCATTTTCAATACGAATAATTAGTGAAGAATTATATGATTTTACGTATCCCCTGTGAGTACTGATAATTTGCAAGCAATTTAACGTAGTTCACAATTGATTGGAACCATCTGATATGTCACAGTTCAAAATCGTACAAAATGTAAATTAGGTAAAACTGAATTACTGGAATTAAATTTGAGACTCATTGATAGAATTCTAGAGCTCATTATCTGATAAAATAAAGTGAGGGGTGTCCTTCATAATTTTTAATATACCCGTATTTCATGAAATAACGGCCGCCATTATTTAAAAACAATAACGTGAATTCACGTAAATAGTTTAGTTTCCATATTTTTAACATTCTTCTCTCGTAGAAAAATGAGAACGTTTTTTTTTTGCACACTCACATCGTATAGTGAGCATCGATGTTCGATTTGATCGGCGTGGTTTGACCGATACTGAAATCTTTGGATCGCAAAAGAAGGTTCCTGTTTAAAAGTTTCCCCTTTGAGGAAGAGGTGGTGAGCCATTTTGAGTAGGTGACGGAAGCGGTGCTATACTTTTACTTTTTTCATAGGCGAACATATTTAAGATACGTGAAGAGATAAGCATTATGAATTTAAAAGAGCCAAATCTCTTGCAAATATGGATTAATGTCTTCTATCAGTATACCAGATATTGGTAAAGGTTACATTGTTATAAACCATTTCGACGTTATCAAATAAGAAGTTGCTCTTGTTAGTACGGACAAATCGTCTTGACAGTACACGTCCAGTTTTTATTAAAAATGACGTGAAAGAGTCGCCACGAAAAGTAAGCCTTTGAAACTTAAAGAAACGTTGATGAGGATTTTAATTAGTTGCAGTACACAAAAGTGATCGGATAGAATTAAAAGACTGTTACTAAATTTGTTCCAAGTGTTAGTTAGCGGGACGTAACAGTCAAACGAAAGGATATTCTTATAATTTCTATATATCAGTTTACCTTGTGGGTGATATGGCGTCGAATTACTGGTAGCAATATGTTTACTCAGTAAATTCTCCTTCAATTATCGTGATACGAATGAACGGCCTCTGAGGGAATATAACTCTGACTTCCACACATACTAAATTAGGTTTATCGGTAGTTCATAACAGTTGAAGTATACATATTTGGACTTGGAAATACAATTGGTTAGCGAGAATTTTCATTTACAATTAATAACAAGTACGGATTCCGAGTAGCCATTGGGGGAGACCCCTTAAAATCAACACCAATACGTTCCATCAGTCCAGTAGCTTTTGTCAGTATACCTTCGGGAGATCGATAAAACTGGAGTTTTAATTCAGTACAAAACTTGTTAGGCGAGCACATTTTCTTAACGTAATCAAATGAAAATGAGAAATTTCTAAATCTTAGAAAATGCAAAGGCGTTAAATCCCCTGGATAGGATAATTCTTAGTGTAAACGAATCTTGAGTAATTGGAGACGTACAATGAATATAACTAAAAGCATACCCAACGACGTTGGTTTATCTAGATCGATATTCTATGTTATACCTCATTTCACCAAGCTCTGTTCGTTAATTTTAGGATTTTTTACTTTTGAACATTTTCCTTTATCACGTATAAAAAACACTGTCCTTGCCTCATAAAATAACTTGAAGCAGAATCGCAGCAAAATATATCACCATTCATCACAGAGAATTGCAAAAGCTCCTTTCTCAAGGATATATCCCTTTTCGCTTCCTTGAAGTGTTTTTTTTTTTTTTTTTTTTTTTTTTTTTTTTTGGTGGGGGTATCCTCGTGGTGTAATGGTTAAAGCGATGGACTGCGGAATCTTAGTAAGCGACTTCGTACTCCAGTCGCGCTATTACGTTCACTTTCGGACAAATGCCCTTGGGAAAGGTATGAACCCCCTTATCCTCCCAGCTATGGGTTAAATAGTATCACTACTGTTCTTCTAGAAAATGGCTTTGGTATTAAATAACCTAGAAAGAGTTGACATGCCATTGAACAAACGAAACTTGAAGTGTTTTTCAGGTAAATGTAACGAGTCACCCATTTTATCTTAGTACCACAGTTATCACATGATTCAAAGCTTCTTAGTCTGTCTCGAAAGGTATGTTTTCTTGAATAGCTCATAGATATTTTCATAGCTCAGAATTTAGAGATTCAAAAGTTCGGAGAGCTTGTTTATATTGGGAACCTGTAAACTTCAAATAAAGTATTTTATCTAAAAATTCAGGTATCCATTTTACGTTGTACGCAAACATTCTCCATAATATTAAGTTTGCCAATAAATTTTTGGTGTTGCAATACTTGTAATTTCTTTCTTTCCGGATCGAGATTATCGATACAATACCATTAATTTCTCAAAGTTAATTCTTTCTGATGAGTTTTAGCAACATTTAAGTTTAAATTAGTTGTTATTAAGACTTTCTGAATTTCTTCACCGTTCTTATATATTATTCTTATCTCACCCCTTATAATATAAGTAAATTGAACTGAACCTGATGCCGACTCGTTGCCAAGGAATGATAATTTGTAACTACATACTCAATACTCGGCCTCGTGTAGGCATCAGTTTTAATACATATTTGCAAATAATCCGCACATATCTTTTTCAGTGCCCTCTGTTCTCTGGATTGACATTTCCCATACAAAAACAAAAACCGATGACGTAAATAAGCGTAGAAATACAATATTTACTAAACTTATATAATTACTTATTACAATTTAAATACATATTAAATTAAATACATATAAAATACATATCACAATTTATATACACATTACAGTTTAAATAAAAAGAAAAGTTGAGCATAATTGTTTGTGTGGACACCCTCAAGAACAAAAATGGCTAAAGATACAAATTAACCAGACAAAATATCGATGGCAAAAGACGGAGGAGGATAAATAAAAATCTGAAATCACTCACCCACCGTCAATGAGCTTGATTAGTTGTCATCTAAAGATATATATCTAATATGCATGTAGAAACGTGAGTTAACAAAGATAACCAACAAATGGTAAGTCGTAAAATACAATCAACCAACCACCACTCTCGTGAAATCCCGTCTGACGTTTCGTCTAAATTCCGACTCTCATAATGCGGAGATGGCAGAGAAACATATATTTTCTCCCCCGTTCAGTGAGGAAACGAAATTGCTACCAATAAAAGTGGCCTCAAGGATAGAGAATATTTTAAGCAACAGGTCAGGAATGAAGCTTTTAATAAGCTTGCAAAAAAGTTGCAGGGCCGCGTCATGACAAAAGACGTTCTCAAATAGACTCCCTCAATTTAATACATCAAAAAACTTGTATTGAAATACTCAGTTTCGCTGTGAAAAGCATTTTATAAACCCAAATGCATGACGAATCTTCAGACTGGTGAGGGATATCTCGTAGTTATTACAACCCACCATCTCAGACACCCAAGGTTATAGACAGTAAATCTCCTCTTTCGTTTACACTGTGCGTCACCCTAACGTCATCTTGCACTACACCACAGACTAATACGTGAGATAATGCCCTACTTTACAATGGAAGGGTGTCAGACGTCAGTTTTCCGTCGTGAGAAAATTCTCAAAGCATGCCAATGTTCACAGTAGAAGAGGTTTCTATTTTTTGCAATCTTCATGCTTCCCATCACCTAATTGTACTCTTCTAAAGACAAAATAATGCCTTCTTATCATTTTCATTTGAGAATTCACTCATTTCGTTGTCTTGTTCACATAAAACCTTGGAATTTGAGACGTAAAGGGTGCTGATAAATTTTGACACTGAGGAGGATTTTGTGACGTACCACTGAGGCCGAACGTCTTCTAATAAATTCAAAGAGTTATTGCTAGTTTCACAAGCTTAGTGCAAATAAAAGGAAAGACTAAAGTCAATTTAAGGACGAGGGGATAATCTGTGAGTTTCAGATATCGGCCCTGCTCTTTAAGAATTTTTTTTCTCCGTGACCACAAAGGAAGAGTCACTATGACATTTACCAATACTTCTGCCTAATTCTTCTCCAGATAGAGGGCTGAGCCTATGTAGACGCCGAGTACCTTGCACGTCCGCCCATCAAACTAAGTGAAGCAGGAAGGTAACACCTCTTCCAAGATCCTAATATAATGCCTTCAGGTTTATCACGATTGATTTTGGCGCCTGTTGTTCTACCTTCTGGTTTCTATGCCGACTCCTATGCTCGTTACAAGCTTGCTCACATTATCAGTATTGGCTTAATACCTGTCTGTGATGGCAGCTCCAGATACTGCAATTCAACTTATGAACAAATGGTTACAACACAAAGATATAAAGCTTTGGCAACAACAGACAACGTTTTTAAATAGTTCCAGACAAAGTTGAAGGTTCAGATGGTACTCCATTCACCTTCATCTTAAATCTGCAGGACACAACGAAGAGTCGAACACTTCAGTAAATGTTTGACTCAATAGCAGCCGCGGAAAACAGCCTTAAATAAATGATGGTATTCTTTACCTAATTCCTTGGATTAGTCTAAATTTATCAGCGCGGATTGATCGTTGACTTCGTCTTTGATCGTGTGAACAAAATGACTTCGGTCTTGAATATTTCTATCCTGTACACCACAAAACAAACATTCTAAGCAAGTCAATCAGTAAACGATTGGCTATAATATTCGCGAAAATCAGTGCTTAACATCGTTAAAGTGTGAATATCATTAATCCCATCCAACCATGCTTTTCCTTGTAGAGAACTTTTGCTACACCACTAGTGAAGCTTTTGGGAATAGACCTCTGACTCAACAACTTGCAAAATGTAAAAAATGAATGTACTACAGTCTCATGTAAACTTCGTAAGAATACTTATCAGTAGCCGTGGTCAAGATATTCCTGACATTACCTAATGCTAGCCTAATTTTATCCTACGTTATATGTCCTTCAAATTTAGCTGATTCCATCGTCTGTCGGAGGGGGATATTCGCGAGAAAGGTGCTAAATTGAGCAGAGCTCACTCGGTGTTGCCTTATGAGAAGCTGCTGGAAGGTAGTCTTGAAATTCCACGCAAATTTATTTGTTTGTGGTTAGACGTCGTCGATCAAGCTGTGATACAAGCGATAAGTCTCTTGTGATCCTTTTTCTTGTTCCCTTATGAAAAATGCATTATCCATACTGACTGCTGCGCATGATATTCTTTTTAACCTAGTCAAAATACTACAGCTTTGATCGTTCTAACTAAGTAAGAAAGCTTTTGCAAGCTATATTTATAATCTATCTCCCTCTATTGTAGCCCTTTTTGTTCTAGATTCTACCACCCTTGCTTTCCTAGCATATCTTTGTTGAGTCGTCTAAAACAGTCGGCTGCAAATGACTTCGTCTTAGGCTTTAAATTTTTCAACCAAATATTCCAAAGCACAGTCACTTACAAATAAGCGTTGAAAATCCTTCTTAACAAACAAAGATGAGTTGAATTTCTTGTAACCAGTCATCGTAAGCTTTGACATATCTTACTCGGACAGATACCAATCTGTGGTTAGCTGAAAGTAATGTATAAAAAAAACTACACCATCTAATGCGTCTAATGTTATATTGTCATCTGTTGATTCATGCAGAAATATTCATATATATACTGGATACATACTGACGCAATAGATTAATCAGACGCAGTAATAAACGACGCAGGAAGACTTCTTTAATAATATGTACCTCTCACTTTATTGCAAGGGTTCGAAAAGGTTGTGTGGGGTTTTACTGTGAGAGGGAGCTGGAGACCGAACATAAACTGTAATATTTTGATCCCACTGTTATGACCGTCACAGTGTGTCTTTTTTGTTCTCTAGGGCTGCTCAACCGCAGGCCTAGGGCCCACTTTGCTGGATGCTGGCTTTCTTTACTGCATCTTATCAGCATCGTCTCTGGACCCCAAACTCCATCGGGGCTCGTACCATTTCATCAGCCAATTTCCGCCCACGAGATTTCCTCTCATAACTGCCATTAAAATGTGTCACCTCCTTCCGGTGCATCACCTTGGAATGGCATTTTAGGCCAGGTCAAAAGGTCAAAATTCAAAACTAATAAGTCTTCCCTCCTTCCTTACTATTTGGTCGATGTAGCTATAAAGCTGCCAATATCCAAAGTCAACCCTCTCAGTTCTATTGCATGCTATTCTACGAGGATGCTCATTTTGAAATTTATTCTGCGATCGAACCCCGACAACTTCTCTAAAATGCTTGACATCCTGTTTAGGGTTAGTATCCTTTCTACGTACCTCATTATCTGTATTTGGATCTAGGACCGCGTTTCAATCACCCACCAAAGGAACCCATATATATGATTTTATGAAGGGATGAATACCCAGAAAAAGTCTGGAGCCCACAGGTAATTGAGACGCATAAAACCCAATGAATCCAAATGCTTTGATCTTTATGCAAATATGCAACACGCTAAGTTTGCATTTCGGATCTACGAAGATAAGCAATCGCGCCGCACTCAGGGCTCTTCGGACCAATAAAAGAGAAACCTCGTCTGTCATCAGATATCTATTCAAAATGTTGAAAGAAGCTAGACGTCCACTGACAGAATCATTTTACATTTGCTCCAATCAAAGGGATTCTCTAGTACACAACATATCAATTTGGTAGCGCTGAAGACTTCTAAGAAGATTACACCCCTTGTTATCAGTTCTTAAATCCATGGCATTTAAACTTACTAATTTAAATTCCATTAAAATCATTTAGAGGTTTTTCACTTCTGAAGTAAACATGACTGAGGTTAGGATGCCGATGGTCTGCTCACCGATCTTGAGATTAATAGCAACGAAACGTGACTAACTTTCCACGAGTTCCAGAACCGTAGCTTCACGACCGGATGCAGTTAATACAGACCCTCGAATACTCTTTTCGGTAATTAATGCTGTACTTTGATGACTCCTATTCCATATAATATCTACTGCTTGAATAAGTTTCCAGACACAAAAACAGTTTTCTACAATAATTTAGCCATAAGAATTTACAACTTTTTCCTTAAAAAATTGCTGTTTAACAGTTCTTGTCCTTTTCGGTGTCAATGTCAAAAACAAAGTTCACTTTTATGAACAACAGGATTTTGTAAAACTAGAAAATAAACAAGTGAAAAATGACGGAGCAGAAAAAAAGTTTATTCTTTATGTACAATGTTTTTTTCACAAAACTATTATGCATTGACCCCAACGGACAATAGCTCAAATTTTAAGCAGAGTGTAGCAAGTTTTCAATTAAGTGTTTCCTTACTCCAAGAGCAGTTATTAGTTGTCTAAGGCAGGAGCTACACTGTTAAATAATGAATGTGAAAGTATCTATTTAATGAATTGTATGGACCGTTCTACCCATTAAAACGTTATAGACCAACTTACATTAGAAGTTGGACAATTCCAGAGATTTCTCACTTTAATCAATACGGTTTTTGGTAACAGTTAATTCTAAGCTAATCGCCTGGCGAATCTTGACCATTCCTATACTTCACTGTTTGCACAATAGGACACCCAAATTTTGACAAATGGAATTTAGAAAACTAGTTTGAGAGTGTAGTTTTAAAAAAAAAAAAAGCTACAAGCAATATATTAGCTACAACAGGGAAAGAGCCAATAAATGAGCCATTAAGAAAAGAAATGAAAATTTCAAAGATGGCCAATAATATGGTAGAAATTAGAAGTCCACACATTTTTCTCTATCTTAACAAGAAAAGTCAGGAAGGACATACAAGAGAAGGATTCAGACGACTTAAATGACAAATAAGCGATGATAAATTGTTCAAAGTATATTAAAAAATTACTGCTGTCAGATCTTTTGAAAATTTTGAGAAACACTCGAGGGTTCATGAGATCATAACTTAAGCGACAATGGATTCCCCATACTCTTTATCATCTGTCTACTACGTGTTTAGAACATATATTGATAAAATAAAAGAAAATGGCTTCAATATAACAAAGGAAAGAAGCAATAGATAACCCGTACGAACATTTACGGACGTAGACTACGTCGCTGACATAGCACTTTTAGCAAATACCCCCACCCAAGCCAAAATCCTGTTACGTAGTCTGGAATGAGCAACTGCTGACATAGGCACACAAGACGGAATATATGTGCTTTAATCGAAGAGGCGACATATCCACACTAAACAGTAGCTTTCTAAAGCTAGTAGACATGTTTACCTACCTAGGAAGCAGCGTCTCATCAACCGAGAAAGACATCAACACGCGACTAGCAAAGGCATAGACAGCTTACGATACGCTATCGGTCATATGGAAGTCAGAACTGACCGATAAAATAAAACACAGTTTTTTCCAAGCAGGGTAATATTATCTGTTATCTAATATCCGTGTTTACGTTTTCTTTAGTGACCCTTTCCGGAGCAACAACATGCTGGCGACGAGGAACTCGAACGAAAAAAGGGACTCTCCAACAAGAAAAAGTGGTTAATCACACAACATACTGGCGAAGATACATCGCAACAATAAAGAGATAGATACCCAATGAAAAGTTGTTAACTAATCTACAACAATGTTCCGGCAAACAACGAACCGAACAAGATTTTTGTTAAACAACTACAAGGTATTAAACTGTGCAAACAACGAAGAGTGTCGGATTGCGGATATTTTAAAAAAAATCTGTAAGTAAGATTGTCACGTAATCAAAAAGTGATTTTCATATTTTTCTTTCTTCCCCCCACTTCAGAGAGAAAAATTTAATTCGGCGCTTACAGTTTTGTGTTGTACACACACACACACACAGACACAGAGTAATTATTCTTGATTTCTGCTGATATTTACTGAAGGAAAAAAAAATCCCCCCTCCAGAGGAAAAAAAAAGATTTGTTTAATAGACATTTTTTTAAAGTCTAAAAAAACAATGGAAGCCCTTAGAGAAATGTTTGCACAAATGATGAAGTTCCAAATGGAGTCTTAACAAAAAAAATGAGGAAAAACTCCTTCAACTTCAGAAAGAAAACGAAGAAAGAATCTTAAAAAAAGAGGAAAAACAAAAACGGTTCTTCCTTGAATCGAAAGAAAAACAAGAAGTACGTTTTAAAAGTCTAAGTAATAACCTGCCTACAGATAGTACAACTATTTCCACTCAAAATGCAGTATGGAACGCACTCGAAACATTTTCCTACGCACCTGATGAGGATAAGACCTCTGAGGCATATTAAAGAAGATATGAAGATATCTATATTACCGACTGTACCGATTAGACTGATGCAAAAAAGATCCGACTACTTCTACGAAAGATAGGAACTGTGGAACACACGTTCGTAGATTATATCTTATAAAAAAATCTTGCGAACTTGGCCTTTTAGAAACAGTTAAATTACTGTCAAAATTATTCAGCTCCAAACGTCTCTATTCCACAAAAGATGGCAATGTCTCAACTTAACAAATGTGATGATTATTTAGGGTTTGTCTCGGTCGTCAATAAAAACTGCGACGATTTTAAACTAGGCAAATTGTCAGCGGATAACTTCAAATGTCTGATATTTGCACAAGGCCTAGTGTCGGGAAAAGGCGCGGAAATTAGACGCAAGGCCTTGTCGAAATTAGAGAACGAATCCGATCTCACACTTCAAAAAATGTCTGAAGACTGTCAGAGGATAGTGAGTGTCAGAAAAGACTCAAAAAATATCGAGGCGTCTGGTGTTACTTACGTAAGGAAAGTCAAGCATAGATCCCAATCATAATCTCCGGTAAAAGAGAGAAAAACATGATTAATTCGGATTTAAGGATTCACAGTGTAGAAACAGAAAAAATAAAAACAGAGTCAGACATACAAAAAGCGAGGATAAGTCAGACAAATTCGTTCGTAAATACATAACAATCAAAGTACTAAATAAGTCGGTAAGATTTCAGTTAGACTCTGGCTCTGATCTATCAATAATAAACTTACAAAGTTGGAGAAAATAGTAAAGATGACCAGCAAGATGGCGCGAACGGTAACAGGAGACAAAATAAAATTTGAAGGCGAAATAATTATCCCAGTATCACTAAATTGTATAACCAAAAAATTAAAAGTCTTCGTACTGAAGAACAGAAAATTTGTTTGGGTCAGACCCGTTTCAGAAATTTGATTTCTGGGATCAACAGATTAATGTTTTGCCAAAAAAGTAGAATGAATTACGGCCGAAGCTGAAAAAAAGATGGAACTAAAAAGTAGTTTCCCCGAAGTATTTTAATCTGGTCTGGGCAAATGTACTTAAATTAAGGCAAAATCTGAACTGAACGAAAATACACGCCCCATTTTTTGAAAGAAACGAAACGTACCGTTCGCTTCGACCGAAGAAATAAATAAAGAGCTAGACCGATTAGTGAATATGGGCATATTATCGAAAGTGGAATTCAGCGAATGGGATGATCCAACCGTATATATGAAAAAAAAAGTCTAAGGAAATCTGGTTATGCCCAAATTTTTCTACAGGATTGAACGCTGTATTCAGGGATTACCACTATCCACTCCCCAGCCCAGAAGAGGTTTTTAATTATTTCTATGGAGGAAAAGTATTTTCAAAAATTGTCTTAAGCTAGATTCCAGTAGAAGAAAATAGCTCTTAACTACTCTGTATTAACACACACCCAATCCCAATACACCACTGGCAGTCTCACCAGCCAGAAAGATAAGAACCGTCTTCGATAAGCTACTCACGAAACAAAATAAGCTACGAAAGCCTAAAAAAGGTTCAACCCGGGAGAAAAAATTTACTTTAAAAAATATCAAAATAACACGTCCTGTTCGGAACGGGAAATAATTAAAACACGAATTTGTGTTATGGTATACATTGTAGAAGGACCCAAATACACACATAAGAGACACCGGAACCAGTAACAGAAACGCTGTTTGAACGACTCCATGGACGTACCACTAACAGAAGAAGAGCCAGTAGACACCATTTTCGACATGTTCGATTTAGATCCTCTTCAATCAACACTTGAAATACGGTGGTCAGGGAGAAAAAGGAAATTAACCGGCCCGTTGATGATCGACCCAAAAAGAAGAATATTAACAGCACTTTTACGAAGTAAAAGGCTTGGGAGAGGGGTGTTGGGGGAGTGTTACCCATCTCATCATATTGGACTCTTCTCACCGTTATTAGTACTGAGAGATTTTGCTGCCAGAGCGCTGATCACTATCGGTGTTATCCGAACAGTACGAGACTTCTTACCTTTTCTATGTCACTATCTTTCTTGTGTAATATAATCTGTGGTCTAATATCCGTGTTTGCGTTTTCATTAGTGATCCTTTTAGGGGCCACAACAATAACAACACATGGGCGGCAAGAGTCTTATCTTAAGAGCATTGGTGTGTCCTTTTTTAACGTAGATGAACTCCGATGAAGACACTTATGTCTGAGTAACCCTATTTAAGAGAGTACTGTTCTCCCAGCTGGATGAATGCAAAAGGTCAAGGGAAGAGAGCTTTTTGGGAACGGCGGTGATAAAGTTAACGTAATAGGATGACCTGTGTTCGAATTCGCTAACTACAATTTCTCAGTCGAAAAGGATTGTCATTATGCTTTGACAATTCCAATCTGAATATTGTTGGTTGCTTGTGTCAATGGTATAACAACTAATGTGTGTTACTGAATGACAAATCCTGTTCATATATATGCAAGATTGTTTGCGTATACTCTGTAGGCAATTCCATTTTTGAACGAGTGAAAACTTAATTGTTTACACGCAGTTTAATGTTTACAAGTATTACTACTTAAAACCGTTGAGGGGGTTCCCGAGGTGTAATGGTTATCGTCTTAGGAAATAGACACGGTGACACGAGTTCAAATAAAGGATGAGGCTGATTACACTTCACAAATCACTAATACCCTTGGGAAAGTTATGAATCGTCTTATTCTCTCTCTGGGGTAAGTAGTAGGGCAGACTGAATTCTTCCGCCTTTGTTAAGCAACCCGTTTAGGAAAAGGACATCTCTGAATTGAAACCCGTTAAACTTCGCTTAATAATTTACCCTGTCTCACATCTTAGCCATACGGAGGGGGTTGGCAAATGCATACTGTTTAACACTAATAGATATGTTTAATACTAATTTTAATCACAGAAAAATATCGTACAGTTCTGTTTGACACATTGATCGGACCATAACTAGTACTACTACAATAGGTCAGAGTCGACCTGTGAATAGTTCACATTCCCTCAACTTCAAATATGGGTCTCCACCATCAGATACATTTCATACTGGCCAAATCTCTAGATTAGAAGCCTCATCATCATATGATTTAGTATCCAATCTAGGTTTCTGGCTTGGGGTTCTTACACCTCTGCACATGAGCAGTTGGTCTATTGTACCACTCCAGTCAAATTAGCTCCAGCTGAAATGTCCGATTTACTTTATAATTATTTAGTTATATATTATCATCTAAACTATTTTAGACTAGTTGCCTAATAAAGGCAAGTGATGTAAAATATTTATATACATTACAGTAATTCCAGTAGCAGTCTTCAAGTCTGAACCTGTATTTGGATTCTTAAAATTCCACATTTCAAAATTCGATCTGTATAAATTTTCGTTAGATGTAAATGTTATCAGCATAAAGAAACGGCTAAGACAAAGATAAATTTTCCTTACTACATATTTCAGTACAGGAGAAGATAATGCTCAGTTTTTTCTTGCTGTGATAACCATTTTGTTGATAACGTTGTTTAACAAATGTTCATATGGGATTTTCTATTTGTCGTATAAAGTTTTTTAGTGAATGATTTCATTTCCACAACTTAAGCAAGCATATTTTATTCTATTATATCATTAATTTGATAATACAGGAGCATATTTATCTGGAATAGTGAAAAATATAGATTCTAAGTTGATTTTACTATTAAAATATATATCTGATATTCCTGTTCAAATTAAATTATTTTGACATCTGATATATACTTACTCTAAATTTCTTAATGCGAATCATAAATTAGATTTATATAAAAGATAGTTTTTATCTTTTTGAGGATATAAATGATTATTTGACTTTGCCTTGTTCCATATTCTTTTCAGTTAAAGAAAACAAATTAAATTACAAAAATTAATTTGATAGGCAAGTTTGTAGTTTTCTTTTTTTTTCTTTTTGCTTTATGAATTTCTTTAAATCAATATATCACAGCTTCTCTTAAACACTTAAATTATTGTCTAAGCTTAAAACTGGTGAGATAATAAAGTGTCTTTATGGTTGCATTGCTGACATATCAGTTTTTGCCACATAATTGACTTCGAGAATGACAGTCCGTTTTTATAATATGAAGAGAACAACCTTATCGCTATAGAATCCTTCGCATCAAAAAATAATATCAACTTTTTATTATCATAAATCCAGATTTGGTGAATTAAATTTATATACTTTCGCTTACACGATATTTTATGCTAAAAAAATTATACTTCAACATCGAGATTGAGTGATTTAAAATCTGAAAGATATCGTTAACATTTAAAATTATTATATAAATTGATGTTGACACTCAGAGATGGAGATATAAGCAGACAATGAATAATTATCTACCCACGTAAATGGCGAGGTTCAATTGAACACCTCGAGGTCATGCAATAATCTCACAATTTATATCGGTCATATCAGTCAGTGCTCTTTAAACATTGAATACATGTTTTTATGTTTCAGGTCTTTGAAGAGTAAATACGTCTCTTTTGCCTCTGTTCTTTAGCTTTAGAAATATGTCTTATTCTACGTTAGGTAATAATTTTACCATTTTTACACCCATTCGATGAGTGGAAAGTTCACAGAATAATGTGTTCATGCTATCTAGATATGACTGTGTATAATTGTCAATATTTTCTATGATATATATATATATATATATATATATATATATATATATATATATATATATATATATATATTTCTAGTGGCTAGAGAGTACGCAAAAGGCCTGGTAGACTGGGGTTCAATCATAATCGAGCTATACCGAAGACTCAAAAAATGGTACTTGATAGCTGCTTGCTTTTTGCTCAGGTCTATAAGGTACGTGTCAAAGGTAAAATCGAGCTATCCAGGGAAGG